>OZ007556.1:209164584-210364584 GCA_963931855.1 Philhelius festivus
ACAGAAGATACAAAATAAATTGTAAGTATGTACAAAAAGTTAATATTTTCAAGAGGTTTCAGATAAGTGAGAACAAGAGTGAATCCCTTTACTTTATCTCATCTTACATTTCTTCCAACATTCCTTGTTCATACAGTATCGTTCCAACCCTTGATATCTTAACCGAAGAAGATAATAATTGACATGAAAAGAGTTTCACTGACAAAATATCTTTTCAAAACACACGAAGAAGTAGATACCATAATGCTCCTTTATGATATGTAATGTAAGCATCAATAGAAAAAAAAATTAAGTGGGAACAAAGTGAAACAAATCTGTATAGGTTCCCTATATGAATAATTTCCGGCCAACCCAAGAGAAAAAAAGATGAGCTCTAGGTTCTTTTTCGCATCCATTTGTTGCTTACATAATCACTTTTAGTTTGTATTGATATACACTTCAACCTAAGAGAATTGGGCGTATATGGCGACGACACACGTCAGTATTAAGATGTTATCTATCATCAAAGAATTAAGTTATATGAATAAACATTGAAAATACAACATATATCTACTTGAAATAATATATACGACTGGATCGCACGAATTTGCTCTTAAGGTTCAAAGGTTGAAAATGTTTGATAAATGTTCAAAAATGTACGAATATCGTTAACTTAAAATAAATAACACCTCGTAGGGAACCTAATCCTAGGGACTTACAAATCAAAAAAAAAAAAATCGCAGGGGTACTGCTCTTGCGAGAAAATCACAACTCTTTCAAGAGCATCTCTAGTCATTAAAAGTGCTTCTCATCTTAGCAATTCGGACCAGTGGTGCTGTCGGAATGGCTACTATAGTAAAATTTGGCTCCTTTACTGTGGAAAGGGCTACTGTGCTACCCATGTCTCAAAACTCAAGTCTCGAGATGAAAATTTTAATTCAAATCGTATCTAGCAGTTTGAAAATACATGCATTTTGAGTTCCTGATTTCCCACATCCCTGCTCCTATAAAATTTTGTACATCTCTGCTTAACTTCAAAATGTCAAATTTTCAAATGAAAGTATGCAATAGTTTTGTAGTTGAATGCAGTGAAAGAGTACGACAGCTATATTTTTATCTGCATATCATATTATCGTACTCGTTCATTTATTATCTTAGCCTGAGTTCAAATCTTAGTCAAGTCCAAACTTTTTTTCAATTTATCTTGAAAGCTAAGCGCCACTAAAAAAGAAGTCCGATGATCGGCTTGGCACTTGTGAAATAGCTATAACTCCAGCCAATACATACTATGCAACTGGTGGTAGTTCATTCAAGTTGTTGTAATTTTCAAGCCTTGAATATTTATTTAATTAAGCTAAGGCCTTGCAGCCTTACTTGCACGTACATATGTTTATCACACAAAAATAACCCCTTCAATAATGTATATGTAAATTATTATTATTTTTCTTTTTATTTATGATCATATTGTTCTATGAAAAATTCCTAATTTTAACCGGGTTCCTCAACTTTTGAAAATACTGTGAAAAGTGCTTCTTTCAGAATTTGTGACACGACCATACTGATTCTTGCAGACAACACAATTTTTAAACAAAAATTAAAAAGTTGCACACGGGAATGGTTGAGTTTTTCAAGTCACTAGATTCAGGTTCTTTACGAGCGGTTGGCCTTGGTGCTAATACCAAAAAACGTTCAAAGGAAATATTTTATTAGTTTAAAAAAATTAATATTTCAAATACCATATGGTGTTTTTTTTAAAAACCTAACCCTGTTGTAAGAAAATGTAAAAGGTTTTGAAAAAAAATGTTCTTTTGTCCAAAAATATAGCAAAATATCATATATTATTGAAAATATTTTTGTTCTCAAAAACGGCTCTGAGAATTTTGATAATATTTCTTGTGTGTAACCATATTTGTATGGTACGAGTATATCAACCACAGTAAGTCAATTTTAAATAAGAATTTATTAAAATTAGGGAAGCGTGAGGCCTAACACTTTTCCCCCTAAAATTTTGAAAATAATTCTGTCAAACCTTTGTTAAAATTTTGAAAGTCATGTTTCAGATAAAAAATTCACTAAAATTGTCAGCAAAGCTGGCTGTGATGTTTCAACTCACCTCGAATATGGGGTAAGTTGTAACATAGGTACAGGTTGCGTTTTATGTTCCATGTTCCAAGTCGATGTTTTTATTCAACTACTTTTAAATGAAATGCAATTTTATATTGATTGATTATAAATATGTTCTTTAACATTGACTATGATGTCAGTGCACTAGGTGCTTCGGGCCTTGGCGTAACGCGAGCTCTATTAAGCACATTTTAACAGACAATTTCGCAGACTTCTGATGTACATTCATCAATTATATCGAAGCATCGAAATTTTGGTTGGTTTGTTGATGAAGGCCTCTTGCTTCAACAAGTACGTCCATAAGAAGAAATCGGAAGGTGTCAAATCAGAGGATCGCGGGGGCCAGTCGATATTCCCACTTTTTGACGCTATTGGACCGGAAAAATTTCTCGTAAAATTCGCATAGTCGCATCTCAGCACGAGCTGTGTGTAATGTGGGACCGTCTTATCCTGTAAACCTAATTTATCCGATTCGGACACAGTAAAGTTTTCGAACCTGTCCCGATAGCGTTCACCAGTAACTGTTTCAGCATTGCCTATGGCTTCTTCAAAGAAATATGGCCAATAGCGCACCATACAGTTACTAGACGAGCCTATTGTGGTCTTTCATCCAGGGTATCACTCCAGGGTCTTGAATATGTACCCAATAGCGGCTATTCAGTTTATTTTAAAAGCTAGCAAATTCTACATTACATTACATTTTACACTACTCCGTAGATAAATCTACGAAGTAGAGACACTGAAAAACACTGGCAACTGAGGCCATCGGCTTTAGACAATACAACAGAGAGAGACACGAAGAAAGAAAGAACAACAGAAGAAAACACATGTCAACAGCACACGGTTGGTATTTGAACGGTCCACCATCTAAGTACTAACCACAATGATGCTTGATTTCGCTGATCGATGGGAAGCGATGCTTTCATCAAATCCAAGGCCGTTAACGAGCAAATTCTAAATGTGTATTGTAGCTCATAATGAGTTTTTGCCAAAAATGGCAGTCGTCTATAATAAGCATTCCAATCACGTTGACATTGATGATCATTTCTATACTCCATAATATATTGTCATCGATCCCTCTCTACGACTATCCGCCAAATAAAATCGACCTGAAACATAAAACGAATAAAAATCCTTAGAGCAGTTTTCGAGATAAATAAGATTTTTCATAATGGCTTCATGGCAGGTTATTTTTGGAGCTAAAAAAAATCAATTACTCCTCTAGGGAATCACCGAAGATCCCTAAGGTACTAGTACGGTCTAGAACTCCAAAAAAAATGCACGATTTTTGGGAATTTTTTTCTCGGAAGCTTTATTAGGCAATAACATATTTTTTTTAAATAATGAATACATGCGACAAAAGAATTGCCAAAAAAAAATTTTTTTTTTTTTTTCAAAACTTGTTTTCTTTTGTTTTTTTTTTTTTTTTGTTTTTTTTTTGTAAGAAACCTTCCTTTAAATAACCCACTTTATTTTTGTTGTTTAAGTCCAGCCAATCCGCAATGGGGCAATGTATTTTTTGATGAGTCGCCATTGGCGCCCTCTATAATTCGGCCAAAATTCGAAAATATAAAAAAAATTTTTTTTGCGCTTGTATTCATTATTTAAAAAAAAAATATGTTATAACCTAATAAAGTTTTCGAGAAAAAAATTCCCAAGAATCGTGCGTACCAAGTTTGAAGAAAATCGCCTGGTCCTTTAATACTGTAGGTCGAGGTACAGCATTAACGGGTAAAAACGGAACTGCGGAGTTGTGTGAAGAAATTTGTTAAATTCAAAAAAAGGTACGAACTTAATAATTATTGGAATCTTTCGCAGAATTTCCTTCAATGGCCTTCAAATCATAAACAAAATTGACTAGTTAGCTATTAATAAGATGAAAATTTTTTCACTTGCACGTGAATCTTAACTTTCAGCCTTTTCTTTTAGCTGTTACTTCTTACCCATGTTACAAAAAGTCCCACTCTCCCCTAACTTAGATATTACCATTTTATGATTTTTTAATTCCCGATTTAACTTAAATTTTATATACACAGACATTTCTAAAAATTAATTGCATATCAAAATTTCAGAAAAAAAAAACTTTTTTATTTTTTGGATCTCTACATTTCTTTTATTTGCTTGATTTCTTGAACCGAATTGACTACCGGAAATTACTGTACAAAAACAAACCTTTTATTTTAGGAAAAACCATAAAAGATTATTTTTTCCCGCATAAAATCTCCTAAGCTGTGTGAAATGTCAAAAAAATTTAAAAAAAATTGCGACCACAATCATCTGACGTGTAGTGTAGGTACATACAAACAAAATGGGTATTCAAGGAAACGCTGGAAGTCCTCAAAATGCCTTCTGAATATTAGGGTCCTTCATAAATATTTGTGATTTCCTACCGCAAGGCTTTTTTCTTTATTTTTTTCTTTCCTCTCATTCTCAATCGTTGTTTCTTCTTTTTTTTTTTGTGATTCCCAAGGGGGTGTGTAACCAAAGGGTGGTATTACTGTTATGTGAAGTATGTGGTTATGCTAAGCCTTGACGTTGTCATGATTTTATCTCCGGGGTTTTTGTTTTCTTCTTAATTTCTTTCTTCACGTTAAAGACACGAAGGATTATTTTTTTTCGACCTCTTTTTTTTTCTTTGCCGCAAGTAAGTATATGAGAAAAAAAATGCTTCATTTAAGGTGGGTTTTCGGTGGAAATCACTAGCAACAAACAGACTTTGGTAATTTCACCCACTTACTTAGCCCAAGAATGACAATGGACGAAGAAAAAAAAACGAAAATACGGAAGAATGACTAATTAATTTAATTAGGAAATTTCTTATATTAAAAACGAAAATGAATCCCAAAGTTAAACGAAAATGAAAGCCTTTGTGTGTTTGAAGCATACACAATACTGTCAGCAACAAGTTTGATAATGGATTTGGAATTTGGCGAGATAGTTGTAGACGCTGATTATTATGAACAAGATCAAAGTTGTTGGAATTAGAGCTTCTCAAATGAAATCTATAAATTGAGATTGTGGAAAAACAAGAAAATAATAATATAGCAACTTCAGATAGAACAATAATACGAGATGTATGGTTGCACTTTCAGTAACTGCTTTTTATACTTGATTCATCAAAAAGAGAAATTGTAATACATCTGGAAACTGCTTGCCACACTTTGATTTGAAATGAATTCAATTTCGTCTCATGGAGTACTTCAGGGTTATAGAGTATGAAGAAGAACCAGCTACAAATAAGTCCATCCACTGACAGGATTGTCGCCAAATTTGGGCCGAAATTCTCTTTAGATGGAAATCTGAAGATTGATAGCGACGGAGTTTGGCTGCCAAGACCATGGCACTATTTAATATATGACTTCCTCTTGCATTAGAAATCTCTTTTAAAACGACATAGAACTATAGAATCTTCTGGAGGGCTCGTTATCGCAGTGACAGAGCGACAAAATCCAAGAATTTGTATGGTCACATAGAACGACCTAGATTTCTCAGCATTGAATTCTATTCTTTTATTATATTATATTCAATCCTGACCGTCCTGAAATTTTTGAACCATGCTGAAATTTTCGTCATTATAGAGTTTGGGAAGTGTTAGGACGATTAGTATGAAATATTGTTGCGAAATCGCGAATTTTAGGGATCTCAATGAAAAAATGGCTCATAAAATTAAGGATTGCAAAAATGAAAAAGTGAAGTAAACTTAAAGAATGACTTAGTTAGCACAAGACTCATGTCTTTCATGTTGATATCTTCTTGTCTCTTGTCATCGTAGATGGTTCTCGATTACAAGCGTCAGCTGATACTTCCGTGGAGAGTTAAGGTAAGCGTTGGTGAGTTCATAAATGCATAACAATATCAAGAAATTAGCTTCAGGGCCAAGTCACCCCATATCTGATATTTAAAAAAAAAAAAAAAATCTAGCATACCAACTGGTAATGAAAAGTCGACTAGTTTGATTAATTTTTCTTGATTTTGACTAGGGCATTTTCGAAACTAATTGCGTGGTCAAACGCTTATACAGTATTTGTAAGTAATAGTATATAGATTATGTATAATGTGAAACTCTCTTTCGATGTTTTCCGTAACACAATATCAAATTTTCATAGGAATCCGTCCAGTTGTTCAAGCGTGATAGAAGAACTAACGCACAAAGATAAATGCAATGGGTGTACTTCACATGAGTAAGTACTTAGTATACAGTCTATTTTGACCTGGTTCTAGCTCTGACATTAGGCGATTTCTTCAGACAAAAAGCGGTACTAGCAACTTATGAAATACGCCTAAAACACATCTACTTTTGATTTACCCAATAACCTATTTTGACTTGCGAGTTATAGGTACTATAAGGTAAGTTATGCATTCGTAAAAAAAATCGAACTCGAAGCGCAGACTAAAAAAGTGGGTCTCGCAATTATGTCTGTCTGTCTGTTCGACTACAGCCTAAACGGCTCGGCCGATTTTCTTTAAACTTGGTAGATATCATTTTTAATTATTTCCCCCTATACGTTTTTTTTTTAAGACCAAAAATAACGGTACCTGGCATACGAATTTTTTCGAAATTTTATATATATTTTTTTTTCTCAAAAACTGTTCGACAGATTTAAAAAATAAAAACACAAAAAAATTTCATTTGGTTAAAGCTAGCTAATGATTGAAAAAAATTCAGAAAAATAGTTATTGAGAGTACCCCCCATGGAACCATTTTTTTGTTTTTGATTTTCTCAAAAACGATATACCCGATTTTGATAATTTTTTTTGCTAAATGCAAAAACTCAAGTTTTTTTTTTGATTTTTTAAAAAAACTTCAAAATTTTTTTTTGAAAACTCAATATTTCGAAAACACCATGCTCGATTTTTTTTAAAACTTGATAAATAAAAGTTTCTCAATATAATCTATATACAAGATGTAAGAAAAAAATAATTATTTTACCTAAAAATAAAGGTACCGACCATACAAATGTTAAAAATTTTAAAAAATGTTTTTCAAAAATCGTATTTTTCTCAAAAACGGCGCCTAGAATTTTGATAATTTTTTTTTCTTTTAATTAATTTTTATGATCTTTAATTTAATACAAAAAAAAATTGAAAATAAGATATTACAGCTTGCACCACCTACCATAGAACCATTTTTTCGAATTTTGATTTTCTCATTATCGACAAAACGGAACTTAATGAAATTTTTTATAGAGAAGCTTCTAAAAAGTCTAAAAAACATTGCATTTCAAAACTTTAAAATAAATGTTTTTGGAATAAAAAAAAAACTATGTATTTTTTTTTTTGAAAATTCGATATCTCAGAAACGGCTCAATATTTTTTTTGTAAATTAAATTTTTTTTCGAACAATAATAAAAACTTTAAATTGGCGTACCAAAATTTTTTCTTAAAAATGTTTTAAAATTTTTTTATATAAAAGCTTATTTTTTTTTAAGAAACCACTAGGTACAACGGATTATAATTTTGTTCTCGCATAAACTAATTTTGGCTTAAAACACATGGCATCCTGTACTTAGCTCCACCTGCTAAGGGTGTTGTTTTAGTCGTTTAAAAAATTAATTTTATCCTTATGAACAGTTTTCTCTAATAACATTCGTTTTTAAAATTCCTAGTCTATTACATAGGAGCAAGTTCGTGATACCAAATTAACAGAGCTATTGAACTTACTTGCATAATATGCGCCGGGGATCGTTTTACCCTCTTCAAGGTACTCGATGTTAAACACCTCACGAGTCCCAAAAAACGTTCAATATCACCTTTTTACTCAAGAACTAACGTTGGCCTTCTTCGGCTTTGATTTACCAGGAGAAGTCCTTCGTTTAGTCTGTTTCTTGGTGTTTGTTGTGTTGTGGTGAAAACGGCGCAAAAACTCGATAGAACTTTTCTCGAACATCGACAAACACTCCTTTGAAGTTATCAAACGGTTACATTTGTTGTCGATTGAGTGCAAACTCAGCATTCATTTTGCGGAAAGGTTTTTATGCCCAAATATTTATGTAGAATTGATATAACTGATGCATGTGACAAGCTCGTGCGCCTTCACTAACCATTAGTTCATTATAAAACCGTGGATTTTATCCACCATTCTTTGGCATAACTATTGCTGCAACCACCGCACCGAAATTGAGTAAAACAATGCTGAATGTTTCCAATCGATGGTGAGGAGTACCCATAAAATTTTTCAACATTTTCTTTGTCTTGCGTCATAATTCACTTTCTCGTAAACAATTGTGTTCAATGAGAACTCGAAAATCAATTTTTTTTTTCATTTTAAAGAAAACGATCGAAGGCGTCTTTTTTAAATGACTGACACAGCAAACTACATATTTGACAGATCTGGCTAAAAATTTGGAAGCATTTATTTGGAAAACGCTTCTTGACAAACAAAATGATGTATTTGAGGTGGCCATTTGTTTTTGTCTTGAGGCACACAATAATATTTACAATATTTTAATGACAATTTAACATCTCGAAAGCTGTATCACTTAACTAACGAACAACCCTACCATTCTGACTATAAGAAGTTACTTGAGTTTTTATTGAGGTGGTCACGTATAGAATCTAGTTGATAGTGATGTGCTGTGCATGTGCAGTGATTCATCACATAAATATGATTACAACGAATGCAATCAAGTAAACAAACCGCTTCAAAATTGTTTTGAATTTTTTTAGTTTTTTGTTTTTGTTTTTAATTTAGGAATGAATATCAGTGCGATGTGGAAATCGTTGAAATTGTTTGTTATGCGTTCTATGAATATTTGAATGAGTCACCGAAGTAGGAGAATTAAGTTGTGATTGTTTTTGATTCAATTTAATGAAATCGGAGATATAACCTTCGTATTCTATAAAATCTAAAGAATGATCCTCAGTTTTTCTGCTAACTAATGTGGATTATTTTTGTGTTCGTTTACTTAACTATGTTATTTTTCCAGGGAAATCGCTCGTGTAAAATACCTATTGTTAACGGGCTATGTGGCACGTAGCACCATTCGTATCGTCGCTGTCCATATTATCGAATCAAAATTTGATAACAAATATCGTTTTGTTTTACTTCTGGCTTGAAAATCAGAGCTTTTAGATTTTTTGGAGTACATTTTAAGACTAATGTGACGTATCATTAAAATCACCGCCTCAGAAGACGGCAGTCAGCAATTGCCATTTTCAACTAAAATGGTTTCCAATAGAGACTTCTTAAGTTTGACAGCTGATTGCTCTAGGTGATACCTCTGGAAAAAGTCACTATTTGGTGGGGATTTTGGGCTGGCGGCATCGTCGATCCATACTTCTTTAAGAACGCTTTTAGCCAGGCCATCAGCGTCAACGGCGAACGCTATTAGGCGATGATAACCAATTACTTTCGGCCCGAATTGATAATATGGATACCGAAGACATGGACGATGCTACGTGCCGCTTATGGTTATCTCAGTCGGAAAGGCTGTAATGATCATATTGACAAACCAAATTTTTGCATGGTGGTCATGGTCAGTTAAATTATCAGATGAAGAAATATCATATAGAACGAAAGCTTCTCAATCACCGTATTCGTAGCAATAGGTCCTCTGGTTATCTGATGGTATATCTCACCGAACACCACAAATCTTAACATAATCTTTGAAAAAGTAACATTATTGCACTTGATATTTCAAAAGTATTTGATAGACTTTGGCGGCAGGCTCTTTTATCGAAAATGCCTGAATTTGGTATTGATGAATCTCTTCTTCTTTAAATTAAAAACTACCTTTCAAAGCGCTTAATACAAGTTGTATTGAATAGTTTCAAGTTTTTAATTCCTAAAACAAATGCTGGTGTACCACAGGGCTTCGTTTTGTCTCCGACTCTTTTTCTCATATGTGTCAATAATAATCTCTTGTCTAAAGCTTCTAATCCATTAAATTGTTTTACTCAGATTCGATTCTAGATTTACATCTTTGTTCTTCGCATGTGGATTTAGAACCGCAGCGTATGAGAAAATCCATAAATTCTGATGTCGATAGCATTTTCAAATTGGAAACCATAAACCGGAATTTAGTGCTTAGAAACCTCAACGCTGTCTTCTATTTTTAAAGCGGAACCACCCCTCATACAGATTTCCATGAGCGGCACCTGCATTGAAGAAACCGAACAACTCTCAGTTCTCGGTTTGTGGATCACAGACCCCCTTGTGTGAAATAACCACATATTCGACATCACCGAATGGTCCAGATGGTCTAATATCTCACTTGAGTCTCTTGGATATAATCCAAAAGAGAGCTTTAAAAATGATAAGTGATAGACTATTACAAACATTTGAATCTTTCGATCACCGCCCTCCGCAATGTTGCTTGTCTTTCACTATAAGACCGTTATTTTTATAAACAGTGTTCTAGTGAAATAGTCATTTGCATTCCTTCTATTAAAACAATTTAAGCTTAATACCCCCACTTCAGGGATACTCGATGTATTCGAAAACAATAAAATTGATCTTGACAAATTTGTTAAGCAGAAGGTTCTAAAAATTTAATTAACGTACCGAAGATTTAAATTTTGTTTTTGGGTTTAAAAACAATTTGTTTTTAATTATCAATATTTCGAAAACCTCACGTATGTACTAGCATGTCAGTCTCACGAACTTTTGGGCTACACAGCACTCATTTAAGAAATAAGTTCTCAATATTTGTTCAAGCTTAAAAGGACTTAAATCAGTGTCCAAAAAATAACCTATGATTTGAAAAGAAACCACTAGATTGCCCACCCTGTACTTTTACGTACATCAAAATTCTACTACAATAAGTAAGAATTCTCTCCTTTATAAAGGGTTTTTCAACAGGGACGCTACAAAAGCAGAGCGACAGGGACAGCAAACGACGCCATATTTCTTGCCGCTCTTTTGACATTTCTCTTCAGTAAGGTTTGCCATTTCATGATGGAAAGATATACGAGCCAATAACGAGTCGAAATTTTTAAAATTTACTACCGAAATTCGGAGTCAGTGGCCTCACGTTAAGAGCGCTACGTCAAATTTATGGTCGTCATCTAGCAGATCAACAATTGAGCGTCTAGTGGAAAAATTTGAATCCAGAGGCACAATACAAAATGTTCCCGTGCGAGTGAGACAAAGAAGTGCCCGTAGTGTCGAGAATATTGCTGCCGCTGAGGCTTCAGTTGCAGAAAGCCCAAATGTGTCTCCCACATGTCGTTGGGCATCTCTGTGACGTCGTTGTGACGAATTTTGCAAAAATTTTGAAAACCGTCGAAAATTGGGTTCAGCGTCTGGACTTCTGCAAGCGTGCCCGTGGTGGCCATGCAAAAGAAATCTAGTTCCATTCATAATGGCATCAAACGTACTTTCACAAGAATAAAGAATTTCATTGATATCCAAAACCGTTTTTGTTTTATTTAAAAAAACTTTTGTAGCGCTCTTATTGAAAAACCCGATACTTATTCTATGTCCACCTAAAAAAATTCTCAATTTTCAGTTTGACAATTCAATTTCTTATTCTATCTTCGGTGATTTAGCCTAAGTGCATTTAGTAAACATCACTCAGCAAAAATTTTGTTTTATTAATGAAATTTTGCACTTAATTTAGGACTTACAGATAAACCACTCTAAACAGCCTTTCCTGATTTGGGTGTACAAATGTATTATCATACGTCTTAAGCCTTGTTTGTCTATTAAAGTTCAAAATTCACTTGAATTAAGTCTTTCTAAGGCAACTATTATCAACAACGAGAGAACTAAAAGTATAAGCTGTTTTTTAAAAGGCCGTAAATGTAAAGGATTATCCATAAAGCGTTTCTTATCTCTGATTTAAGGTGGTTTATGCAGGTGGCATAAACCTGTGACTTAAACAAAAAACACACAAGAAGAAGTCTAACGGCGGCGTCAAATAAAACGATTGCGATGACCAATTCACATCGCAAAATGTCCTTTATGGCACGGACTATTACGGCATTGCATTGCAATTTGATGGTTCTCATGTGGATCGTGACTGTCCTGAATTCGACAATATTGATTTTTAAACCCATTCCTCCATAAATACACCTCGTTGCTAAATATGATTTTTCGACCGAAATTGTGGTCAACTTCCAAATGCAGGAGATCAGATCTAGCGTTTCGCTGGGATACGGGTGATGACGTATTGTTGACTGTGCGAATAGCCCTCTCGGAAGAACGATTAAAGCGACCTTAAAATCGGCGAAGCGTTCGAAATGTCGCATAAAAGAAGATCCACTTTCATAAAATAATTAAATCATTTGGACATGTTATTGAACGCTCTAAATGTACATATCGGAGGAGCGCAGGTGGGGGTGTAGAGTCGGTAGTAGTTTAAGGCTTGTTCGGAGCTCTGAGAGACTTGACCAATGGACTTGTGTTGCTACTGAACCATACATCAGACCATGGCAGCGTACGTAAGTCCAAGATTATGCACGGCATGGTGGCATGCCAGTCCGCGTACAGCATGCGTAATTCCACGATCATAATGGGTGGCGGCTAGCATAAGACCATAGTTGTTGGATGGGGGTGAGGTAGTAAATGCATGGTTCATGGTCTTGACTTTCGACGAGCTCGTCCACTTCGGTGGGCCGGTATTGCTACTATTTGACAATTCTACACTCCAGGTTCCTATCGACCTCCTCGTGGTGCCTGTGGATAGGTTACGTAAGTAACTGAACCAACTAGATGAGAATAATCTGGACGGTGGTGTCCTTAAAGTAGGAATCCGCTAAGGAGTGTGTAACAACTCACCAGAGGAGTGCACATTCTTGGTTGGTGGTTTCTACCTCGACTATAGTTGGGTTTGTGTATAGCTGGTGCTGACAGGCCCTGAAGTTTTGCAGGAACTTCATCTGTACGTGACCTTATGGTGGCGAAGCTCGACCGGAAGCTATATTCTGGTACCATGGGAGATAGTGCCCTGAAGTCTGCGAGCTATAGCGTACGTCTTCTGATGGCTCTCCTATTCTATCTTCGGATAATGAGGTGCAGCTGTCGTGTACGTGGACTCTTTCTTTGAACTATCTATGAGGTAGGCCCCCTTGTGGGAGTATCGTGGTGGCTGTGGTTGCAACAATTGCGGCAACATAGATTTATATTTAGATAGGCCGCGCTCCTTATAAAGAGGTGTGAACATGCCTTAGCATGTTTGCTAGGTCTAGAACGCCAAAAAAACGCACGATTTTTGGGAATTTTTTTCTCAGAAACCTTATTACGTATTAACAATAACAATAATAATAATAACATTTTTTTAATAATGAATTTTTTAAATTTGAGAATTTCATAGAAGGCCCAAAGTCGACTCATCAAAAAATACATTGTCCCAGGCGGACAATTAATCTCAGGATTGGCTGGACTGAAACAAAAAAACCAAAGTGGGTTATTTAAAGGAAGGTTTCTTACGAGACAATTTACCACAATTTGTTTAAAAAGTCGCCATTTTTTTTATTCATAACTTTTTGGTCAAATTGTGGTAAATTGTCTTAGAAAACAACAAAAGCAATCTAGTTGGAACAAGTTTTTTGAAAATCGGTTCAGTAGATCCGGAGATTAACTGTCCGCCATGGGAAAATGTGTTTTTTGATGAGTCGACGTTGACGCCCTCTATAATTCGGCCAAAATTCGACAAACAAATTTTTTTTCTACTCTTGACACATGTATTCATTATTTAGAAAAAAATTATGTTATTATCTTATAAAGTTTCCGAGAAAAAAATTCCCAAAAATCGTGCTTAATTACTACTGAAGTGGTGTAGTGCTACTTCAGGCGGTGGTCAACGCTTAATTTGACTCTGTTAGTGTGGATAGGCCCACCGTAGAATTAAGCTTTAAAAACAGGTGTCCACGTAAAACGTAATTTTGCTGCTGTCCATAATGAATGACAGCCAACTTGAGAGATGTAGCTTCAACAATATGGCCGGAATCACCAATCCAATTTCGGAAGTACCTATTGGAAAACCCTTCATAAATGAATTGAGTAATGTAACTTTTTTCTGCCACGAAAAGTAGAAAAGTCGAAAGCTTTAAAAACTAGCCCCAACAATTTTGATCAAAAAATTCTAGAATCAGTAGAAACAATTAATGAAATTCCCTACCAAAAGTAACTACCTTCGTTAGACCCATTTTAATGAACATTGCCATAAAATTACGGTGCAATTTTTTTTTTTAATATACAAAAAGCAGTTGTACTCCATAATACGAATAATTAAATTTGGATCACTTAAAGCTGAGCTGCCCTGAATTCATAAGACACATTATTAGAAGTCCCTGGTTTCTTGATTTCACTGGATCCATGCTCTGAAGTGGTAGCTTGTCAGGCTTTTCCTAAGTACCTTGCTTCCCTCAAATATTAAGAAGCTTTATTTACTTTGATGTTTCAGACACAAAAGTCCAAGCCACCTATGAAACATTTCCAAAGTTAGCTGAATTTAAAAATGAAAATTAATTCTGCCTCGAGGACTTATTAAACGAATTTGATAAAATACTCGCATAAAGCCAAACACCCCAATCTTCATTATGTTATCTCTCTCGTGTAATTCCGTACTTCCTATTATACTCGTGCATTTAATTTTTTCTTATTATTTATATAAAAATAGCTTCTATTTGTATAATTTAGCTTAAGAATATCTTTGAGTACATCCCACGGAAGAAACATTATCACACATTGCATTATCATCGCAAAAGCAATTTCTAAACAACCCCGATGTTGACGCAGATAACTGTGGTGTAATTTAGTTAGGATGACTCAAAAAGCCAGAGATAATTGACACTTGTGTTTTTTTCCCGAGACAGGTTGGTATAGTACCCGCACATAAAAACCATACATTTGCTTTTATCCTATATTTTGGCCAGGCAAATGAAAGAGAGAGTATCTATCTAGCAAGAATATGCCTACCTCCTATCGCTATCGCCTGCAACAACTTTGATGGAAAGAACACATGTAGACTATCATCCTGCGGGTAAACAACAGTAAATAGAAGTACAATAGTCGAAGTCACTGAGTTTCCGGGCAGAAGAAAGTACTTACATTATTATATCCAAAGGAACTAAAGTGCCCGATAAAAGTATCTATCTATCAACGAGCTGTAAAAATAGTCCCAGCAGCCATTACAGATTTTTTTGCTTAAAAAAAAAAAGAAAATGAACAGCGATAACAACCGAATGGACGGAATGGAATGAGGGGGGTTGATAAGCGGAACTGCTTCTCTGCGAAAAAATAAACGAAACCGGAGGCGTTTGCCTCGGACATTGCCCATAAGCGATATCAAGCTATGTGGTGTTGATCATGTGCTACCGAGCCGAGTCCAAGCCAAGCGGATATTCAATTTCTCTGGTAATGCGGTGACAGTTGGGGCACGCTATTCCATCACCAGACAGCCTCTCGCGTGGCCTGTTTCAACTATCACATCAACCCTTATCACTCAGCGCAGCGCCCTAATCAATTCCAAAGACAAACGGGTGAAATGAGTCGACACAATTACAACAACAAACACAAACAAAATTAATGAACGTCAAGTCGGCCATATTGTGACCGAATTGTAACTGTTCACTGAGTTCCATTTGGAAATAGTTGTGTTTCCATTTACATTTACATCCAGCATGCCAATGCCTGCCTACTTACCTCCATATCTACTCCTACTCCCACGGCTGGCTTTATGTCCTTTTATTATTTTGTTCCTTTTGTTTCACACGAGTTTTACGATTATTTTCTTCCTTTTTGTATGTTTATTTGTTGTTTTAACGGTATAGGGATGTTAAAAGAGCGATGGGGGTGTATCATGCATGCTATGCTTATCGCGAATGTTGGGTATCGGTATTTTTGGGGTTAGCAACTAGTGCCGTATGCCATTCAGCAATTTCGGTTGTCTACCCATCCATATGTTAATCGCAGAGAGAAAACCGTTTGGGTTTCGTTTGATAGTAATATCTACCTATTTGTCTTTGTTGTTTTGTCGGTTTTGTTTGCAATGTTATCGTCGTCCTTTTTGGGGAAGCATCTGACATTAACTCGTAAAATGTATGAAAAGTTGTTGCTTTGTCATATTGGCAGCAGTTTGTCAACAGCAGCAGGCTCACAGTGGCAGTTGTGGGCTATCAAACTGTTGATCTCTTTGTGACACACATAGGTATGACATGTTGAACAAATTATAATTAATATAATATTCACAGAGTGAGGGAGACAGATAAAGAGGTGGTGTTTGTGGTAATATATTGTTTTCTAAATTAAACAGAGGCACACAGAATAAATGGAGTTTTCCTAATTTTGAAATAAATAGTTTTAAAATTTCTCCACATATAAAAGTCCTACCACAACACGTTCATACATAAATTCACGCTTGAGGGGTAGTTCACAAAATAATTACTATGATTAAAATCAAAATTAAAAACGGCAAATTAAATTCAGATTTTCTAATAAACATTTTTTTGGAGTCAAAAATGAAAGATAATGATAAAATAAATTTTATATAGCAACTGCAACTTATAATTTATTTATTTATGTTATTTGTGAAAAATTCTATCCTTACTACGGATAAATTTCTTAAAAAAAGACGGTTAATGTTAAACCACTAGGTGTTAAGTTTCAAAAAATATCAACTATAAATGATGGGCCATCTAATGGTTTCATTTTAAATCATAGGTTATTTTGACACTGACAGCTGTTTCCCGGTCGAAATCTTGACAGAAAGTCAGTATCATACCTGCGCGGAACGAAATGAGTCCCTTTACACTTGAGCAACGTTGGAAAATATTGAAAAATTATTTCCAAAATGAGTGCTTTGTAGCCCAATCAGTGCGTTTTTTTAAAAGAATTTTTGGCCGAAAAGAAGCACTGCATTACGCAAGTTTGTGCCAAAAGTTCGTGAGACTGGTATGTTAGTGGACAACATTCATGGTCCTCGTCGTCGTACGGTGCCCAGTTGAGAATGTACATAGCTGCTGTAGCCTAGAGTGCGAGACTCGATTCATGAAAATCAACTATGCATATTAGGGTGGTCCTTATTTTTCGACTTTTGAATTATCTCCGAGGCACTTTCTCATTTGATTATATATCTACCTCCAAATATGAAATAAGTTTTTTTTTTTGTTTTTTTTTTTTTGTTGTTAAGATTTAGAGGTCGCTTCCAGCTGTCAAAATTTTTACAAAATTCAATGAAGAATAGCTTAAATGATAGTTTCATTAATGTTTCATTTAGGCGTTTATATCACATTTTCCGTGCAAGTGAAACTCGCTTCTTATCCCTTCCTCGCCTCGACTTCTCTTCTGTACCGTCCCGTCGAGATTTAGACCGTTCACACAATCAAAAATATAAGCCGTAAGACGTACAATTTAAGACGCATGCGTGCGCACTAACATATAAGTTAAAAATTGGTTTGTGCGCATGCGGAGGCGTACGTTTTGAATTGTACGTCTTACGGCTTATCTTTTTGATTGTGTGAACAAAAAACCCTTATCCCGCCCACCACTTCAGTTCTAATAAGTTATTAACGAGAGGG
This sequence comes from Philhelius festivus, assembly GCA_963931855.1. Taxonomy (NCBI): domain Eukaryota; kingdom Metazoa; phylum Arthropoda; class Insecta; order Diptera; family Syrphidae; genus Philhelius; species Philhelius festivus. Next base: position 209,182,150 of record OZ007556.1, read on the forward strand.
TTCTTTTGGAACGAAAAATGTATATAAAAATGCTTTGGTTTGCTTGTCGTCACCACATAATGGAAATTATTTTGTCAGCTGTAGCGGATGTATCGCTAGCTCAATCTAGTGGTCCTGATATACAATTATTTAAAAGATTTAAGAACAATTGGAACACTATTGAAGTATTGACCAAAGCGACTTCAAAACAATAACAGATGATGCTGAGGCAAATGTTTTTGCAGAAGTGGCCGCAGACATCAGGATTTCTTTTGCCAAAATGCAACTACAAGTACATCAACCTCGAGATGACTACAGAGAACTGTTGAATCTCACTATCATTTTCTTAGGAGATGCTCCTGAAAAAGGCGTTTTATTTAGGAGACCTGCCTACATCGAGCTAGACGGATGGCAAGGGCCTTCTACTGTTTAAAAATCTATTTATTTAAGCATCAGTTTAATGTAACAAAGAAGGACGAAAAGGCTTTGAGGGAAATATGCATTTTTACGATGATGATTTATGTTAAATATTGGTTTCAAGCCTGTACCGGATGGCCTGCACCAAGAAACGACTTACAATTATTGAAAGACCTTAAAGCCTTTGAAAGCTATAATAAAAATATTACTACTATTGCGCTGAAAAAGATTCTAAATCATTTGTGGTATTTGTCGGAAGAGCTAGTTTCGCGTGCCTTTTTCGATGACGACCTTTCAGTTCAAGAGAAGAAAAAAATGGTAGAAGCACTGAAAATTGAAGACACAGAAGATTGCTTAAAAAGAATAAACGTTGATATCACACATATCCACGAAAAAAATATAGAAAACTTCGTGAGTAGTAATTCCTTAAGATTCTTCCAGACCCTAGGTATTTCATCAAATTTTTAGAAAAAAAGACGAGGAAACTTAGAACGAAGACACTGATTATGTAGCTGCCAAAAATATCGTTCACTCTTTGCGAGTAGTGAACGACGTAGCTTAGCGCGGTGTTGCTTTAACGGAAGAATATAATAAATTAATTACAACCAAAAAGAGTATAGGAAAATAACCCTAATACTAACAAGTCTTGTATCTTAAAAATAAATGATTCAAATATGTATCTACATAATATCTTAATTTTTAACAACAATAATTTGGTAATATTTTTTATGGCCTGGCTATAAAAATACAAGAATCTAACAAATACAGATTTTGAGTTTTTATTCAAACCTTGGTAGCGACCTCTAAATGTCATTTAAAAAATTCCAAAAAAAATACTGAAATACTTTCTTATGGTATATAATCAAATTACGTGGTGCCCCGCGAAATTAAAAAAAAAAAATTTCTTAGGAATAAGGACCACCCTAATGCATATCTTTCTCATTGCATTTATTTTAAAACTGAAAATATAATAATTGCTTTTATAAATCTCTTATTTATTAATATTTAGGTTCTTAAAATCCATTTTTTTTTATTTGTGTAGCTCAAATTATTTCCACTTCCCTAAAGATTATATTAAATCAAAAACATTATTTTTTTTTCTTTCAGGTAAGTGATGATGCTTAAAGCTACTTCTTAATTATTTATGGTGAGTCGTTAATTTTTTAGCTCTAAATACTGATATTAATTTTTAGTCAAGATGGTCTTTTACTTATCCAAAAAAAATTTAAGTTATCAAAAATACTTTTTAAGAAAATTGTTCTTTTTTTCGGTACTAAATGTACAACTTAACCGTACCAGCAAAATTTTCAAAAGATAAAATTTTGTTTATTTAGTTCTTCAAAGTATAAAGTACCCAAAATTCTGTGTGTTGAATTTTGTTCTTCATATAAAATGTTCTTAACGGTAATGCACTTAATATTTAAAAAAAAAAATATTTTCTTTAAAAAAGTAGCTTCCATAATTTTCAATTAAAAAAAAAACCATCTGGTTTTTACCGTTCATTCAAAAATTACTAAAATTATGAAGAAAAAAATGACTTAATTTGAAATTTATTTATTTTTTAATGTTTTTGAACTTGGATGTAATTTTTTATATTTTTTAAATAAATAAGTTAAAAAAACATAAAAGAATAGGTTACTGACTTTTAAAAATTTAAAATATTTTCGTGTTAAATAATTTTGTATCCATTTTATGTAAATCAATGTTTTTAAAAACGACACCTCCCGCTTAAACAAAAGAAAACTGGTTCCTCGACACATACGATTTTGTTCAAAGAACATGTTCAGGATTTGTTTTCCAAAGAATTTGTCATTTACTCAGAAACACCCGGTGTTCGAATCATAACTCGTTTGACTTTTTTGCTGTTTTTCTTCAAATGAACAGGTATAAGCTGTGAGATCTGAGGACATAAGACCTTGTAATAATCATTTGTTTTAATTAATTTAGCGTATAAAAGGTTTTTCATTAAGCGCTTTTTATCTTTATATTTGAATAAAATAAGCAGTAAGAAAGGGATATCTGAATTGTTGTATTTACTTAGAAGGTTCATGCCATTATGTTTGGAATGTAACATCATTCAAGTGACCACCGTGATTTCCCTAGATGGTGCGCAGCCAAAACGGCCAGTTTTTCATAACTCTGTCCCGCATAAATCTGACAAATGGTATTGATTATATTGACTTTCAGCGCAGTGGTGGTTAAAAGTTTATTGACATATACCTGTAAATTATGAACACCCCAGAAGAAGAAGTCGCCTCAGCGTGAGAAAACCATGTTGTTCGGAAATCGCTCGTACAAAATGTCCATTTTGTGGCACTTAGTGCCTTCCTGTTGAAGTCACATGTCACATGTCGTTGGTGTTCATATCATCTACTCCGGCCAAAAGGAATTGTATATCATCGACCGATAGCGATCCCCGATGACATAGCTAACGTCGTTCTGAAAGAAATATGGATTGCCAACCCAAAATCCACACCAAACATTGACATTTTCTGGATGCATTTCAATTTGGGGGATCTCTTTTGGTTGCTCCAAATTCGACAATTTTGATTGTTGATGAACCTATTCATCTATAAAAGCTTCATCGCTGAAAATGATATTTCGACTGAAATTGGGGTCAATTTTTGACAGTTGCTCGCACAAAGAACCCACTTTAATAAAACAGTTGAATTATTTGTAAATGTTGTTGAATGCTATAATTTTCCATGTTGAAAGATTAAATAAATGACAGCCAATTTATCAAATGTAGCTTTAACAATATGGCCGAAGTCGCCAGTCTAAGTTCAAAAATTCCTGTTGGATATTAAATACGTTTTATTGAAGTTAAGGAACACTTTGTATGACATCAGACACAAGTCAACCTTTTTTTTTTTTTGATACAGACACCGGCTCCACGGCATATACCATTACACCACCTAAAGTTTCTGGTTGCAGGTTCTGTGTTGCGTGTCGAACACCCTGCTTCAAACGTTTGCCAAACATTTCATGCAGCAGATCAATAGTTTACATAGTTTGCAGTGTGTACAGTTCCTCCATCTAGTTGGAACCACAAATTAGAACGCTGCTCCACTATTGACCGCAGAAAGTTGTCCATCATTAATTTTGTAAGAAGCTCTGCAAATAGTTCCTGGCGTTTCATCCTCATTCTAGAAGAAATATACATAAATGCCGATAACTTCTTCGGCCATTGCACCAAACAAAACAGTGCGGCTAGATGGGTATAACTGATGTTAGCACAACACTTTTGCTTGTTGACATAACCACTTAAATGGAAATGTGCTTAAAAAATCTATTTGTGTGGTTAAATGAATTGAACTGGTAAGCAGTCTTTTAACAATTTGATCTTTGTGTGGATATATCTTGAGATCCAACCTTAATACAATGAGTTGAAACACCATTTGCAACACTCTGCCGCACAGCTGATCAATTATTAGCTCAAGAAATATCTCGAAGACCGAAAGCTTTTTAATGACCGGCAATACGGCTTTTACAGCAATCGCAGTGACCTGATGGATCCTCATTTTTAGAAACGATCTCTTTTCAGAAACTTCAAATCTACTTCATTATTTTTCCGACGACTCTTCCATCAGCTTCTCATACCCGTTCTCAAATTCACGGCCATCTCCTTCGGAAGTGGAATTGCAACGGTACTGTATGAGTTTGTGTTTACTGCTTCAAAAACGCAATTATGTTTAATGTCGTCAAAGCAAAATTTACCCCCTATACCATCATCGAAGAAACCGAAAAGCTATCAGTACTCGGTATATGTATCAACGACGCGACGATTTTCGTTGGAATGACAACATTCTTGATACCGACAAAAATGCTGCTAAATGCTTATAATTTCTATGGTACTGTAATGTCGCATTAAGACTGATTGGAAACAGGCCGGAGGGAAGATGTCCGTGAGCTAAATGTATTCACCTTGAAATTCCAACCATATCTTGTCATAGGTCCAAGTCTCTGAAACTAATGCTCAACAAAGATAGCAGGCGGCAAAGTTCCCTTAAATCAATGTTTTAATGTCAGAATGTAGTTTGACTTAACTATCAACACATAACTTGCTGGAACCTGATGTAGTTTTAAGTAGAATGTTCTTCTACTATCTTAACATTAAAAAACTTACGGTTGCTGTGGAAACTCATCACTCATCTATTTCTACTTTCCGAAAACAAATTATTGTTTTTTTTTTTTTTACAAAGTTTCTGCCTCAAAAACTATATCTGATAACAGAGACCCATATTATTTATAAGTTTCAGTATATTTCCCGTAACCGCCTTAAATATTCATTAAATATTGCAAGTCTTGACAATATTTTTTTTTCTTTTTCAAATAAATTCCAGATAACATTAAAGATGAATCAGTGTAGTGTCTCGAACCTTAGTCACCAAATTATTTCCACTCCACTGATATTTTGCTGGAAGTGTGTGTGTACTATATTCATCGCCATTCGGTTCATTCCAAACAACATTTTCGCTTTCAACTCGGCATAATATAATTTAACACCCCTCATAAGCATGCAAGCACAATCGGTATAGACCCTGACCAAACGTTGGGTTTCATTAGTGTAGATATTTTTTTTTTTCTAATAAATTAATGGGCGTCTGTTCTTATCGCCTGGTCTAATATTAAAACACAAAAACAAATTTCACATTTGCATTACTCGTATTTTATCTTCAAAAGCAGAAAACTGGAGAAGCCAACAATGAATTAAGGAAAAAGGAAAACCAAATGGACACAGTCGTTTGAGAAATTCCATTCCATGTCCCCAGAACAACTATACTGTTCCTGCAAAATTCCTGTCAAATCACGGACTTGCTGATAATTTCATTATCACAATTCCTCGAAGAAAAATAATACTGTTTATTGTTTAAAGAAGTATTCCCGTAATGAAATGTATGCCTGCGATGAACTGCTGATTAATGGATTCTTTTCAGTGGCGGATTAGGATTTTCAAAGGCCTCACGAGGGCCCATTGTTTCTCGATTTAGAAAATATATACTTAAAAGCGATTCAAAACTTTTTGAAAGGAAGTTTGGATGATAACCATTGGTTGATATTAAACATTTTGAACAACAGCTTAAGTCTTAAGCTGGAGTTATAGATATTTCACGGGGCATGTTAATCATCAGACTCCTTTTAGTGATGCAAAACCTTGAATGAATTGAACTTCCACCGATGGATTTCGTTCTGTAAGTGAAAACCGGTCATCTCATAAGTTAATGGACTTGCTCATTAACCAATAAATTTGTCGTAAGAAATCTATTTCATTAGTCAACGAATTTTACGTTTGCTTGTGAAATACATAAATTTATTGACTCAAGGAACAACTGGTTGTTTAATACCAACTGCCTTAACTTTTGAATGATCCTTAATAAATCCATTCTCGGCTCACACCTACAACCAAAAGATGGAACTGGATTCAGAAGGTGAGCCACGAACCATCACTGCTACAGAAGTTACTTGATCTCCAATATCCCAATGCACTTTGAAACCATACCTTCGTTTAAATTCGTCTAAGTTTTCAATAGTTCAAGCTACAGAGCTTCTTCCATCCATCCTGATGTAAATGGTTTTCCATCAAGCGTTTCCTATCTTTAAATGAATGAGATAGCATTGAAATTCTATGGCCCATTACATCATTCAAATACCCTTCGCTGGTTGGTGTGCATCCCAAACATCTAATTTTCCATAACTCTGGCGCATAACTCAGCCTGAATTTGGCCAATGGTATTGATTATGTTGGCTTAGGTAACACTGGTTTATTGGAAAAGATCTGTCACTTAAAAACATCCACTTCTTGATCGCCTCCACGTGAGATAACCATGTTCGAAAATCGCCCATGCTAAATGTCATTTGTGGCACGTGCTGTGTGGCACTTAAAGCCATCCCGTTGCAAGCAAATGTCATCTTTGTCCATATCATCCAATACGTGTGAAAAGAAAAGAAAAAATTAAGCTTACCAACGTCGGTCGTTTTGAAAGAAGAATGTTGAAGTCACCAAGCTGTGACTTTCTCTGGTTGCATTCCAATTTGGAAGATCTCATGTGGATCGTGATCATCCAATTCGACAATTTTACTTGTTGGCGAACGTATTCATCTAATTATAAGTGGGTCTCGTCGCTAATAATTTTTCGGCCAATATTGGGGTTAACTTCAAACTGCGCGAGGTCCAATTAAGCTAACACAACTCGTTTGCTATGACCGTTCACTCAGAGTGCAGATCCAAGTCATGAAGCGAATGTCAAGTTGTGGTCTGCGAAAGGCTGAAGTCCTGTGCTCGAGTTGGAAGGAATTGTCTGTTTCGGATTTTCCTGAACACTCAGAGCGACAATATTTTCAGCAGATCTTGCTGTTCATAGATTTTCGGGTGTGCAAATAATCTTCTCAGAAGGACGATTATAGCGACCGTAGAAGGGGCCCACTTTCATTAAACAATTTAATCACTTGCACATGTTGTTGAAGGCTAGATCTCTCCACGTTGATTTGGCAAAAAAGAGTTAATAAATGAAAGATTTAACAGATGAAGCTTCAACAAAGTTTGGAATACCCTTAAGACTAAAACGTCGTCTGCATACATGTAAACGGAGTAACCTTAACAGCCCCAAGAAGATATCTGATAAAAAGTTAGAATAGAAGCGGTCCCAAAACAGACCGCTGTGGTACTCCTGAGCTTACAAAAGGAAGGCAGATATACTACGTACAACTTTTATTAAACTGCTGATTCATTAAAAACTAAAATCTGACAGCCATTTGGAGAGTTTTATGTATATAAACGAGACTAAAAATGTTGCTGTGCTGGTTGATATGATGACACACTTATGGGCATGTAACCAGATGTAACTCGTGCGTTATCTTTTTTAAGAACTGCGAATATTTTGGCTGATTTCCACACCATGAAAAATTGTGAGCTTCATAAACAAAAATTTGTAATACATATGAACAATCAACGACAGAATAATTGGTAAAATAAGTTTGATAAACTTCGGCGAAGCTTGATCAGTGCCAATTAGCATTTTGACTAAATTGAACAGTTTCTTCAATAAATTCGCATTCACGTATACCTTTAAATGCTAAAGTCTGAAGATTGTCATTTACAATAGACTCATCAAAAATGATAGAGCAAACTTTTTGCTACTACAGATAACGCCTATGTAATGGCAATTGAACAATAGCGGTAACTCCAAAAATTTGAACTCCTTTTTGGGATATGTCCACAAAATCTTATAAAAAAAGAAAAGACTGAACTACTTAGTACTCGTATATAGTCCGCTCTACTTTTGAATGAGCGTTTATGAATGAGAACTTAGTCTGTCTTAGACCGTCCGATGTCTGTGCTGATATAGAGTTTGGCTAAACAGTGACTACTTTGCTCCTTGTTGTATAATGAGTTTATTTCTTAAAAGTTAGCAGAAGCCTTGCTTTAGGCTTTAATATGGGATCCATAGTTTTGAAAAACGTTTTTTTCTTGTAATACAGGCAGACACTATACGACAATTTTTAGACCAGTGAAACAAAAATATGATTTTAATCAAGAAAGAAACGGTGACAGAGTACACGAAAAAACTGGGTTCCGTAATTCTGTATTTTTCTGTATAATTAGCGTAATGGGATCTTAAACAGGGTTGCAAAAGCTTAAGTCACTTGTTAGCTTAAAATTGGCTTTAATTCACAAGCTAGTGAGTGACTTATGAATTATAAAAAATATAATTCAGCAGCTAGGAACTAACTTATGAATTAAAAAAAAATTAATTCACAAGTCAGTTGGTGACTTATGAATTAAAAAAATTCAAATCATCAGCAAGTGAGTGATTTATGAATTAAAAAAATTTGATTCGAAACCAACTTATAGTGACTTATGAATTAAAAAAAATTTAATTCATAAGTTAATGGATAAATGCTGATTAGAAAAATTATGAAATAGATAATTTATAAGCTAGCGTGATAATCTTATGATTTAAAAACTAGATTTGAAAGCTAAAAAGATATTAAAAATTAAAAATTTAAATTAAATGTTATACTTACTGAGTAGGTACCAAAAGTTTAGACAGTGCTTAATTAAAAAAACGGAATGTTTTTTTTTCAATTTTATTGAAAATATATATGAAATTAGTTTAGGTACTTGAAACAATTTTACAAAAAAATATCAAATAATCCACTCATGTAAAACATGAAAACCAAAAAATATAAATGCATATGCATAAAAATATGCACTCACGAAATTTATATAATGATAACCCATCATTTGCTCAACACAAATATTTTATCAATATTGCTTTTTATTTAATTGGATTATATGGACTGCATAAACGGCATCTCCCAAAAACTTCTTCAAAAGCTTTCGTTAATAATTAAACAATTATGTAGTCAAAACAAGCTTTAACATTTCCAATCTACCAACCATGTAACTTATGAATTAAATTTTTTTTAATTCACAAGTCACCAACTGACTTGTGAATTAAATTCTTTTTAATACATAAGTCACTTACTCCCTTATGACTTGATTTTTTTTAATTCATAAGTCACTTAGTAGGTGGTGAATTAAATTTTTTTTAATTCATAAGTCACCAAATATCTTATGAATAAAATTTTTTTAATTCACAAGTCATCTATAGACTTATGATTTAAGGATTTTTTAATTCAAAAATTCGCAACCCTGATCTTAAGTACACTTAAAATGTTTAACGCTGTGCGAGCTTTAGAAAAATAGGCAAGGATTTAAGAGGAGATACCAAAGGAAAACCAGAGGCTGGCAAACCATTCCACATTCGTGTTGTGCGGCTAAAGAAAGAATATCTGTACTTAATAGTACGTCCGAAATTGGAATCAGGAAAAAACTAATGGGCTGTATGTTTGTACCACGACCTAGATTCTAAACCTTGGAAGCGATTAATGATCCGCTGATACTTGTATCAGTACCATGTCATACAAGTTTAAAGAAAAAATTAATATACCTACATATCTCAAAACTGGTTGCAAAGATTATTATTTTTCGTTAACAGATTGAAAAATGGAGGTACATACGATGGACTCACGGTTTGTTAACTTGTGTTATTTACGAAAAAAACTAGAGGCCATTGCGGCTATTGACTATTGACTATACAACCCTATGGACTTACAACCCTGTGTGCGTGTTAGCAGGAATTTAAAAAAATAGTTAGAAAATAAAAATGCTACTACTCCATCAAATATTTTCCAACTTTGAGATCACTCGAAGTAGCCAGTTGCATTCCTCCCCTCAATCAGTTCACCCGTGATACCCGTTTCGCTAGAAATGCTCAACCTCAAGCCTAAATTTTGATTTAGCGTCCAATACAGAGATTCGTTTTTAAGTCGCACAACACGGTTTTCTCTTGACATTTCAATCATTCAAGACCAATATGGTCATCAACATTTCCTTTCTACATATCGCTCGTGCGATGTTTATGTTGAACATTTTAAGGGTCTCACAATAAACGCTTGAGCTCGTGTGAATTATAAAAAAAAACGTACGTAGGTTCTAAAATGTCTGTTCCAAAATTCTGTCAAAACCTTCTATTTATTAAGTCCCTAATTGGTTTGTTTGCGGCCTTACAACAGTAAAATGCATTTTCTCAAACCATCTGTGAAAAACTACTGCATTCTGTCTCTCTGTGTTTCTATGCATGTCTGCACTTATGAAATTGATCACCCTTTATAAAACGATTCAAAACTAAATCACCCTAGATGTTGTGCTTGCCAAAATCTGGAACTTCCACCCAAGTCCCAAACCACACTATAATAATTGTTCATCTCTTGAACATAGTTTCCATATGGAAGAAGCGACTCATAGTCTACGACCTTTCCACCAAAGAAAAACATATACCAACACAGAAAAACACTTAACATTAAATTTCTCTTACATTATGGCACTGGCTGTGGCTGGCTCGATGACTGGTGGGCTATGGCTATGGCTAGCAAGCTATCTAGCTATAGTAGAACCGAACCATAAAATTCCTTATTAACTTCGATAGACAATTTTCCATTATAGTTTTGAGTTTTGCTTCCCACTTTCTCTCTGCATTATGGACGGACGGACGGATTGTACGGTTCAACTTGGCTATGAAATAAAAAACATCTGCGATAAATATGTCGGATGACTATAAATAAAATTCCTCCCTCGATTGATCTAACTTCTAATTATGTGCGCATCTTTTGCTATATACGATATACGAATATTATGGGCCCAAGGGGTTTTCTCTCTCTGTTTTCCCTTTAAGCCTTGTTCGTTCAGTTCTTCCGAGAAAAAAAAATACAATTGATATAAAAATTTATTTATACAATAAGTATAAATTTTTATTAATAATAAAATAAAAGCAATCAACCCCCTAAGGCCAGCAGCAGCAGACGAAAGTAGAAAGTAACATACACAGGAAACAACCTCTCTGTCAATATGAGGGTGGAAGCGGCATAGAGTATGTGATGGAGCTGAATGGTGTGGTGGCGCTGCTGACGATATTCTCGACTCGTAGTGTCGTCCATCGCCATTGCCTTGCCGGTGTCAATGTGTGATGGGATGAGATTGCTCTTTTATACCAACACAACACTGCCTTCGCTCTATGGCTAAAATACAACCATATACCTACATCTTTTTATTTTGTTTATCGCAAAACAATACAAAAAAATGCTAAAAACGGGCGAAAGGTGGGAAACGTATGCACAAAAAACATGGCTAAAGTTCTTAAACAAAAGAGAATCGAATTAAAAACAAACTCTGTCTGAGCTAAGTTGAGAAGAAAGTTCTATTTTCTGGAGAAAATGGTGGTTGAAAAGTTGAAGGTTTTTAGATTGGATTGGTATAGTTGGGTGGAGAAATTGCACGAAGAGAGAACTAGAGAGAAAAACTGCAAAATAAGCAATGGGCTAGGGAGGCATCGTAAGTATAAGCTGTGTAAGGTGGAGACGAGACGGTCTGTTGGGTTGGTTCCATTTTCCATAAAGGAATGGAAGCTTTGTGGAAAAAGTAAAGAAAAGCACTAAAGCAGGGTTGCATTGCAGTAACTTTGTTTTCAAAGATGTTAGTGTAGCAAAAAGTAGTGTATTGTGATGTGGCTGCCTATGTACTTTTTATTTGTTAAAAACTTTGGACTGGTGGAAGACCCAGGTACATTGAAAATAAAGAAGAAACAATATACCTAGTCTATGGAATCAAAGTTTCTAGCAGTTTTTTGGGCGCCATTTTTGTGAGTGAGTTATTAAAAATAGCGACTATTGATATTTTTGTGTCAGAGATATAATGACAGGAATTCCTTAATTAAAAACATAAAATGACGCTCTATTTTTCCTAAACCTAAACAACTTAATCTTGACGATCCATTTATAAGAACTCAAGATATAAGCGGTAATGATAAGGGCATTTTCTTGGAAATTATACAAAAAGCAAAATTCAACACAAAAAAGTCTCAAATAAAACCGATAAAGTTCGCGTAAATTGCTTATACCTTGAGTTTAATGAATGATCAGTGATCATTTCCTGTTTTGAAGATATTACACTCGTTATATCTCTTACACAAAAATGACGGCAAAAACAACCTGTCAGACTTTTGGATTCGATATCATAACGCGTACACCTATAAACGCTCATAATCATATTTTAGTTATACATCCAAACCAAAAATTTGATGTTGGCTCTTGCACTATTATACCTGGACAGATAATGCTCATATTTAGGCAGCTTATAAAGCCTTTGACTAGTTAAAATAGAGGTATTTTCAATGAAATGATTCATTGATGATTTCAGTACCTTGTGGCATAATAGTTAGTGCGTTGGACTGCCATGCAGAGGTTCCTGGGTTAGATTTTCGGCCGCTGTAAAAATGGTTCTCTTGCAAGGAAGTAACAAATCTTGTCATGAAAAGTGCTGCTCATTAGCCATTTGAAATCGGATCTCTATGAGCCTTTATGACCTCTAATTTATTCATTTATTATTTTCGATTCAACTGATACTGGATACTATCTACTGATACTGGATGTAATCTGCTCAATATACTTGCAAACAAATATAATTTTCGTATTCAACTTTGCTTAAATGAGTAGTAAACCTTTATGCTCAAAGTAAATTTTTAAGAAAATTTGTTTTTGAAAAAAGGTAAATTGAACTCGAATATAAATTTCGGAAAACAGCTTTTCGTTTCAAATAATGAATAATTATTAATAATCTTTGAATTACTCCAAAAGATAATTAAAGTTTAGCATATTCAAATTTTTGGAACGAACTCTTGCGTGGCATTGAGGACTAATTTTATATACATAGATTGATGTTGAAACACAATGCATTTCAATGTTTATAATGTGCTTATCTTGATTGGATAACTGTTGAGTGATTTAGAAATTGAAAATATCTGTCATCTGTCACTTCTCAGTTGGCAAACACAAAACTATTTTGTTTGCGAAGTTTCTTGGTTGCTATTTAAATTTTGTGTGTAAACTTAAAAAAAAAAGTAATTCTATAAAATATGTTATGAGTGCTGTGCAGTGGCATTACAACGTACCAGGTGTGAATATTCAGAAGAAAAATGTTTGGAGATCATTCAACCCCATTAGGAATTGAAGACGCTGCGTATGTGGCTAAAAAATTCGTCTTCCACTATCGACTTGATAAAAGGGCCTTTCCATCAGCGCCTCCAAACTACTAAAACTACCATTCGTGTATCGTTGCAACTGGCTGTGGTCTTAAGTTTTCTTGCCGAAGGAAATTTCCAAAGATCAGTCGGAAAAGATTTTAATATCGGCCTTGGACGAAGTACTGTGTCAAAGATTTTGATTTTGAGACTTAAATCTATCGAACTTGATACGAGTTAAGTATTCCTGGAGTCATATAGGATGCATCGAAATTTGAAGAAATAAGTCTTTCAAGTTCTAGTACCGAGTACACCATTTTTATGACTGCTCTGTGTAGTTTCTCATGTTTATAGTATAATATCGTTTTTTTTTTTTAAATTCAATATCTTGAAAACGGATTGATTATTTTTTCGGCTTAGATTACTTACTTTTTAAAAGAGACATTTGAATTTTTCCACTTAGGATCCGATTGTCTTATGGTGATCAAGTTTTCAGTCACGTTAATCAACGGAACCTTTCTCATCATGGTCCATAAAAAATATTAGAGGTATTGTATGTCTTACTTTTTTTCCATCATTGAGTTCAGGTTCCTTGAAAAATGTTTCATTGGATAAGAAACATGTTCATTTGTATTTCATTGACTGCTTCGTAGAGTCTTTTGTTGCAGTCGTCTTTCTTAAGAATTCTTTCGAGATCTTATCCCGTGAAGATTGGACTGATCTTCTTCTTGAAAATTACTGACTGGTATTTTCAACTAAGTCTTGCCGTAGTTTAACCAGTAAACAATACCATGTTAGATGAGTTGGCGCATCAGGACAGGACTTTAATGTAATCAAAAACGAAGTTGGCTGCTTGATGCCTTAAGGCTTAGACTTTGAGCGGATTAGTTTAATTGATAAGTTCTCTCCAGCATTTTTGTTGACAGGATTCGTATTCCACCGGGCAGGTGGATGATCTCAAAGTAGACAGTTGATTTTAATGCTCCATCGCAGGTAGACCTCAATAAGTTGGCTTATGAGTTTTTGAGTAGCTAAAATTGTGTATTTGGCCTATTAAAAAATTAGAAGATTTTGTGTATTCAGTTTGATGCTAGTAGGATGTGCAAAAATACCGAATAAAAAAGCTTTGCAATTTTTAAATCGTAAATCCTTAGAATTAATTAACATTTACCTATTGTTTGTCACTTTTTCTTTAAAAATCCAGCATTCCATTTATTTATATCGCAAACTTAATACAAGAACTAGGCCAACAACTTATTTTTAAATATAGGTATGTTCTAAGTAGTAAGTGATTCGTTTTATTGCTTATTAATAGGTTTCATTTACAGTTTTCATGAATTTAGCAGCTATGAGCTATGGCAGTGCCGCCAGCTCGTTGGCAAGCTTACGTTTTAGAATTAATTTGTTTTATATATTTAATTCCAATCAATTAGAATTAAATCTTGTATTCGAATTCAGTTAAAAATAACATCCTGTATTTATAAATGTTTTTCAAAAAAAGCAAAGTATTTTCCTGTCAGTTACGTTCAGTTTCCTTTCCAAATTATGATAGACGTTGAGGAATAAAAATTGGACATGTACTAATGACATGAAAACAGTCTTCATTGAAAGCTATAAGTTGACATCTGGCTTTAAATATTAACGATATCTCTTTGTAACTCATTGAATTGTTGAAGTAGTTTGCTTCCATTAAATTAAGTTTGAGTTTTGAATAGGATTATCCTGCTTTCTGAACTACGACCCTCTACTATGTGCGCAATACTTGCAGAGGTTTCGTGTGCTTGAATGATGCGGAAAAACTGCTCCTTTATACTAGTTGAGTTGTGAGGATTTAACCTAACAACTTTTTCACAAGCTTGTCCACCTAAGCACCCACTAGTCTTTGTTCCTCATATCGAAAAGAGCCATTTTTACTTGCGACTTTAGGTACTATAAGGCAAGTTATGTATGTACATATTCGTAAAAAAAATCGAACTCGAGATTTTGATCAAAGTTGACATTACGATGATAGCGAAGACGAAAAAAGTGGGTCTGGCAATTCTGTCTGTCTGTCTGTCTGTCTGTCTGTCTGTCTGTTCGATTACAGCTAAACGGCTCGGCCGATTTTCTTCAAACTTGGTAGATATGGGTTTTGATTTTTTACCCCCGGATGTTTTTTGATTTGATTTTTTATGACCAAAAATAACGGTACCTGCCATACGATTTTTTTCCGAAATTTTATAAATATTTTTTTTTCTCAAAAACTGTCCCTGAGATTTTCTTAAAAAAAATTCTTAAAAAAAAAATTCTAAAAATTTAATTTAGTTAAACCTAGGTAATGGTCGAAAAAAATTTTCAAAAAAATGAGTAGTTTTGGTACCCCCCTTGGGACCATTTTTTTTGTTTTAGATTTTCTCAAAAACGGTAGCACCGATTTTGATCATTTTTTTTATGCTAAAGCTTCCCAGCAGGTTGAATATTATTGTGTATTCAAATTTTCCAAAACAAATTTTTTGGATTTTTTAAAAAACTTTCAAAATTTTTTTTTGAAAACTCAATATTTTGAAAACCCCAAGCTCGATTTTTTTAAAACTTGATAAATAAAAGTTTGGAAAAATAATCTACAATAAATGAGCAAAATAAATTCATTTTACCTAAAAATAACGGTACCCTCCATACAAATGTTAAAAAATGGTTTTCGAAAATCGCATTTTTCTCGAAAACGGTTCCGAGAATTTTGCTTAAATTTTTGTTCTTTCTATTATTTTTTAATATCTGTAATTTAATAAAAAAAAAATTGAAAACAAGATATTACTGACTGTACCTACCATAGAACAATTTTTTGAAATTTTGAATTTCTCATTATCAGCACAACGGATTTTGATGAAATTTCGTAGAGAGAAGCTTCTAAAAAGTTTAAAAAACATTGCATTTCAAAACTTTAAGAAAAATATTTTTTTGAATTTTGAAAAAAAAAATCAATTTTTTGTTTTTTGAAAATTCAATATCTCGAAAACGGCTCAATACTTTTTTTATAAATTTAATCTTTATTTATACAATAATAAAAACTTCAAATTGGCGTTCCAACATTTTTTCTTAAAAATGTTTTAAAATTTTCTTATATAAAACCTTATTTTGTAAGAAACCACTACAGAGACATATAATTTTTGTTCTTGTATAAATCTATATTTGCTTGAATTACATGGCATCCTATTCTTACCTTTAACTACTAAAGAAGTTTTTTTTAGTCATTTAAAATATGAATTTTATGCTTATGAACAGTTTCTCTAATAACATTCATTTTTGAAATTCTTAGTCTTTTACATAGGAGCAAGTTCGTGCGCCCCAGTCGTGCATTTTATTTATTAGACTTTTCGTCGAATATAATTTTTAAATGGTATAAAGGACCTTTTTGCATATAAAAAAGAAAACAAAGAAAAATTTGATGTTTCTCAGATAGCTAAAGGACGTTATACCACCTCTTAACAAACATAAAATGAAGTTACCAAGTTCTTGGAATCAGGTTGTGATATTGAAGTAGTGCAAGATTGTAAAGAACTCAACAAGCTCAATATACGTTTTATTAACGTATGGTACCTTTGTTTTTTTTTTATCAAAAAACTGTTTTGATACCTATTAATGATTTGTAATACTAACATTTCTTAACAAGGTTTTATTTAACCTACTTAGCTACCATTAACTAATTAACCTGCTATTTAAAAAAAATATATATTTTTGCCATCCCTGGTCGACAATCACAAAGCATTTCCTACTAAACAAATACCTACACCCTCAATTTAATCATAGATACTCACTACACTAACATAAAACACTCTCCGTTAGATACTCTATTCTCGCCGCCAGCGGCCAACCACTACCGCCCCCTCATCCACAAGCCGGCATCTATCTCTGCTCTCGGTCTGAGTCTCGGTGTCGGCAAAAACCGTTCATTCGGCGAATGTCAGTCTGCTTTTAGAATCAGCTGCGGTGGGGTCGTGTGTTGTTTTTCACTGCGCTCTATACATATAATTATTTTTATTGTACAGTTACAGTTATATCAGTTTATTTTGTGTCGGTCGTTGTACGGTTAGTTAAATTTGTATGTAACTTTTTGTTTGCTACTCTTTTTTGTTTGGTCGGTTGGAAAAAACAGCTGAGAAAGGGAGAAAGTTCTCTCGTATTCTTTTGATAATCTAAAACCTACACTGTCTCTCTCTCTCTTTCACTCTATCTCTTTCGCTGCGACTACGACTACACAATGCCTTGCCTATACTTCCTTTTTGTCGCGTTTTGGGGTTTGTAACTGTATAGTCGTTGTTGCGATTTCATTTTCACTTTTTACCGGCTTGTCAGAATGTAGTTGTATGCTACTGTCTGGTATTTTATCTGTGGGGGTGGTAGTGTTTTTGTAGTTTGTTTTTTCTTTCAATCGGTTTCCCTTTAATTTGCTGCTGTGTTTCACTGTTTGTTGCTGCTGCACCCTTGTGGTTGGGCGGAAAAAACGCACCCTTATAATACAGCTACCTTCTCCCACCCTCGCAGCTCACGTTGTTTTTATGTTACGAATGTTGCTGAACTCTCGCTGCATCTCGCCCGTTATGAGACAGATATGGCGGCCAGCCTGCGGTATAGTGGTGTGATATCCGAAACAGAATCACTGCCGGCGATCGATTACGTGTGCAGTTGGATTTGTTTCGATTCGGGGTGTATTTGGACACAAAACAAACAGAACTCATAGGAAAAAAAAGTAATAACGCAGATTATTTGAGTTATGGTGATATATTTTTTTTTTTTTTTCACTTCATTCGTATCCAGCTGTTTCTGGATATTTTCGGCTTCTACACACCCTCCAAGCCCGCATAAACTGATATGCGTGTTACATCCGTTTCCTATCGGTTAAGTGACACATAATTGCAAATTATCATCAGACTCCCTGCTACGGAGAATCAACCAGCAGCAGCAGGGCCTCAGTCCCCAGTTGGTTGATGGTGGAACGGGAAGTGGGAAAAAGAAATTATATAGCTAGATACTTAGATATCCATATTCTTGTCACACATCCGGAAAAAAGTCACGTTATTTATTAATTTCTGTTTCTCTTCGTTCGTTCTTCTAATTTGGTGGTGACTTGTAGGTATTAGAAGATATACCCTCAATACCAAAAAGAATAGGTATATCACAAAATCGATATAAAATTTCATAGCTATAGGTAGTGGTGCTATGCTAAGTATGGTTTTTATTACTTAGTCATCTTCATTGCTTTGTCACCATATATCGAATCACTTAGCCTTATTCCGCTCTGTCAGTGACTCCACCCACCCACCATTCGCTCGGCCTGTTTCATACATTAAAACCGACTTCAATCAAAATCACAAAGAAACCTACTTGAAATACAAAAAAGAGAATTCAATTTAAGTCGTCGTGTAGATATGTTAAAATTGCAATAAGATATTATTCTCTACCCTTCAGATACTTTATCGGTGAAGTCATCCTGACAAGTTTTTTTTTTCTGCCGTTTCTGTTGTATTTTTTTTGTTTTTTTTTTTGCCATTTTATCACCACATTTTTTCGGATTTTCTTCGCTTATTTTTCGCACTCGCTAACTGCTCCTACCACAATCATCATAGAAATAGTTAACCTTCATTTTTATCCAACAGATAGATACACAGTCAAATCGGTTGCGACTTCTGACTTATACACGCAGTTTCAACGATAAAAATTTCAATCCAAAATCCCAAGAGTGTAGCTATCTATATTTTTACTCTCATGTACATAGCTATACATATATTTAGCTTTAGTAAAAAAAAAAAATAAAAATATTGCAGATACATTCTCTCGCTCTCTGCTCCCTGTGCCTTTTCTGTGTATCTTTTCAATTGAATTATATTTGATTGCAATTGTTGTAGTGCATTTTGCATGGCGAATAAAAGAAATTTTACATATTTGTTTAATTTAATTGTTTAAACAACAATTGATCGTGTTAGAGAGTGGCGAATGTGTATTTTTCTTTTAATTTAATCGTGTATCTACATATCTTTATTTTGTCGCGATTTCGGACGTCATTTCTGTCAACACTAACTTGTTGATATCAGTGCGGTTAATCACTTATACCTATAACTTCTTAAAACAGTTATATACATACCAATTCTTTTGTTTATAATAAAGAAAGAATTCAAGTTAAAATAAAAGATATTAGTTAAAAAAAAAAGAAAATTAATGAGAACGAGAGGCAATCGCTGTGTGCATATCTAAAATATATCTACTTGATTCAAATTAACTTTGCTCTCAAAAAATAATTAATTCATTTGTTGCTAATGTGGTGGTTCTTGTTTTTTTTTTTTTAAATTGTGAAAAAATCCGATAAAAAGATAATAATTATTCGTTAAAGAAAAAAGAAAGTGTTCGAATCGAATCAAAGTGTTTTTTGTTGTTTGTTTTTCGTTACAGAAAATTTAATTGAAAATTCCAAAAACTGTTATACATAATTCGAATTGAATTTTTTGAAAGTGAATTTACATGAAAAATATTTAAAATAGAAAAAAAAATAAACACAAAAATCTGCTGAAATTTATTTCCCTCATCACGATTTGGTGCTAATTTGGATTACTTCATTATTTTTTGCTTAATTTCATGTCATACGGTTGTGTGTTTTTGGTGAGTAATAATATTAATACTCGTTTAATTTTACTCTTACTTTTTTGCAAGTTAAATAAGAAAAAAAAACAAGTTAAAATGGAGATGTTTTTGTTAAGCTGATTTATAAAAGACATTTGCTATATAAATAAAATTAACTATTCAGCCGAATTAACTTGATCCTATATTTAGTTTAAAGATTTTATAAAAACATGCTTGTGATTAAGGAATATCTGAAAAACAGGAAATTCGTTCTTTAAATTGAAAGTTTCTTCGTACATACCTAGTTGCGATTTGCTGACAAAAATATCAATTTATGGAATAGAAAAAAATTTTAATCGTGACAACGGTATTAAAAAGAATATTAAATATATAAAAGTTTAAAGGAATAAATTATAAATTTATTTATAGAATGGAAACGTTTTATTATTCTCCATTTTAAAATTCTGTATGACCAAAATTCTGCAAAACCTAAATCCGAAAACGAAAAGAAAAAAAAAATATTCTTTCTTTAAATTAAGTTTTTAAATGTAAATTAGTACAGGCACCTAGAATTATGCTACGAAATTGCTTCTTTTAACACTCGAAGAAATTTTATAATTTTTTGAAATCCTCATTCCAAAATTTTGTCCTTTAAAATTCTAAAAATCTAAAATTTGTATCTATTTTAAAATTCTGTCAAAACTTAAATTGATATTCTGTATCATTTGAACAATTTGTATTCAATAAACAAAAATTACAAAATTCCTTAAACATTAAATTTAAAAAAAAAATTAAAACTATAAGTCTAGTACTAATTTCAACAAAAAGTACATAGATTTCAAATTAATGTTTGAAGATTCTTGGCTAATTTTTTTTTAAATATTTTATGTGACTTAGTGCTCTTCTTTGTACGGCTTTTCGATTTTTAGGTATAAAATCCTCATTCTGATCTCTAGATATACTTGTGTTTTTGACAAAAAAAGCTACTTTCTACAATAAGTTTGTTTAGGTATGTTCCGTTTTTACGCTCTTCTTCATGCCCCATGCCCCAACATTATTTGGAACCTTGGATAGATTATCATTCTAACTTTAAATAATAAAAGAAAAATTGTTTTGATAATGAAAACAAGTGCACACTCATTTATAGAATTATTGAATACTGAGTTTTGCAACCATGAATTGGAATATACGGAATTATAGATCTACCTACAGAATTTTGGTCTAACGAACTTTGGAATATAAGTTTCTGAAGTACAAAAGTTAGAAATTTACAGAATTTTGGATTAAACGAATTTTTGAGTATAGATTTTTTGGATACACAATTTTTGATGGTTCAAAATTTGGAATATAGAATTGAGGATTTACAGAATTTTTGAAATACAGAATAATGGATTTACAGAATTTTGAAATCCAGAGTTTTGGAATAGAAAATCATGGAAATCGAATTTTAGCATATACAGAATTATGACCCCAAACCTTATAAAATTTGTTGAAGGGTTAAACAAAAGGAATTCGGTATCCCAATTATATGAGTTTACTTATTTACACTAAAAAACTTGATTTCAAGAAAATATATTTTGGTTTCTTCTTTTTTAACGATACAATAAAAGTTTTTAATGACAATATGTATAAAACAATATACATACTTACTTGCACTACCAAAATCGTAGGAGTTGTTTTTGAGATAAATCAACTTTTTCTTGAAGGTTTTTAGTGCATAACAACACCTTTTTTTATTGTAGATTTCTTATAATAAGCACACACTTAAGGGGTTATGACCAGGGCTGCCGATTCGAATTTTCGCTGAGGAGTATTTCAAATGTTTTGAGAGGAGTATTTCACGCTCGTGAGGAGTATGCAAAATAAGAATTCGTGATTTTTTAAACAACAACAGAACTTTATCAAAACTAAATTAATTATAAATTAATTAATAAAATATAAGCAATTATTGGAAAATAATATATTTTATCACATTGTTTGTTTGTCTTGAAAGCTAAACATAAATTTAATTGAATTAAAAAAAAAAAAAACTTAACAAAAACTAAATATTTCTATGTTGAAAATTAACAATTAATTCATTAATATGAAAAACAAAAAACCTGGTTATGACTACCCGTATAGAACTTTGGAGTAACACAATGCGAGCGCTTTTTTTAAATTTAGAATTTAATAGAAGAGATCAATGCAAATTGGTCTTGATAGTTTGTAAATTTAAAATTTAGCGGAAAAATCGAAAAGGGCAAACTATTTTACATTAGATCAGTGCCGCTAAAGGAACAACCTACGTATTTGATAGTACTAGTTAGTATCAACGGTAAACTGGTGAGCATTTGTAGCTGCACGAGTATTAGGTGGAGACGTTTAGACCGGTGTTCAAGATAAACAAAAAATTTCGTAATGGATGTGACTCCTATAAGTTTTAGACCTCGGTTTTGGATTCTATCCATAGGGTTCAAATGAGTAATGGAGGCATCTTCCCAGATATGTGACCTACTTAAGTCTTGAGCTGAGGTATGCTTTACTGATCTAAGCCAGATTACAAGTGGATACAAATTTCTTGCATCTTTTAAGAAAACCTTAGCATCTTGCTTGGTTGTTTAGGCAGGAAGAGCATTGTTCATTAGTGGAACACGTTTAACCACATAGATTTTTCGGAAGTGGTTAACATTGTTGATCAGTTTAAACTTTGTTAGTAAGATTAGGTTAGATTCGCTATCAGCATGAATACTTGACCATAAGTTGGTCGATTGGGATACCACATGAACCTAGTAGACTTTCTACCTACTTGTTGAAACACTTACAGCTCTTTATGAATGGTGCGAGACTTAAAATGTCTATACTTGCAAGGTAGCTAGGATCATTATAATAGAGCTCTTCTTTGAAATAGAACAGGACATGAACAGAGAAGAACAGGATTTAAAAAAACTTAGAACCTTGTTGCGTGTTTAGCTATTAAACAATCTCCGGTTATGTCTTCTATTACGGGGCTCACTTTTGATATTCTTATAGAGGTAACACACATTTATACTTTGTAATGAATTCAAATTTTCAGACATTATTAATTAATCGTCAGCGATACTTGGGAGTGTCAAGGGTGCCACAGAATTCCATCCTTGTATTTGTTTACATTTGTGAACGAAAAAGTTTTGGAAAGTTTATATGTCTACTGAAGACGTTTAGTAACACTTATGGAGTCCGCTAGATGGCATAAGTAATAATATTGGCAATGCTAGTGAAAACCCCAAAATATATGTAATAACATATATGTGAATGCGAAGGCAACTAAGCAAACCTATTATCTTTATCCAGGGAAATCAAAAAAATCTTTCAAGCTATCTATTAAGTCGGCTTGGTAGTTCAAGTACTGGCAATGTTCATTCTGCAATTTTCAATGATTGAGGCTTATTAACTGATCATGTGGGTTCTACAATGAATATTATGAAGGTAGTGTTCAATCCAATGGTATGTTTCTGTCAAATCATTATTATTATGACACTTTATTGATAGTATAACAATATCAAAAACTTTACATGACTGAGCAAAAGCTTCGTGGGACTTATGGTAGTTATCTGTCAAAACAAATTTATTGATTTGCAAAGAACTTCTTCATCCTGCTATATTAATGATGTATTTTTCATTTTCGCTCTTAATTTAATATACAAAAACCTTGCTAGATACATATTCAATATAAGCAGATGTAATTTTAATCACTTTTTCCATTAAAGAACACTAATCCAGTTTCATGTCATTCTACAGTCTCGTCAACCTTAGCACCTGCACAATAGATTAGTTTTTAATAGCTCTCGAAGAACTGCAGTCTGATTCAACCAAGATTTTAATACCTGAACCAGAGTGCGGGGTTTTTGTATATAAGCTACCTAATTATGGAACTCATTACCAATAACAATACTTAGAATACAAAAGTATTTTAAAATCGTCTTTGTAAATACTTGGCTAGTCATAAATTAAATCAAAAATTGATTTAACATTTTCGAACATTCCTAATTATTGCAAAGCCTTCACTGTTGATTGTTATCTTAGTGTGAAATTTGTTATGAAAAATTACTTAAATACTTAATACCAGAGAACTACCATAAAACCCAAAACTTTGTAGAAAATTGCTTCAGGAGTATATGTGTTTGATCGAGTTACGAACAGACTGACAGATAGACAGAATTACTGACCTACTTATTTCGTGTTCTCTATCATCCGAATGTCAAGATTTATTGAAATCTAGAGTTTGATTTTTTCTTACGAATCGAAAACATGCCATTTAGTCCCCAAATATGTTCTATATATCTCATGTTCGATTAGAAAAAAAAAAAGTGTATTTCAGTATGAACTCTTAATATGTAGATAAATTTCATATCAACAAATTATTTTGTATGAAAAAAGGGGCATGAATCATCTCGAACGAATTTTCTGCTTTGAAAAATCCATAGACAATGTTCTGAGCGATCAAACCACAAGTTGTCTTGTCGTCGCGTATAAATTGATGAACTTTAGAACTACTAAATAATAATGATACTCATCACTGACTCATTCACTTATTCTGTAATGTGTAACTCTGTTAGATTTCATGTACATTAAGGATTCATTGATGTATAGTTCAAACTAGAAATTTGAAATAGTGATTTTGTATTTTTATCCTTTGATTCTATAAAACTTTTCGCCATGCTATTAAAGCTTGAGAAATTAAGCGTTCACCCCAAGTTCCTTAGTTAGACTTCGTTCTATCTCATTGAGAGGTCTTAAATAGTTATGATTGATAACTCCCTTTCCAGGTTTAAAGAAAATCTATAGTAATATATAGCCATTCTGGGGTTCCACAGGGAAGTCATCTGAGTGCTATACTTTTTTTAAACCTTTATCAATAATACCAAGCAATTTTGTTCAATTTTCCCAGTGCCTTTTATTTTCAAGCGATCTAGAACTATATTTTGAAATGAAAAGTGTTGAAGATTGTTGCGTTATATAACGGTTAAATTATTTAAGGGTGGGAATGCAACTGGCTTTTTCTAAGGATGAATCTGTTGGACTGATTTGAAAAGTCTTGCCAAAAAAAATCATTTTTGAAAATTTTGATGATGAAAAATTTCGGGTACTTTTTCGAAACTAAAAATCCGATATAAATTGGTGTGAGGAAATTATTTGAATCTCTTTCTACTATGGATATAAGTTATTTAATTCCCTGTGAAAAAAAAGGTCTATAAGAATACGAATAAAATAGGATAAATATGTGTTTTTCTAGAGAAAAGTCTTAGGAATCAACTTAGGCTACATTAGTCGTTGATATTTTGAATTTAGTGAATATTTTAGCACTGGAATTTATTTTTAGCTTTTAATTTTGAAAGTTAAACTTAGATTTAAGATTTGTATCCTCATTTATAAAAATTTGAATTTTCTTTTTTATTTCTTAAACTTTTTAAGACTTTTCGGAGTTTACCGCGTTAATATTAAAAGAAATATTTATAAATTTGTTCTTACTGGTATTTCGAAGAAATGTCACTATTCTTGGTCACAGGATAAGATTTAATACGGTAAGTTCCGAAAAGTGTTTAAAACCACCCTAGAATGATTAATGTCCGCTAAAAGAAAAGTTTAAAAATTCTTTCTAATTGTTGCTCAATGTACAATATCAAAAAGAAATTGGCGCAATATTTCATCAGTTTTATTAACGCTGATTCATTTCGATTCCAGTTGATCGAATACAAAAACCGTTCCTTCAAACAATTTGGATATATGTAGCTTTAAATTCGGAACATTTCTTGTCTTATACCATGTTCCCTCCAAACCGAAATCTGAGATTTCAGCTCGAAAATGTTCAGACATAATAAACAACATAAATAGTTGAGAGTTGTGAGACACTAGGTCATGATGGTTTTACACGAGATGTCGCCACCCCGAAAAATATAATTTAATTTTGGAGAATTTTAACAAAACCATTTCAAACAAATCCCTTTGTATTTTTTATTAATTTAAATTCAAAACATCAATTTTACACCTTCAATATTCATTCCCAAAATAAAATAACTTGTACCATAATCGAAAAACGATTATCCGGATTTAACAAAAAAAAATTATTGCTCATTCTGATGTTTACCTCGTTAAAATTTTCGACTACCATTTTCAATGCTAAAGAATTATGAATTTGAATGGGAAATTTCAAGAGGATGGATTAATGTTGTACGGTTCGATGGACAAGAATTGGAAATGGCTAAGGCGGCTATTCATTCATTCACTCATTGAGTGACTATGGGTGATTGTCTGATTGTATCTCTCATATTCAAAAGGAAATTACAATTTCACAGATTTAACTTTCATTTTTTTTGTCCAAAGATGTCTGTCGGTGAGAGTGAGTCAGTCAGTAAATAAGTGGCTGATGGAAAAATTTAGGCATTTTGAGATGATTCGGGTACGGAAATAAAATTCACTCTAAATCTTGACAAGTGACAATATGGGATAATTGTTTTGGAAAATGCGGGTTACTTTCGAATGAATATTCTTATATTTGTTGGTGCTTATGATGGTCAATTGTGAGATTAAGTGAATTATATTTTCCGTTTTTCGAGTGCAAGAACTTCCGAATAGAAAACAAAATGTCCATTAAGATTTAAAATAAAATAAATTGGCGCAAAATTTTGAACATTTTAAACCTGCTTTAAATGAGTTTAAGAATAGGAGTCGACTCTAAATAATATGTTTGACACGAGAACCGACTTTTTGTAATTTTTAGATGACAGATACTATACTTTAACATTAAAGAGCTCGTTTAACTTTAACAGTAGTGTTTAGCAAAGTCAGTTTTATTCCCTGAACG
Source organism: Philhelius festivus (assembly GCA_963931855.1). Taxonomy (NCBI): domain Eukaryota; kingdom Metazoa; phylum Arthropoda; class Insecta; order Diptera; family Syrphidae; genus Philhelius; species Philhelius festivus. The sequence goes on from OZ007556.1 coordinate 209,208,535, forward strand.
AGCAACGTTTAAAATTTTGCACCATTTGCTTTTAAATAAATTGAAAATTAGTTATAAATAAAATGCACCACGAACTTTCTCTTAGATACTAAACATTTAAATAAATAAAAATGTTCATAACCATAAAATTCATTTTTTTAAATGACGAAAAAACCTCCTTTAGAAGATAAAAATAGAAAGGGATGTGATTTCTTAAGAAAATATTAGTTTATGCAAATACAAAAATTATAATTCTAAAACGGCTTTATCTTTTTATATAAAAAAATTTTAAAACATTTTATGAACAAATTTTGAAACGCTAAATTCGTTTTTTTTTTTAATTTATATGAATAAAAATTCAATTTAAAATTCAAGTTTTTTGAGAAATGGAATTTAAAAAAAATTGTTTTTTTTTTTCAGACTTTTTAGAAATTAGAAATTGGAAAAAATGGTTCTTTGGGTTATAAGTACAGCAAGTAATAACTTTATTTTAAAACTTTTTAATCGAAAGGAAACAAATTTTATAAAAATTCTAGATGCCGTTTTTGAGAAAAATAGGATTTTCGAAAATCGTTTTTAAACATTTGTGAGGTGGGTAGCGTTATTTTTAGATAAAATCAATTTTTTTTATTATAATTTTTTTAAGTGTCAAGTTTTTAAAAAAAACGAGCATGGGGTCTTCGAAATATTGAGTGTTGAAAAAAAAAATAAAAATTTGATAACACAATACTATCACAACTTTTGGAGAGCTTTTGCATAACAAAAAATATTAAAATTGGTTCAACCGTTTTTTTATTCCTCCTGTCTGTCTGTATGTCTGTACCTCGACCTGCAGCCTAAACTACTGGAGGTATTATAGGTAGCTGTCATGGAACTGTTTTTTCTGATTTTCTACTTTATCGTTAATGGCTCTAACAATTTGAACCAAACTTTTAAATTTAAAATAATATTGTATATACAAATATTCAAAAAAATATTTTTCGGGTTTTTGAAAAGAAAAATCCATTTTTTATTTTTTAAACCAATACATTTAAAACTCGTGAACAAATATTTGTTGGGATTTTTCCTAAAATCTATATAATTAAATACTTAAAATTTACATCACAAATTTTTTTATTGAAAAATCTTAAAGAAATTTGTTATATAAAAAATGAATTTAATAATAAAACGATTTGTTAACTTTGTTTGCATAGATTCATAGTTTTCTAGAAATCAGATGGCAATTTTATGCGGTTGAACATTTTTATCAAAGTCGTGTTTTATATTTATTTAGATATAAACAAATTTTAAATTCCAAAGAACTTTGACATAAGACCAAGTACGTGCGATCCCGTCGCGCACTTTATTTTTCAAGTATTACCTAACTTTAACTAAATGAAATTTCGTGATTTTTTTTTAATCTGTCGAACAGTTTTTGAAAAAAAAAAAATATTTTACAAAATTTCGAAAAAAAAAATCGTATGGCAGGTATAGTTATTTTTGGTCTTAAAAAAATAGAAAAAAGAAGTGTTTAAGTACTTTGGCAATTATCATAAGCCTAAAGTCCCTGCATGATCCAATCTCAAAATCTGTTCTTGCGTCGTCTAGCAGTTTGGTCTTTCAGGATTTTTTTTAATTATGTGTGTTAAGATTGTTAATTGAATTATTAATCACCCATTCATTCGTTAATCATAGAAAGCTTTTCTAATCTTTAAGGTCCAAAGTGACTGGAGGCCGTCTTATATTTCCTATTTAAAGTGTCTGACCTTCAACAAACCAAGAAGCCCCAAATAGACCATAGTTCAAGAGACATTTCTTTCTCACGAATTTACGTGCACACACACAATTCGTTGGTTTTCGTTGTGTTACTGGTACAAATACAGTTACAAAAAAGATACTTACTGTGACAAATTAAGAGAAAGATAATTTTAGAAGTGATAATAATTATCAAGCTATCTGGCGAAAAAATGGTAAACAAAAACACTTTATGGCATTTTGAAGACAACATTCATTTTGTCTTGGTAATTTAAATTAACCCGAAAGCAATTTCGTTTAATTAGAATTGTAATTAATTAGAAACTACATAAAGTTATCAGAAAAGTGTTTAGTTGTTATCTTCGTATAGATAGTAGACATAGTGAAAAAATTTCAAAAGTGTACTCGAACATGGCGGGGATGAATTTATCAGCTAAAACCTTACTACACTAACGGCTCTGGCCTAAAAAAAAAAAAAAAAAAAATTCATTAATGTCAAGTTAGGAAAGCAAAATTCACCGATAGAATAACGATTAGGTAGGTAGTTAGTTTGCCATTAATAAGTAGTGAGAATTTAAAATTTGTCGTTCAATTTCGTCTATCTTTTTATTATTGTCTTTCCCAATCATCAACCAATCATCGATGAAAGTGAAATTTTCACAACTTATTTACCGTAAATTATGGATCCCTCAACCAATGAATACAAGAAGTGTTTATCCCATTTTTCAAGAGTGTTTTTGATGATTTAAAATGAATTAAGCAATAGAGCAAAAAAAAAACATAGACGAAATTTAACGAACAATTTTTTAATTCATTGTTTGACAGTGGTAAAATGTTAAAATGAAAAAATTGTTTCTAACGTTAATTAATTCATTTATTTATAAAGAGTTTTCCAATAGAGACTTCCGAACTTTGAAAGGTGATTACGGCCATATTGTTGAAGCTACATCTGTCAAATTAGTTGTCATTTACTAAATCTGTTGCAAATGATTAAACTGTTTTATGAAAGTGGATCTTCTGTTCGAACAAAATTTTGTGCGCTTTTTCCATTTAACGGCCACCATGATCATCCTCTCGAGAGGATGGTAAATTTGAGACGACCGGTTCAGTGAGCAATCAGTCAACACCTGAATGTCAACGAAACGCAAGGTCTACCGATAATATCGCCGCAGTCTTTGATTGTATGCATGAGAATCCGAAGCAGCAATTCACTGTTTGGTGTTGATCGTTACAATATTTCAGCAATATCGGTCCATTCTTCTTTGAGGAGGACTTCGGCTATCGGGCCATCACCGTCAACAGCGAACGCTATCGGTTCATGATACCCAATTTCTGTTAGCCTGAATTGGATGAAATGCATAGCTGGGCATTAACTCGTTAATCCGTTAATCGTTAATTAACGAAGTTAAAATTTTGATTAACGGATTAACTTTTAAGTTAACTTTTAAAAATGTTAACGGACACATTAAATCCGTTAATCCACGTTAAGTCCGTTAATCGTTAATCCAATGCCTACTATTTACTGCGCGGCGCGAAAATCAGGTTCAGACAAGTATGAGACTAGAGCCGTGCGGCGCGTGCCGCGGGTGAAACAAAAACAGCTAGGTACGTATTATATTTTGACGCGCTTGCGAGTGAGAAAACTGCGAAGAGATTCGTTTCGTTTGATCATTTCATTATGCCGGTCGTCTACTATGTACGCGATAAGTTCAACCAACTTCGTTCAACTTTTTATTCAGCTCTTTCGTTGGATAAACGAATTTACAACCTCTTACACTAGTGCAGCAACTTACGTAATTCACGTTGAGCAACTAAAGTTGAACAAAATGCGTTTGGAACCCCGTACACATAATTGACCAACTTTCCCATATGTTGATTAACCCTGCACACCTAGTTGATCAACTCTTAAAACTTATTCCAGTGTTGAATAGCTCCGTACGCCTAGTTGACCAACTTACTGAAATGTTGAATAACCTCGTACACTAGTTGATAAACTTGTTCGATTTTGACAGAAAAAAATTTTTTTCGAGTTGATCAACTGCGTTTTCGATATTGTTGCTCAACCAGTTGATGAACGAGTTGATACCTTCGTACACTTAACCAAGGATCACTCGTTGGGGAACGCTTTGAACGCACCACGATAAACAAAAAACTCAAACGTTAAACCTGAAATAATTTTGACTTCAGTTCGGTACATACTATTGTCGACGCATGCCTTCGCTTTAAAATATTCTTAAATTTGTTCCGTATGAGTATGATTTCCTCTAAGAAAAAAAAAAGTGGCTGCTGCATTAATAATATTAGAAAATGAACGACAATGGAAGAAAAACAGCCAAGACGATTCTGGGTAGATGATTTTTTCTTGAGTCGCGAAGAAAATTGTTTTTTTCAATGAAATATATGAGAAATTAAAATCGATTGATCCCACCGCGCCCGTGAATTCGAATTCAAAGTTTAGGCAATTGCATTTTCGAGGAAATTTGAGACCAAGCCAATTCTCTGGCATCTCGATTTTTATAAGAGGGGCTCTTAATGTCCCATATATTGGGCTTTTTCTCAATTGCTGAAATCAATTGCAAAATTAATTCCGTGGTTCCCTCTGTTTTTTTATCACCTTCTATGACGAAAAACCAAAACAAACTACAGTTTGCAAGTTGCAACAACTGCAAGTTCATGGCAACGCAATAGTTCAACCACGTAGACACATTTCACTGCAGCCAACGCAACGCAACACAATATTACGCCAAGAAATTCCAAAGAAAATTAAAAAGTTGATCAACGCGTTGAACAAATAATGTGCAACACATTATCTTAAAAAAGTTGCTCAACGTGTTGATCGAACATTTTCAAGGAGCAACACGAGCTCGTACACTACCCATACACTTGTTAGGCAATTCGTTGAGCAACTGCCAACCCGTTGGTTGAACAGAATTGAAGGCACCGTACATTAGAGTTGAATGCGTTGAATTCGAAATTTGTGCGTTGATCGCCTAGTGGACGACCGGCATTACTTAGCGCCGGTGCTCAGAGTAAAAAAATATAAAAACTGCAATTTTTATCACATGTTAACGGATTAACGATTAACGTTAACTTGCGTTAATTCTTCCGAAATTTAACGCTTTAACGTTTAACGAAGCTAACTTTTTAAGTAGCGGATTAACGATTAACGAAGTTAACTGTTTGATTAACGGTGCCCAGCTATGATGAAATGAACTCAAAAACCCAATGTTTTGATTGTCTTCTTCAGATTCCCACGCTATATGTAAGTCTACTGAGATCTCTCTGTCGGTGGGTACGCCACCTATGGAAATGGCTTTCATCTGTCATGAATCTGTCATCATCTGTCATGGTGGTTTTGAGGTCGTATTTTTTACAATTTCACTTTATTTTAACAAATCACAAAATTTTGAAATTAGGACCTTACTGTGAGAGTACGCTTTGAATATTCTCGTTTCGTCTAGAGTTCAGAATTCCAAAGACAAAACAATCATTAAATGTTAAAAAAGGTATTTTAAAATGGCGTCTGAGCCATGTTAGGTTATAAGTTCCTTATATATCGGTTTTCCATAATCTATGATCCTTAATGGTTCTGAGCCCAAGTCTTCCTGTACCTGTCCATTGAGACTTTCTCAATCCTTTCGGATGCTTGGTCATCTCGAACTTGGAGACAGCGATTCGAAATCTCTCGAGGCTCTATAATGATTGGCCATTTGCTTGATCCTCGATGTGCCCAGCCAATGAAGTCGACGTTTTTTGACATTTCGGATTACATGTACATTATGTATATCATGGTATAACTCAAAGAGTTTGAGTTTTTACATCCGCCAAACAAATTTTTCGATCAAGAGGGCCCAGTTTGAGCCCTCCATTTCTGCTTATCCACCAACCGTTCGGTACATTAAAACAGGACTGTCAATATAAAGGTTATCACTTATACTCTTTTTCGTAAGAAATTTTGAAGTTAGGTGTTCGTTTAGTCAAACCGCATTAGCAGCAGTTTTTTGGATGGTTATTCGTCGGATCGCGTGAAGTTAATATTTCCTCCGAGGAAGACAGGTGTACTGCCTCTTGCGAGGAATTGACAAATCCTCTAAGAATTTCACTTGTCATGGAAAGTACTGCTAATTAGCCGTTCGAAATCTTCAGAAAAATTTTAGGTACCCCCTATTCCTGGTGCGTGTACATGTACACATGAATGCTTGAGAGTTGTATGTTACTAGGTTTAGTCTCTCTACGAGCCGTTATAACCTCCTACTTATTTATTTATTTTAGATAAACTATTTAACTTCTTTCAAGTTGGTGCTATCAATAATGATTGTCGTAATCAGTGGACAGATTTTTTTTTTAATAGCGTGAAAGATGTTGGTTATGTCACCCTTTACTTCAACACCAACAAAGTGGCACGTTTGGATTGGCTCATGATTTGGATATCGTCCCAATAGTCTTCTTTATCAATTTTTGATCATTTGAATACCAAATTTTAATATTAAATTAAGCAACTGGCAGTTGACAATGACAATAGGAGTATAACAGTTTGGTCTCAAAATTGTAGAATGTATATTTTTATTCTCAAACTAAAAATGTTAGCAACACTTTTTTCAGTATTGAAAATGTAAATTAATTTCCATATTTGTATAACTACTTTAAACAAATAATATAAACAAACTTTATCGTTCATGCAGGTACAAATAATGGCCATGACATTATGACAACACAGTAAGCCAGTCATGCATGTGCAATAATGAATCACCTTCAATTTCGTTGAACTGTTAAGTGGCACGTAAAACAAATTTATATAAAAATTCATCAATACAGATGTTATACGAGTATCTATATACCGAAACTCATTGTTCTCTAAAAAATCAAGATTTAAACCTTACAACTCAGTTTAACAGTTCTAGTTTTATCAGTTCAGTTCTTTGTTCTTTTGATTTCATTGGTCTTTCCTATCGGTCATTTTAGACCAACATTCACAAGCTTATCTGTGCAAATAAAACAATTAAATTTGCTGCACTTCACGTCATACTGTTTTTTTTTTTTTAACAAATAAAATACAGTCTTGGGGAGTCGTTGAATTTCTGGGTTTTATTAGTCCTGGACTTGGATCTGTTTGTTTATGACATTTTTTTTTTATTTCTTGTTGACCACAAAAGTCAGTTCGGCTTGTTTTCACTTATGTATATGTATGTGATGATTTTGGTATTTTGAACGCAAAAACGAATGTTGTCGGGTCATGATATTGTCCAAGGTCTGATTGCGAACATTTTTCATTTTTAATCTTGAACGAAAAACCGCACAAAATTAAGTAGATATCTTTGTGCTCATTATTTCAAAAGTCAAAGAAATTAAGTCAACAAAATTACTTATTTATTTTCTCGTTTGATTTTCTGTTTGTTTTTGGTGATTTCTATGAAACTTAATAGCCATTATACATTCATAACTAAAACCTTGGTTTTAATTCTGTTTATTCGTTAGATGGAAAAGCAAACAGAAGAACGAAGCGTTAAATAAATTTGCCCAAATTGTTCGCTTCATTACGCATTTCTGTTGTTTTTTTTGGGGGGAATCGTTATTCCTGTTATAATTCTCCATGAAATAATTGACTTCACCAGAAATGAAAATACGGGGTGATTGAATTTCAGTTTCGGGGACGTGAGGAAAATATTTTGCAGATGACAGTGTATTTTTATTTAATTAATTGATTCTAAAAAACGACAATATACAAATTTATGTGACCACATCGAAGAATTCCTCCAACATTCGAGGTAATTTTTAATGACTTTTTCATTTTCGGGGGTCATTTGGCTATAATTTTGAGGCCATTAGTTTAAATTGTTTAAGGTTAGCAAGCATAATCACAGACACATTTCTCAACAACCCCAAAAATCCCAACGGCGTCTATAAATCGTGGATTAAGGGTACAATTTCATTAATAAAACCCTATACCTGCTAAGTAACGCTTTCTAACTGCAATTAAGCTAAACCATTGAAGATGGTATTATCCCTCCATATATTTTCATATACAGGTTGCGTTTTATGTTCTAGGCCGATTTTATCTGTTTGCCATTTTTGTGTGAATGAAATTTGACAGTCGTATACAGTCAACGATATCAATTTGTTATTGAGCATCTAACACAGCAACGACAAGTTTAACAGATCGCTATTGACCATCGAAATTTTTGACAAAGAGTCATAATGGCCCACGAAGTAGGTACATTTATTTCCCCACTCCTAACAAAGTTTCATCGTTTAACTGACAATCTTATGTTCTCAGTCTTAGTCTACTCGGAAGACTAAATATCTACCAAATTCTGTTCATGCATTAAATTAAGCTGTGATAACAAAAATATAATTTCACAATATTTTGAAGGATTTCATTGGCGCAAAATTTTAAACGATTTAGTAATATGTTAAAGTCATTTTAGTAAATTACTAAGGATTTTGCTAATTTTAAACGATTTTAACATATTACTATCTCTTAACAATTTACTAAAGTTAAAATCACACACTGGCCTTTTTAACTTTTAGTAATTTGCTAAATCCATATGACTTCTGTCATTTTCCTTGAAGAAATTTCTTGGCAATCTATTTTGAAAGAGTTAAATTGTGTTTTTTTTTTTATTATTCGTGAGCTAATTGTTTTGAAAAGTAAATAAAATAATACAAAATGTTTTCTGAGGTGCATTCGCATGTGACGATTTAACGAGACTTTCTTATCGGCACTGTAGGAGCACTGTGTGCAAGCGTACTGCTTGCCAGTCTTAAAGGTTTTCGCTGATGGCTCACCAGTTCACAACTGGATGTGAGGGTGGATTTATCTCCCGATGATGTGCTTCAGCGCCGGCTTCAATTACCCCACCACCACCTCCTGTCGAATCTTCTTCGACTTCCTTTCTGCGAGAGACAAAATAAGATCTATAACTATTTATGCCTCAGAAACTAAATATAATCAAAAATTACCTGTGTGAACAGTACCTAGTAAGGTTAATGCGCTTTCAAAGTCGATCACATGAAAACTTTCACACGCTGTGAATTATGTACAGCCGCTGGAATTTGGCTCTTAGCAGAAGTCTTCTGATCGGCGGACGACAAAATTCTCACGATAAATATAAGAACCACAAAATAAATTGAAGGTTGTCACTTTGACTTCTGACAAATCATCAGATTTAGTTTTGTTTGATTTGTATTTTTTCACGAACTGTCATTGTTTGGAAGTGTTCAAATGCACCATTTTTAATAAAAGGCAATTAGTAATTTACTAGATAGTAAAACGAAAAGAAAGGTTTAAAATTTTCGAAGAGTTAGTAAATTACTAAAAGTTTAACAAGTTGCTAACTAGTAAATTGTTAAGTCCTTAATAAAAGGTTGTTTAAAATTTTGCGCCATTACCTTTAAAAAAAAAAAAACTGACATTTTAATCAGTGCAATATTGAAAGCGTGAATATTTTCGATAGTAGTGCTGTTTATAATAATTTGATCCGGTACATGAATCTTGTTTTTCTTAGATTTTAGAGATAAATAAATTTTAGTATGAAATAGCAAAATATTTTCTTAGTTAATTAAAATTCAGGGTAAGTTCTAGACCATTTGAAATTAATGAACCTTAACGTTTTTCAGAAGTATAGAAAATCAGCAGAAGTTTGAGAAAACTGCAACAACTGCTGTCGTTGTGACCCTGAAAATCTTCTTGTTCATTTATTTGCCTTTTCTAGAACTAAATAATTATACATTCATTAAAAGGAGTGTTTTAATGAAACTTATAATTAGCTCAGCAGATTAAATGAATAAGATGGACAATTTTTAGTTCACTCTTTTCTTTTATTTCAAAGTTGATCATGATAGATTCAACGGAATTCGAAGTAAAAATCATGATTTACTCGTATATGTCGCATTTTTTAACAAGTGCATTAAGCGCCGTATTAATTCTCAACATTAGAACAATTTAAATTCACTTTATGTTCATTGTAATTGCTGACCTAAATTGTTTCGACTTTTTTGTCGTTTTTTTTTTTTTAATTTTACGCCCACTAAAGGGACTATGACTACTCTTAAAATGTTTGAGCACAGTGCAAGCGTGTTAAAATTTGCTGACCTAGCTATTCACTTTTTTCAAAAATGGCTTATGTGAGAAAAAGAATCTAACAAATTATAAAGCTTATTTTTTTATTATTTCTATAAACTTCAATTGCTTATGATACAAAAATTCACATTAAAAACGTTTTTTTTTAATTGAAAATGTTTTCTCTTAGATCTTAACTGGAAAACTCTCTTAAGCAAAAATTTACCTAGATATATATGTACGTGATATTTAAGAAGACAATAAAATGCCCTTAAGATTTCATATCTGTGAAATGAAATTATTTTATTAATACTTTTTCTACCTAGTGAAGTCATAAATACTGATACAAGTCTAAACGCATTTATATATAAAAACCTATTTGTTGCACATTCTATATGTTTACCGTTATTTAAACTGTTACATTTATGCTTCAATGCCGCGTAAAAGTTTTTTGTTTCCAGTCATTAATAATAATCATTAAGTGGGGTGATATCGAAAATCGTATTGTACTAATTGGGATTTTCAAGTGTAATATGGAAAAAGGTGATATCTTTCGAATCTTGCAGCCGCTGGGAATCACACGTTGTTTTGTTTATTGTGCGGTAAAATTGTTCGAGGATACTGGTGGAGTAAGTGACCGCAAAAGATCAGGCCGTCCACGCACTGTGAGGACTCCGCGAGCCATCGAAGCCGTGCAGGCTCGAATCAGAAGAAAACCATTAAGAAAACAGAAAATCTTGTCGCGAGAAATGAGTATCTCTCAGAAATCCATGTCTCGCATCATGACAGAAGACCTGGGACTCAGTGCCTACAAAAGACACACTGAATACCTGCTAACAGTCGCACTGAAGCAGAAACGCAAACAAAAATCAAAAGCTCTGCTCAGACGGTACGCAAAGAATGCTCACCGACAAATTCTGTTTACTGATGAAAAAATTTTCACCGTCGAAGAATCGTTCAATAAACAGAATGATCGAGTTTATGCTCGGACATCAAGAGAAGCGTCTGAACTCATTCCAAGGGTTGAAAGAGGCCACAATCCCGCAAATGTAATGGTATGGTGGGGAGTGAGCTATCATGGAGTTACCGACCTTCATTTTTGTGAAAAAGGAGTGAAAACTTCGGCAAAAGTTTACCAAACAACAGTAAAGCCTCTCAACCAAAAAATGTTCGAAAACAAGCATTGGACATTCCAACAAGATTCTGCTCCGGCTCACAAGGCTAAAACCACTCAAGAGTGGCTCAAAAAAAATGTACCGGACTTCATATCACCGGAAGATTGGCCAGCTGGAAGTCCAGACCTAATTCCTTTGGATTACAAGCTGTGGTCCGTTTTAGAGGGAATAGCCTGCTCTACTCGACACCCAAATATTGAGTCGTTAAAACGATCCCTTGTTCGTGCAGTGATAAATTTTCCAATGGATGAGGTGCGTGCTGCGATCGACGATTGGCCGGGGCGTCTTAGGTCGTGCAGTAAGGCAAATGGCGGCCATTTTGAATAATTTCTTCTATGAAATGCAGCTTATGAAATCCCTAATAAATAATACAAACAAGTTTTTAAAAATATCAGCTCATTATAATTTGGCATTAATTTTTCGTTGTATCAGTATTTATGACTTGACTAGGTATTTATTACAAAAAAATTAACAACAACTTTAAATTTAAATAAAGTTTAAACAAAAATATGAAAAAATCTTATTTGATACCAGCTTTTATATAAAAACGTCAATTGGAGATCAATGCTAGGTAAAGGGTTTTTGCAATGAGGGTGGGTAGATTTTGAAGTAGAATTAAACAATCTGTGTGGAGTATTAACAACATTATTTTTTACTCATACCACTCCAGTATTTTTAACTAATTGACAAGCCACATAACAGTTTCTAACTTAAATTTTGGAAAATTTTGTACAACTTTGTTTTTCATTTCGAAACTGAAACTAAAGGTGAGAAAGAATGAGACAAATTTAGGTACTCTTCATGCAGTTTCAAAGTTTCAAACTTAGTTTTATTGAACACATACAATTTGACTTACAATGAATAAGATAGCATGGAAGATTTTCTTTTGTTGTCGAATAAATATAAATAAAATATTTTTATATGTAACGAGTGATTTTTCAAGAGCTATCGCAAATTAAAAAAAAACACACAAAATTCAGAAAAATGCATGAAATCTTTATTTGAATCTTTAGTACGGTTGATATAATTAAATGTTTGAAGATTATTTCATGCAAATGTTGGCCGCGGCTGAGCCTCAAATGGTCCATCCGCTTAGTCCAATTTTGGCATACTCTTTCTTACATTTCGGCCGGTATCTCATGAATAAATACTTCAATGTTGGCTTTCAGTGCGTCAATCGAAGAGGGCTTGTCGCTATAGACATGAGCCTTAACATAGCCCCACAAAAAGTAGTCTAGACTCTAGACTACGTTAAACCGCATCATGAACTAGGCGGCCAATTGACCGGCCCCTAACGTGAAACAAACTTTTCACCGAACTCGCCTCTCAGTTGGTCCATTGTTTACGCGTGCTGTGTGGCATGTGGCACCTTCATGTGAAAACCACATGTCATGCAAGTCAAGCTCTTCCATGTTGCGCTCACCATTCACAGTAATGTTGCGATTTAAGAGCCCATTCATCAAAAATTCGGCGTCGTGGTAGATCCTTCGGCTTCAATTCTTGCACCAGCTGTATTTTGAAAGGCTTCATACCTAAGTTCTTCCGCAAAATTTTCCACGTAGTGGAGTAACAGAGGCCCAATTGCTGCGAACGGCGCCGAATCGTGTTGATGGTTTAATGTCCAACAATGTAAATTTGGTGCGAAATTTAGTCACAATAGCCCGAATAGCCGCCTCAGTAGGTCGATTAAAATGACCATTGAATGGAAGAAGCTCGCGATGAACTTTTCTAACAGAGCATGCATTTTGATAATAAAATTCAATAATTTGCAAGCGTTGCTCACTTGTAAGACAATTCATGTGGTTAAATTATGGACCAAACTGAAGATGTTTGACTTTTGACAGTGACACAAAACACGAAACGAGCGTGAGCTGTCAAAACCAGTGTTGCCAAAAAGAAAATAGCAAAAAAATCATCCATTATTATACGTCTAGATTAAATTAAAAGTCGTTTGACTTTGTTTGTCCTCGAAATGTTCCGTCCCTGTTGTTAGTGGTGAATTTGTGAAGGGCGGTAGGCTGACCGATGGCCAACGTAGAAAGCAATCCTTCTTATCCTTCTTATAAATTGGTTTGCATGGCAAGCTTCTTAGCTAGAAGAAACAGAAACTTTTTCAAACGTATTAAACCAGTTCTGAGTATAAGTTCTGAGTATCCTTAATATTTCCCTTTCAAAAACGTTAAGTTGTCGCATGGCTGTTTTAGAGACAGAAAACCATGCGGGAAAGCTGTATCCGATGACTGATCTCAAGAGCTCGTTATATAGAAGGATCTGGGTTTGATGGCTAAGTCCGGTTCTTCTATTCATCAGTGTGTGGATACGATGTAAGGTCCAACTGGTTTTTCTAAAAACATATCTTGCCTGAGAATCGTACCTTAGTTACTCGATGAAGTATGTCCCTAGGTACTTCACGTTTCTTTTGGTTGCCATTGTTGATCCATCAAAAAGTTTTATTGGTTATATTTCTGCGTTTTGCTGAAGATTCGCTGCTTACGCAGTTGGATGATTGTCTCCTGAACCAGATTAGTTCTGACTTTGAGGCGTTGTATTTGATTCTCCAATTTCAGTACTATTGAAAAAGTTTAGGCACTCAGTAGTAGCTCAACGATTCAGAGAAGATTCTCCCAGTTCTCTGGGATATGCTGGGCGGAGGTCAGTATGCAGTACAGGAACTTTCAAAGTCTTGAGACTTGAGCAACTCCAGCTTGTTCATTGTCGATATGCGTTTATCCTGTTGTACAAAGAAGTTCCTGGAAAGACAGAAAAGAATGCAAGTATTTTAACACATAGAGTTATCCCATATTAAAAGCTGGAAATAGTATTTCAAATTCCTTGATAATCATGAAGCAAAAGATTACATTAAAACTGGTCTATGGGGTAAGGGTGCCTTTTTAAGGCTCTATATTTTTACTTGTTCTACGTAAAGTGTGAGTACTTAATTTCGAATTTATGGATTCAGCGTTAAAAATATTTTTTCTTTATGTGACTTGATTACACACAAATTAAATTTCGGGTTAAAAATTCAGAGTTTCCTTCGACATCAAAAATCATTGTCAAAATTTCATTGAAATACTGTTATTTTCAAAGTGATTACATATTTCGCATATATGTAGTTCCCAAAATAAAAGAATTCTTTCATAAAAAGTACTAATGTTTTTAAATAGTCCTATTGCCTTGGTTTCAATCTCAATAGATCCAGCATTTAAAAGTACCCTTAAGTTATATGTAATATGTTTAAATTAAATCTCTAAAAACATCAATCTTCAAAATTGGAAAAATTTTTATGGCCAACCAAACATGCTGATGAAGTTTCATGAATGTAAGGTGAGAACTTTTTTATTTTTGGAACGTTTTTTTTGTACTAATTAACATGGGTTGGGGTCTTAATTAAAAACTTCGATTTCCAAAATTCTGTAAATCCAAAATATTATATTTTAAAATGCTCTTAATCGATTTATCTGTATTCCAAAATTCTGTATTTAAAAATTCTTTAAATCCGAAATGGGAGCGGGTCAAAATGATGTATTTCAAAATACTGTATGTACAAAATACTGTATGTACAAATTACTGTATCTCATAATACTGTATCTCAAAATTTTGTATGCTATATGAGCAAAATACTGTATCTCAAAATGCTGTATGACCAAAACACAAGCCTTTAAACATCAACGAAATGCATGAACACGTGGAAGTATTGATTTTATGTTGGTTATTTTCCAGGTTTCTTAAATGCTAAAGAAACTTTACATACACCCAACCTCGGACCTACTCCAAATGCTGTAGTGTGCCCAAGTAGGGGGGTTGCCCTGCTGCTGCCAGCCCTTAGATACCTCACTGTTAAGGTTTTTATTTTTCAACCTATTTACAGCATTTTCAAATATAGAATTTTGAGATACAGAATTTTCAAATGCAGAATTTTGATCATACAGTATTTTAAACATACAGTATTTTAAATACATTATTATAAACCATACAGTATTTTGACCCCAACCCATCCGAAATTCTGTGTTTCAATGCTCTGTTGATTTCTTTTACAAAATTCTGTATTTCGAAATTCTAGATTTCAAAATTCTACAAATTGCTAAAGAAAACTTGTATTAAAAATCCAAATTTTTGATTTATAGAATTTTAATATACAGAAATTTGGAATCAAAGAATTTTAAAATACAAAAACTTGAATTTACAGAATTAAAAAAAAACATAAAATTTCGGGATAGAGAATAATAGAATTACAGATTCATGGAATACAGAATAATTATAGTCATACAGAATTTTGAAAAACAGAATAACCAGCCGTTCCAGTACAGGGTGCGCTCTATATTCCAAGTCGATGACACAAGGCCGACCTCTTTTAAACACATTTTATATAAAGATTTCGCAAACATCTATTGTAATTTCAATAATTTCGTTTCTTATGTTCTTATAATAGGTTTGTTGATGTCCCTAGTACATCAAGTGTTAAATCGGGAGGTTGTGAGATTAACACCAAAAAAGTCACTTCATTTTCTCCGTGTAATTACATTTGAACAATTTATGTAAAAAAAAAATGTTTTAATAATTCCAACACGTTGTTGCAGCGATGCTCAAGAATAATTTGTTATTGACCACTTTCTACGACTGTCAAATGCCAACTGACAAATTTCATTTACACAAAAATGGCTGCCAAATAAAATCGACCTGGAACATAAAACGCCCCCTGTGCTATAATTTATTTAGAATATTGTGTGGGTAATTAATAAAATTATGAATATTAGTATGGCACATGCAACAATTTTAATATGAGGAACATTTATTTGTTTATGAAAATTGTTGTTGTGGCGTTGGCAATTAGATTTATCTTTATAAATGTTGACGTAATCATGCAACCAATGAAAAATAGCTAGAACGTTGCAATTTTCATATTGTGTTCTTAAGTAAACATACCCCACTGTCAAGGCTTCATAAGATACATTAATCTAGACACCTTCTGTTTGTATTTTCTTGGGACTTCTTACAAAAATATATATGCCTCATCGTCATCATGATTCCCCTAATGATTTCACATAAGATTTGTTTTTAACTTCACAAACACAATCAATAATATTTCCAGAGCTCTAAGATTATTTTGTTTCTGTGCTTCGCGAGATATTCTAACATCCATCACTTTTTATTGTTTTTTTTTTTTTTTTGAAAAATATTAGAAAAACACAATTTTCGCCTACACATATATTTTCTTAAAGTTTAGCCGTCTATCAACATTTTTTAAATCTCGATGCTAAAAATTTAAAAAAACAGGAAAAAACAAAACTCACAAACTCTCTCGTCATTTATCAAAGATGCTTGCACTGAAGCTATTCTATATAGATGCCTTTAAGCTATTTCTTACAAGTTTTTGAATTTATCTAGCACATGTGTATGTGTGTGTGGTTGATTAAGGCGTCGCAATCTATGTGTGTTTCTTCTATGAAAAATATCCTCAAAGATTTGTTTCGCTTGGAAAGGTATTCCCCCATGACGAACAACACAATGACTATATGCGGAACAAGCTCCTATTCAATTGTTCCACTTAGTGTACCTACCTATTTTCGAAACCATTATGCTGGTACCATTAAACGTTACGTCACATTCGCTCGCAAAAAAAAATGCGAAAAATAAATAAAAGAGACTCGCACACATTAAAATGCTAATAAGTTTTTTGAATTTTTTCCTTTTTCGTGACATCTTTCCCTAAACATTTCCAACAATTTCGAAATAAATCGAATTTTCGTGTCTTTTTTGTATTTTGTGTCCGCCTCCATAGTGTAGTCGTGCCTTTACAAAAGATGAATAGTAACACAAAATCGATACCACATACATTTGTCAAAAATTTTGCTCAAGTCATTGAAGGTTTGTGTCCTGGTTTTGTGTAGTATGTGTATAGGTTGGGAAAAGATTCCTTTAAAACTCAAAACACCCCCTCTCTGTCTCTGTACATATGTATATTATTGTCGCCTTGCATTGTCCTTGGTCACATAAAAAGTACATTCCTTTATTCAAATAAACAAATTGAGACGTGACTGTCGTTAATTTAAATTACAAATACAATTGTTCTTTGTTGTGTTGTGCTGAAAATTGAGTAGGTATGCGGGGGTTGCAATTTTACATTCAAATAATACTAAAACTACCCTCCCTCTTTTCAAGCGAAAAGGTAGAGAAGTCTAAGAAAGGTATCGAAAGACAAAAAAAAAAAGCCACACAAACACTAAAGTGTATCGCACTAACAATTTGAATTTTCCAGTCACGATTTTTCGTGATCCCATTACGATTACAATGGATTTGACACATGAACAATAGGGTGGCAACAAAAACACACAAAACGTCAAATCGACCGAAATGACACAGGGAATCATTTTAGTTCTGTTTCTTGCAGGCAACTGAACAACGCACGGCATTAAGGTATATAAACACTCGTGCCTCATGCAGTATGCGTAGAGGCGTCACAAAATGTCAGAGGGAAGTGTTTTCGTTCTCATCATTGTTGTATTTGTTACTGTTGTTTAAGGTCAGGCGCCCACCTCTAGCAATTTGTTGCCGTAAGTAACTTTTGGTTGTCCCGGTTCGAGTGCATGGTGTTAATTAGGAGAGCGTTCCCTATAGGAGTTTTACTGACAGCAACGTTAGCCTCGAAATGGAATGGGAGGCATTAAGCCTGTCAAAAGATATATGATTATCAAATATTTTCAGGTATTGGTATTCATCAGGTATTAAGGAGGAAAACATGACGTTTGCATGAGAACCACTAATGATAATGGAATTGTTGACAGCATCGAACAACTCGGTCATTGCGAGCACCAGTCTATAGAACCTGATGAAGCCACTGGAAACTTGGGAGACAACCTGTTGATCCCTATAGTTTTTTGGTATATGATTTCCATTGACCTATAAGGACAGTTCTAACACATCTGCCTTGCTCATTAAGAACTCCAATTAAACTTTTGATATTGATTTAGAAGCTCGATGGGGAGAAAATAAGTCCTAGCGTTAGGTTGTCAGACGAATGACAAAAGGACACGCATCAAATTAAACAAACACATAAATTTATAATTTTGACACCCGCACTCTACTAGAATGTGAAACACTTAACTCTTCTCGATTTTACACCCTCATTGAGCTTTCAAGACCAACGAGCAGTGACACCTCCTATTTACATATGTTAGTGTAGAGGACACTTAAACATAACCCCTTGAATGAGTGCAGGAAATAAATTAAATCAGATTTAGCATCAATACTTTTAAGCGAATCCTTTCTAAAATTTTTACCTAGCTTAATATGACTTTAGCATTTACAAATGTCAAGAAAAGGTTAGTTTACTTAGTTTTTTGCATGAACTGTCACTATTTTAGCTCTGTTCAGGTGCTGTTAAAAGATGTTTAAAATACACAAAAACTTAGTGAACTTATTTAAAATTTGCAAGTTTTAAGGTAGTACCAAGCTAATACCCTTACACCAGCATCGATGTTGACTTGAATGTTGCTACAAATCAATGGTGGTTATAATCCCATAGAACGAAGGTAAGTGAAGAAAACTTTAAAGTGTTCAGAAGAATTGTTGGAGTTAGAAAAAAAACAGCTTGTGAGGAAAATCTGATTTGTTAAATTGAGCAAGTGCAGGCCTCTCTGCACCAGGCTCTGGATTTCTACAAATCCGTTCGAAACATAATGCAGTCCACAAAACTTTGCACATATGTACTGTTAGAACAGATATCAAACAATTCATTGGAATATAGTGCTCGTTTAAGTGAGATATGAAGTAGTACTGGTTTAAAGCCATATCATCAAGCTAAAAATAAAAAGAAGGACGTCAGAACTTCTAACGATTTTAGGTGTATAACTATTTAGAACCTTTCAAAATAAACCTACTATCCTGTATCCAAATACAAAAGCGATTATCAGTAAATACCTGTGCGACCTCATGCTAGGTAAGTTAACAGTTGATCAGATATTTTCAGGCGATGGAAAAACTTCTCCAGCTTTAAATTTCTTCATACCGCTTATTCTTAGACATTAGAGCCACCTACAATAGCATATTTTTTTAGAAAAGAACTAAAAATTACTGGATAGAGCGCGCCTGCCAAATGAACTGATACGACTATTGAAGTTGATGATGAAAAAAAAACAAGGCATTTTAAAATATCCAATATTTCTAACCACACAAATCAACATTTGTTTAACGAACTTTGACAAGGATATGGGATATTGGACAGACAGTCAAGGTGGCTGGTAAAGCCATTAACTCTTGTACATCATATTTCAAATTGATCCTCCAATCCCGAGATGAACTTACTGTTCACCACAATATCACTCTTATCTGGTTTCCGGGTCATTGTGGCATTGATGTATATAAATTGGTGGACGAGCTGGTCAGTCAAAGACCAGCCCTTCATAACTCATTTACGGAAAAAATGAAAATTACGCTCGAAGTTATGAAGGGAAATATTCTCTCAATTCCTCTTAGGGAATCAAACCGTAGGTGAAGCAGTTTAACTAGATGCAATATATCTAGAAAGATTTTGTCCAACTAAAATAAACCCCGAACACTTGATCTGATATGCAGACCCAGGCAAGACTTATCCAGGATCGTAGCTATCTGCAGCGGACACTAGCCAATAGAAGAGCATGCAGCAAAGGCAGGCATTCCTCATAACACTCACTGTCATAGTGGAAAAAGTCCTCCATTTCCTCTTCAAATGCTCTGCTCCCTGGCCAAATTTAGAGCACAATCATTAGGAAGGGCATCTTTTGATAACATTTACGAACTATCGCAAATGAAGGACAAATACTTGATCTTTTTTCTCAACGAGACGAAATGGCTCTTGGACGAACTTCGGTTACTTCTGTGCCTCTTCACAATAGATCAATAACTAAATTCGCCATTCCACCATTCTAAACTATTCCAAAACTACAGTGCGGCAAAAACTTCCAACTCACCATTCCTTCAAGATCTTTCTGGAAGGCTATAAATTTCTTGGAAGTAATTTTATTCGTTTTTTATACCGATGGATCGGAAATTGATGAACTTATGGCGATTAAAGAAGTACTGTCTTGGTTAAAAGGAAAAGTCTTATCAACTACTGATATCCGCATCTTCTCGGATCAAGTAGCTATTAAATTTCAGGACTTAACTCTATAACAGCCCTTAACTGCCGTGTATTTCTTATGCAGATGGCGTAGCAGTTCATTATTCACCTCTATTGGTTGCCAGGGAATAGGGACTGTAAGACTGACGAACTCGCCAAAAGTGGAACAACACTACCTATAACCGGATAAGACTAATATAGGTGTATGCAAACTTATGCTGAAACAAGATGCTATTGAGAGGATAAACCTTCGACGGAAGAATATAACCACCTGTCTGATGTCTGACTACAAAATAGATCTGACCAATGCTTGATCTGAAACTCTCTGTTTGATATCCTTGAGAAAATTGCACATTAGCTTCGTAATCAGTGTCAAAACCGGACACTGTCTTATAGGAAAGCACGCAAAGCGTCTTGGAATGTATTAAAATTAATTTAGAAGAAGCTACATGGACGATAAAGACGTAGACTCCGTTCCGTATCCTCTATGAACATGCCTTGCTTTACCCCATTGACGTAAGCTCTAGTTTGGAGAGTTTCTATTCGAGGATCCTAGTGATCTAATTAATATAAACATTTTCAGTCTCTCTAGTTCCACGAGTAGGGACAAAATCTCTAGATTCATGATTTTTTAATTACATATTATGCACGCCCTTATGTGATTATGACCACCCTTAAAATGGTTGAGTACAATGCGAACGCTTAGAAGTTTGGAGAGAATTTAAAATGAGATACCGAATGCACATTGGTTTTGAATGTCTAAATATCGTAATGGGGGGAAATATGAATCCATGTAAATCATTCCACATTCGTGTAGTGCGGCTAAAGAGAGAATCTCTGAATTTAACAGTACGTCCGAAGTTGGGGTCAAGTGTTAACTGATAATTTCCTGAACTGCTGAATTGGATGAATGCAACATGCTATTTCACTAGAACACTGAAAGATAACGGTAGTACAATTAAAAAAAAACACAAAGTAGCTATCAAAAAGTATCACAATGAACAAACCCTGGTCTAAGTGTCAACCTTACCCAACCTAATGTCAACTCAAACATTTCTTCTGAACCAAAAGGCACACTTATTTGTTTGAAAAATAACATATATTTTTTTGTTCATATGGGGCTCGTCAATTGTCCGCCCCGGAACCCATATTTCTCTCGGGCATCGATTTTCGTAAAACACAAACCGATAGAATAAAGTTTGTCCTTATCAATCCTGCACTTTTGTGATCTGTTTTGAACTCTTCTGTACACAACACATTCATTTAACTGTCTCTTCCAATTCTCAAGGGGTTTTAAGGATGAAATTTTTCATATCAATTTTCATCACCATCAGGATGAAATAATGAATCTTTTATCGTTGAAAATTTTGTAAATTTTCAATACTGCCATCCTCGCGGTTTTGAATCAGTATTTCTTAGAAATAATTCCAATCAACTCCTAGTTCACAAAAGAGTGAAATTCCTTCCATTTCAAAGAATCATTAGAATTCATGTGAGGCCCCTCAAAACCTGTCGCCCTAGGCAGGTAAGAGCATGTTTATGCCGGCGGAGAATTCAATTTTGCCTCTAGCTATGTAGTCTTAACGTCTAAAGCTTCAATGGCACCATTGATGCGCACAAATTGGTCGATGTGGTTTTATGAATAAATGTGCTAAACATTGCCATATGGAGTTCCCATAATCGCACCGCGTACATACAATGTACCTAGGTATGCAAATCCACTTGACCCCTCCTGGTTATTTCGTTTTTTTTTTTTATTGTCAACTACACTCAGACTTGTTGTATTGATTTGATTGTTTCCCGCTCTGGTCACACTCTATCGTCGTACCCCTGCTGTACGGTAGATTAAGTCGAATCCCTGAGTGGATTTTTTTTGCTGTTCCACATAACTTTATATGTCTACGAATCCAATCATATCTCTGTGATCATAAAATAAAATGGGTTAAGGGTTTGGAAAATCGCAAATGTTGAGTTGGATAAAGCGAATACAATTATCTGTTTTGCAGATACAGCTCTACGGAAAAAAAAAAGTTTGTGTGAGTTTTGCGAGGGGTTGTTTAATACAATCAAGTTGTGTTTATTTTTATCTTGTCGAAGTTTATGGTTCGAGGAGACTGACCCTGATGCGGACGGGTGCGATAGGTACTGATATAATTTATTCCTCGGTGTATAGTTAATTTTATTCCAACGAATTTCCAAGCCCTGAATTTCATTTCTCGAAATAGTTCTTAAATAGCCCGGTCAAAATAGACATTCAAGGTTACATTAATTCGCACAAAGCTGAAAATTGGCATGAATGTTGAGAACACTATTACAAACAATTTGTCAAAAGTCCCCATCGATCCGACGTGTGCAAAAAAAATTATTCAAGGTCAAATGTTGCAAATTTCGGTTTTTTGCATTTTTCAGCTGAACGGCAAGTTTTATCATAAAATAGGTGAGACAAAAATTATTCATCATGCAATTATCTAAAGAAATTGTCTTAACACTTTTTCTCCTAAGAATCACCATTTTGGAGATATAGCGAATCAAAAAGTTGAAAAAAAATTATTCAAGGTCAAATGTTGCAAAAATCGTTTTTTTGCATTTTTCAGCTGAACGGCAAGTTTTATCATAAGATAGGTGAGACAAAAATTATTCATCATGCAATTATCTATAGAAATCGTCTTAACACTTTTTCTCCTAAGAATCACCATTTTGGAGATACAGCGATGTTGAAAAATTTGTGTTCTTCATAGTATGTATGTCAATTATCGTTATATACATTACACAACGGTAATACAAGTAAAAATATTAGTTTTCGTGGCGTATAGATACATATTATACAATTCTAAAGCCAGATATACACTGTTCAAATGCATGACAAGCACGCGCAAGTGTATTGGTGAAAAAATCACACGTATAGATTGGATTTAGGATTAAAGCAAAATGAAAATCTTTTGAGTTTCTTTCAATCTAGCGTCCTGCATTGAAGTAGTGTATATGCAAGATTGATGATTGACCATGCATTTATTGGTTCATTTGCGTATAGTTCGTTGAAGAGATGAGAACACAGTACAACATAAGCACTGATTGAAATATTAAAATAGTAAACAAAAAATGTATGATGAAATGGACAGACAAAATAAAACAAATTACCTACTCGGATAAAAATGAAAAAATCTCAAAGACGTTCTTATATTCACAATTTCGCCGAAAAAAAACTCACAAAGCGCAACGTCCTCTCACCATACCGTCCATGTTAAAATAAAAGATTGAAGACTCATGCTTGGTGTGTGTATATGCAACTTTAATCCGAATTTTCGAATACACTTGCACAATGTATATTTGGCTTAAGAATATAAACTCGAAAGAAAACCCAGTCCCTCATTTTATGTGACCGTACGGCCTTGAGCAGCATCTGTCTGCGACGCTCGTATACCAGCTCCGTTTCTAAGGGCCCAAACAAAATAGTATTAGTCCCAAGCGTTCCTTCGTAGTAAGAACAAGTAGTTATTGCAAACAGAATTTGTGCAGTTTCTTGTTTGTAAGAGAAATGTATCAATTTTGCTTTATTTGTAGTAAACATTTGGCGGAAAAAGTACACTCGGAAGAGTACCATTACCGTAGTTAAAAGACGTCACGAACAAGAACAAGCTGGTACATAAATAATAAGTCCTCCTCGTACTAGAGCACGCGTAAATGAATCATTTTTTTGTTTAGGTTACATTACCTTAGGTTAAGGTGGCTGCTGACCGGAAAAGCCAAAACACTTAGACCAATATTTGGTCCGTTGTGATACTACAGGATTTCAAAAATCAATCTTACTCGTTAAACCATTAACAATGAAGCATTTGAGACAGTGAATGTCAGAATTGTTTTTGTTTAAAAGAGTGCTTTTTATTCTGTGGCAATGAATTGAATAAAGCGTTTGAAATGAAAAAAAGCACTGCAATATCGGCGTCAAATTTGCAATGTAATTAGGTGCTTAGATAAGTTTTGGTACTTATCTTTTGTAAAAAATACTCATAATCGCTTTCGTCATTTCCAATAGTAGTATTTTTCAATTAGATACAAAATTTTCAACTCAATAGGACCACAATAGATCGTTGAATAGGCCTACCGGGAAAGCCACCTTAAAAAAAACGCGCCAAGTGTACTACTTCACGGGTGGCGCGGAACCGTGTGCATATTATGAAGAATACAACTTTTTCAACTTTTTGCTTCGCTATATCTCCAAAATGGTGATTCTTAGGAGAAAAAGTGTTAAGACAATTTCTATAGATAATTGCATGATGAATAATTTTTGTCTCACCTATTTTATGATGAAACTTGCCGATCAGCTGAAAAATGCAAAAAACCGATTTTTGCAACATTTGACCTTGAATAATTTTTTTTCAACTTTTTGCTTCGCTATATCTCCAAAATGGTGATTCTTAGGAGAAAAAGTGTTAAGACAATTTCTTTAGATAATTGCATGATGAATAACTTTTGTCTCACCTATCTTATGATAAAACTTGCCGTTCAGCTGAAAAATGCAAAAAACCGATTTTTGCAACATTTGACCTTGAATAATTTTTTTTCCACACGTCGGATCGATGGGGACTTTTGACAAATTGTTTGTAATAGTGTTCTCAACATTCATGCCAATTTTCAGCTTTGTGCGAATTAATGTAACCTTACCCTTATTTTTGAAGCTAATTTGACCGGGCTATAAAGTTCTATAGTAAAATTTTTCTATCAGAAGTTCAGATTCATTTTCAATAAGAAATTGAGTTTTGATGCTAGATGTCGAAGTCGATTTTGAACCAGATCAACCCCAGAGACACATAGCCAATTTAGATTTAATCGCATCGAATACTAATGCATACCTGAAAAGATTAACTATCCCCTCGACTTAAAACCAACAACTTTTGTATGTCTTATAATTTTCAACTACGAGTACTCCAAACAGGCGAGGACATTTTGCTCGTTTCATACACCACATTTCAATTATCTCGCCTACACACTTTTTTTCCCCGGTTGAATCGCTCCAATGTGCGATGGCCCTGTTGAGCATAAAATATTGAACTATGTAATTTGTGTTTTAAATTTCTAATAAATTGAGGATTTATTTATTGGAAAATGAATAATTATTTTCAAAAGTTCTTTGAGACTCGCTGCAAAATAAATATTTATTTGGTACGTCAACAACTTTTTGAAAATTTTTTCCGTTCTGTTATAATTTATTAAGATGTCTCGATTATTTTGAAAAGATATTTTATTTTAAAATTCTTAAAATAGTTTCTTGTTTCAATTTTCACTGTGATATTTTCAAAACGACAACATTTAAGATAAACAGTATAACGGACGACCCTCATGGGCGAATGCCATGCTTAATAGTCTCTCGCTCTTCTTTAAGGGAGAGTAATGCAACTGTTGTAATTTTTTTTTGAATTTATAAATTAGACCCATTCTCGGAATCTTGAAAAGTTACTGAGAACTTGTCGAATTTTTAAGTGTTTGGGTGAGAAACTATAAGAGAAGTAGAATGCAAGAGAAATGCAAAGAAATTTTAAACTAACAGAACTACCCAGTATTCTAGTACGAAAATGTCACTTAAGTGAATGTCACTTCACGGCTAAATCTAAGGAGTGATGACTGATTGCCAGATGATCTGACAATATTGTCCGCTGTTTATAAGAAGTGAATTTTGAAAACAAAAGACTTTTTGAATTTTTGAAGACTATTTGAAAAATGTCAGCTTTAAAAACAAATTTTTGATTGTAGAAATTATGATTACGGTTTTCAAACAAATAAATTGTAAGAGTATTCTAAAATTGAGTAGGTATGTTTATTGACAACTTAAGTCATGAAATACTTAAAAATAAATTTAAAAAAAAACTTGGACTTAATGACCATTTTGTTCGTCATATCTTAAAGATATGTAGATATTATGAAAACATCTTTAAAAATAATAAATAGTATGTCCTAAAGTGGGCTTCTGGTCAATAAATATTTATTTATTTCATCAATGGATTATTACATCTGCTAATTAAATTTAATATTCTTAAAATTGTATAATGTTTACAAAGTATTTTAGTTTAATATGTGTAAAACATTTTGTTTAAATTGAACTCTATTCATTATAATGTCAATTTCATTGAACACCAAGTTGAACAGTGATAATAAACGCGAAATGGGCTCATAAAGTCCATAGTTAGTTCTGTGGGTAAAAACGTAAAAAAGTACACTTCCGTCCTGTAGTGTGCGACATAGAATTTTATAAGATTCAGTAACTCTATACAATTTATTCGGTATAAGATTATATCTCCTACAAAAATTATGCTGGAGCATTTCGTGAATCTTTTTTGAATTTGCTCGATTCCTAGTATTAGCAGAATGGGCACCAACTTATATTCAAGATAGGGAAGTACTAATGAGTTATCTTTAAATTCTGATGAGTTACTTTTTAAAAATCCAAGTTATGAATTTCTTTTGGAAACTATGAAATCGATATGGACACGAAAGTCCAATTTAGAGTCAACGAGAACACCGATATCAACTCGACTTTTAAAAGATCATCGTTGTCAAGTTTTTGCACCTTCTTAAAATTGTTTCCTTTTAATCTGAGTGTTTTCTTTAATAATGTTCCAACTTTTTTCAACTAATTTCAATCCTGTTTGAATGGGGATATCTGTGAACAAAGAAACCACATTAAATGAAACTAGTATATGATTTTCTTCCGAAACTATTGAGGAAACTGTTGCAATGAAATGTTTGGCATTTGTTACGTTATATTTTGAGAGTTCAGTAATTTTATTAGGAATCTTCCCAATATATTTTGAAAGTTGATAACAACGGACATTTGTGTAAGAGCAGATTAGTCGTAAAGGCCAAATTTCTTTAAGAATCTAAGGTGCATGTCGTCATACATTTCTTTTCAAATTTAAATATTATTTTTTAACTGAATAAATCTTTAACATAACATAACATGTAATGATCTTAAAGTTTGTTAGTAGGGTCATTTCTCAAAATGGTATATTATGTATCTCGATATCATATTGTTGATCTTATTATATTGTGATTCCTTCGAAGTTCTAACAGAGACATTAACTTTATCCGCTGGGACTATACAGATTTCGGGATGTCTTTTCAGAAATTTGTTTTTATCAAAAAATATTTTATTTAAATATTTATCAAATGGAGTTGAACACTATTGTAACATTTGTATGAAACATGTTCGTTTTATTTGTTTTAATAATCTCTTCTCCATCTGCTATTATTTTAAAAAGTGGAAATTTAGTTCTTTTAATAGGTAAATCGAACGCAGGACCTAACGACAAAAGCCACTTAATGTCATCAGGAAATAATACTTTGGTTTTGTTAACGAACCAATGTTTTTGAAATTTTATTCTCATTTCTTTTTTTATTATTAAATTTTAGATTATCTAACTTTCATTTCTGAACTGTTTTAGTAGCAGAACTATTTATATTTTATGTTTGTCTTTGGCTTTTTAAAAAAGTTATAAATTCATTAGATGATAATTGATTTCTTATACAAAATTTTAGATTATCTATTGAATGTTTTTGGTTTTTAATAATTTTTCCTTTAAAGGAGATTTCTGAATCTAGAATTTCTAACTGTAAAAGACAGTTTTCTTTTAAACCATTTTTAAATTCATTAGAATCAAAATTAAAAATGTTTACAATATTTTTAGTCTAATTCTGAATGAAATCAGGGATTAAACCATTTTCTCTACACTTAAGAAGAAAAATGATAGATTTTATATTTTTAATATTGCTAACGTTTATCCTATTCTTAGATTGTTGCAAGCTTCAATCTCATATATTAATACTTCAAATATATTCTTAAAAATTTGTTTCAAATATTGGTACCTCATAACAATTTAAATTAAATTCCGGTGTACCACAGGGAAGTCATCTTGGTTCTTTCCTGTTTGTTTAATCTTCCTTCTATATTACAATATTAAATGGCATTAATTTTTTCTGATGCTACAGCTACCAAAATCATCTGTAATATCATGTAAAAATGTAAATGCAATGAACATATTTTGGATTTAGCAAAAACTCAAGCAAAGGAGACAATTTAAGGAAAACCCGAAATCGTTTGCACTAAAAAAAAATCACTGCAAGCTAGAGATTTAATTATTTTTAAACAGAGTCTGACTTAATGCATACTGAAAATTATTTATATGAAAAGAAATTAAAGATGTTGACAATTTAAATAATTAAATTAAACATAAATAATTAAATATTTTAGAAATGGTTGGATTAAAAATATTTAATATATAAATAGAATTTAAATGCAGATACGTTTCCCCTTTATGACGTTTAATTAAAATGAAAAAATAAAATACAAAATTTGCAAACTTTTTTACTATTGAAACAATTTTACTTTTATCATTTTTCAAATACAAAATTAAATTTTGGAATATAGAATTAAGATTTTCAGAATTGTATATATGCATGTATCTGTAATTTTGAATTTCCACACATTTTAGAAATTTTAGGGGACTTTAAATTTACAGAATTTAGAATAAACAATTTTGGTAAAGAAAAATATTGCGACGCCAACAAAAAAAAAAATATTTATTTTGTGTGCTTGGAATTTTTTTATGATGGGTTCATAACTCTAACTCTATTTAAATTCCTTATTCAATAAATCGTTTGGGGAGAGTACGATAACTTAGGCGCCAAAAATTGATAACGGATTTTTGTAGAAGGGTCAAATACAAGCATTTTTTACTATGGGAGGGGGGGGTCTATCTCGCCCCGTTTAGGAGGTAGGGGCGATTTTAGAAAAAATGACTTAAATTGAAAAAAAAAAATATTAAAAAACAACGGCAACACTTACAATAAAATACTATACCGGTTTTGAAAGCCAGAAGTCTGTTCTATAATCGTAAATTTAAATTAAATTATTTATGTCAATAGTTTTTGAAAAATTTGCATGCAAACTCAAAATTTTGTTAAAAAAAATGAAAAAAAAAAGTTTAGACCAATTTTTTTCAAAATTGTAAAATGAAGTGCTTAATTAAATTTTTGTGGTCAATGCTACTATTAATTCTGAATCGAACACAAAAAACCGAATGGTTTTGTCCCTTCTAGTTTTTGAGAAAATCGAAAATTACTAAAACTACTTTTTATGAAATTTTTGATTTTTGGTATTTAACTACGGTGATTTCATTTTGAGGATTAATGTTAATGTGGTTCATTTGTAGGTAAAGTACAGCAAATCATTTAGGGTTACCAAGAATGCACCAAAGGAAGTAGAATTGCATGGCATTTCGCGTCTCAGTCAGTCAGTTTGTGAGTAAGTCAGGTGTTACTTAAAAATAGTCAAGTCAATTTTTCAATGTTCAATGTATTAAAACCGTGTTTACAGGCATTTTGATCACAAAAAAAAAATTATAGCAAGCACCTCCCTAATCTCTAGCCAATATTGAGGCCCATGGAAAAATGTGCCGATAGATGGGTTTATTGCTCTGAGATTAACTTTTATATGGATTGCACCAGAGAAACTTTTAAATCATTAGTTTTAAGCAAAATTTAAGTAACGTTATTTATTAAAATAAAAGATTAACTATGTAAATCATTTAATATTTTTGAATTTTATATACCCACCTACAAATTTGTAACTATATATTTACTTATGTATCTTAGTCTGTAAGAGTATAATATGCTCTGGTTGATGAATAAATAATAATAATAATATTGTATTCTTACAATTTTTGTCACCTTTTTGAGTTGGAGTTGAGGGGAGTTGACGCTTTAGTTGGAATTAGACCAATTTCTTCTAAGAACGCGATGCTTTTGAAATATTTTTTTTGAAATATTGAAAAGTTATTTAATTTAGGATGAAGTAGTGGATGCTTAGTCGCCATTCTTTATTCCAAGAAAAAAATACTTCACTCTTACAAAGGTTGAATAACGAATGACCTTGGTAAACAATAACCTGTACCATATTAGCATTAAAAACAAACAATAAACACACATAAATTTGCTGCATTCGTACAGTAGTACCTAGGTAATGTGAATTTTTCATAATGTATTAAATTTTCATGTCTGAACATTTTAAATGTGCAACTTTGGGCTACGTACATACATATATTTAGTAGACATTGGATATAGACCATAGGGTAATTTCAAAGTTTCTTTAAATCCAGATTCTGTAAATGCAAAAGAAACCTTGCATACACCCAACCTCGCACCTACCCCAAATCCTATAGTGTGTCCAGGCAGGGGGGTTGCAGGGGGGCAGCATGCCCCCCCATACATATCTCACTGTTTATACGCCGTAATGCGTAAGCAAGCAAAAAAAGCAAATATCCCATAAAAAAGTAGTTTTCGTTATTTTCAATTTTCTCAAAAACTAGACGACATAAAATCATCTAGTTTTCAGTTTTTGAATAAGAATATATTAGAGCAACGAATTTTAGGAAAAAATAAAAATATAAAACTTTGCAGTTTTGAAAAATTAAACTTTAAACTTTTTTTTTATGTTTTTTTTCACCAAAATTTGAGTTTAAAACTCGTTTTTTCAAAAACTGTGCACAGATTCTACTTGATTTAAAAATTATCTAATAGATCAGAGTATTGGCTTTAAAAAAAGGTATAATACTTAATTGTAAGTATTACCGTTATTTTTTAATATTTTTGTTTCCATTTTAGTACCTTTTTTATAAAATTGCCCCTCCCGCCCAAACGGGGGGAGATAGACCCCCCCCTCCCATAGTAAAAAATGCTTGTATTGAACTGTTCTACAAAAAACCGTTATAATTTCTTGGCGCCTAAGTTATCGTACTCTTGCCAATCGTTTTTTTTTTCTAAACAAAAATTGTTAAATAACCTCATTTTGTGGACATGATTTTGACTGAGTACAAAATAAATTTCTTCTCAATTTTTGACAAATATCTACAAAAAAAAAAGATTTAAAAAATCATTTTCAAGCTAAATAAAAAATCATATTAAACCATTCTCTGTATAGGAGTATCTATTATAAGCTCAATGAACTCGGTCAGCACGGACAATCTAGTATCATCATCAACTAAACATAACATACAAAACTGATTGAAACTTTATTCGACAGTCGGCAAATCATTAAACGCAAAATTTCAAATATGACATAACATCAACGGTCGCATGTCAGACAGATGATAAATTAACTTTTGAAAAAAAAATACAAAAACAATCACATCGAATTCTAAGCAAATAATTTCTGTTATACAAATAGTCATTTATATCTTATACACGCAAACATTTATTTATTCTTTTGATCTAAATTATTTTGCACACACATTCCACTATTCCAGTATTTTTTTTTTTTTTATTCTCTTCCTCTCTCTCTGGAAAGAGTAAGGGAAAAGTGACGAAGTCTCCTAATTACGATGACAGATCTTCACAAAAATTGCTATACAACACTTTTATATTCATTTGAATTCGTAGAATTCGTTTAAAAAAGCTGAGCCTTAATTTAAGGCAAAGCTGTTAGAGAATAATTTGTAAGCATTTAAGTTGTTAGCTATTTGCTGATAGCCGTAAGTGAATAAATTACTTAAATCGAGACGATTATTATTATTAAAGAATTGTGAAAGAAAGCACTACACAATCTAATGGATATCTACAGGGTGTTCGGGAAACTAACGATGTTCTAATGGCTTGTGGGAAATTAATTTCAGTAAACTTATGTTAAATTAAAAAAGTTAACATTTAACTGAAATTTCAAAAACTTGTGTAGATTTAGCTGAAATTGTATAACATTTTTATGTTTTGACTATTTGGTTCGAATATAAACTTTTGAAATTCAGTACACGGTTGCGAAAGATGTGTAATGGCCTCCAAAAACCACCGTCAGAAATCCCCGAAGCTAATTGAAGTACGAGTATTATCTCAAACGGAAGGTTTTGACGATTAAGTGGAAACCCCCATCAACTGCGTTGCTGTATTTTTTTATGAGGATTCTTAGAAAACTTTTGTAACCCCTCAAAATATATCAAAATCAAAAGGTCTTGACTACGAGTATATAAGTATGTAAATACGTTTTAAATTCCACTCAACTGTTAAAAATCACGATACAAATTGCGTGTTTTTTGTATGTATGTAGTTTCGTTTGATGGGATTTTATAGAAAACCACTTGAAATTGAAATGTATTGAGAGGTTTTGATTTAATTTAAATGAAAATGTTGGTGCTAGAATTTCAAGTGAACTTCCCTCCACCAGAGGTAAGGAGTCTCAAATTAAACAGCTGCGATTGTACCAGCATCAGCTGCGATTTTTACAACTTTTGCCGTAATTTTACCGAATTCGTCCGGGATTTTACCAGGTTTGGCTGCGATTTTTTCAGCTTCGGCAGCGGTTATACAGGATTCGTTTGCGATTTCAGCAATTTTGTCTGCGATTTTACCAGTTTCGGTTGCGATTTTTCCGACTTCTGTTTTGTAATTTTACCAGCTTTGGCTGTGGTTTTACCGGATTCGTCTGTAATTTTACCAGCTTCACCTGTCATTATACCGCATTCGTCTACGATGTTATCAGCTTCCGCAGCGATCTTACCAGTTTCGGCTGCGATTTCACCAACATCTTTTATTACAGAGATCATCCGTTGATTCTGCAGTGATTTATAGTACCAGTTAATCAAAATTTGAGATAACATATCAAACAAAAGGACACGACTAATTCAGTTACAGAAGATAAGAAAAACATCAAAATTAAATTAAGGTTAAACAAATGAATGATTAGATTAAGATTTGGATTAGAAATTAAATTGAAGACGCAAAATCTTAAGTTAGTACTCCTTTGGATAGAACCCCGATAAGCCAGCATGCGAAAAAAAAGTAGTAATCTTTTGGTAAAAAAAATATGCAAAATATTTTGAGAGGATATGCGGCCTTTAGATTCCAAGAATTACCTGTCATCGAGTTCCAGAACACCCTGTTTACGTGCTTAATACAACCTTCAAATAGAAAAAACCAGAAGTAGTCAAAGAAACAAAACTATGCCAATTATATTCTTGTGTGTAAAATTCCTTCTTTAACTTGGTTTCTGCCATAAGAAATGATGATAAACATAAAGTGCAAATGGAGGAAGAATGGCAAAGAAATACAACGAATATAACCGAGGAGACAGAGGGATAGATAGATAATCTTGGATATTTTTTTTTTTATTTTTGCATTTGGCTTGGACTTACGATTTAGCAGTACTAATACTATCCAAGTATCTGAAAGATAATATATCTTTATGTGAATTTAATGAATAACCTACTCGCTCAATTTTTACGCAATTGTGACAACATATCACTGTAATATGTGTGTGTGTAACTTTGAGCTGGTCAGTCTATTGGAATTTCTTTTGGAATTTTTTCTTTCAAGTGAACTGAATTATGTATATTATTTGCTATTAAAAAAATATATATTTTTCTTAATTGAATGTTTGAATGAAACAACAACAAGTTGATTTTACTACTACCAAGTGTTTTGGATTAAGAAAATGATTTGAAGCAGAACAGAACTATTAGTGAGCGAAAACAAACGGAAATGCATGCCATAATTTTACATTAAGTAGCTATGTATTTGTTCAGTATTGACAGTTGCCCATAAATAAGTCACTGCACACGGAAACGACTGTCAAATCCGTTTGTTTTTTTAAATTTTCAAAATTTAAATAATAATTTTCAGAAATACTTACTCTAAAATTAAGAATGATTTCGTCATTCTTAGACAACTTTTGATGCAACTTATTACAATGTTTAACATTTAACAATTGTTTGCAAATAAAAGCTGCCTAGCCTTAGGTCAATATTTGTAAAAAAATAAAATGCACGAACAAGCCCTTACGTTTTATAGACATAGAATCTAAGAAATTAATGTTATTATAGAAAAATGTTTAAAAGTTTATAATTAAATTTTTGAATGGATAAAACAACTGCTTTAGTAGTTGGAGCTAAAAACAGAATGCTATGTGATTTCTCGAGCAAATATAAATTTATACAAGAACACAAATTATACATAAAATTGTTTCAAAAATTTTTAAGAAAAAAATGTTGTGTGCCAACTTTAAGATTTTATTATTTTACACTGAAAAATAAAATTAAAAAAAAAAAAAAAACAAATATTGACCCATTTTTTTATATGTATGTCCTTATAAAAATATCATTAAAATCCGTTCTAATGATAATTTGAAAATCAAAATAAAAACAAATACCTAGTTCTATGGTAGACAATCAGTAATGCTTTCATTTGAAAATTTTTTTTTATTGAATTATAGATCATACAAATTAAGCGAAATCGAAAAAATTGTATTAAAATTTTATGTGGCATTTTCGAGAAAAATGCAATTTAGAAAACAATTTTTTAGAATTTGTAATTTTTTAATAAAAAATAAAAAAAATAACAATTTATTTTCTACATCTTGTAGATAATATTAAAAAATTGTTAATTGTCAAGTTTCAAAAATATCTAGCATGTGGTATTCGAGATATTGAAAATTTTTAAAAATCCAAAAAGAAAAATTGTTGCAAATTTTAATACACAAAAATCCAATCCAACAATTCCATTTTTACTTATTACAAGTTGTTTTTTTAATTTGT
This sequence comes from Philhelius festivus, assembly GCA_963931855.1. Taxonomy (NCBI): domain Eukaryota; kingdom Metazoa; phylum Arthropoda; class Insecta; order Diptera; family Syrphidae; genus Philhelius; species Philhelius festivus. Next base: position 209,243,143 of record OZ007556.1, read on the forward strand.
TGAACAGTTTTTGAGAACAAAAAATATTTTCTAAAAATTAAAATAAATGCTATGGCTGAAAAACAGTGTGTAACGTGTGTGAAAATTCAAAAATGCTATCTATTCAGTGTAATGAAAAACAGCCAAGCAGTTTTGTCGATAGTCGAATGGAAAGGCAGAATTTTGAGACCTACTGTTTTCGTCTTCTCTTTCACGTGAAGCCAAGTCTGATCCAGAGCTCGACTTTATTTTTTTTACGAATGCATAACTTGCCATGTAGCCTTAATATATTGCAAGTGAAAAGTAAACTAGGTAGGTCAAGACACAGAAAATTAAACGAAACTTTTTTCACCTTTTTACTTGAGTTAAGGATTTAGGATGTAGTTCCTAAGTCAGAAATTTTTTTTTTTTAATACAAAATGTAAAAATAAACTAAACCCGACACAAAATGAAATACATAATTAAGTCGAATGTATGTTAACGTTTAAAGTTGAAATAGATTAAAGTTTTAAAGTATTTATATTTAAAAAAGAAGCAAATTCGGTCTTTAAGTTGCTAAAACAACTCCTTATATAGTCTTAGCGCAAAAAATTAATGCAGTTTGATTTCTTGAATAAATATTTCAAAAATCGTTGGATCAATTTTTTAATTATTTTTTCTTAACACTTTATAAAATTTAGTAATATTCCTAGTAATAATATTTATTGAAAAAAATCATCAATCCGCTTTCAAGTTATTAAATTTTCAAAGAATATTAATTTTGTATTATAAAATACAAAAATTATTATTTCACTAATTGTTGACCAAAATCAGTTAAGTCGTTACGGAAAAGGTTGAAAATCAAAAAGTGTTAGACATTTAGTAAAAAGTTTGCTAAAAAAATGTAGTAAATCACACTAATCGATACTAACAGAATTTTGCTGAACTACATTGAGTTTTCTATTAGAAAATGTCTGGTATTTTTGAAAGCATTTAATTCGTTTTTTGTTTTTATTTTTTTACAATTTATGTAAAATTTGCGAAAATATATTTTCTTTTTTTTTTCTTATTTATCATTCAAAATCCGATATATTCTTCTTAGAACTTCTATGTTAACAAATTTCTTCTTAATAAAACCTAAATTTTTACTTCCTTAAAAAAAAAAAACAAATTTTACAAATAATAACTTCTAGAAATATGTTGCAAAAATAAGTTCCTCACCTGTAGTTTCTCAGTTGAAGTACAAACATAAGTTCAGCTGAATCTTAAACAGAGTTTAAATTTTTGGTTTAACTCATCCGGTTTCAGTGAAATACGAACTGTAGTTCAAATGAAGTTCGTTTAGCTAGATTTTATGAACACGAGTTGGAAGCATTTTTGTGTCAAGTCTCTTCATTTAACTTTCTTCACTTTTTCTATCTTAACTCAAAGAACACGCGAAACAACAACAAATATTTTATGCTGTTTAGAAGCCTGGAACAGTTTATTATATTTCAAAGTACGGTCTTAAATCTGATTTTAATAAGTGAAATATTAAAAATGGAAATAAATTTCAAGAAATTAGTGGCTAGTCAAAAGACGCTATGTTTTAGGAGATGTTGATTTACTGATGGAATAAGTGGCAAATACTACACCTTCTTCACAAACACAATTCTATGAAATGGCAACTGTCAAGTTAAAATGTTATCTTAGTGGGAAGTTGTTGAAGTTGAATTGAAGTTTAAACTGTAGAATACTGTTTTAAACTATTTTTGAGAGTATAAATATAAAACATTGCCTTGCCCATAGTTGCTGATATTCTCTTTTAAATTTCGTCATTTATTTCGTTTTAATATAGGTTAGCTAAGACCTTCAAACAAGCTTATTAAATAAAAGCACAATATAATCATATGATTTATTGAACAAAAATAACAAATCTTAAAACATTTCAGAGATTTTTTTTTAAATTATTTCTTATAAATAAAATTCCTAAAACATTTTTATTTTTAATATAAAAATCATCAACTGTTTTTTTTTTATATATCCATTTCTTTAATATTATCTCATAACCTTTGTTTTATATTTTAAAAATAATTTTTCGAAAATTTGTATGCAGCAAATTTTTGAAATTATTCTTCATAAAAAGGTTTATTGCATTTATTTTATAAGAATCAGTTGAAAGGTTTTTGAAAAAAAAAAAGATTTTCATTAATTTCGAAATAAATTTTAATGCAGGTTTCGCTATGTTTGGTCTTAAAAAATAAAAAAAAAAACCTATAGGTGGAACAACCATAAAACGCTAGCTACCACACTTTTCGTCATCCCCATCATATGTGAATATACGAAGTTTGCAATTCTAGGCCTATTTAGTAGCCCTATAGGTAATTTCAAAAATGTTATAATTTGTGAAGCTCTATTTTTCTCTACTGTTGTCTGGATTTACAAAAAGGGCACTCTCTCAAGTCTCCTTTCTTATGGAATTGACTGAAAATTATATCGATTCATTCAAAAATAGAAGTCAAGTGGATTGTGTATTCACTGATTTTAGTAAAGCATTCGAAAAACACTCACATCGAACAATACTATTAGAATTAAGAAATTTTGGATTTAGCGAACATTGTTTTCTATGGCTTCATTCTATTATATTATAGACCCAGCAATAAAACCCTGTACTTTTCAATAGTCATACCTCCAACTTTTTTTTTAATTTTGCCTCTAGATTACCACAGGGCAACCATTTAGGCTATTTACTTTTTTAGTTTTTTCATAAATCTCTTACCATCTATGTTTAGCCATTCAAAGTGTCTCAAACGATGTATCAATCTTCAAAACAGTTTCAAATTCTCGTGTTTTTTTAAGAACTACAATGTGACCTTGATTGTTTCTGTTTGTTTTTAAACGTCAATAATTAAAAACAACTGAGTTTAACGAAGAGTATTTTTTTTTTAATTATTTATTTAACAGTGTATCATTATCGCACTCATTATTTGATGGGAATTTGAAATTCATACAACACATCAACTCCATAACTAATGAAGCTCATTAGCCGTTCGGAATCGGCAGAAAATTGTTCCCTCCATTCCTGGTAAGCCACACAAGAATGGTTGAGAGTTGTAAATCACTAGGTCCTAGTTTTCTTCGAGCTGTTGCACCACCAAATTTATTTAATTTAAAGTAATAAAGCCAATTCGATTCTTGCTTGAATACAGAGATCCTCTTGTTAGAAAGGATAATTTCATAATTTTTGTTTGCCCTATTCTGGAATGTGTTTGTCATAAGGCCATATCTAGTAAAACAGGTGAAGAAAAGGTTCCTGATATTTGTACTTAGGGGGTTAGAGAGGATAATTCCTATAATCTCCCCCATTTTCAGAACAGACTTAAACTTATCGATATGCCTTGTGGAGCCTTGTCTAGAGCAGACGTTCTTATTTAGGTTTTGTCTTTATTAAAAAATCAATAAATGCAAAAATAGACTTTAGAATTGGGCTTCTATAAATATCCTATACTCTGTCCAACAAAAATTGTCAGTACAGGCCTTATGGGAGAGCTTTTTCTAAAGCAGTGGCGCCTGATGCACCCTCACTACAATGCGTTAGGAAAAATGCCACTAAAAAAGAGCAAGCCACTGACTTTTCTTAAGGAATTGTCGTTGTAATTCTTTGCAAAAAGTTGTACACCCCAAACACGACCGTCATATCCCACTGCTGATGAGATACTGACAAGAGTGACAAGAGTGTCAAGTGTCACTCAAAACTCAATAGTCAATACGATCGTGCGCTCTTTATCTACATCAAAACAGAGTTACCATTATCATTCTCAATTGCAAGCAAGGAGCTTTTTCAGTGGTTTTTATTAAGGAGCTTTTGGGATTTGAAGCTTTTGAGAACACATTTTAAGAAGATGAGTATGTTGAGTGTTGTCGTATTGCTTTTCAACTTAAAAAAAAAGCGCCTATTATCTTACCACTTGGTGTTGTGGGAAAAGGTAAATTGAATATTGTTTTCAGTCTTTTTGAATCTGCAGACGGTAGCCCTAAGTGTTTTTTACTCTCATTTGCGGCGATTTATAATGTAAACTACGGAATCCCTGTGAGAGCTTTAAAAGGCGACACACTTATGCATGGCAATGCAACCAGAATGAGAGACAAACGTCCTATCTTCCCTGTACTGACAATTTTTGTTGGACAGAGTATACATGTAAGTGAACTAACGTCAGCCATTGATGATACCTACGAAAGTGCTTGCCCCACTCCCAAAGAAAAAGGCAAGCTCAAATCAATATGGCGGTTTTATTTTATTTATTTTTTTTGTTGGACAAAGTATAGTTAATACTATAAAATTCCATTAAGCAAAAAAAATTCTCCCGAATGCAAACATATTTAAAAAAATCGGAGTAATATCTATATGAACGATTTTGTCCTTTAAAGAAGATATTTAAATTATTTAATTTTTTCTGTAATAAAAATATTAATTTGCTTGATCATACTGTAAATTTGACAAGAAAATTTAAATGAACTTTTTCTGCCAATTTTATAGAAATTGTAATGAATTCTATAAAGCTAGTATGTAATTAGTTCAGTTATAAATAAATTAAAAAAATTGGTTCTTCTGCGAACTCCTTTGTTTTAAAGTTCCTTCCGAAACATAAATGTCGCTTCCATGGTAAAATCACTTATTCGTAGAGTTAAAGGTTTTGCTAGTCGATATCACCTCACTAAAGGTATTTCAATACCCTTGTTATTCCCTTATTCTTGTCATTTTTTTTTTAATTTCTCTTTCATATTTATTTGAATATGAAACCATTTCCTTTAAGAAACCTTAGTCTCTGTTAAACAATGAAAATGCATCTTCCCCAATAAACTTTATACGTTTCCTAATTATTTTCCAAATTATTTGCCAAAACTCTATTTCATTTGAATCGAGGGAAACCGAAACGGAAAACCCTATATATTTATACCTGAGGCAGAAAATCACATTCAATTGAACACGTTCCCCGTATTCGTAGATAAACGCGATTGCTATCTTCAAGCTCCTTCTATTTCTATATCGAGGACATTAATTTCGAAATGAATCGATTTCTCTTCAGCGAACATAGTGCCAGCAGCAATCCTTCCAACCAGACACAATTAAAGCAAAAAATAAAATAGATAAAAAAAAAGTTTTCCTGCCGAACTTGAATGAGTTCACCATTGCAGCATTTTAGGGTATAAAATATACATTCATATAGGTAGGTAGGTACACATACTTGAATCTATATGAATCCATGGACACAAATTATTAGTCCAGACTCCATAAGTACCTATACCTTCATCATGGGGATATATTCCAATAAAAGGTGCTGCATCGTAGAAGGTGTCACCGGAGATAAATTTGTAGGTTTTTGTCTTCTTCTTGGTTTCCCCCAAACCTCCTTCCCAAAATACTGGGAAAGATTCTTCTCATTTGTATTTTTTTTCTTAGAGATTTATTCCAGAAAACATTTCAAAAACTCTTACCATCTGGAGGTGTCCTCCAAAAGTGTGTGTTCACAGCGAGCTAGGTAGGTTTATTAAAAAAAAAAAAAAAAACAATATGAACTACCTAAAAAAATAAATTTACAAAAATCGTGTTGATAATAGTGGAAGTTCCGTTGGAGATTAAAACTTTTAAGATATACATTAAATATATGTATCTATATGAGTGGATGTGTATCCCTTCTACCATTTGCTTTAATATAAAAATATTTGCTGGCAGTTATCCAAATGCGCTAAAGAGTGCGCTTCTATCCAAAAGAGCTCTTCGAAGCACCATAGGCAACTCGAAACTCGGAGCCAGCAAGGATATCAAAGGTGTCTGTTTTTTTTTTTTTTTTTGCAGAGAAAAGGAAACTATTTTCTTTTGTAATTCAATTGGTTTTATTTTTAATATATATATTTTTTTCCATTTTGTAGCTCCTCATCTTCATTTTTGCTCATTTTCATTCTTTCCCGGGCGTTATCATTTTAATGAACGATTAAACGACGTGAAAAGGAATTTTCTCTGATAATTTCCCAATTATGAAACTTGCGTCCGGGATTTTTAAATTTTATATATATATTTTTCGTTCGTTCCTTGTTGTTGTTGTTGTTTTTTTTTTTTGATTTTTTTTTAATATTAGTTTGAGCGAATTAAAATTCAGCCTTTGGTGTAGAGAGTGGCGCATTATTTTAAAGCGAGGTGCCTTTAATTTTGTGTATAAAGGTATTTTGCAAAAAAAAAAAAAAAATAAGAGGATTACTGACAAAGCTTTTGTTATAGAGTATTGAAGCTTTGGTTAGGCAAATTAAGTTAAAAAAGATTTTGATGCTGAAAAATGTATTTTTAAAAATTAGTGAAATAAATATTAAATATAAACTCGAATCAACCAAAAAAAAAGGAAAGAATTGTAAAAGATTTATCAACTGTTTTTGAGACTTGAAGGATATAATTTCAAAGGATTTATAAAATTAGTACCGAATACAAATTACAAGGCTTCCAAATTGCGCCTTTAACGAAATTAAAAAAATGGTATTATGATGTTTACGGCCATATAAAGAGGGATAGTAAAAACTACACCAAATTACAAAGTCGAAAAAATAAATCTTCTCGGTCGTTGGCCAACGATGGGCTAGTTTGGGAGTTTTTTTTTAAATATTCGATATGATGTTTTTGAAATATTTCATAACTTTGAAAAGACAATATTTTCAAACGTATTGTACACAAAACTTTTTGTAGAATAGTTTCAAATAACTTTGTAAAAAAAAATGTGCTGAGCACTTTTATGAACTGTTTAATAAAAAAAAGCGAAAAATATTCATAAAGCTGTTATATAAAATTTAGAGAAATAAATATGAAATTAAAAACGTATCTCTCAAGACTGATTGTAAACTTTACATGCGGTTGTAAATTTTTTGAATGGAAGTAAAAACTAGAGATACATATAAAAATAAAATGATTGTAAATTTTACATGCGCTCGCAAATTTTGTAAATGCAATTGGGTGTTTGGGAGGGTAGAGCGATTACCTTGAAAAAAGACAAATATGAGAATTTTATTCAATACGAATACATCAATTTCAAATGATTGTAAACTTTACATGTGTCTGTAAATTTTGTTAATGGAAGTAAATGTTTGGGAGGATTTGTGTAGGGAGAGTAGGCGTGAAAGGGAGATACATATGAAAATAAAATGCAAATACGTACATTCCAAAAATGATTGTAAATTTTACAAACGTTTGTAAAATTTTTAAATGCAATATGGTGCATGGGAGGACTTTTGAAGAAGGTTGATGCATGATGCTTAAAAGGGATAGGTAAATATCACAACAAAATGCGAATGAATCAATTCCAAAAATGATTGTAAATTTTACATACGTTTGTAAATTTTTTAAATGCGATGTGGTGCATGGGAGGTTTTTTGGAGATGGTTGATGCTTAAAAGGGATAGGTAAATATTACAACAAAATTCGAATACATCAATTCCAAAAATGATTGTAAACTTTACATGCGTTTGTAAATTTTTTTTGATGCAAGTACTTGTTTAGTAGAATTTGTGTAGAGATAGTAGACGTGAAAGTGAGAGATAAATATGTGACTAAAATGCAAGGTCATCAAGTCCAAAATTTATTGTAAACCTTACATACGTTTGTGACTTTTGTAAATTCAAGTAAATGTTTGGGAGAATTTGTGTAGAGAGAATGGGTGTGAAAGGGAGAGATAAATATGACATCAAATTGAGAAACATAAATTCCAAAAATTATTGTAAATTTTACATCCGTTTGTAACTATTGTAAATTCAAATAGGTTTTTTTGGGAATTCAGTGCGGGGAGGGATACGTGAAAGATGGAAAATCTTGGCTGGAATTTTGTTTCAAATTGTACAAATATAACTAATTTTCCGAAGACTGTTACCACCATATTTTCATCACCTATTTACATAATGTGTTAAAAGTTCTTGGAAGGCTGACATATTTTTTTTCTTCAGTACTTTTGTATATTTCGGTAATGGCCTTAACGATTTTATTTAAACTTTTTTGAAAAGGTATTTCTATATATATCCTTGGCATGATAGTTAGTGGTGGGGTTGGACTGTCACGGCGCCCCTGGATTTGATTTTTTGTTTCTTCTTTTTTAGCAGCTGCCTCTTATGACGAACTGACAAGTCTTCCAAGATCCATTCTTGTCGTAAAAAGTTGTTATTTTCTTAGGTTTGGTTGATCTTTCTTCTTCTCAAGTTTGCCATTAAAATTGTAAATACATACTTTTATGCATTATACCCTTAATGCTTATCCCTTTTGAACTAAGTGTCTTATTTAATGAGATTAAGGGTTGTTTGTCATTCCGTTTTCGAAATGTGAGCTAAGATACAAAGACAAACTTTTCAAAAATCCTTAAATGTTGCATGCCTTAATTGCAAAAATGGTCAACCAAATTAACAAAATCACTTTAAGGTTCACGAATAATTTTATTTTAAAATTAATTAATTTTATATTTATTGATGATATATTGTTTAAAGTGTATATACACCGTACTATTTGTATTCGAAAAATATTTACAATTTTTCTTCTTTTTTTTTACAGTACGGACAAAGAGTCCCAACAGCCGCATCACCTAGCAATACAAACTCAAGCAGTTCATCAAACACCGGCTCACAGAGCGGAACCATAAGTACTAGTCTGAGTAATACCAATACTAATACAACAATGGGTCCTAACAATACACAGCAACAGGGCGAGCAGCTATCGAAAACAAATTTATACATTCGGGGCCTGCAACAAGGCACAACTGATAAGGACTTAGTTAGCATGTGTGCACAGTAAGTGTATTGATTTTTTTTATTTCGTCCTTTTTTACCTCTGTATGTATGTGTGTGTTTTTTTTTAATTCTTCTCTTGATGTGATATAAATTGAATATAAATAGCAATGTCGTTTATAGTTATCATAGTCTATAATCAGGATTGTTAAAGCTCCTTTATAGCCTCGCCACAGGAGGCTTACCGCTTACCTCACCCCCCTCATCAGTCACACCCATAATGTTCGAACCCCATTAAACCTAGTCATTAATTAAATGAACAAAAGAAAATCAAAGTTAATACTCATTCCAAATAATTTTCAATTATCCGGGACAGAAGACTAAAAAAAAGAAGAAGATTCTTGTTTGCTGGGTTAAGGGGTGAAAATGACCCCGACTCTTGATTTATCGTCTCATTGGCTGGATCTTTTTTCTCTTTCTATGGTTTTAGTTGTCTTTTGGCTCTTTGCCAGAATTTGTAGAATTTGTAGAACATCCTGCAGCAGCAGTAGCAATAGCAGCAGAACATCCTGTGAACCCATGCACGTGTGTTATGTGTGTGTGTGTGTTTATATCTGTGTGTGATAGTATATGCGACAATCCTTTCATTCCTCCATCGATATTCAGTGATTTGTTCGATGATGAAAAACGATAGCCAAAGGCTAGGCTCTTGCAACGAATGATAGAAAGTGCTGGAACCAAGTAGTCAGGGGAGCGGCGCGGCGGGAATTGATATCTAGGGGGTATGATATGATGATGGTATTTGGAGGACGGTGTACAATTCTTTGGCTGGCGTTCGTTCATCGCTTCGATTCAATTTAAATGCAATTGGAAACAGCAAAGGACGCACGGTAGGACAGAAACATAGAGATAGACAGAGAGGCGGAGACGAGGAGAGAGATAAAAATACCGAAAAGGAAATTGATTTAAAATGATGGTTCCGAGGTATTTTTTAATTAAAGTCAAACACGATTGGAACTTCACTTCTCGCGCGTGGGTTTATTGATATTTAAATATATAAACTCTGATGCGTGCTTAACAAAGGACTGGTGCTCCTGGAACTATACACTTTTTTTTTCAATACAGGGTAAAAGCTATATGTGAATGGACTTCTAGTAGAATCCGGCATTAAAATGGAACAGAAAATTGAAATGTTGGTTGACATTTTTGATTGAATGGTTGGTTATATTGCTGATGGTTTTTTTCTACGGAAAATTTGTTTTTAAGGTTGTTATAATCTTCGCCATAGTGGTATAGCTTTAAGTCCTTATTGAATATCGATTAAGTATCAGCCATATCATCCTCCTGGTGGGGGAACTAGGAACACCTTTAACTTAGCATGGTGAATGGATTTTTTTTTCAAAATTAAAAAAATATTTATTCAGGAAATTAAGAACAAAAATAGACAAACTTAAAAATATTGTCAAAAAATCTTAATTTAGGAGTAAATTTTTGTTTTGAAGTTTTATGTGCTTTTAATTTGTACCAGAAGCGAGAAATCAGTTGAAAAAATCTCCGAGACCATCGGTTTTGGTAATTAAAAAAATGTTAAAATATAGACATGTAGGCGTATTCAATTTTTCGAAGAATTGTTGTCAGATTCTTGCAGCGTAGAAATTGGTACTTTTTGGAGTAACGGTCAGTATTCCAAGAATAATACCGTTTGTGAGATCTTGATAGCTCTCTAGCTTGCAAGATCTGTACACCTCTTGATAAAAGTCGGATAAGTGTAGGTGCCTAGATGTTCCCTTTTGTTTTCTTTTATTGGACAAATTTATGGTTGCTTCCAAGTGCACCAATGGACAAACGTCAAAAGTTGACTATTTTTAGTGCCGAACAGAAGTTCCTATATCAATGCAGCCCACTTTAGTAATGAATTTAGTCCTTTTTTACTTGCGATATATACATAGGTACTATAGGGCAAGTTCTGCATTTGGAAAAAAAATCGAACTCGAGATTTTGATCAAAGTTGACATTACGATGATAGCGAAGACGAAAAAAGTGGGTCCGGCAATTCCGTCTGTCTGTCTGTATGTCTGTACCTCGAACTACAGCCTAAACTACCGGAGGTATTTTCTTCAAACTCGGTAGTTAAGGGTCTTCGGTGATTCCCTAGAGGAGAAACTGAATTTTTTTTTTTTAGCTCCAAAACTAAGGGTACCCCCCATACACCCGAAATGCAAAATCTTATTTATCTCGAAAACGGCTCTAACGATTTTGATAAAAAAAATTAAGTGTGATATTATGGACATGGACTATATTTTGGTGAAACAAAAATTTGGTGAAATGTTATTAGGGGTACCTGTCATAGAACGGTTTTTTTGATTTTCGAATTTCTCACCAACGGCTCTAACGATTTTAACCAAAATTTTTATGCAGGAGCTGCTTTGCATTTGAAAAAATATAAACTAAAATTTTTTTCGAAAAAATAGTTTTTGGATTTTTAAAAAAATAATACAATTTTTTTTTTTGAAAATTCAATATCTTGAAAACCGATATACGATTAAATTTTTAAATTACGTTTTAAAATGTATTTTATTAAACAATAACAATTTGCATATCATTTTTTTTTATAAAAATTTTAAGGAAAATTTAGTACACAAAAAACATGTTTCAGTGTGTCTGTATGTCTGTATCTCTCACTACAGCCTAAACCACTGGACCTATTTCTTTCAATCTCGGTAGTTAAGAGTCGTCGGTGATTCCCTAGAGGAGAAATTGAAATTTTTTTTTAGCTCCGAAACTAAGGGTACCCCCCATACACCCGTAATGTAAAATCTTATTTATCTCGAAAACGGCTCTAACGATTTTGATAAAAAAAAATTAAGTGTGATATTATGGACATGGACTATATTTTGGTGGAAAAAAAATTTGGGGGGAAATGTTATTAGGGGTACCTGCCATAGACCCGTTTTTTTGATTTTCGACTTTCTCATTAACGGCTCTAAGGATTCTAACCCAAAATTTTTAGCAGCAGTCCCCTTAAGTTTAAAATAATTTTGTATATAAAAATATTCGAAAAAGTATTTATTGGGTTTAAAAAAAAAATTTAAATCAATATCTTCAAAACCTATGAACGATTATTTTTTGAAATTATATCCTAAAACCAATATTATTAAATACTTAAAATTCGCATCACACATTTTTTTCTTGAAAAATTTTAGAGAAATTTCTTATATAAAAATTTTATTTAATTATACAACGATTTTTTAAAGTTTATTTGCATAAATTTATACTTTGCCGGAAACCAGACGGCAATTTTATGCATTTGAACATTATTATCTCATTAAATCCATGTTTTATATTTATAAAATGTATCTTTAATTCCAAAGTACTTTTACATAAGAGCAAGTTCGTGCGATCCAGTCGTGCATTTTATTTCTTTTTTATTTATGTGCTCTCGGTTATTTAAGTTACCTTATAATAGGTCCTATTCACGCAAGAAATGAATATTTTGCAATTTGATAATCCTTCTCTTTTCTTTGTTGGCCATTTTGAAAGATATCTTATGGCTATTTGTATTATGAAATATGGAAAGAAATAAGAAACATCTAGAATGTAGGTTTCTCTTACGAAAGTTACCTTTTCAAGGAGGCTCCTGTTCGGCCCTTGGTTCAAAAGCAAAAGAAAGATAAGAAACATTTGCTGTGGTAACCTTTCTTTTTCTAGTAAGCCCCGAGAAAGTTGGAACCTACTGCTTCCTCCACGTATTTAGCAATACGAATTCGAATATTTAGTTCGAATTTCACACGATGAAAAGGGTGTAGTAAAGTTTTTTCATTTATTTTTTTCTTTCCCCAAAATGATGGATTCGTAACAAATAATCATAGCACAAATCTATTTATGTTGACATAATAGAGAACCAATTATCTGACAGCTGTCAAACTAATTGTCACTAGAAACAGTGCTGCCAATTTAGAAACCTAATTTCCATATAAAAAAAAAAAAAACAAATTATAGAATTAATAATATTTTTTCTAATTATAATTTATCTTAAAATTAAAACTTTTAACGAAATTTATTTCCTTCTCTCCTTTTTTTTATAGATATGGAACTATAATATCAACAAAAGCGATCCTAGATAAAACAACAAACAAATGTAAAGGTATTTTTTTCTTCACCTTTTTGTCATTTATTTATTTTAAGTTTATATTTTGTTTAATTTGGAAAATTAAATTTATTTTAAAATTAACATTTTTGCTTAATTTTAATGATTTTTATTTTACTTTTAATATTTGTTAAATTTGTTTCTTTTTAACGAATAAATTTGGTTTCATTAAAATTTTGTTTATTTACAAAAATAAAAATATTAATTTCTTTTGAAATTTTGGTTACCTTAAAACTTTTTGTTAATTTTAAAGCACATAAACCTAAGTAGATTTAGAAATGTTGATGTTTCTTATATATATTTAGAAAACAAACCAGTAAATTAATAATAACAATAATAATCATAAATAAATTAAGCAAAATCTTGATCCCTTTGATGTTGGAGTATTAAACTAAATACCAATCCATATAAATATTTAATTGTTGAAATATTTTTTTTGAAAAACAAATTAAATTCCGAAAATTATTGCAATTTTTTTTTCTCTTCCTTCTCTTCCCATTTTTTTTTTTTTTTTGTTTGTTTGTGGTTTGTTTTCCATTTTATTATGGATTTCCGATTTTTATTTTTGTATCTGTCGTGGAAACAACACAAATTTATCTATTTACAGGCTATGGATTTGTAGATTTCGAGCTGCCAACATATGCAGAGGGCGCTGTTAAAGGTCTCCAAGCGAAGGGCGTTCAAGCTCAGATGGCCAAAGTGGGTATCTGGGTGCTTCATAGGCCGGCCATTGTACGTTTGTTTGCATGCAAGTAATACTCACCCCTGTCTGTCTATCTGTCTATCTCTCTCTATCTTTTTTTCTATATATATCTACTATTCTTTCTTTCTGTATTATATTTTTATTTAATTTTAGTTTTTTTTTATATTTTAATATTAAATATATTTTTTTAATTATTTCTACGAAAGTGTTGTAATTCAATATTATCAACAGTAAAAGTTTAATTTTTATTTAAGCTTATTTTGTACAAAATTAAAGTTGATTTAATTAATTTTTCTAAGTTCAATTACTTTTTGTATATTTTTATGTATTTTAGTTTTTATATTTGGTATTAAACTTATATAAATATAAAAGTAATTTGGTGTCGCAAATTAAAATGTATTCCGGTTAGCAAAAAAAAACTACATATATATGCTTGACCAATAAATTATTGGGAACATAACTTTGCATTCTTAGATTTCATCCCGAAAAGGATGTTAACATGATACCCATTACTAAAAAAAAATATAAAAAAAAAAATATTTTTAATTTAAAGTAATAAAAGTCGTTGGATGTCAGGTAAAAAAAAATATATATACTTATTGAGATTCTTTAATTTTTAATATACTTTGATTTTTTTCTTTAAATTTTATTCTTAAAATTTATTATTTTTAAATATTTAATTTATTTTTTCTCTTAGTACTTCTTAAAGTATATTTCCTTTCCGTCCCATTCCTATATACCCTTAGATATTAGAAACATTACATTTACATACTATAGACAGATTTAATTTCCAATAGACTAGAATCATTAAATTTTAATATTAATGATTAATTATTATTATATATATATTTTTTAATATAACAGTATTTTTATAGTTTTTGGTAGACCCAATCGAATTTAGATAGCTTAACCGTTTTCAATGTAATTTTGTAAGAGAAGTTTATATTTTTGTTAACTGTATAATCTAGGTAGTTAAAATTTAAAAAAATATATATATACTCGTATATACATATGTATTATTCAGTCGAAATACATCTATTCGCCCCCGTTATATAAAAAAAAAATGTAAAAACAAGTAGAAAGTTCCAATTTAACCAAATATTGTTGAAAAGTTATATCCAGTGTAAATACAAACCAAGCCGATAAATCATTTATGTTGAGAAACACGAAATCAGGACCAAACAGATTTTTTTTTAATATTATTTTTTATTGTTTATTTAATTTTTCCATAACCATTCACTCACTTATCGTATAATTCAATTAACACATGTGAAAGAAGAGAATTTAACCATTTTTTAAGGATCAATTAAAGATTTGAAAAAAATCAAATATCTTGGATAAAAAAATTAACGACAGGGTATTTACACCATTTTATACCAGTCGAAAGCTTTTTTAATCGAACACCAAATCAATTTAACCTAATCCCCAATAGATTTAACCCAAACGTTAATCGATTGAATCTATTAGCAATTTAAATTGATTTCCTAATAGTTTCAATGGATTTACGTTTGGATTAAATCTATTTGTGTTTGGGTTAAATCTGCTTACGTTTAGGTTTATTTGGTTTGCTATTATTAGGTTAAAATAAATTTCCAAATGGTATAATTGCCAGTAAGATTTTTTTCGTTCGGGGCTCGTGAATGAATGAATATTGAGAGGAGGTTTGCACAGCGACTTAAAGATCTATTGTGCCTTCATCCAGAGCCAGATAAGTTGCTAGACCGAGAGCTCTTCCTCAAAGTTTATGCCTTGGATCATTTGGAGTACTTTCAGAGGATAAATCACTCTTTTTCTACCTGGTAGCGTCCTAGATACTTGTTTATTTGATGCATTAATGCATCCGCCTAGTCATAAGTATTGCAGAATCTGCATGTGGTTCCGATTTCTAGGCCAAGAATACTCAAGTGCTCTTCTAAGTTTACAGTGACCCATGAGGAGTCCCGTTACTATTGGCAGTTTGTTCCTACTTAAGCTGAAAAAGTACATGAAACGATATTGGTTATTGTTCCCAATTAGTAGTTTGACCTGCCTTAGTTTTAGGAGTTTTTTTTAGTTTTGCATCTTTTAGCCTGATCCTCTATTTGGATTTCGTTTTTAATCCTGTTTTCTCTTATTGCGCAGTAGGGGTCCTTGCGCCTATGTTTGCTAGGGAGTCTGCCTCCTCATTTCCCTGGACCCCTATATGCCCAGGTACCGAATGAAGTAAAACATTATTGTTCTTGCGAAAATCGTTTAGCCTGCCTGCACATTCCCATGCTAACTTATACGTGACGGCGTATGAATTTTTACTTAGTGCTTTGAGTCCAGCTAAAATAACTGACATATGTATGTAATGAAAATGTTTTGGTCTCGGAAATTCCTTTCGAGATTTCGATCTGCACATTCCGGTATGGCATTGACTACCAAAAAAGTGCTAGTGGATTGTCTAATTTGTATGAATAATTTGGTTCTAGGCCCAAAAATTCCAGCACCTGTCCCTTATGTCATTCTCGAACCATCCGCATACCCACTCGTTTTTGCAACTTAGCTTCGTGTACATTTTTTTTATTAAGTTATATTTTGTAATCATTTCATCCCTATAAATTTCAATAAGGATAGTTGCTGTCGACTTGAAAATGCGGTCCCTTTCCCTATGACTTATACAGAGTCGTTCATCTTTCTTTCACACATACACCGATATATTCTTGACGAAAATTTTATTTCATTATAAAGTTTGAACTTTACCATTAAGTGTGAAAAACAATATCATTCAAATGACCTCCTCGGGAAGATTCGCAGCATGCGATTCTTTTCAGGTAATTTTTAACCACTTTTTTGCACATTTCGCGGGCGGTATCTCGGCCATAACTTGAGTGATGTTGGTTTTTAATGCGGCAAGAGTTCGGGAATTATTCGCGTAAGCACGGTCTTTTGCATAGCCCCACAGAAAAAAATATAACGGTGTCAAATCGCAAGATCTTGGTGGCTAAAGACATCGCCAAAACGTGAAATTACGCTACCAGGAAACTTTTCAAACAATAAAGCCATAACTAATCGTGTGGCTTGTTGGAACCACATATCGTTCAAGTTCTGATCTTCAATCGCCACGCCGCCCAAAAAAATCGGTTATCTTTCGACCATATCGCTGCGAATTGACTGTAACCGTCTGTCCATTGGCATCTTCAAAGAAATACGGACCAATGACACCTTTCGACCATAGAGCACACCAAACAGGCACTTTGTCTAGATGAAACGGCACTTTTCGATCACTTATCGCTTTTCTGAGCCCCTTGCAGCAGCAATATTTTCGACTGAGGGTGCATTACTTAGTACATCAGTAACTCTTCAACTATCTTCTAATTTCTTCACAATTTTATCGATTGCTTTACTCGATTACGACGACCATAATCATCACGTAATATGCGAAAAGTTGCTATGTTTGAATCACCAATTTTGTAGTAAGTTTTAATAATTTTATCGCGTTGGTCGGTTGTTGAGCGATCCATTAATGTAAATGACAAACATTCAACTAATATTATGACAATTCAAATGACAGCTGGGTTTGACAGATGTCAAATGCAAGTGCTACCAACTTGAAACCACGAAATGAATGACCCTTTACATACATTTGCCGGACCCAATTCGGAGCTCTTACTTGCTACCATCTTTCTTGTGGCTTTGCGAAGGAGCATCTGTTTCACTTCAACCTTTCCCCTTTCTTTTATCGCACAATTTTCAAACAAGTTTTTAAGTGAATCTTGTCCTGTTAAATAAAAAAGCCATAAGGCCCTTTATACGTCTCCTTTCTTTTAATTAAAATTCAAATAATTTCAAAAAGTGTTTAATATTTTAAAATTTTGTTTATTTATGTAAACCTTTTTAAATATGAACGTCCTTAGCATTCTTTTCGAAAATTCTCTTTCCAACCGAAATAAAAGAAACCAATACTCTCTTCCTTAATTAACTTTCTAATAATTCCATTAACAAGTGAAACATGTCAATGTCAAATTTATTTTAAATATACATTTTTTGTTATTCTAATACACACGCTATGAAGCTCATAAAACAAAATAAAGAAACACTATCAACATTTCACAACTTAAAAAAAAATACAATTTCTTAACATATTTTTGTAATTTTCTGTAATTCAAATTATAAATTATTCATAACAAAACTAACAGTTACATTTTTGTACCCGTTAACCCCCGTAAAGTAAAACTAAACTTAGCCCCGTTTATATAACATAGATCATTGTATACGATGTTTAACATTTTATTGTAAAACTTAACTAATATAAATGTTTTTTTTTTTGTACAAAAAGTAATTGAATTATATTTAAACAAAATATTTTTTTTTTCAATATCATAAATACAAAACCCTGTTTGTGTTTTGTTTTAAAAAAAAAACATCTAGATAATTTAACTACTATTTTTTCCAATTTTATTTTAATATATATTTTTTTTCATAATTTTATTTCTTAATATTTTATAAATAATAATGTTTTATAAATATATAAATATATTTTACACAAAAAATAGTGAGCCGGCCATAAATATACTATTGAACTTTTTTCTTAAAACTTTTATATTTAAAATTTATCAAAAACTGTTTTATAGAATTTTTAGTAGAAAAAATAAAACTAATATATAGTTCCTTAGGATGTGTTTCTTTAAAGTTTTATGTAAACTTTAGATGTGTTTTTTTCAAAAGAGTGCAGGGAATTGCTTTATGTGTTGTTGTTGTAAATTGAGATTTACTCGCAAGTAATAATTATTAAAAAAAAATATATAATAAACAAATAATATCTTACAGCTTTTCCTTGGTAGGATTATATTTTTGTAGGCTTCATCTTTTGAGACAACAAAAATACACTATTTTCACATTATCATTTTACATTGAATATATTTTTTGGTTGTTGAAGTTGGAAATTTTGATAAATCTATAAAAATAATAAAAACTGTACAAAGGTTTCAGTTTATAAGTAGGTTCTTCATTAAATCATGGCAATTCTAATATGAAAGAGTTTTTACAAAAGAAAAAGAAACAATCAGGGAAAAACATCAAGTACAAATTGAGCAGATGTGTATAGTTAAATTAACAAGGTGTACTTTTCTTTACTTGAAATATTACACGATTTCAATAACATGAATTTCGTAGTTAAATTAACATGGCACATTTTTTTAATAACATTGTACATAGTTGATTTAAATAGATGCAATGTTGTTTCAACCTAAACTTCTTGTATCTATTTAAAAGAGAATTAACGAAATTGTAATATAACTACAGTGGAGTGTTATAGTTTCCTTTTGCATAATAATTGGCGCGTTACACTGTGAGAGTCTCAAGTCCTTAATTCAGGTTCTCTACGCGTCGCTCTCCTCTATTAATTTTTGAATTTTTGTGTAGTGCAGTCTGTCACACCGATATTCAAAGACCTTGTTGATGGCTTCGGGCTGTAGGTCATAGATTGCTTAGAATATATTGGCCTTAAGTGGTTGAATCGTTTCTGGATTGTTGGCATAACATCGGTCCTTCACGGTTCCCCACAAAAAAAGGGAGCTCCGATGCGGCCAATTGACATCGCCAAGACAACTGATAACACGATTTTGGAATTTGGTGCGCAAAAGATCGATGTCATGGATTGTGTGACATGGCGCGTCATCCTGCATGAACCAGAGGTCGTACAAACAAACCAATGTCTTCAATTTCAGTAATTCAGTAAAGAAAAAAGCCGGTTAACATGGCTTGGTAACACCCACCGTTGACCGAAACGTTGTTTCCAGCCTCATTTTCTAAGAAACATTTTCCAATGATGCCACCACTCCACAATCCCGCACCAAACTATCACTGTCTGTGGATGCATTGGCCTCGTACGGGTTTCCCGAGTCCCAGATGCTGCAACTTTGTTTATTAACGTAGCCACCGAGATGAAAAGATGATTTTTTGCCCAAAATCGTTGTCCAATTCAAGCTGCTCTAAGGCCTAAACTGCGAAGCGATAACGAAACGGATGGTCGTGCACCTCCAATTGCTGAGTCAATTAGACCTTGTAAGCGAATAATTCGCGATCTTTGTACAGAATTCTTCTTAGGCTAGTGCGTGAAATATTGACGATGGAGACCATGAGTGTTGTCCACTAGCATACCAGTCTGATGAACTTTTTAGACAAACTTGCGTATAGTAGGCGCGGGGAGTGCTTCATTTCGGCCAAAACTTCTTTTCGAAAAACGCACTGTTTGGGCTATACAGCACTCACTTTGGAAATAAGTTTTCAATATTTCCCAACGTTGTTCAAGCGTAAAGCGACTCATTTTGTTCCTCGGAGGTATGATACTGACTTTTTGACAAGATTTTAAGCGGGAAACATCTGTCAGTGTCAAAATAACCTAAAAAGAAACCACTAAATTACCCACCCTTTATAGCTCTTAAATCTAGGATTGGAGTGAATTGGAAGGATGATAAAGACGGAGTTGCAGGCAGGGTGAATTACCAAAACCGCCAATGGAAAAATGTCATAGTAAAAGAAAGATTTTTCGGCCTCTGTGCTTTCGACTAAGGGTGGATTTATGAATTAAAAAACATGTGACGGACGTAAAAACGTTTTTAACAAAATTTAAAATAAATTGCATGCGTTATACTGAATTTACCCTACTGTAAAGTTATCAAAATGATCATCTTAACAGTTACAAAAATATGCACGAAATGCACGTGATATGTTTTTGGGATTCGACAAACTGAATAATCCCACAGCAAATAGTATTGATATCCCCATTACGCCATGATTAACGTGACTTATTTATTTATTTTCAAAGATTTTCAATCACAATATGTTTAAAGTGTTTTATTAAACTTAGGGGTCATTCCGTATTTCGATATGAATTTAATAAAACAATTTTGAAAAATTGAATGTTCTTATACGAGTAAGAATTCAGCTTGAAGAACTGAGCAAAGAACTTAAAAAATGGCCCAAGTAAAATTTTCAACAAAAAATAAATAAACTCTAATGTTTTTGTTTTCAAATTCTTTTGCCAAAAATTTAGCTTTTTTTAAATTTCTGCCTGCATATAGCTCTACACCTTAGATTTTTAAATGTTTTTCGCGAATGAAAGTCTCCAAATCCAAATTGAGGTATCACTCGTCCAGGAAATTTTTCACGCAATGGAGCCATTGTGTTTTGAGTTGTGTGGCATGTGTTACCGTCCTGTTGAAATTCAAAGTTATTAACGTCGTCGACAACTTTTATGTCAGGTAAAAAAAAGTCTGTAAGTTTACGGTAATATAATCTATTCACTGAAACACTCGCACCGCCATCAAGATTGAAAGAAATATTTCCCTCAAACCTCACCAAACTGTCACTCGTTGTGGATGAAGAGGTTATTCCACTGTTACTCTTGGATATTTGAAGCTCCAGATGCTAGTTTACTTGTCCAGAAAAATATGCCAATTAAATAATTTTATGCATAAAGTTTTATAACGGTTCCGCGATATTTTTACTATTTTTGTAGTAAATGTTCACTGTTTCAACACATTTCACGAGTGTATCGGTCTTTAAATAATAAGCCCCTAGTTCTAACGAATCAAATGTGATAGCAGACAGTTGAACACTAACAATATTTATATTTTTAGGTAAATTTGCAACGATGTACAATTTGTTTCGGTTAACATACTTTCATCAAATATTGATATAAGCCTCTTAGATTTTCGGTCTTAAGTCCTGCGACTTAATTGCGATAGTGAGAGATTAGATATGTACATACGAGAGCATCGGAGGGTATTCATTATAAAATATAAAACCTCGCGAAACTTTGAACAAGTTATCCATTTCCCATGTGCCTTTCAGTCTGATTATTTCATTTTGGGGGTTAGTTTTCATCATATTCCAGGAAAGATTACTTTTTCCGAATTCAGAACCATGAACGATCAAAGTATTAAACCTTCAATTTTAATTGATTTCCCTAAATGGTACATCGAATATTTAATGTTTTTTCTGAGCTTATAAAAAATCACTATTCAACTCAGATTTAAAACTTTTTTTTTATTCTGCTGACAACATTAAATCCGTTGCTGCACATTTTGACAGATAAATAAACCCTTATTTCTTATTTATGTCACGAACGATTATCAAAATTTACAACAGCTTCAACTAAAATATGAAAATTTGTAAAAAAAAAATGAATATTTACAACACAAACATAATACACACATTAAAACGTAGGATTAGTATCTATTGTCGTAGGGATAGGCTTAGCTTAACAAACACGCTACACACATACCACACAAGAAAGAAAAAATAAATAAAATCACACATACTCACACTCACATACAGTACACCACATAAAACCGCAATTGTTTTTAAAATAAAAACCTAAAACTAATATAAAACTTTTTTTCTCCCTCTTTATGTTTCCATTCATGAAAATCTACAAAAAAAAAAAAAAAACAATCCGATAACAAAATATAATCTCTCCACTGCCTTCTATGTGTGTCCTTTTATATAATTTTTGTATCGAAATGCAAAATATATATCTAAAAAAAAACAATCAACAATGGATAAAATGGATATTCGATGAATGATGAACAAAAATACGCAGCAACAAGAACAGGATCCTACAAATTTGTACATTGCAAATTTGCCACCACACTTCAAGGAGACAGATTTAGAGAATATGCTATCGAAATACGGCCAAGTGGTGTCCACACGTATCCTTCGTGATCAGCAGTCTAATTCTAAAGGTAAGCTACGGTATAAGTTGAAGTGAATTCTGTGAGATATTTTTTTTAATCTAAAAAATTCGACTAACTTAGCATCAGAACGAAAAATAAGAAAGGGGCGATAAAGTTTTTTTTAAGTCTTCGTTAAGTTTTCAAATGATTTTATTTCAAGCAAATTACAATAAGTGTGTCATTCATTTCTTTGACATAGTCTACACCACGCGCCGTCTGTCAGTTGGCAATTATTAATAAATTTTTTATTGTTTAATATACAAAATTGGAACACTAATTTAAAATAGTTCATTTGAGTGGGCTTCCCAATCGATACCTCCGTCTAAAATACCTATGATTTCATCTTGATTGAGATAGTTTGTTGACACTAGTGTCCACCAAAACAAGACACTTTCCCAAGAAATGGAACACATTTTCACGTTCTCAGAGGTTGAATAATCCACACATATCTTCCAAATCACTCCTGTGAGAAATATTTATGTAGTTCAGGTTATTAGGGTCAGATAGGTTCAAACAAGCTAGAAATACCTGTAATGATCATATTAAAAGAATCACGTTTTTGTATGACCAAAGGTAGTCCCAAAGGTAGTACAAATTTTTGGTCATTTGGAAAAACCGTACGAAATGCTACTTCGTCTTTGGTTCCTACGGTCGTTTTCAAGGGCACTCCTTATGTCAGCTAATATGGAAAAGCGAATTTGATTGCAGCACAGTTTGCTCTCAATTCGACGCTGTCCGATAGTGTCCTGATTCCTCCTGTAGTTGAGAGTATTAATGATTTGATTATGCGACAAATCTTCTTTCGCACTCGTACAGTTGCAAGAGTACAAAAAGATCTTGACATTCACAAATCCGCTGGCCCGGATAATATCACTCTCATTGTTCTGAAGAGGTGTTCTTCAACGCTGCCAAAACAACTGCTTAAGTTTTTTCATCTGTCCTACTCTATTGATCTCTTTCCGAGTAGATGGAAGACAATATTTGTCCGGCCTGTCCCTAAAAAGGCGAATCTTCTTCCCCCTCTAACTATCGCGCAATAGCACTTACATCCCTTATTTCTAAGGTAATGGAAACGCTGATAAATTATCAGCTCAAGAAATATCTTGAAGAACGAAAGCTCATTAATGAACGGCAGTATGGCTTTCGTAGCAATAAGTCCACTGGTGATTTAATGGGATGGTATTTCTCACCGAACAGAAAGCATTTGATAAAATTTGGCATCAAGCGCTTTTATCGAAAATGCGTGCATTTGGTATCGATGAATCTCTTCTTCGATACATTAGAAACCGCCTTCATAACCAACCTTCCAAACCGCCCCATTCAAGTTGTATTGGATAGATTTAAGTCTGAAATTCATAAAATAAATGCTGGTGTGCCACAGGGCTCCATTTTGTCTCCGACTCTCTTTCTGATCAATGATCTTTTGCCTAAAAGTTCTAATTCCTTAAATTGTTTTGCTGACGACAGTACTTTCAGGTACTCATATTCGTTTCCAGATGCATGTCCTTGTTCTTCAGATGTGGATCTGGAACGGCAGCGTCGAGTCGAGTCGAGTCTGGCATAAGCGTCCTTATGAAGTGAACTTCCGGCTTTGAAAGTGTTGTCCTCTCTCTTTCTTTCGTCTACTTGAGTTAGGAGACAATAAAGTTCGCTTTTCCATGCGTCCATTTCATCACTCCGGATAAGTAGTTCATGTCCACAGTACTCCGCTTAATCTCTCCACGACTCAAACCATGATATTTGTTTTTGAATCACAAGCTTCGTAATTTTCTTTGGTAGTCTTCTATCACCCAGTGCGATCGTCTTTAGTACGAAGTTTATCTGTAGTTTCAGAGTTCCAACAAACAAAGCAGGAAGAACTGTTTCAGTACTATTAAGTAGTTTTAAGATTCTTTTTAAGAAAAAGAAGGTGCTCAACTTCTTCAAAGTCTTTGTGGCCCCAAACTTAAGCTGCATAGCACATAATAGCTATAGCTCTGGTTTCAAAAATACGATATATGGATTCGTTGTCAACTTCTTTACAATGAGCCACAATCCTCCATGTTGCGTTTAAAGCGTGCCTGGATTTAGCCAACTTATCAACCATATAATTTTTCCAATTCAGATTTCTAGATATGCGCACAACTAGATAGTTCCAAGTTTCATTGCGGCAGTTTCGGCCACCATCGTTACTTAAAATCATGATTTTGGACTTGCCTAGGTTCACCTGGAGGCTCCACTTGCTGCAGTATTCAAACAATCTATTGATCATCAACTGGAGACTTTCAGGCGACTCTGTTATCACCACAATATAATTAGCGAACATAAGTACTTTGATTACAAGATCCACAGGAGCTTCACCTTGCAAAATATCTTCTAAGTGGTCTATGAATAGAGCAAATAATAGGGGACTAAAATTGCATCCTTGTCTCAGTCCTACTTCTACTTTGAATCGTACCCTGCTTCCAACAGCGACTGCAGAAGTTGTTAAATTATAAAGGTGCTATTGCACACCTTCAGCATTAGTGCTTTCTTGTCTATAGTTCCGAACGTCGCCGCCGCCTTGAAATCAATAAAAAACCTTAAAGTTTTCTTTTTGATCCCATAAAGATTTCAGCTATATTATAGTTGTTAGCAAATAAATTTGGTCGATTTTTGAATAATTCTTTTAAAATCCCGCTTGTGACTCGCTCAGTAAATTGTTGTTTTGAACCCAATCGTATAAAGCCGTTTGCAAAGGAGTAAATTTTTCATAGATGAATGAATTCAACAACGATATTCCTCTTTAGTTTACAGCAACTTTCTTATCACCTTTTTTTGAAATTGGACAGATAATGAGTTCTTTGAAATAACATGGTAGATAAGCTGACTTGCATGCATGGTTTGAAGCATTGAACCCGGAGACTTTTTGTTTTGGAGCTTTTTCAATACAGGTTGAACCTCTGTACAGGTAAAGGTGCATCCAACTCTTCGTTCATATTTAAAGGTTTAGTTATTTTTATAAAGAGGGTTTGACTACCCTTTAAATGTTTGAATATGCCTTAGCATCACTTTTAGGGAGGGTCAAATCTAACAGCAAACTCCTTTAGAACCAATTGTACAATCTGTATCCGCGAATCAACCAAGTTTTGAACTCGGTTTTAAATAACAACCATTCACCTTACTTGAACCGTAGTTGAACCTCTGTTCATCCGCCGAAATCGATGAGTTAAGTTAGGTTACTGAACGAACGATAAACCACATTCGCAGAATATTGGCACTTAGTGGTGCTTCCAAATTGAAAAACTTTTTCTGTCATTGGCTAAGTGCTTATGATTCCCATTTCCTTCTCATATTTATTATTTTGTATCTAAATTTTGTTTAATCTTTTTTTTTTCTCTAATTTTTAGGCGTTGGCTTTGCACGTATGGAAAGCCGTGAAAAGTGTGAACAAATTATTCAAATGTTCAATGGAAATCAAATACCGGGTGCCAAAGATCCACTACTCGTTAAATTTGCCGATGGTGGACCCAAAAAGAAGAATCCCTTTAAGAGTCCCGATCAAAATGCTAGAACGTGGCGTGATGTAGCTGCCGAAGGTATACCGGTTGCTTATGATCCATCGATGCAACAAAATGGTGTGAGCGTTAATGTGGGCACACCAATTGGGGTGCCATATACACGTTTTGGTGCACCACAAGTTGGTGCTTATCCAATGGCTGGTTCACAATGGATTCCAAGTTATATGATGACACAACCGATCACTCAGGTAGAGGATCAGGTATGAATTTTTTTTTCTTCTTTAAGTTGGTTTATGTTTTAAATTATGATTTTTCTTAATGTAGTATATGCAAATGGCACCTCAATTAGGTGTAACTCCATATAAGACAGATGGTGTCAACCAGGTTCAACCACGTGGCATTTCAATGATGGTTAGCGGTGAAACAGTGCCATATGGAACAATGATGCCACAATTGGCCACATTACAAATTGGCAATTCGGTAAGTTTAATTAAGAACAATAAAACGATATAATAGAAGTTTTTCAAGACTAGATTTAAAATTGTTTTGTGTGTATTAGAATTTTAATTTTAACAAGGCTTTGAAATAATATGGTACCCAATCTGACTTTGCAGGGATAGTTACCGACATTCGTTCAACTTTCTTTCGTCGGATTCAGTAATAGCAAAAGTTTGGAAATTAATTAAAACTGTCACTTTAGCTCATTCGCCGAATTCTGTAATAGGGGTGAATATTTGACTTTCTATTTCTCAGATCAGCCTAAAACTATTGTCTGAAAAGATTTTTAAATGTATCAATTGCGTCAAAAATGCAATTGTCAGATGTTCTTAGAAGCAAACTGCAAAAGTCAACTGGTCGAAAATCCAAGACGAAATTTGTATGCAAAAACATTATTTTCAAAAATGTAGTTTGTCAAAGTCATATGTTCGATAACGTCAACTGCGCGCAACTCTGCAGTAAAAAATTATAGTTAACGACAAAAATATTGATAAGCCAAAGAGCAAGTTGGTAAACGTCAAATGTGTTTGCAAGAAAATTGAAAATTCAAGCAGGACGATTGCATATTTGACGATAGCATTATCAACATACGTCCAAAAATAACGATCATTTGATGATCTAATTGACGTCGATTTGACGTTTTCGAAAATGGCCATTTTCTGAAGAAATTAAAAAAAAAAAATGAATCGATTAGAAATGATTTTAATGCCATATTTTTAAATTACAGCATAAGAAAAATGTGAAAAAGTTCAAAATGTTTACAAGAACGAATTCGAGTTGTGTCAACAATAATTACAAAATCTCGTGGTGTTATTATCCCACTTATGTCCTGCATTGAGTTTGACATTTCAAAAGAATTGGTCACCTCTATTTTTAAAAAATAAGGTTGCCATTACTTTTATAATTTATTTTCGGAAAATTGCGAAACCACCTGTCTGTAGGTCTGGTTGCACCTCGATCTACAGCTTTAACTGCTAGAGCTGTGTCAATCAGGATCGTTTCGATTTTTTTGATCCGATTTTCGAAAAGTATTGATGATCGAAATCAATCATTTTAATCGATCTAAATCTCAATCATTTAGATGATTCTCGATTCTGGATTATCGATTTTCTATTTCAATCTCAATCATTTCAATGAGTCTCGATTTTCGATGTCAGTTAACTCGATTAAACATGATTTACTCGATTCCAATTGTTCTGATTCAATCAATGTAGATTATGAATGCCAAACGGACGGTGGACTGAAATTTCTGGGTTGAACTCGTCATTGAAGAACATGACTGATCGAGTTGGTTGTTGATGTTGTAGGCCGCAAAAACAATTGTTGGGTTGAACTGATGTCATTTAATTTATCAGGATCCGGTATGTTTAATGTGGATTTTTGGACGTTTCGTAGCCATCTTTTGATGGAATTTGATAGTTTATGATTTGACGAATAGAGGACGAATATTCAGTTATGACGTTCAAAGAGTATTTTGTACCAAATGTTAGCCGAAAGCCCAACAATTGCTCTTTTCCGGAGCAACAAATAAAATGCCTTTTTTGACATTTATAGACGTTTTTTAATCCATGGAAATCGTAGCCATCCTTTGATGAATTTTGACAGTTTATGACTTGACAAATAGAGGACGAATTCAGTTATGCCGTACAAAATGTCAGCCGAAAGCCGTAAAATTGCTTTTTTTGCTTTAAGATGACTAAGGCTACTATTAAAGTGGATGCGTAATCGACCGAACAAACCATCTGACGTATTTTTATTGATAACGATTGTAAAATATCAAATATCGAAATTACCTGCTGAAAGTAAATGTATTTCGAGCATGATAGTGATGGTAATGGTAACATTATTTTCTACCAACCGAGAATCACACATATACTAGGAGATGCTAAAATGTCATATTTAAAGCGAGGGGAGTATTGAATACACATGTCTGAATGAACGATACTCACAATATTAAGAACAGATTTTTATAAATTGTATTATTTTCTTTAAATATGACTCAATTACAATCATTATAATCTTAGATTTGAAGTAAAACCAGCATATAAATTTTAAAAGAATACGTATCAATTAGGAATTTACAGTAACAATATTTTCGTCAACCATAATATCGAGTTAATCAATAGAACTATTCACAATAGATACCATTCATAGTTTATTAAAAAATAATTGATAACTACCGGTTCATCAATTTTGTTGATAAATTTAAAATATCGAATTGATAATAATTGACAACTGTAATAGGAGTAAAGAAATCAAAATACAAAATTTATATCCAAAAAGACAGTATAGTGTGTTCATTTGAGATTAAAATACTGTGAGACCGACTGTCTTTCAAGAAAAGACAGTCATGTCATGAGATTCGCAAAGAATTAGCCAGCTACCCCAGAATAATTCTTGAATATTTTCTAGTCATAGTACCTACTCTCAAATGGAAACCCATATTTCAATATAAATAAAACGGACGACTGGATTGATCGTACTTGCTCTAATTAACAATTACTTTGGAATTTAAAAAATGTATTTATAAAAACACGGATGATATTATTGAAAAATGCATAAAATTCGTTGTTTATTTTGCTAAAACATTTCCTTAAATAGTGGAGGCTAAAAATATGTATACTGTCTGATTTCTAGCGTAAATATGAATTTATGGAAACAAAAGTTGAAAATTCGTTATAGAAGTTTTTTTTTAGTAAATTAATTTCTTGTATAAGATATTTCTACAAAAATTTAAAAAAAAATGGTTTGCTAATTTAAGGTATTTAATAATATAAATTAAATGAAATAATTTCAAAAACAACCTTTCACACGTTTTCAAAATATTGAATTTTCAAAAAAAAGATATGCATCCTTATAAAAATGTTGATAGAAATTGGTAGAGCTGTTAATGAGAAAGTCGAAAATAAAAAAAAAACAGTTCTATGACAGGTGCGGTTAATACTATTTTATTTTTTAAATTTCCTTCGACCAAATTATAGACCATGTCTGCAATAGCACACATGTGGCAATACTTAAAAAAGAACGAATAAAGAAAAACAAATGAATGTTCAGAAAGAAGATATAATGAAAGAAAGATATAATGATTGTATTTAATAGAAAGAGACTACCGGTTCGATAGAAAAATATTCTGAGAGAATAAAGATATGATCAGTTGTTGTGGATCTGTTAAAGAGGAAAGACCTTTTATTTGTTTAACCGATTATTGTTTTTGTTTTGTATTAAGCAAAGTTTAACTGCTTACACACATACATTTTTCTATCAAAATCGTTTAAGCAATTTTTGAGATGAATAAAATTTTTCAAAACGGCTGTGTGTGGCACTTTATCTTTAGTTTTTGACCTAATAAAAAATGTAATTTCTCCTCGAGAGAATCACAGAATACCATAAGTTCCAAATTTGAAGAAAATCGATCCAGCGTAGAGAATTGAGCTATAAGTTGAGTTAAAACATACAGAAACAGACAGAATTGCGGTTCTCTATCATCGTAATGTCAATTTTGAACTCTCTAGTTTTTTTTTTTTAATGTAAGAGCTTTATAGTACCTACATAATATTGCTAGTGAAAATAATGTCAAGAAAACGAATATTTCGAAAACTCGACTTGGTTCAGCAATTATGAACTCAAATTCGAATTAAGTTTATGCAAATTTTTGCAAGTTTCTAGTTATTGACAATATGGTTGTGCTTGCTTCCGATATTGAAAAGTTTGCACTCCTCAGCTTATAAGAGAGTTTGATTGTACCTAAACTTTTCTGGATTACCATATACATTCATTCCTATTTCAAAGCCTTGATAAATTAAGTTTTATTTTTTATTTCATTCATTGATGTTTGTTTTATCATCGTGAAGTGTCCAGTAATTGTGTGTCCTAAATGAACCCCTAAATAATCAAATAAACTTAAAAAGAAGTCTAAACAGTCTTTAGATCTAAGTCGATAAACTATTTAATTTTTGCCTTGTAGACTTAGAATGTATAAATGTTTATATTAATGTATATTTATAATTATCATCCACATACATTTTGTAATTTGTTTATAACAATATTAAGGTAAATATTTTTTTTCTCTTCTCTTTTTCTCTCTTCCCAAAAAAAAATCCTAAATTGTTTAAATCCACATATCATACGCTCCCTGCTCTTAATCGGTGCTTGTGTGTACGTGTGTGATTTTTATAGAATTTCTCTCCATCATTACAGTATATTAGTCCATCGTATCCATACTATCCACCACCAACGATAATTCCAACAATGCCAATGGCTGATTCGGAACAAGCTAGCACGGCTGCATCCCCCGACGAGGCATATTCACAATATGCGCATCAAGCTGGACCGAAATAGGTCATCGAGAGGTAAGTTTACAACCAAAAATGAGAATAGGTATGGAAGTCTTACTTCGAGAAAAGAATACATTTGTTGTTGTTTTTTTTTTTGTATTATTGTGAGCTCAAGGTGATGCTAGATGGCATGCCCTCGACTCTTTTTAACTCCACAAATGCACATGGCCATTTTTTGTTCTGTTTTTAAAACCCTGAATCCTTTTCATTTGCCCTGACTTCTTGTTGGAAGAAAAAATGTTATTGGAGAAGAATTCTATTCTCATTTCCATCGGATTGGTGCGGCTTCTTTTTTTATCTTTCCGGTGTGTGACTGATGGCAAAGTCCAATGTGTTTTAGCAGCTTCGATTCGACTTTTATTTCTTCTTCCCGCAATGGAATTCAAATTTCATTTTCAATCTTTGAATTTTCCAAAGAATCGAAAAAGAAAAAACTGTGAACGTTGAAGGAATTTAAATTTAAATTCTGCGAAAATTTATTTCTTCCATTTTATTCTTGAGCGGGAATTGATGAATAATGTGCACAGACGTAGCTTAAAAAAAAAACAAGACGAAAATCTCATATACGAATAGTAGAAAAGAAAATGGCATTTGAATGGAAATTTTGTAAAGTTATGGCATTTGCAAATTCTTATGGAAACATTTGGCAACAGAAAATAATGAATCGAAAGGGCGGGCGGATAGTGCGGTGATGACTTCTGACTACAAGAGTTATTAATGCTTTAAAATATTTTGATTCTAGGTTGTGTAGTGATGTGCATGGGGTATTGAGAATGAAGCAATGGTATAGATCATATCCAGAGCCCACATACCTAACTTACAGTACTACTCTGAATATTTTAGGTTATTTTGATTCTTGATAAATTTATGAGCATGGAAGGATGTGTGCTTTTGATGCTAGAGATGAAATGGGACAAGAATCTGGTATGTTTATTGTGTTTCCGTTAATTTAGGAACTACAAAAACAAGAGATTAGGATTTGGCGTAATGGTAATGGAAAAATATGGTAATATAATGAATGAACTAGCGTGGAACAACATCCAGGCACCATTCTTATCATCATCATCATCATCATCATCATCATAATAATAAAACGGCGAACATGTTTTTTGTGGTACACTTTTTGCGGCCCAAAAACCTAAGGGGCATAAATTACATATTAAACGAAATCATTTTTTGCATAGCTGTGCAGAATGACAAAATTATTTAAATATACTACACAAGAATTGTTTAAAACAATAAATTAAAATTGCAAAAAAATGCCCGGAAAACAAAAACAAAAATTTAGAAATGTCAAATTGACTGACACATAATTAGAAATGTCAAATCGCCTGACACATAAATTGAAAGCATTCAGCGAAAATCCAAATCCAGAACCCGAAACATCAAGGTGGGTTCACAGTGGTGTTCACATTACACAAATCCGCCAACACGACAGAAGTTGATGAACATGTTGTTGTTGTTGTTGAATGTGAACCTCCCTAAATGAAGAAATATTATCAATATAAATATTAGGCATGTGTTTGTTTAGTATTTGAGCTCTTATAATAAAATTTTGAAACATAAGCGTTAACTACAATCGGCACTTTTTGCAAAAAGTGTAAAAGAATACACACATACACTAGCGACATCTGTTGCTTTCAGTTTGGCGACATTTATCGGTCATTTTCTGAAGCAATTCATTCAATGTATTAGTGTTTTCAAAAAATGAAACATTTACTTTTTGGTTTTTTGAGATGGGAGATAAAATTTTAAATTGAGTTGGAAAAGGAGAGCAGATTTTTTTAACATTTTTACTTTTCAAGTTCATTGCAGTTATGGCTTTACAATAATAGGGGTATTCATACAAAAGTGTAAGCTCTGCGTATTTGTATAAGTCAAGTATTTTCAAAACTTATTTACATTTGTCTGCATTTGAATTTTAAATATTTGCGAAAAAAGAGAATACAAAATATTCGAAATGTTCATATTTGTCAGGGAAAGAGAGATAAGGGCGGGTCAATAAGTCCGTGACTTTTGGAATAAAACACAGATTTTTTGATAAAAAAATAATTTTATTTTTCAACGTAGTCTCCCTTGAGCTCTATACACTTTGTCCAACGCTTCTCCAATTTTTGTATCCCTTCCAAAAAAAATGATTTGTCGAGGTCCTCAAAATAGGCCTTTGTTTGCGAGATGACTTCATCATTGGAGTCAAATCTTTTTCCACCAAGCCATTTCTTCAGGTTTGGGAACAAGAAGTAGTCGGTCGGAGCCAAATCTGGAGAATAGGGTGGATGAGGGAGCAATTCATAGCCCAATTCATGGATTTTTGCCATGGCAACTGCACATGTGTGCACCCTTGCATTGTCTTGGTGGAAAAGAACTTTTTTCTTGGCCAAATGAGGTCGGTTTTTTTTCAAATCGTCATTGAATCGGTCCAATAAGTTGGCATAATATTCCCCATTGATTATTCTTCTCTTTTGAAGGTAGTCAATGTGGATTATCCCGCGTGCATCCCAAAAAACAGTCGCCATAACTTTATTGGCTGACAAACCCACCTTGGCCTTCTTTGGCGCCGATTCATCCTTAGAAACCCACTGTTTTGACTGTTGTTTGGTCTCTGGTGTGTTGTGATGGATCCAGTTTCGTCCACGGTTACAAAACGGCGCAAAAACTCCTCCATATTGCGATTAAACAACGCCAAACCTTCCTGTGAAGTTGTTACACGATTGCGTTTGTGGTCGACTGTGAGCAAACGCGGCACCCATCTTGCGGAAAGCTTTCTCATGCCCAAGTGATCATTCAAAATTGAAACTACTGAGCCATGCGAGATCCCTACGGCTTCCACAATCTCTCGCACTTTCAATCTTCGGTCGGCCAACACCATATCGTGAATTTTTTGATTGTTTCGGGTGTAGAGACCTCAACTGGGCGTCCAGCACGTTCGGCATCTTCAGTGCTTGTACGGCCACAACGAAATTCAGTAAACCACTTTTTTACCATTGAAATCGATGGTGCAGAGTCCCCATAGTATTTATCAAGCTTAGCCTTGGTTTCGGTAATGGTTTTTTTTCGCAAGAAATAAAGCTTAATAAGCACACGAAATTCACTTTTTTTCATTTTCTCCTCAAATTAGTGAGTAGTCTGATAAAAATAGCTGTCAAACACAAACTAACTGACGCAGCAAGTTTAAATTTTGACAGGAGTCAACTGACAGATGCCTGTTGACAGGAGCAGTGTTGCTGTTTCAGTAAAGAGGTCAGAAATTCAAAAAGTCACGGACTTATTGACCCGCCCTCTAGAAAATGCAGACTTGAGACGTGCGTCGCGTCGTCAAAAATGCGGACGAACATGACTTACGATACAAATTTAAATCTCCATGGCTGAATGCGTTCCATGGGCTCAAGCCTACCTCATTTTCGGAACACTTCCATTATGTCATTTTTTGTTGACAATGAACAGCTGGCCGATCGATGTGCAAACAAAAAAAGTTTTACAAAAGTAAATTGAATTTATGAATTTGAAGTTACGAGTAGCTATATTTCTTTAGGCGCGTTATGAAAAAATGATGAGAGTGAAATTTAAAAAAAAAAATCACATGTATGTAACATAAAATTCACAGGTTGACGTCACTGCAACGACGTGGATTCGAGAATGATAAATATTTTTTTTATTGCCGCGATATGAAAAAATTATGAGAGTGAAAGTTTTAACAAAATTCACAGGTTGACGTCACTCCGGCGACGTGGGTTCGATTCCAATATTATGGCCATAACAACAGCTGAA
The DNA here is from genome assembly GCA_963931855.1 of Philhelius festivus. NCBI lineage: Eukaryota > Metazoa > Arthropoda > Insecta > Diptera > Syrphidae > Philhelius > Philhelius festivus. The sequence continues at coordinate 209,277,459 of OZ007556.1, forward strand.
CGACAATGACATGAGAGAATCGAAACAAAAATTGTTAATGTGTCAAAAATGTGTATAGGCTTGAAAGTTTGTTTACCATTAACTGTTTTCCTTTGGACTCAATGATTGAGTGCTTAGTAGGTACTTCTCATTGCATTCAACAATTTAAAAAAAATCATGGATTCTCTGTCTTTTATTGATTGATAAAATGAATTAAATAAATAAATTGGCACTCAAATTTCGAGAGCTGGGTCGGCTAGTATATGTTTATTCCCCCAGTTTTAAGTGTATGCCACCCGAGGGATTTGATGAGATAATAAGCGACTTATTTTCAATCCTCTGTGCCAACAAAAATTCTTTTCTATCCTTAAATTCCTTCTAACTAGTGCTGTGCAAAGGTTGTTGTTTTTAAAATACTATAGGTTTTACACGCATATGGTTAAAATTAAATCACACAAATTAATAAAGGCTGTTTAATGATGATTTATCTTTATATTCTGAAATGCCTTCTTAGGGATTACTAACCCCAATTAAATTAAACCACCGAAGAAGTTGGTTTAGCGATGGAATAAGAATTTGAATTGTCAAACTTTTTGTATTGCTCTATTAAAAATGTTCGTGGTCAGACTATTAATCATTGAAGATATAAGAAATAATAAAATTAGAAGGGTACGACAGCATCTAACTGATGAGCCGACTGTCGTATCTGAGTTGTGGTCATTTGAACATTCAATTGAATTTAATTTAATCACTCCACTTAAACAGAAATAACTTTCTTATTTCATAAACCTTCATTAAACATCAGTTGTGTACTTCAGAGACTGAATAGAATAAGTTATCCGAACCTTAACTAAAGTTACAGTTTATTAATTTGTACAATCGTTCAGTCAAATAGAAGCGATCAGTAGCGCCGCGAGCCTACTTTTGATTTTCTGTGCACTCGTGGATAAATGATTCAGCCTTAACTAGAGCCCAATCGCAGACAACTATCAAACTATGATGTCTATTTATTTTATGCCGAGTCCGAACGTATTTATTGCCAAAGGTTACGGTGGAATGATTTGATACTTTCTCGCAACGAGGTAGCATTCCTGAAAATAAAAAAAAGTCTGAGTTCCGGGACTCACATTCGTCCGAGTGCCGAATTTTTGTTGTTGAACGTATAAACATAATAATGCAAAAGTAATGTCAACATTGATTTTTAATTATTGAAAATATTTTTGTTAAGAAATAATACGTTTCATATAATAACAATTAAATTAAATGAAAATCATAGGAATGGCAACATTATTTTCTCCAATTTTTTCTCTGTAACTTTGGATATATTCAGATCAAGTCCTGAATCTATTTTTCCAACAATTTTGTGCTTTCATTTATACTTAAAATCAAAAAAGTCTTAAAGTAGATTTTTATATGTACTTTTGGATATTTCGATAGAAATATGGTCGACTAATGCGCCACCTATAACGAGCGATTTTTTCAGAGCTATTGGAAATTAACAAAAAAAAAAAACATAAAATTCAGAAAAATGCATGAAATCTTTATTTGAATCTTTAGTACGGCTGATATAATTTAATGTTTGAAGATTATTTCATGCAAATGTTAACCGCGGCTGCGCCTCAAATGGTCCACCCGCTTAGTCCAATTTTGGCATACCTACTCTTTCTAACATTTCGGCCGATATCTCACGAAGAAATGCCTTAATGTTGGCTTAAGGTGCGTCAATCCAAGCGGGCTTATCGCTATAGACATGAGCCATAACATAGCCCCCACAAAAAATACTCTAGAGGCGTTAAATCGCACGATCTAGGTGGCCAATTGACCGGTGCAAAACATGAAATAAACTGTTCACCGAACTCGCCTCTCAATTGGACCATTGTTACACGTGCTGGGTGACATGTGATACCGTCTTGTTGAAATCACATGTCACGCAAGTCAAGCTCTTCCATTTTGCGCAAAAAAAATTTGTTATCGTCGCACGGTAGTGCTCACTCTTCCCAGTAACGTTGCGATTCGCATCATCTTTGAAGAAATATGGCCCAATGATTCCGCCAGCCCATAATCCGCACAAAACAGTGACTTTTTCTGGATGCATTGGTAGTTCTTGCAATGCTTCTGGCCGCTTTTCACTCCAAATACGGTAGTTTTGCTTAGTCACGTATCCATTCAACCAGAAATGAGCTTCGTCGCTGAACACAATTTTTCGATAAAAAAGTGGATATTCGGCCAACTTTTTAAGAGCTCATTCACCAAAAATTCGGCGTTGTGGTAAGTTTTTCCGCTTCAATTATTTCACCAGCTGTATTTTAAAAGGCTTCACACCTTAATTCTTCCGCAAAATTTTCCACGTAGTGGAGTAACAGAGGCCCAATTGCAGCGAACGGCACCGAATGGATAATTCACGTCATCACTAACACTGCCCGATACAGCTGCGATATTTTCCTCAGTTCGCACTCTACGTAAGCATGTTGGTGGTTTAATGTCCAACAATGTAAATTTGGTGCGAAATTTAGTCACAATAGCCCGATAAGGGCGATTAAACTGACCATAAAATGGAAAAAGCGTGCGATGAACTTTCCTAACAGAGCACGCATTTTGATAATAAAGTTCAATAATTTGCAAGCGTTGTTCGCTTGTAAGACGATTCATGGTTAAATTATAGACCAAAATGCGGATGTTTGACAGTGGCGGAAAACACGAAACGTGAGTGAGCTGTCAAAACCAGTGTTGCCAAAAAGAAAATACCAACAAAAATCACCCATTATAAACGAATTATTGCGTGATAAGGTTTTCACAGTGAACCAAAATCTCAGATTACAGCAGCAATGTTATAAAGTATACCTAAATAGTGAGACTTTGATATCTAGATTTTGAATCGTAGTCATAAAATTTTAAAATGCGTTTTCGTCTAATTTGTATTCTTGTTTCCAATAATTTTTAATTGTATCTTTTCACTTTCAGATCTAATCACCAAATACCTCATAAACTACATCCAATAAAGGTGATTGTGTAAACGGACTTCTTAAGAAAATAAAAATAAAAAAAGCGATTTTTTCCATTGAAAAATAATTTATATGAAGATTAATTAAAAAAAAAAAAACAAATGAAAGACTCAACCAAACCACACACTAACAACTATTGAAAAACTAAAAAAAAGAAGAAGAAATATAACAAACAAAAAAAAAAACATAAAGAAGGTGATAAGAAGAGAACAAAATTAGTAAAAGAAATGGAAATCAGAGCAAACATAACTATTCAAAAATAGTTATGAACATGAACAATTTTTGTTTTTTGAATGCACATACATTTGAAATATAAGAAGACAAGAAGACTTTTTTCGACAAGGAAACACAACTTACAGATAAAAGATAAATCGAACGAAAAAAAAAAATCTATTTATTGTTATTTATCAACAAAACTTGTTATGTTAAAAAAAAACTATTTTTTTCTCTAAATTTTATTTTATTTTTTTTTTTTGTTGTGTAAGAATTTATTTTTTACTTTTAATAAAAGTAAATCATTTGTGTGAACAAAAAAATCTTTGTTACCAAAAAAAAATTTAAAAATGTATTAAAATTTTTGTAATTTTAACAAACAAAAAAACTAATGCAGTAAAATGCAGTTGTGTGCGAGTAGTATTTAAAAATGAAAAAAAAAATCTTAAATTTATTTCTTATTTCGCTGCCTTTATAAGTAAAATTCCAAAAACAAGAATTTCTAATGGAAAAATGAGGTGAATATATTTTTTTAAACATTAAAAAAATGCTATAAGAAAAAATCTTTTTCTTCAAATTCACAAAAGAATAAAAAAAAAACTAAAAATTATGAAGAATTTAGTTTAAATAAAAATTTAAATTTGTTTTAAGTTTTGTTAAACTTTAAGATTTGATTTTTTTAATTTTACAAAAAAAAAACAAAGTTTTTCTGTTTTCTAGGATAAATTTTTATTTAAGAATTGAAGAATAAAATAATAACAAAAAAAAAAAACAAATGGTTTTGAGGAAAGTTAGGGGATAGGAAAAGAAAAAAAAATAAGAATGTAGAAAGTAGTTCGTAGTAGGAAAGACTTGAAATTGAAGATAGAATGTAGAATACAGAATTAGTGTTAGTTGATTAAAATGTATGTACATGCTCGAGGAAGGTGTGTTTATTTTTTTATTATTTTATTTGATTTGTCGTTGATTTTTAAAACTTTTTTTTTTTAAATGAGATACTATTTTAAATGTATTTATTTTTACTCCTTTATTTCGTTTGTGGGACTAAGCTCTTTTATGTTTTCTTTTATTTTACAAACATCTACCTTTAGTATGAAACCTAAGAATGAACAATGTTGTGAAATAGCTTACGGCTCTTCATTTAGCACAAAAAGTTAAAAGTTTTTGAGGTACATAATTCATTTTAACGTAGGGTCCAATCCAAAACAAAGTAAACAAATAATTTACAGGGGTTGGGTTTTTTAATGATAGAGAATGTTCGATAAATATTTGGTGTGATACACAAATATGCATTCAGTCCTTAAAACCTCACAGAATTAAAATGAACGCTCAAACTAAAACATCACATAAGTTAGAAATCAAAAGAATCTCATTGTAAGCCGTATGTGTTACATATTTAAATGTGTCATCCCCAAACGTACTCTCAGGGCTGTGAATGTGATTTTTTGAAAACTTCACAAACTTTTTCTTCACATTTCATAATTCATAAATGAGAACCTTTATTAGCTGAGCTATTATAATACTGATTTTAACTAAATTCACATTATCTTTGCTGTCAAAAATTGTATTTTAAAGCTTATTAAGCTTTTTTGTTCCAACAGAAAAATCACGAAACCCTAGTCATGATATAGTAAATATTTGTATTTCAACATTCCTTTGTTCTAGCCTCACCCTCCCGAACCAAGAATTCAACCTTATTTTCCAAAAGTGGATCTGCAATATTTTTTATAATCAAAATGTATTTTTGAAGACCGCAGAAAAAGTTTTTAATCTATTTCTTTATATTAAGTTCCTCAAACTATTTTGTTTATAATTTTATATTTTTTGTTTTTAATTTTGTTTAAATTAAAATTTGTTTTTAATTGTGTTGTTGTTTTTAGTGTTTAAGAAAAAAATAAAGTATGTAGTAAGAAATGAACAGAAAAGGTAGTAGTTGATAGAAGAGGAAAGAAACTACAAACAAAAAAGAAAAGGAACTAACAAACCAGAAGTTGGAAAATTGTAGCTTAGAATTAAATATTTGTAGTGTCGGTAAAGATACAAAGGAATTTTGAAGCAAGGAGGAAAGCTATGAAGAGAGAAAGGAAACCCTTAGGAATCGATGAAGATGAAAATAAAAAAAATGAAAAACCTAGTTCATAAGATCTTTTATAGCTTTTAAGAAATTTGAAAAGAAGAGCAGAAAAAAAGTAGTTGCTAATTTTTCTATATGTCTTTATTATTATTTTTTTTTTTGTAATTCTAAGTAGTTAATTTATTTTGTTTTATTATTTTTAGAATGTGTGTGGAAACAGAAAACACAAAATGAAAATGGTTTTCTTCTTTTCCTTTACATTTAAGACGTACTGTTAGTTATTATTGTATTTTTTGCTATTTGATTGCGAGAAATAGGTTTAAAAAATTAAAAAAAAAAACAACATTAAATCAGACTGTAAATAAGATTTTTTTCTTCTCCATAAAGGGTTTTTAGAAAAAAAAAAAACAACAAAAACAACCTTTATGAGATGATAAGAGAAGAAGAATTAGTTTTAATGTTAAAAATAATAAAACAAAAATACAATGCTTTCAAGAAGTAAATAAGAAAAGTGAAACTAGCTTATAAGACTTAGTGGTTTTTTCGTTAAACATAAAAGTAGAACATAGTATATTTGATTTTGTTTTCTAATTTTTATTTTATTTACTTTTTTTGCTTTAAGATTGTTTTTTTTTCTTATGTTACATTTTTATAGATTCTAAGCTAAGGTTTTATTCTTTGTAGTCAAAAGAAGAAACAAAACACATTTTTTTTATATTATAAGTAAAAAATTGAAGATTGAAGAAGAGAATATATTTTTTTGAAGAATTTTTTAAGAGTAAAATGATGATAAAAATAAAAATTAAAAGAAAAAATAAATTATAAATTGATTTAAATCAAAGCTTAAATGTTGTGAACAAAAAAAAAAAAAACTATATTGAAAGCTCATTGTGTAATTAAAAAACAAAAAAAAAACATAAATATTACAAAAAAGAAGCAAAAACAGAACTAAATTGAAATGAAATGAGAAACAATAATATTGTACATTTGCGCTTGTTGCTATTTAACATGATGAAAAATTTTAAAAATGAAACCATATTTTTTGCAGCAAAAATAATTTTTAAAAAATCAATTTACATAGAAATAAAGCAAATTGAAAATTTTGTAGAAAACAAAACAAAAAACAAAAATAAAACAACTTGCTTTTGGATGAAAACGATGACAGAGAGACAAGAAAATTATATTCTTTTCTTAATTTAGTTGTTAAATATTGAAATTCTTTTCTTTCAAAGAAAAAATAGATACAAAAAAAAAATTGTTTGATAGGTAGAGTGACACACACACACACAAATTGCAAAAACAAAAGATTTATTGAAGAAAATATTTAAGAAAATTAAAATGAAGCCTTTTGTTGTGCTTTTTTTTCTTCTCTTAAGACTATGATGAAATGTGAAGCGAAATTTCATAAATCTTTTTTCTCTGTGTCCTTTAAGATCCTAAAATTCTAGTGTTGTAGTGGATAGGAATAAAAATAATTAAAAAATAAAAACAAAAAAAATAAAAAAGCAAAACATTTTTTTCTGAATCAATAAAAATTGATTTTCTTTAAGAAAACAAAAAAAAACTAAATGAAACACTTTTTTTTATTTATTATTTGCGCTTTAACGAGTTGTTTAGTGTATTTAGACAATGGGGTTGGTTACTCGAAAATGAACAATGACGAAGTATGCCTTTATAGTCACTAGTTTCGACAATCCTTTCATTGGCTTTCCAACACCGAAGCAAAATCTAGATTTCAAGAAAAGAACAATATCACAAATACACTTAAATACACACACTCACTTATTGAAATGAGGGTTCATTATATTTTTTGAGTATAGTTTATTGAGACAGATCGACGATCGTGGTATTTCAATACTTTCCATCAAAAAGGTGCGAAATATGTGGAACTACATCGTGGGATTTAAGATGATTTCAATTGATATTAATATTTTGTTGAAAAAATTTTAATGTACGTTTTATTGTCAACGATCTTAGTAGATTTAATGATCTTGTTGTTATTTACATCAGAGATTATGAAATATGAATCTTCTTGGAAAAATAAGATTGTAAAAACGAATACACTTTATTTAGCTTAGTATTTGTAATATATGTGTAGATTTGATTGATTATGATACTACTAAGCAATTTGTTAACTTTAATGTTGCTTACTTACTATTTCTTAATTTTAAACATATTGGCGCAAAATTTTAGTTGAGTTACTACAATGCTGAAGTTTTAGTATGTAACTTGGTTAAAACGACGAATTTGCAATTTTTAATTGAATATAGCGTCATACTTACTCCACCCTATTATTAAAGTTAAAGTCATCGAATCCTTTTTTATTTTTTTTTAGTTTCGTGCTAACTATGACGCTTTGACATTTACAAACATCAAAACAGGTCTGTTTACTTAGTTCTGTTGTGGCATGAACTGCCATTACTTTAGGTGTGTTCAGAACTTATTTATTAATCTACTAAAAATTTAGCAAGTTGTTAAGTAGTATCATACTAATTCATTAATACTAAGCTATTTAAAATCTTGCGCCATTGTAATTAGTATCTTGCCTATTCTATTGTTTTTAATAAATTCCTTCTGAACCCACATAAAATAATGTCAATTCGTACAAAAACTTAAGTAAACAGACCTTTTTTTAACAGACATTTTTTGACGTTTGTAAATGTCAAAGAGTCATACTATGAAGTTAGCACTAAACTATTAATGTAAAATATGTTTTTGATGATTTTAACTTTAATAAAACTAAAACTACTAATTCGACTTAAATTTTCCACTTTTATATTTGAGAGCTTGGTGTATGTAATTATGCATTTCGTTGTATTCCCTTTTTAGAGCGAAAAAGAGAGAACAAGTGAAATTAATAGAATTATTCTTTATGGGATTCTGATACTTAGTTGGCATTTCTAAAAATTCTTTGCAAAGACTTTCGTGTCAGTAGAAAAATTACCAGTGAATACTCTTTATATTGAAAGCGGTTAGTTTTGAATGAACAGCTTTTAAGAAAAAAAAAACAAACATCCGCATTTGACAAGTTCTCTAAGAGAGAGAGAAAAAAAAAACTATATTTCCTGAATTGTTAGTAGGAATAAAATTTGTTTTTGACCTTAAAAATGTATTAAAAGTTTGATTTGCGTTTATCTTTAAAAAAAAAATGGTTTAACATTTTACCAAACAGTGACACTGAATTAATAACATTCTGACTGAATATGAGTTGAGTCAAATTCTTAGTCATTCGCTAAAATCAAATTCGTCAAAAATCTCTCTACTTAGCTTTAGATGCATAAAGGTATCAAATAGGATATATTTTGCTGCCCAAATCAATTCAGTTAAAGTGGAAAACATAACATTTAGGGAAGTCTATTAGTCAGTATCTTCATACAAATATCGAAAACTCCGAGCCAATGTAAGGAAACTACTGCGCAAAATCTTAGTCGAGTTAATAGGCATTAAGTTCGTTACAACAAGACAATGCTAGTACGATACAATTTTAAAGCTGAACCAAGCTTCATAATATTTTTCAAAACATTTCATTTGAATTAAAATCGTGGAATCCTTATTTTATCTTTTTAGTAGGTATCTTGCTAAAGACCTAATTATAAGTATGAGTATATGAAGAAATCCTGGTAACTTTAAGATTTTAAATTAAAAAAAAAAAGAATTGAAATTCGAGCACACTCTCATTATATACTTTTTTATCATCAGACTGATATAAAAAATGAAAATTTAGCAGCGTAATTGCAATTCATTGATGCCTCAGGAAGTTGAGACTTATAATATCTGCAGTCAACCATAAACACTAAAGAACGCAGTCAACCCGTAAATCATTTTTATTTCCAGTTCATCATATTCCTTAAATTTGAAGTGCAATTAAAATGCTTAAATTTTACAATGTAGAGTGAGGCTTCTTAAAGTAAGTTTTTATAACTTTACTTTTTTGATTTCTTTACGTTTAAAGGAATTCTTAAGTTTTATTCAAGTGTGCATGTCTTTATATCTTTATCAATTTTTGAGGCACACTGACTTTTCTTGGATTATTTTTTTTATTTTTTCACGTAGAACATGATGTTAAAAAATTTTTAAGGTGCATGAATGCCTCAAAATGTTATGATAATAAAAGTACAACACTTAGAATATTGCAAAAAACGATGGACATGTTTTGATTTACTTGCTACTTCCACATTTTCAGCAGCACACTTAAATATAAATACTCATTATATTCAGTTTGATGTAGAAAAACATGGATTTAGTTTTAAAATGAATTCGTTGATGCCTCAAAAATTTATGAAGCTAAAAAATAACAAAAATTAAAATGAGACAATTAAAAACTTCTTTTTGTTATTTTTACGCAAAAATGTAGTAGCATTTTTGAAATTAAGTATTCTACAGATTATTTTAATAAAGTTCGAGTGATAAAAATGGTTTGAAATGGTAACATTGGATTATTTTCACGAGGGTCATCGAATCTCACGTTTAACAGGATTTCCTCATATATGTATATGTATAACCTATAATATTATCATGGAGCGTGATTTTGTATTTCCAACTCTAGCCTGGTGGTGGCGCTGAAATTAGCGCTAGATTTCACAGTGGAGAGTAGTATAAGATACAAAACAAGTAGTAAAAAAAAAAGAATATTTTATTATTAAATTTAGCAGAGACATATCTAGCAAGTACTGTCCCTATACTTAAGATATCGCCACAATCTTTCGTCTTCTTGATAGTGCTATAAGTTTTATATAGTTACAAAGATAATACGCAGAAACTAGAATATGCGTGCATAGTTGAACAAGCGAATACACACGAACCCTAATCAAAAGCCATAATGGCGTCTAGCTGCAATTCGTTAAGTTTCGTTCAAATTAAGCTAGTGCGATGCCAATCACTCGGCGCATAATTGAATTTAAGAAATGCAGAAAAAACGACGTAACAGAGTTCAATTTTTATCGATGTCTGACAATGAAGAAATTGTAATATGTACGTTTTTTAGCATCATACAATTTTTTCACTGTCAGACAATTTGCAGCCAAGGTTCAAATGAAGCAGTTTCCATAACCAACAAAAACTGACAATTAGTTGTGTGTACACGGTTGGTAGAAAATCTACCAATCTCTTACAATTAATTGGCAGATATTTCGGCAACTACATATCTAAAAATAAATTGTCAGCCAATTCCGACAATAAATTCTAAGAGATTGGTAGATATTCTAACAACCGTGTACACACACAACTTAATTGTCAGTTCATTGGTAGATAATTGTCAGACATTCTCAAGGCTGACAATATTCTAAGATCTATCAATCATCGTGTACACTTTGCTTTAGAAATGTGGAACAAAAGACAAAGTAGAAAACCGAAGAGCATTAGTGAATTATGGCCGTAAGGGGTAATTTTGGAAACATAAGCAAATTTTCGGTGGCCTTTTGACATAAGGTTAGGTATGTTTGCTTATGCCTATTATAATTATTTTATAGGCCTCAACTCTATTTGACACTTGACATTTGTAAATTAAAAAACTGTGTGTGCTTAGTGCTTGGTACGAAGTGTTTTCAGCTAAAGTTTATATTTTAACGGCAAATGCCATGCTCAATCATAAATATCATAAATATTGTATCAAATATGAACCAATAAATCAAATTTAAACTAAAATCTAAAATATTTTAAAATAAATTGGCTCAGGTACTTACATACATATGTAAATCAACATGGATGCTTATTAATCAAGTCGAGTTATTTTAAGTATTAGGTATGGACGTTCAAATTAATTTTGAAAAACAGGGGAGAAACAATTGGGCAAATTTTTAAAGCTCAACAGAAGAGAAGTAATAGATTTGTACTCAGCAAGAAAACATATAGTTATTCAAAATTTGCTTGGGTTAAAGAAGATTACGTTATTCTTTTCATTTTTAAAAACTTTTTAAGTAGTATTGTACTAAAGTTATTTCTTTTAATTAACTGCAACTGTGACACCTCGTGCTACAAAAAGAGGTGGAATCGGGTAAAGCGATAGTTAAATGTCACTGTTTTGATAGGCAATCTTGATTATCAACTTTTGTTGGCTCTGCGTAAAGTGATCGCTTAAATTTTATCATTGCTTGGTAGCACTTACCAAAGTTTGGGAAAATTGGTAAAAATTACAAGTTACCAGATACGCATAAATGTCATTTCGATCAGCTGTTGCGTTTTATTGCTGATGGTAACTCAAGCAACAAACTTTTTGTTAATTCGAAATATTGTTCAAGAATCTAAAATATATAATTTATATGTTGCAAATATCTTATTGATGAATTTTCAAAGAGAGTCTCATAGTTACATTGCGTCAGAAAGTTCAAAAATATTTGCTTATTTCCTTAGGTTGATTCTGACAAATTGAACTTTTTTTTAGTATTTTCTCGTTCTGTTAGATTCATTTGCTGTTCACTTATTTTTATTTTGTCACTGTTTTTCTCTAAGCTTTCAATTTATAGTGAAGCCGCGACTCACATAACTTATCTTCCTAAAAACAAAATAAACAAAATGTTTGAAAATGACACCTAAATAGCTGTCACAAACAAACCATAGCAAAAATGTGATAGTGCGCTATGTGCGCTATTCGACCCCTGAATACTTTGTATGAAATTTATAAATGTCAAGGTGTCAAACGGATTTAGTTCGATACCAAGAAGATAAAATAAATGTTCAACGTTTTTAATATTAATAAAATATAAGAGATGCTAACCTACACTAAAATTCCCAAAAATTGTCTTCTTAATCTGGTAGAATACTAAACTAGTTTTAAATCATCTAAATTCTTCGAAAATTTTCGATCATGTTTGAAACTGACAAAAGGATTTTTTTTATTAATTTAAATTATTTCAAATGTGTATATAATTATGAATTATTTTCCATGGAACTGGACGACAAACTCGAACAGCACTTTTATTCAAAATATATAATTTTGCGAGTCTTGAAATAATAATTGGCAATGTAAGTTGAAAAACTGTTTATTTTTTTCAAATTTTTTTAAATTTATTTTTATTATTTATTTTATTTTTCATTTTATTTTAGACATCCGCTCTTCTACAACACTGGAACAATGGAAACCTTGGAATACGATTGTTTTTGCGCGTGCAACTTTACCGAATTATTTTTATTTTTTTTTGAATACCTAACTTAAATGTATACAAATTATTTTCCTTTAAAATATCTCAATTTAGCACAAATTAATTTTGCAATAGATAAATAATATTTCCGAAAAAAATAAAAAAGAAACAAAAACACATGTGCCAAAAACGGTATAGGTACCCATCAGATCCATCTTGTCTAATTTTACAACAAAACAAAAAAAGAAATAACATAAAGTATTTTCTTTTATACAAAAATTAATCCGAAACAATCAGAAACACAGAGAGAGACAGTAATAAGAAACACAAAACCACAGTTTAATAGAAACAATACAATGAATATACGAGTAGTTAAAGAAAGAAAAAAAACAATTTTTGTATATAATATGTTCGAAATCTATTGTTCTTCAAATATCGCATATAAAATGGAAGAGACCATCAGTAACTTAAACAAAAATACAAAAAAAATATCATTGAAGAATGCATATTTTTCCATTGAAAATTAAATTGTGACAAAATGAAATATTTAACAATACCGACAGAGAAAAAAAAAATAACACAAATATAAGAAAATGAAGAAAAATTTTATTTTCATATGCGAAAATGTAACACAAAAAAAAAATAATGATAAAAATAGTTAAAAGAAAAAATTTTCATTTAATAAAAGAAAAATTAAATTACAAATGGCTGAAATAAAAAAATTAAAATAAAATTTATTTTTACAAATCTACGCAAAAAGCTGTAATTCCATATTTTTGTTACGTTAATTCAAAATAAAGAAAACAAAAAATAAATATTTATTTAGTCAAATTGATCGCTAATTAAATGTCGTGAAAGCATCTAATTTTTAGTTTACCTATATAGAATATAAGATATATATAAAAAAAAAGAAAATACGTAGACTTAAGTAAAACAAGTAGAAACAAGGAGATTAGATTTCAATAGGTATAGTAATTAAGTTCATATAGATTAAGGATATATTTTTGATTTAAATTAAAATCCTTTATTTCACTACAAAAGCATTAAGTTTTCTTATTTATATATTTTTTTTAAAACAATTTTTAATGAAAACCAAAAAAAAAAAGAAACATATTTTCTAAGTGAGAATTAAAACAAAAAAAAATTAACGTAGACGAATGACTAAGATTGAAAAAAATTTACATAGTGCGCTATAAGTTAGTTCGCATAGACTTTAAGTTTAGCTCAAAGGGATATTTTTCTCTCTCTCTCACTCTCTATCTTTCTTCTCTTTTAGATGTTAGGAGAATATTTATTATTAAGAAAATTTTGAAATAGAAAAACAAAAAGAATCTTTTACCAGGACAATTTACAAAAAGAAAAATGTAAGAATGTGTTCGTTTAGTTTACAAACAGAAAACAAAATATTGAAAAAAAGCAACTTTTTTCTGTGTGCGAACGGTTTTTAATAACAAACAAAAAATTTAAAACATCTTCCAGATTTTACTTAAAAAAAAACTTAAAATAAAAATGAAAAAAAGAACTGTTGTTACATGAAAAACAAACTTAATGGAAAATATAATTTTGAAAGTGTAAATTCTCAGGAATATTGTATTCCATTTATTCCAAAAACAAAAGAAAACTTAAAAAAAAACATACATAAATTGAATTGTTAAACTAAAAAAAGAAAAACATTAATATTTTAATCATGAATTTGTTTTAATAGGTAATATTCTGATTTTGAAACAGTGCCTTTGGTGATTTCCATGGCATCATTAAAAATGTAATGAATGGACTTATTTTTGAGAGATAAAAATTATTTAATTTTGTTTTTGTATATCAGGATGAGAGTTTTTAAGAATATTTGACTAGGCATATTTTCGAAATTATGGTTTGTTTGAAATTCAAATATGTTTGAATAAACTATACTTTCTCTTTTGTAGCTTATAGATTCTTTGTATTTCATGCGATTTTTTGCCTTTTGTATATATAATTTTTTAAACTCTTAATATGTCTGACAGGGTTTAGAAGACATAGAAAAATTGTTGTGACATAACAAGACGGTGTCAGAGAATTAAAACCTACTTTGCACGTTACTTACATATAGTTTATTTAGGAAGTTACACAAGTTTTTAAATTTCTTTAATTTTTTAAGCCCTCTTAGGCCAATTACATGACTTAAAGGAACCTTATTTTGAAGATTCTGTTAAATAGGGTCGAATTACTGTAAAAATTATTAATTTCAGAAATCCCGCTTAAGATTTTTTAAACAAATCGTAACTAACGTTAAGCGTGAAGTATTACACTTAATGTCTTATCTAAAGATTCTTTTCATGTCTTTAAAAATAAAAATAACATGTTGATAAAATTCAGAGAAACTTGTTAAACTTATATTTAGAGAACGAATACTTATTATTAAAATTACTATCAATTAATTAAACCATAAAAAATAAAATTGGGAGATATAGCAAACAAAATTTCACTCGGAATTTTTCACATCTTCGAAAATTCGACATTATTTCTGTTCTCTTCATTGTAAGCTGGTGGCTGGCCTTTTGAAATAAGGCCCAAAGCCCCTATGAAACTTAATTCCAATGGAGACATTATTTAAGTTGCCAATTTTAAAAATTGAAAAAAATTCCGAGGGACATTTTATTCACGATATATCAGAAAATGTGAGGCTGTGTTCGTAAATGTCAAATCATCGTCAATTTTATCGTCAAAAGATCGTCAATTGTTGACGTAAGTGCTTGCACAAAATCTGTTTGATCACGTCAGACAACTTCTTTCTAACGCATTTGACGTTTACGAACATGCTTTTTGACTTAGAAAAAAAAAATGTTGTAAGCAACTAGATGTTTTTACTGCAGAACATGGCTTTAGCAAACAACTTCAGTTTGATCCATTTTTTGACGCAGATAATTACTATCGCTAAATAAGCAAAAGTCCTGATTGCATAAAATCTCTTTGATCAACGGCTGTCAATTTTATTGCAAACGCATTTGACAGTTATGAACACACTCTGGCTAAATAATATTTTTGTCGTCAAATCGACTTTTTTACTGCAGAGTTGTTATCTAACGTATGACTCAAGCAAACTGGTTTATCGAAAATAATGCTTTTGCATACATACACAAATTTCTTTTTTGGATTCTCGAAAATCTTGCAATTGCATTTTTGCAAATGATATTTTCGAAAACAGCCTTCCTGTTGAGTTTTCGAACAGTTTGCTTTTGCAGTTTGCGTTTAAGAACATTTTGAAAATGCATTTTTGACGCAAATGACGTTTTAAAAAAACATTCCAATAGAGCTTCCGCTTTTCTCCAGTTCAAAAATTATTATGAATACGACCCAATAAATTAATGATTTAGTGTAATAGGTTTTATGAGTCCCGATTGGGTCGATTTTCATGAAGGGTCCTAGTTGTTAAAGAACTTTTGGAGATAATTTGATAGCTCCATTGTGAGGTGGTCTTCTAAAGCAGGGGACACGTGCTTATCTCGTGTAGTATGTTGTGTTATTTGTTGGTTAAGTTTAAGTCCATTTTAAATCTACACAAGTTCAGACTCTCTGAAAATAATTATGAAAATCCATTTGATATTGCTTGAAAATAGGTTGAATTCGTAAACCTTTAGAAAAGAAAAGGCTTCCAAAATGCAAACATACAAATTCCTACTAAGCAGACTGTCCCCATATTTAATTCTTTGTAAATGTTGCATTGAGAAAGTCCTTGCCTAAGCAAATTTTAGTCTGGAAAACTTGTCAGGGCACTACCAGTATCCCGTCGAAAAGTATTTATTAACTTTATTTTTTAAATTTTGTTATATTTCCTTTGAAGGTCAAAGACTTATTAGCGCAAAATTATGAACAACCTAACCTTACTAATGATCTTATAGTGACCTATTCAACTTGCATGCAGTTGTCTAATGTCTAACTTTTCTTGAACTGCTTACAAACACTTCCTGTTAATGTCTCACATTTTGTGAACACATTTCATTGAAAAAGTCAAGTTGAAGACTTCAAAATCAATGACAGTTCATGCAAAAAATTATGACAGATGTCATACGCTCTTCTTTTCAGTTGTGAACTCCTGCAAAATATTCGTCTGTCGAGGCAAAGTATACGTCACTGAAGAGACCTAGACAATTTCAGTACGAGTAGTTACATTTACTGGACAAATGTTTTCATCAATTTAAAACTTTATAGGCCCTCAAAATAAATTACATTGTTTTTCAAAGCAGTGAGATTTCATCTTGCAAAAGAAGGGCATCATTAATTCTCTTGTATACTTACAGCATTTTTTAAATAAAGGGGTTTTGACTACCCTTTAAAAGCTAAACACAGTGCGTTAATAAAAAAAAGGAAGGATATGAAAGAAGATACCGATGTACATACATTTTGAATTATTGGAAAATTATTGCAAATTCGTATTGTGCCGCTAAGGAAAAATTATCTGTACTTAACATACTGGACATTCCCATCCATACAAACTTTTTTTCAATCCTTGTTAATGGATTGTCTCATATAGTTCTTGTCTTAATATAATAAGTTGTGTTTCTGAAGCATACACTTTTTTAGTCGAGTCGACCAAAAACTTTGGAGGTAATACGTAAGTAAGTGGAGCGTGGTTCCCATTGAAAAGACAATCTAACTCTGTATTCAGTTTATTTTTCAGTGGCATGAACTGTGATAACTGGTATCTTTTGTAATGGATGTTGAAATGTCTTTTTAAGCATGTAATTAGCAGCTTTCATGTCCATAAAGTTAGACTCACCAGCGTTACCAATAATTTACACCACCTTCTCGTCTATGCAGGATTGTTAGTTTGAGCTTTTTATGGAAAATGTTGTTTCTAAGTTAAAGACAAGGGAAGTATCCCAGTTTAGTGCTATTTCATCCTGTAAATCTATTTTTAAGGATTTTTTTTTATTCTGAAATTGTATTTATATTTTCATATTATATGTATAAAGTTCTTTTTTTATTTTGTTCGTTAAATTTAAAACTTTAAAATGTTTTTATTGAAATTGTACTGGTTTTTTTTGCTACATTCAAGACAGGAGTACAAAATATGTGAAAATGTTTCAAGACCTGGCAACCCTGCTCCTGATTTTTTTTCTTTCCGCAGACGGTTATAGTAGAAAACCTCAGAGAAATCTATACGATTCTATTCTTTTTTCTTATTTGTATTTTTTACTGCATATCACCAGGCATTAGCACCCATTTTTTTTTATTTTATTTTTCCTCGCTATTATAGTTTTTTTTTAAAAACTCTTATCTTGAACTCAGAGTCCGAACTAATCATAAATAAAAAAAAACATGTTTACTAATACATATTTAATCATTTGTCATTAATATTGGAAATTTTAATTCTATTTCATTTTTATAATTTTCCATTAAAATTTCTCTGACTAACATTTTATTTTAAAGTTTTGTACTAAAAACAAAAAAGTATTTTCATAAATGTAATTGACACTGAATACTTCCAAAAATATAAAAACAAAACAACAAATATATATTTATATATTTTATTGCGACAAAATACGAATAAAAAAGAAAACGCACGTTTAATACGAAAACTTATATACATTTTGCAAGAAGCAACAAAACAACATTCATATACGACAAAAATGCACGTACAGAAAAGAATATTTATATTTTTTTATAAATGAAAACAAAAAATAAATTTAAAATAAAAAAAAAACACTGTGTGAGATTTTTTGTATATAATCTTATTAAAAATAATACATCAAAATCTGGAAGAGTCAAACTCAAGGCGAATAAATAATAAAAAAAAAAAAAAAAAAAAACAAAAATAATAAATGTGTGCATCTACAACAAAATAAATTTTGAAAATAAACAAATAATTTTCTATAAATTTTTTTTAGGAAAATTAACTATTAGAATTTTTTTTGAGAAGATTATACTTATAGGTAAGCTAGACTCTTAATGTAGGTGAACAAAAAAATTTAAAAATAAAATATATTATAATTCAAACCAAGAAAAAAAAAACTGAAATGTAGTTTTTTACATTAGCAAGGAGAATAAAAAAAAAAGCAGATAACTTAGTCGTAGAAGTTTCCATGGATTTTAGAGAAACTTACATAGAAAGACTTTTTGTGTTTTCAAGTTGGGATATTTTCTTAAACTAAACAAAACCAAATAAAAAAAAAGATTTCTTTTTTAAGAAAATACCACGAAGTGAATATATATTCATAAATATATATTTGAAAAGTAGCAAAACGTAAGATAAAATTAAAAACGTAGATTATGAGTAGTGCTTTGAATTGATTGACAAGTTTTGAGTTGAAAACATATATCAGTAGGACTGTTTGGTGTGTTAAGCTAAATTCTTAAAGACTAGCAAGGAAAAGTATATCTTTAAAAAAATAAAAAAAAGATAGAAGCAGACCCAAATGATCATCGAAGAGGCATTTAGAAAGTTAGTATTCAAAAATAGCTACAAGCTAAAATAGAAGAGTAAAAGTAATGAAAACAAAAATTTAATTTAAAAAGACAGTAGAACTAAGTAGTTAGGTTTAAAAATTTAAGTGAAATTTCAATGAAATTCTAAGAAACACACATGAGAGACGACATTTAAATAATGAATAAGTAAACAAAAAAAAAAAACTAAAAAATATGAAATGAAACCAAAGTATATATAGATATATAAAAAAAAAACAGAAGAGATTTTTGTGCTTTTATCAAAAAATATAAATGCTATTTCCTTAAATAAAAAAAATAAAAAAGAAGCAAAACAGTAAAATTCCCTTTTTTACAAATTAATTTGCTTGATTTTTGTGAAGAGCTTTTAATTTGTTCCCACTATTTTCCCTATAAAAAAGTGAATAACAAAAAAAAACATAAGACATAGGTGCAACAATGCAGATGAAAAATAAATGTTAATTTTTTAAACCAAAACAAAATGTTTTCTTTTTTTAAATGAAGTTGGCCACACTGTTTCATGTCAAAGGTGAGTAAAATGGACTCTTCCTTCGAACAGAGCCAAATTAACTTTGCTAAAAATTAAAACAAAAAGGACTAAAAGAAACCAAACCAAAATTTGAAAATCGGAATAATATGTATGTCAATGTAGGGACACACTATTTTTTTCCCCGAATATCTTAAACAATTTTTGAGTTGTATGTAGTGCTGGGCTGCAGGTGGTGTTGATTCAACCCTTCGCTACCTTTAATTTCAACTTAGAATTATAAATCGTCCCCCAACAAGAGACTTCGTTTAAAATTTAGCGCCGTTTTTAGATATTCAACATTAAACTGTCTTTTCTATTACTTTTGGTTAGTTCAGAACTCAGTGGTTTTTAACGTACAGTGCAGCTCACATGATTAGACGCACCATTGTTCTCTCAATAAATTGTAGTTTTCTTTTTGTTTTTCTTCATGAACTACGAAAAAATTGCATTCATTTGAAAGGCTATTAAATTCTCTGGGAAAAAAACCTAAATTGAAGATTAGTGAGAGACACTTAACGGTTTGTTTTTTATCTCTTTCTTCGCAATAGTGCAAAAAAAGCTTAAATAAATCGGTTCACGCACGAATTAATTCAGTTAGTTTCTTAATGCTGGGTAATACAAATTAAATTTAGGTAATGAGTGTACGTCATTAAAGTTTTTCCGAGTGTTTAAAGTGAAAATGGGTAAAAAGAAAATGTTAACGGCGGTGGAAATAGCAAAAATTGAGGCTTACCACTCAGAAGGGTATTCTATGCCTAAAATTGCAAAGAAAATAGGACGAAATGATAAAGCTGTTCGAAATGTTTTATCAAATCCTGCCACCTACGAAAAAAACAACAAAAGAAGGACAAAAACACCCTTTACACCACACGAGAAGCGAAAGTTATAAGAATTGCCTCAAATTTAACTAACTCCACGATGAAAATCAAACAAGGGGTAAGTGCAAGGAAATCAACTGTTCTTCGAGCTTTTTTAGGTATTCAACACTTGAGACTCAAAAAGCTAAAAAAAAAAACTTAACGCTGCAAGAAAACAGCGGTTGGAGTTCGCGCGTATTCACATGACATGGTATGCGCAGGTTGGAAGTGTTTTAAAATGAAGAAATGTGGTGTTTGCTGATGAGAAAAAGCTCAACCTAGATGGTCCTGATGGGTATAAGTTTTATTTCTATGAGATCCGAATGCTTTTTGAACCGAAATCATTCCAAAAAAGGAGAAGTATGGGTGTAGGGTGCCATTTCGTACTACCGCGCCTTTGAGCTGGTTTTGTGTCTCACAAAATGACGGAAATTTCTTATAAAGCGCTTATGCAAACAGCTTTTCCAGCCATCCCATAAGAGAGATTTTTGGGCCTATCCAGTAGATCTGACAACTAGACAATGCTCCGATCCACAACGCGCACGTTGTAAAAGCATTTATCCCCAGTGGAAATATGGAATTTTTGCATACTCACTTGATTTAAATATCATTGAAAACCTTTTTGGATGGCTGACCCATCAAATTTATGAAAAAGGTAAGCAGTATATGAAAGCTGTGAGGAGATTATTGCCGCAATTAAAGAAGCCTTGTCTAAGATTTCATTAGATTATTTAGAAAATTGTGTGAATATCTTAGAAGTGGAATTTTTGATGTAATTTCAAATCGTAGAGGTTGTACAAAGTATTGAAACTGTGAAAAATAACTTCAATAACAATAAAAAAGTAAATAGAAAATGTTAAAAATTGATCAACCTCTTTTTTTTATCTTTTAACAGGTGCGTCTAATCAATTGAACCGATTTATTTGAGCTTTTTTTTGCACTAATGCGAAGAAAGAGATCAAAACAACCGTTAAGTGTCTATCACTAATCTTCAATTTAGGTTTTTTTCCCAGAGAATTTAATAACCTCTCAAATGAATGCAATTCTTTCGTAGTTCATGAAGAAAAACAAAAAGAAAACTGCAATTTATTGAGAGAACAATGGTGCGTCTAATCATGTGAACCGCACTGTATGTTTCACTACAAAAATGGTGAAAATATCGCGGAAACGTTTCACCCTTTTGTTGCTGCACAAAATTATTCTCGGCGATAAGATACTCCGAAATAGTGAAATCACCTCCTTGATTCACAACGAGTGACAGTTTGGTGCGGTTTTGGAACTGGCGATGGGAAATACAGTAGACGCTCGATAAAGTGATTTTCGTCAAAGGAAACTATCCAGTGTAGTGAACCCAAAAATTGTATACAGACCACTCTAAATAGTAAATAACAAGTACCTATCGATAGAGTAATCTCAATTTTTTCTCAATATTAAATACGAATATTCGACTACAAATGCATCAACGTATGCATGTCGATTGTCTTTTAAGACAATTTACCGTTTATTCATATATATTTTATTTAAGACTCAGAATCAGAGTTTTTGAAAATACATTCTTTCAAAATGCTTAAGTTTTGAAAAACGAAAATAGTCCGTGTGTATGAGATTTTCTGCAAAATTTTAGACAATAAACAACAACAAAAGCCAGTAAAAATAGTTTATATATAAAAGTCCAGATAAAGGCTCCCTTTGCCGAATCAAAACTTTTCGATTGGTTTTTATATTTTATATTCTGTTACTCAATCGATCGAACAATCCTCTATTGTGAATTAACCCACAGAATATTACGAATATTTAAAATTTGACAGTTCTACGATGTGTTAGCTTTTGGAATCATTATTTGTTTTTTTTTTTTCTGGTTTTCTTTTTTAATATAAATTGAAATAGTTTATTTACATTTCAAAATGAGTGGAATTGAGTTATGGGTTAGCGATAGTGACACAGATACCGAAAATGCACAACATTTTCAAATGTCTAGAAAAAGAAGACATATCAGTATCAGAGACACATCTAATCCTCTGGGACATCCCTCTGAAGGAAAAGCATCGGTCTACAAGGTATTTCTATAAAAAAAAAAGTGGAATACAATGTGTGATAGGGTGTATGGAGGGTACACATATCAAGATAGCGCCTCCAAAGAAAGAACTTCAGTCTTACTTGGCCTTACCATCTTTGTTCCCTTCGCGATGTCCAGATTTTCCTCCATCAATCAGACCAAAATTTTCATTTGCCTCTTATTAGTTATCACTTGTTCGAATGTGTTTTCTTTAATAAATTTATTGGAAGAAACTTAGATACATTTCCTTCACATAAAAAACCTTTAGACATCAACTTCCTTACGCGTCGATCAGAAAATGATAATCGAAAAGAAACGGCTGTAAAAATTGTAGTATATTTGACATAAGGAAGGCATAGAGCTAAGACGGCTAAGAAAATATTTAATAAATAAGGATTTGTTTGACATGGCGTGAACTGGAAGTAAGTGCTTCGGCTCGGTTTAACTATTCCGAGGTTGGACCGAGTATTAGTGAAAACTTATAACTATAAGGCTGATAGTGGGCAGGCGTAGTTTTTATAACTTCACTATATATCTACTGTCTACAATATTTCGAAAAAGATGCAGATTAGAGTGTTCCAGTGTAAGCATTAAGTTATCAGTTTTTTTAAATGCTTATGAACCTTTTTCATTTATATCCTCCATGTTTTTTCATATATTAAGCTTCTTCAATTCTTAGTCTCATCTTAAACGTAAGAGCAAGTTCATGCGACCCACTCGTGCATTTTATTTTTTAAATTGATTCCGAATCCGATAAATCTTGCGTAATATACTTCTCCTGCAGCATTAACTTATACTGGGGACATGTTTATAGTGAAATGTTAGGCACACACATTTAAATTTTAATTTATGAAAATGAATAAATTTTTATATGCGTAAAAATTTGACTTATACATATATTAAAATTGCGTTGTTAAGTGAAATTAATTTAAAAATGGAAAACGTTAGATATTGGTGCTTATTTTGACATTCTATTTCGTTAGAAAGTGAGTCGAATTCATTGAAACTTAATTTTGAGACTCGGCGATTAGAATGTTAATCGAACAAATCGAAAGTTCATCCAATCCATAGAAAGTTCATTCATTTGCGAAAGCTAATTCAATTTTGACATTCGAAAGAATAGAATTAAATGTCATTTTTGTGTCGTTTGAATTTTTCTGTCGAGTAAACAACAAAACATGTAAGTTTTTAATTATTTCATGGAAAATAAATTACTTTTATTATTTGTTTTGTTGTTTTATGTTAAAAGGTCGCATTCCAACTGGAAAAACCGCGAACAAAAGGAAAAGTTAATTAAAATAATGGAAGAAAACCCGGAGGTAGCAAAGGGTTTTTTTTTACCACCCGCGTTGATACGGAAAGAAAGAAAGCATCCACTATCCTTCTCCTCTGCACTTCTTCAACACCATCTTAATTTATAAACAACACAAATTCCATATTTTTATTTATTATTTTATGTTTTTATCCAAGAAATTTAAATTATTAAACAATAAACAAAACAATTACAAATAAACAAAGATTTCACCTTTTGGTTTTGACATTTCACAAACACTTCTCTTTTGTTTTTGAAATTTTAGTGTGACCAAGTGTATACGAAAAAAAATAAAAATTTAGAACGCGTCATGAACAACTTATTTTTTTTAAGAATAGTTTCAAAACAGCTGAGTTGACACAAAAAATGTAATAAATATGTAGTTCTTTATGGTTAAACTTTACTTTATAATAAAAAAGTGTATTATTTATTTTGTTTCTTGATTATTTATCCAACATCTATAAAATGTTTAGAAACAAAAAAAAATGTAAAACGGTCATACTAATTCAAATAGAAATATAGTTAATGTCAAACAGCTGACAATGAAAATGAATCTTTTTTGAAGTTCATTTTATGCTATCTTTCGCAAATGAATGTTATTCGTTCGAATCTCAAAATTAAAAAAGTTCATTCGAAGGAATAGAATCATTCTAACGAATAGACTACTCATGAGAATGTCAAAATAAGCATGATTATGTTATATGAACACTCGCCATCACCCCCGTTACCTACATACCTACCGAAAAAAAAAAAGTAATACGTGTACCAAAACAAATAAGTATTTAATAACGAGATGCATTTAAAATATTTTAATATAGCTTTTCAACGTATCTCACTTTACCTAACACATTTTCCAAATCGATCAAAAAGTGTATTTATACCGTCGAAAAAAAAATGTTTAATCAAGTCTTTCGGTAAATATTGGTCCTCGATTTTTTTATTTTTCAATTTTTGGGAATAAACAATAATCAGAAGAAATCAGATCTGGGCTATTTAGAGGGTGCATTCATTTTCGAACCCATACTTCTGTAAGACAGCCATGGTAACATGATTCTTTTGAACTGGAGCGTTTCCGTGTAAAAGCAGAACACCATTTGTCCATTTTTCTCTTCGTTTTGCTTTGATGACTTGTTTTAATTTATGCAGCAGGTTAACGTGGTATCTACCGGTAATATGAGCACATTTTTCTGTTATCGATTAGCAAAATCCCCTCCGAATTCCAAAACTTATAACCATGATTTTTCCAACCGATTATGAGACCTTGAATTTCTAAGGGGGTAATTCGACTTTTTTGCATTGACCTCTGCTTTGACTTCAGGTTCCGTCACAATTCGGCCTATAATTTTAGCCCCGCTTGCGCTGACCTTAGACATGCGAAGGTGATTGTGTAGAATATTCCAACCATTTCTGCAAGTTGTTTCTCCTTTAACCGATAATCTTCAAAAACAAAGTGTCTGAAGAAATAAAACGAATTTTCTCCACGGCCCGTTCAATCCTTGTAGATATGTATATTTAGGTAAACTTATCTGTCTATAAAGTAAATTTCTGATATTTTGATCATTGACTAATCAATATATACCGAAACTTCTAAAGGGTTTTTCAATTGGTGCGGGTTGATTTTGGCGGCCATGTTGTTTTGGTTGACATCTGTCATATCTGTTGTTTCTTATTCAAATACTGATGCCAAATCACCATGGCAAGTTTCACGATTGAACGGCATATCCAAATGATAAAATTTTATTAACAAAATGAATAAAAACCGATAGGTATACTAAATGTTGTTCCCAAAAAACAGGTCAAACTTTTTATATTTTATTTAGCTAGGTAGGTATACGCCTATCTAGACAAATTTACAAAATAAAGATCTTAAAGAGCAATAAGAGCAAGTTCAACCCAGTCTTTTAATATTAATTTTTAATGAAATTATAAATGTAAACGCACACTGTTCGCCACTGAATCGGTTAATTGGAATAGGTACCCAAGAGGTACTAATCCTTACTTCGTGTGCCCGGTTCCTCGACACCCTAGTGCCGTTTGGATGCAACCGTATGTCCAACCACACCCTGACTCTGTATAGCATTATGTTTATCAAGTTAGTACCTACGTTGTGCCAAAATAGAGCCCACAATTCGTCGGTTGATATCTTTCATTCATAACAAAATACATATTCCTTTTCTAATGGGAAATAACCACACCTTGTATCCAGAAAACAACCAACGACCAGTAAGTGATCTATCTATCTTTCCATCCCTATTATCTCGCTGAACCATCGGTAATAATAAACAATTACAAGCTTCTAACAGGAGAACAGAAAAAACCGAACAGCATTCTTGTTTCCCACTGTTAACATCAACACTGTCTAAAATGTATCTATTCTTTTGACAAGCAATTTTTCAGAACAACTTGTAGAATGTCTAATATATACACTATGTAAATAGATACTTATACCTACTCGTATTCGTTGTCGTCATAAAATATTAGGGGAGAAAAGTGTTTTTTTTTTTTTTGAAACAATTAAACAAACACTTCGTCCCGCATGCAGTACACACTCACAACCAGAAGTACGATGCGCCTTGAATGTTTTCCAACCAAGCCTTCAGAAAATAAAAAGGCATCATCAGAGAAAAAAAAAACACTTTCCATTTCAAATTTCACAAAAGTCCGAAACCATGAATAGAGATTATACCACAAAGCGGTCCCTTATTCAATACGCTTCAAATTCTGTTCATATTGTTACCATATTAGTGTGACCAGACCAGTGATTATTTAGAAACAAGATTCTAACTATAAGAAAAAAATAAATTTGGTGGTGCAACAGCTCGAAGAGAACCAGGGCCTACTGACTTACAACTCTCAATCATTTCTGTGGGCGTGTTGCCAGGAATGTGGGCGACTTACGATTTCCTGCCGATTCCGAAATGAGCACCACTTTTTATGACAAGAGATATTCTTAGAGGATTAGTCAATTCCTCTTAAGAGGCAGTACACTTCTGAAAAACTTTTTGCAGCGGCTGAGAATCGAACCCAAGACCTTCTGCATGGCAGTCCAACGCACTTATCATTATGCCAAGGGGTATACAAACTCAATGTGAAAATATGTAGATATTTTAAGTAATCTTTCCAAGCTTATGTATATATCTGCTTTTGCACAAACGTTTATGGCGAATGGCATGTCAGCGATTTTCCTTTATATCGTGCTCAACAAAATTCATACACCAAGGCCAAATGACAAACGGAGTTGTCAGGAGGTGCTTGTTGCCCACGATATTTTCGACGATATACACGTTGAGTTAACACAACTGAAGGAAGATGTTCGGGTACACTATTTTCCTCGGATAAATTGTGCTGAATTTAGCTTTCAAAAACATGTCTACTCAGCGCAATAGGTTGATGAATGACAAAGTTATTCAATGTTTACAAACCGACATAAAAGATAAAGCACCGGTTATATTTTTTGGGAAGTCTCTTGTTTTCTTCAACATCTTTTATGTTTTAATGTTTTTTTTTAAACATTTTCCACGGAATTTCAATATCGTAAAAACAACTTCTCAAGAATACATATGTATTTTCATAACCAAAACCATAATCCTAATTTAACTAAGTGAATAGAATGTTAAATGAATTTTATGCAGTTAAGCTTCTATTCAATTTTTAAGCAATAAAATTTAAACTTTTTTAAAAAGTCATATCGTGAAGGTATATGTATATAATTTTTTATTTCGAGCTATTTAACCATGTGAATTTTTTTGGAAACATGGTGTAATAACTTCATATCTTTTCTATCACGTTAATGTCTGGTAAGTGTGGTGTCCAATTCCAAATTGTTAAGTTCGTTCACGATAACCGAAAGTTAAACTTAGCTTTTAATTTTTTTGGGTTTTTCACGCAAATACGACTTATTACCAAAGAAACTTAATCCTAAAAAAATAGACAGATTGGTCACATTTATTTCTTTAAACGAAATTTATAAAAGGTTTTCCTTTACACTCTACACATAAGGGAAGGGATTAATGTGATAAAAATGATAATAAGGCTATAATAACCTCATAGAATGGCACCGCACATTGTTAAAGTTTTCGTCATCTGGGGGAAAGTATTCTTCCGGATCACTTTCCACTTTTACGACCTATTAAACTGTCGACATAAATGCACTCGTAAACCCATCAAAAGAGCGAAAATACTAGGAGAGCAGGCATTTGCGTAGGGTACTTATCTGTCGCCAATCACCACCAAGAGCGACGACCTCACGGTTGAGACTACATACCATTTAGTGGCATAGGTTAGGTATGTACTTTTAAGGTAGGTAAGGTACCTTAACTCGACAAAATATACGTATACATACTTGCACTTCAACCAATAAAATATGTAGTTAAGTGTTTGTGCGTTTACTTAAAAAAACATCGCTTTACAAATTCGTCCTAGGGTGGTCTCGTTGTGACAGCGTTTTGTGGTTTTGGCATTTCGAAAATTGGAATACCTACTCGTAGCTGTATCTTCTTATGAGATCCTGGTTAAATACGGTTTACTAAATAGCCTGTATTAATAACATTTCGGTTGCAGTTTTTATTCATATGTGACTTGTACCGTCCATTTCAATTGGTCTAAGTCCATTACAGAAGATTATTTAATATATATAATTTAAATGTTTCGCAGCGTGTGTGCGACTGCAAACCAATTGTATTAATTTTACTTCCAAGTCTAAATGTTACTCGACTCGTGCGGTCGGACTTGTCTTGCGGAAGTTATAAGCGCGAGTGTTGAACATACGAGACAACAGGCACAATATAAATGCTCTGTCGGAAATATGGTATACCTACATCAAGGGATGATGAAAGTGACTGCATGCCGTGCCGATTTAAAAACCACTTTATATGCCAATAGTTGCCATCATATCCCAGTACGCAACCTAGAAATTGGAGTGATAACCATTTAAAGATATGGACCTTGAAAGTGAGAAAACTTTACACCTCTAGTGCTGATCAAAACACATCCCGATAACTCCCCTAAAAGAGGCCATTTTGTTGGTAAAAGGTGGTGAATTAAGATTTTTGTTTTAAGAGATGACTGCGTTATTTAAACATAAAACTCGCCGAGCTATCTTTAATGAAGATTGAGCTCAATTGCTGACACAGCTTATTGAAATCTTTTGCGAATTTATATGAGAAATTGGAGCAGCTTGAAGCTGATTTCAACCTTATACATATAACTATACTTACTGCATATACCCTGCGTAGAAACGTTCGAAACGCAAAAAAGTTAATTCTTGCAATTACAATTGCAGCTGCGTTGCGTTGTGTTTGTAATATTGAATTTGAGTCTATTCAATATTTTGACAGTTGCAGAACAGTGTCTCTTTTATTCAGCCAGTATTGTGCTCAATATAAGTGAACGCGATCGAAATGGAGGACGTTCAGAGTACTCCATACGCTCGAACTCTGTTCAAAGCCCTGCACGAAAAAAGAGAAACGCCTATTGATAACCTCTTGCGCGGAAAATATTAAAATATTTTCAAAATAGGGTGAATAGTTGATACTTACTTGAAACTTGGGAAAAAAGCAAAACGTTATTCATTTTAAGTTTTTAATCGAGTAAAAGTAATGATTTGCTAATTCTCAGTTTAGTGTCAACCGATGAACTAAAGAATATTTCCGAAGACATTCATTATAAGTCAAACAGAAAGGTTTATGTGGTTGACCTACAACAAGTTCAAAACTTAACTTGAAATTGTGATTGAAAAACAGGCTATAGATTGTCGTTATCAAATCTTTGTTTACAGGTGGAAATAATTTGAAATTTGACTGGATCTAGCATATCTAATGCCATTACACAGCAAAGAATTGTGAACCTTATTCAAATCTTTATTTTGCAAGTTAGGTCCGCCTATAAGTTAAATAGTCTCGAATGATAGATTTGAACATAATTAATGAATTTATTTATCATGACATTTTTACAAACGTATTGTTGCGAACAGAGCTTTATACTCCTACAGCGCCATCTGTTGGGAATTACATATCTGCTTTGTGAGGGAACAAAACAAAAAGCTCTTTTCCATCGCATCTAAATTTCCCCTAATTCCAAAGTACTAGAACATTCTACCCCCATAAGAATTTCCCCTTCTGGACAAGAACCTTCTAGAACAACTGGTTTGAGTATAAAAGGGAGTGTTCACGGTGAGCGGGACACAGTTTATTTTCGATTATGAAAGTGTGCAAAGCTGAACTATTGGATTGTGGAAAGTGTAATTAAAGAAGTGGATTTAAGTTGGAATAAAAGTATTAGAGTTGATTATAAATTGAGATTTATTGTTTTGATTTGAAAAGTGTAAATAAAGAAGAAATATTAGAAACAGTAATAAGTTTTATTTAACGAACCTAGTAAAAAATATTACATTGGTGTCAGAAAAGTGGAATAAAACTTATTGTGCAGTGAAGTGTGGAAAAAAAAAAATAGTAAAATAAAAAAATGAGCAAGTTACTAAAAGAGCTCAACTGTAATGAGCTGAAAAGTGAATTAGGCAAGCGAGAACTTTCTAGAGCAGGATCGAAAAATGAGCTTGTTCTGCGTTTGGCCGAATATTTGAAACAGCAAAATGAAGACCCGGACATCTTCGTCTTTGAAACTGACGCTGAGGAAGCAGACGTAAGTAAAAATGTAGATGTTTCAAATATGATTAGTCTTCTGCTTCAGCAACAAAAGAATGTTCTCGAACGTCTCGAAGAGCAACGAAATGAACAGAAGAATGAACAAAAGAATGTTCTCGAACGTCTCGAAGAGCAACGAAATGAACAAAAGAATGAACAAAAGAATATTCTCGAACGCCTTGATAAACAGCATAGCGAACAAAAGGACCTTCTCGAAGAGCAGAGAAACATGCTAGAAGGCAAGCTTGTTAACATCGAGAATAATGTATCTGCACTTGATGGACGTGTTTCATTGCTGGAGAATCAAGTCGACAACAAAATGGAGACGTTTTCAAAAGTGTTAGATGAACGTGTTTCATTGCTAGTCGACAACAAAATGGAGACGTTTTCAAAAGAGTTAGACCGTGTTCGAAACATAAAGATTCGGGAAAGTTCTGGGGAAGCTTTGAGAAAAAAAGAGATGCAACCTCCAACCTTTGATGGACAAACTTCTTGGTCTATATACAAGAAGCAATTCGAGGCAGCTTCCACAACAAATGGCTGGGATGAGACTGACAAGTATATAGCCTTAACTCTTGCTCTTAGAGGAGCAGCTGCTGAGTTGTTGCAAACCATACCAGCAGATAAGAGCGGCGACTTCAATTCCTTGGTTTTGGCTATAGACAAACGCTTTGGTAACAGCCACATGAAAGAAGTCTTCAAAGTGCAACTCAATTCCAGAGTTCAGAAGAGGGGCGAAACTCTACAACAACTGCAAGCAGACATTGAAAGGCTTGTTCATCTTGCATATCCAGATGTTGGAGAGGAAATTTGTAACCAGTTCGCAGTTGAGGCATTTGTTCGCGCCATCTCTGACATACATCTTCAAAGGGCCGTACGAACTGCTGGAAAACGAACGCTTTCGGAAACATTAGCGTTTGCCTTGACAATGGAAGCAGCTGAGCAAGCTTCTCACGGAGTACATCGACTTAGAGAAGCCGTCGTCGAAGAATGCTCATGTCAAAGAACTGATGTCCAAAGGAACCAACGAAACGGACTTGCAAAGTGCTGGAATTGCAATAAGACTGGACATTTACAGCGTCAATGTCGGTTACCACCAAGAAGAGCTTGTCAACATTGTAGACACGGAGTTTCAAACCCAGAACAAGGTAACAATAACATCAGTGTTACTTCCCGAACAGTTTCCCAACAGGGAAACGAGTAAGAACCAACTTCGAGGGGCAGAAGCTGGTTTCTGGTATCGATGGCCCCAGAAACACCATCCAGGTCTCTCAAACTAAGCGAGACAATAGAAGTCTGACTGTCGAGGCAACTTTAAATGGCAACAAACGTGTGGTCACCATCGACACCGGTGCCACAGCCTCCATTGTGCGTCAAGACCTAGTTCACCTGAATTGGCTACACAACACCAATAGTTACCGTCTAAGAACTGCCACAGGAGAAGCAGCTAGGGTTTATGGTGAAATCCGACTTAGAATTCGAATTGCAGATCTAGAATTCTCACACAAATTTTTGGTGGCAGATATATGTGACGAATGCATCATAGGCATGGACTTCATGAAAGAACATCGAGTAATTTTGGATATTGGCAACCAGGTACTCAAATACCAGAATACAGAGATTCCAATGATCTATGGGCACGAAGAAACAACAACCCTAAGGACTGTCATCAAAGAAGATGTGATTATTCCTACTTCTTCTGAGGTATTCGTTTGGACAAAAGTAGAAGGTGAGTGTGGACGCCATCGATACCTAATGGTGGAACCAGGCCCAGATTGTTCTTCCCAAAATGTCATCATTGGGAAGACACTTGTGGCTCCAAAGAACAATATGGTCCCCGTACGGATACTCAACACCAAACCGTACGATGTAAAGTTAGCAAAAGGAGAAGTTATCGGTAAGTGCGAATCTGTCGCAGCCATAACACGAATTGACGCTGAAACACCGAGAACGACATTAAACCCTGAGGAGCTCAATAGCATCAAGGCAAAGATACTCAATTCATCTAACCTAGACCAACATCAGGTTAAAACGGCAGAAAGCCTTCTGAACGAGTATGCTGACATTTTCGCTTCACCAAACGGAAAATATGGAAGGACACAAATGGTGCAGCATCGAATAAATACAGGAGACGCAAGGCCCATTCGTCAGCCCGCAAGACGTCTGCCACTGGCCAAACAAAGTGAAGCTGAGGAAATGATTACCACCATGAAGAAGGATGGTTTGATTGAAAACTCCAAAAGTCCTTGGGCGTCACCAGTGGTCCTAGTCAAAAAGAAGGACGGAAGTACACGGTTTTGTGTTGACTACCGAAGGTTGAATGACGTAACCAAGAAAGACAGCTACCCCCTGCCAAGAATTAGTGACACCTTAGATGCGATGGAAGGAGCACACTGGTTTTCAACACTGGACTTGAAAAGTGGATATTGGCAAGTTGAAATTCACCCTGAAGATCGAGAAAAGACAGCATTCTCCACAGGTAATGGGCTGTGGCAGTTCAAAGTGATGCCGTTTGGTCTTTGCAACGCTCCGGCAACCTTTGAGCGTTTGATGGAGTGCGTCCTTCAAGGCCTGACGTGGAAAACTTGCCTTGTCTACTTGGATGATGTTATCGTTTATGGAAAAACATACGACCAACACTGTAAGAACCTAAAGGGTGTGTTCCAGAGACTTCGAGAGGCTAACCTTAAACTGAACCCAGAAAAATGTGCACTGTTCCAGACTGAAGTAAAGTATTTGGGACATATCATCTCGTCCCAAGGAGTCAAGACCGATCCTGAAAAAGTTGACACCGTCAAAAATTGGCCAACACCACAGGACAAACATCAACTACGAAGTTTTCTTGGTCTTGCTACTTATTACCGACGTTTTGTTAAGAACTTTGCCGGAATTGCGAAGAGTTTGCATCAGCTTACGGAAAAGAACAAGCAGTTTAGATGGTCAGGTGAGTGTGAAAAAGCCTTCCAAGAACTGAAATACCGTCTATGCAATGCTCCGGTGCTGATCTATCCGACTCCAGGCAAGCCTTTTATCATTGATGCTGATGCAAGCAACGTAGGAGTCGGCGCTGTTCTGTCACAAGTGCACAATGGCGAAGAAAAGGTTGTCGCCTATTTCAGCAAAGTACTGTCAAAGACCGAAAGAAACTACTGTGTGACCAGAAGAGAACTCTTGGCACTCATCTTGGCAACGAAACACTTCCATAAATACATCTATGGACAGAAGTTTCTTCTACGAACCGATCATGGTGCTCTTAACTGGTTGTTGAACTTCAAGAACCCAGAAGGACAAGTCGCAAGGTGGATAGAAAGACTGCAGACTTACGATTATGAAATCCAACACCGAAGGGGAAAGCTGCACTCAAATGCCGACGCGCTATCCCGAAGGCCTTGTAAAATAGACTGCAAGCATTGTAGGCGACAAGAAGAAAAGGAATCCATCAACATTTTGCGAATAAGGGCTGACCCCATTTGTGGATGGAGCAATGAGGAAATAAGATCTGCTCAACAAGAAGACCCCGACATTGAACCTCTTCTCGCATGGAAAGAACATGAAGAAAAACCCGCATGGAATGACATTTCCGATAGGAGTCCAGTTTTAAAGGCCTATTGGGCACAATGGGACTCACTTCATGTGCGAGAAGGTGTTCTTCGGCGTAAATGGGAGTCCGCTGATGGTAAATCCTATGTGATGCAGCTTGTGTTACCTCAATCAAAAATTAAAGAGGTTCTTCGAGAAATGCATGATGGACCTTCAGGAGGCCATTTGGGAGTCAACAAGACGTTAGAAAAAGTGAGACAACGATTCTACTGGTTGCATGCAAGAGACGAAGTTGAAAAGTGGTGCCGAAATTGTGACGCTTGTGCTGCAACCAAAGGCCCTGGTAGAAAACTGCAAGGAAAAATGATGCAATATAATGTTGGCTCACCGTTTGAAAGGATTGCTGTTGATGTAGCTGGCCCATTTCCGGAAACGAATGATGGAAACAAATACATTCTGGTGCTAATGGAATACTTCAGCAAATGGCCTGAGGCATACGCTATCCCGAACCAAGAAGCCAAGACCGTGGCCGACCAGATTGTGTCTAACTGGGTAAGCAGGTTCGGTGTGCCTATGGAGCTCCATTCTGACCAAGGAAGGAACTTTGAGTCGAACATATTCCAAGAGGTGTGCGCGTTCCTTGGCATTAAGAAAACGAGAACCACACCACTTCACCCGCAATCTGATGGAATGGTCGAGAGATTCAACAGGACGTTAAAAGAGCACCTCACTAAGGTCGTAGGCGACAACCAAAGAAACTGGGATAGGCACATACCACTATTTTTGATGGCCTATCGAAGTGCAGTACATAGCTCAACAGGACAAACACCATCTGAAATCCTGTTCGGAAAAAGCATACGCCTGCCTAGTGAGATAAGGTTTGGACACCCACCACAAGAGTCTCAGGAAACAGGGGATTACGTGAGTGACCTAAAAGAGAGGCTAATCGGCATCCACGAAAGGACCAGGACTAGAATGAGCACTTACAGCGATCGAATGAAGACAAGGTACGACACAAGAGCAAACACGACAGGATTCCAAGTAGGAGATCGTGTATGGCTGTATAATCCACATCGTCAAAAGGGATTGTCGCCGAAGCTTCAACAAAACTGGGAAGGCCCTTATACTGTCGTCACGAAAATCAATGATGTCGTTTACCGAATTCAAAGAGGGTTAAGAGGAAAGCTAAAAGTTGTGCATAGCGATCGACTGCACCGATACAGTGCCGAAGCTGGTGATAGAGTTGTTCGGGACGAACAATCTTAAGAAGGGGGCAATGTTGCGAACAGAGCTTTATACTCCTACAGCGCCATCTGTTGGGAATTACATATCTGCTTTGTGAGGGAACAAAACAAAAAGCTCTTTTCCATCGCATCTAAATTTCCCCTAATTCCAAAGTACTAGAACATTCTACCCCCATAAGAATTTCCCCTTCTGGACAAGAACCTTCTAGAACAACTGGTTTGAGTATAAAAGGGAGTGTTCACGGTGAGCGGGACACAGTTTATTTTCGATTATGAAAGTGTGCAAAGCTGAACTATTGGATTGTGGAAAGTGTAATTAAAGAAGTGGATTTAAGTTGGAATAAAAGTATTAGAGTTGATTATAAATTGAGATTTATTGTTTTGATTTGAAAAGTGTAAATAAAGAAGAAATATTAGAAACAGTAATAAGTTTTATTTAACGAACCTAGTAAAAATATTACAGTATGATAAGTCATTCATGATTATGCAGAATAATTAAGGACCAAAATTGGAACCCTGTGGTATGGCAACAAGCAATCTGATTGAATCAGAAGAATTACTTACAACTTTAACTTCTTGAGTTTGATGAACTAAGTAGTCTAGGATAAGACAAACGGGCCGAAGTACAATTTTAGATTCTCTCAATTTTTTGCAAGCACATTAGACGTTTACAAACATGGATTAGCAATATTTTTTTTCGAAAACTCGATGATTTTACTGCAGAATTGAGCCGCAAATGATATTATCGAACATATGACTTTCGCAAACTGAGTTATTGAAAATAATGCTTTTGCATACAAATTTCGTATCGAATTTTTTTTTAGCGTTGACTTCTACGGTTTGCGTTTAAGAATATCATGCAATTGAGTTTTTAACACAACTGACGTTTTTGAAAACGGTCTGAGTTCCGAACCTGCAAATAACCAAAAGTTATCATACTGAACGGTTTGTAAAAATCTGTATTGCTTTGTAAGAACCGGTTATAATGTTGAATGTTATAATTTTTTTTTAATTATTTTTTTAAATATTCAATGCTAATCGAATTCACGATAGTGCAATTTGGACATACTCAAGGGGTTGTGACTACCATTGAAATGTTATGATGTATCACAGTCCGATCATAAAGATAAAGTGAAGAGGATTTAATAGGAGATGTCGATGCACATTGGTCTGAAAGCTTGTTCATCACAATGAGGGGAAAAATTCGATATTGGCATTTTTTTTTCTTGGAGTCTGGCTTAAGCAAGAACCTCTATATTTGACAGTACGTCTAACGTAAGATTAGCTCACTAAACACCGATCTTTACAGCGTTTTCAATTGGGGTTAACAAAATCGTATTGAGTTTAATGCTTGGAAAATTCAATGCTGTCTGTTGTCGTTGAAACAAAATGTTCCCTCCATGCCATTTTCCTTGAATGATACTTGCATCGAAGAAACCTCTCAATATTCGGTATGTCTGTCAATGACGATCTTCGTTGGAATGACTACATTTTCGAGACCGCCAAAAACGCTGCTAATGCTAAATGCTTGGGATTTCTATATCGACGTAAGAAATTGTTTACCTCTTGTGATGAACTACAATTCATAAGCCCTAAACTCGAGTATAACTCACATCTTTGGATAGGTGCACCTCAAATTTCCCTCCATTTAGGATATAATCCAGAACAGAGCATTTAAACTGATAGGAAACAGAGCAATCATGGAATCATTTTTATCTCTTGAATGTTTCTCGGAATGTTTGATGTATTTCCTTGTTTTATCGCTTTTTTCACGAGAAAAGCTCACTTAAAGAAGCCAGTTACATTCCCCCCAATCAGTTCACTCGTGAAACCCGTTTCGATGGGAATGCCCATCAGTAGATCTTCGTGCCTAATTTTGGTCGTACCCTCAAATATAGAGATTCGTTTATTAGGCGCACAATACGATTATGGAATAATTTACCGGGCATAATTTTCCCTTGCTAATTCAATTTCCAAAAATTCAAGGCCAATGTTTACCGATACCTCCTTTCTCCCCCCCGACGGGTTTCACCTTGTCGTGGTGGGGGGGGCTTAAGTCTATCCTCCTGCTGTTGAGCTTCAGCAGGTGGAATTAGGCAACTAAGAAAACCCAAGAGTCAGGGAGATGGGGACAGTCAGGGTTGAAGACGATATGGGATGGTTAGGATTCTGGTGACCTGCCTAGCCGGAATCTTAATGCATCCCGTAGTATTTGATCTTGATTGGTAGTGTTTGGTAGGACCGGAGGGTCTCTAGTTGCTGCGATGAAAAATGGGTGTTGCGTTGAGTACAATTGGTATGGTTCTCTTTGGGGCACGAGACCAATGAGAACCTTTTGATTCGATCTTGATGGTAGTTGGGGTGGGACTGTGGATTTTCGACTGGGCATGCAGTTGGGGATCCTAGGTCTCATCCGTGGTCTGGGGACTGAGTCTGGTGTGACGTGTGTCATATTAGTACAAGAGGTGTCAGAGTGTGTCCGATGTGCTTAACTGATTGTTTGAAGTGTGCTGCTGCTGGGATACTCTCGAAGGTTGCTTACTATATACATAAGGCTTGGTGGCATGTCTCCCGTGTGTACCATGCGTAATTCCCAAGCGATCGTGTGGTAAGTAATTTCGATGGTGGTTCTGGTGGTTGGTGCATGGATGATGATTGGTTGGATGCATCGGATGTGGCGAAGTTCTTCGGCTGATCGTAACCAGCTGGAGTTCTTCAAAAAAGACAAGGACGTGTGTCGAGGAGTGTAGATGTGCAAGAGGTGTCAGAGACTTGGGGGTTCCGGGTACTTGTACCTGGCGTCCTGCGTTAATATCGTGAAGTGGAGCGTCATCCAGAGTTCTTCGGAACAAAGACCGGGGCGTCACCCGTGTGAACCGTAAGGGGATCAAAAGACAGGAGCGTCTCTCCTTGCTCACCAACTGGTGGATAAAGACCGGGGCGTCACCCGTGTGAACCGTAAGGGGAACTAAAGACTAGGATATGCATGAGATTGTTCGTTGACCGCCCTCAACTTACTTTCTCTATATTAGTATCCTAGGGTTGCTAGGCCCAGGGTTTTGCAGTAACCTATCTGGAAGTGACGGATTCATAACCATTAACCCCGAAGCTGAGTAGGAATTAGACCATGTCCTCTTTTCCGCAATCGCCTAGGGGGGTTTTGATGAAGTTGCGAGGCTCCACCGGTAGCCTTATACTGGTACCACGGGTGATAGTGCCCGGGATTTTGAGAACAACAGTGCACATCTTCGGGTGTGTCAGTTCTCTTTTTCCTGCTATCTTGAGGTCGGCCCCCTAGTGGGAGATCGTGGTGGCGTGGTTTACTCCAAATGCGGAAACGAATGGGACTCAGGATTCTTTTCTTGGGTTCAAGAGGCGTTGGTAGGTCTCGACTTTAAACAAGAGGTGTGCATATGCTGCAACATATCACAACTTTGTTACCGAAGTAGCTTGCTACGGAGGGGTTAATGGCTAGGACTAAATCTGGCTCCAATGGTGGTAGGCCACTCGTGGGGTTATGGTGTAATAACTAGGAATCCACGTTAAACAAGGAACAATACTATACCTCCTTTCTCTCCCCATTATTTCTCATCGCATGTGCTGTGGTTAACATTATAAGGGTCTCTCAATAAACTCTTGAGCGTATGTGAATTATAAAAAAGTAAAAGTGCCACTTATAGATAATGGCATGGTTGATATTATTTCGCTTGGCCGACAGCAGACAACTTTGTGTTTTAGAAGCATTAAATTCAACGTGGTTGTCAATGCTATCGAGATCGGATTTCAATGAGCTGAGCATACGCTCCCGGTTTAGTTCCACAACCGAAAACCAGGGTTGTGAGTCTGGAAACAAATATGAAAAGATAAGGGTGTTGTCGTCAGCGAAACAGTGCATTGGACTAGAAGTTTCAGACAAAAGATCATTTATGAAGTTAAGGAAAAGTGTCGGTGACAAAACAGAACCTTGGGGCATACCAGCATTAATTTTATGAATATCAAACTTGAAACTGTCCAATGCAACTTGAATTAACGCTTCGAAAGTAATTTCTAATCCAACGATAAAGATATTCTCGATACCAAATGTACGCATTTTCGATAAAAGCGAAACTACCTCTGTTGCTCTAAAATGATGTAAGAATTGGTTCCAATGTTCGGTGAAATATATCATCAGATCACCAGTGAACCTATTGCTACGAAAGAAGTACTGCCGGTCATTTAAGAGCTTCGTTCTTCGAGATGTTCTTAAGCTGATTGTTGATCAGCGCGGTTTGCAATTGGAGGGGAAGAAGATCCACCTTTCCGGGACCGGCTGGACAAATGCCGTTTTCCGTCCAGTCGGAAAGATACCCAAAAAGTATGACAGATAGAAAAGCTTACGCAATGGTAGAAGAACACCTCTTCAAACCTAAAGAGGGTATACAATCTGGATCAGCCGATTTGTGTATTTCAAAATCTTTTAGGACTCTTATGACCGTAGTTCCATAGAACCGTTGTACTTTCTCACGTACAAATGGAGTTATAACACTGTGTAGATCCGGGGATCATTGAAATAAAAATCTATAAATTGCATTTTGTTTTTTGTTTGTTTTTTTTATTGTACAACGCCACATACACTAAACAAATAAAACTATAAGGACAATCTTTTTTTAATTCATTGTTTGTGATTCTGGGTCTTCTTAAATCATAGTCTTTGGTTCCTCCTTGAGATAAGTTAATTTTCACACTTAAACATGAAAAAGATAATTGGTTTAAATCTCTTAACTTTTACGTATAATTTTTTTTTTTTTATTTAAAACTAATTTAAATAGAAAACAATTTTTACTAAAGCTACAAGAGAATGTAGTGCTTAGAAAATAATTTTTATTAAAGCTAAAAAAGAATGTTGTGTATATAATGTGTATATGAATGTAAAAAAAAATCTTGTGCGGTCTTTTGAATTCCTGAATTTTGTTGCAACTTTTTTTTGTCAACTTAACGATAAAAATACTCAAGAAAATAAGGTACTTATTCGATACATTAGTTTTATGCTTTTTTTTTCTTGTTTTTAATTAATTTTGAATTTTAACGATTTTGTCCATCAGAGGCTTATCAGCTCCAATGCCATTCATTGGTAGATTGATACTACTTGATGTCGTCTTATTTGAGTACTGGCTCTGACGTTCCGGACGACTAGTTGACTTGTATCTGTGTGGGAATAGAAATGACTGAATATTTAATAAATAAATTTTTTACATAATTTTATTTTTAAATGATACAAATTTAAGAAAGTGAAGCACATTGCAGAAGTTAGGGTAGCTGTTAGTTATGTTTCTTGCCATCAGCTTAGGTGTAGAGAAATAAGAGTTTAAGCCGGTTAAGAAATAATTTAAAATATTTATTAGGTACCTATATATAATTCCATAATTCTAATTGCCATATTATGTAAGTTAAGATGAGAAGATTTTCGAGTGCAAAATTTCCAAATAGAGCTTAATAACCCAAAACCTTTTTTTTGTGATTGTTAGTATAAGTAACTTTCTTTCCCATTTTTTTTTTGTTTTTTGAGTTGTTGGTTTACCTTTGGAGAACCATGTTGTATCCTATTAAAGTCGTTCCGAAATTTCTTCAGAGATCGTTGAACTTGACCTTTTTGCGAGATCTTTTTCCTTTTGGAGCCTATTTTATGTTTGATTCAGTTTTACGAAAATGAGTAGAAAAACTAAGATTATTTTTTAAGGGATTATCAAAGAAAGTGGGCTTAAGCTTTAAATTTATATATGAAAATATGTGTGGCTTGTGTATGTGTTTTGTGTTTATAAAGTCATTAAAAATAGATATAAGTATGTATATAAAATTTCTAAAAAGAAACAACGGCCTGCGAAGTTTTGAAGAAGGCAATAACACTATTTAAAAAAAAGGGTGGTAGATAACTTAGAATTCGAGTTGAATTGTTGAAAATAATTAATTGGAAAAATGTGCGCCTGTTTGATCACAGTAAACGCTCAAAACTAAAAACAAAGTGGGACATTCATTGAAGTACTTCTGAAAGAAAACTTATGCAGGCATTAGCATTCACAAATATGTAAGAAAACGAAATTCCCGCATATTTTGTATTTTTTGTTGTTGCAGTGAAATAAACAATACTTAAAACCCTTGAGGTATAGGACTTATAGTATGTTTTGATAATAATTTCTTTGCATTTTACCGTGCACAAATTCTTAATTAGTTTTTTAAAATAAATAAAAGTAACATATATGGCAAAGGAACATGAATCCCGGGAGTAGTCACTCTACCCGGTTGCTTTAACCAACTTTATGAATTGCATCAGGTAACCTACTAGGTTGGTTTTAGCTTATTTACTCGGTTGATTAACCCAAATTTCTCAATGGGAGTGTTCGTTTTAGTGAGAAATAAGGCCAAAATTATATGTTATACTGTTACAAAAATGTAACTAGTATTATACATATACAGGATATTTGCCGAAAAAAATTCATAAATGAGACGGTGTATATTTCTCCCTGTTCAAATATGAGGTGTCATTTTCCCAAACATTAGCTTAAGAAAAGTATAAATTTATTAAATTATATGTTCTCGAGTGGGTCAACGTTAGTTTTAAATTGACCCTAAGCCAACACAAAAACATATATCTTTTTAAGAAAAAGTGACGAAATGAGAAAATATTTTTTAAATTTTGTTAAATAAATCGAAATAAGCCAATTTTAAAATATAAAATAAACATCAAAAATAGGTTAAAATATCGGAGGCAGTGTAGCGCAATTAAGTATTTATGGCTTTGATCTAAAGGAAAAAACAATAAGCTCAAAAAACCTGCGGATCAAAATGTTTGATCGAAAATGCGGGCTTCAGTGCAATTACTGAAAAAAAAACTAAACGCTATACATACAAGTTTTCAGCGTTTGACTGAAAAAGAATAAGAGAATTAATTTGTTATTAGAAAAAGTCTTGTACTTGTATATGTACGTATTTTACATAGTTTTGAAAAAAAAAGCATAATTTTTTTTTTTTCAAAATTTTGAAATTGAAAAATGTTCTTAAACTTTCAATTACAATAAATTAAGTTAGTAACAGAATATAGGAATAGGTTTCTAGGTTGAAAAATGCCTTAGTACAAAATTACACATAAGTGTTTTTTTTGTTTAAATTTATTTTTTAATAATTTGGTATTCATTTAAAGTAGATATTTTAGAAAATGACATCAAATTTCATGAATAAATATGAAATATTTTTAATTAAACAATTTCTTATAGATCTTCCATGTTGTTTTGGTACAAATACTCAACCTTTTTGGAAGCCTCTGTATAAGAATTTATTAAAATCTGCTAGACCCTTTTGAGCAAATCGAAAATCAGAAAAACAATAATCATTAATATTGGTCTAAATTTCATATTGTGATCTCGGTTTATTTTATTTATTTTACGAGTGCCTTACTTTTGTTATACATATCTATTTATTAAAA
This sequence comes from Philhelius festivus, assembly GCA_963931855.1. Lineage (NCBI taxonomy): Eukaryota > Metazoa > Arthropoda > Insecta > Diptera > Syrphidae > Philhelius > Philhelius festivus. The sequence goes on from OZ007556.1 coordinate 209,319,858, forward strand.
ATTCGATCAACTTTTTTTGATTATCAAACATTCTCGAACGTAGGCCTCAATAGTTAAATAAATAAAAGAGAATACACATACATATTTCAAAACTCTAAGTGAATTTTTTGAAAGCATATAACTTAATAATCGCAAGGATTTTCAATTTTTCGACCTTATTCCAAAATAAAAAATAGTTGGAGAAAATTACTTTGACATTATTACTTCTAAATTTCGGATAAGCCGCGTATAAATAATAAATATTATAATGATGAGTTCTATATCGTACTCACCCCGAACCTTTCGCTTCAAATTACATTGAGCGTTTTCACCGGGAACCACGCTCAATGTAATTTGAAGCGAAACGTTCGTGGTGAGTACGATATAGAACTCATCATTATAATATTTATTATTTATTCGCGGCTTATCCGAAATTTAGAAGTAATAATGTCATATGAAAACAACCGCGAAAACCTTAAAAGTTATAAAATTACTTTGCTTAATAATCACTTGCAATTCTTAAATATCGATTCCAAAAAGTTTTACTTAAAACCTTGTTAAGGGTGTTTTTTTAGAGGCTAAGAACTTTAATTTAAAATAGAACACAGAAAAGTGTTTTTAAAGTTCTTAAAGTTCTTGTAATTGGCTTTATTTGAAAGATATTTTTTTGACTTTAATGTTTGATTATCATTGTGAATTCGTCTAATGGCGTCAAATTGCACGAGAACGGTGGCCAGTTAAATTTGACTTTCAGTGAATAAATAATATATCGAGTGAAACCACATGTCTGCAACATTAATGCCTTCCAATTGACGTACACAAAAGTTAGTTATCATGTTTCTGTACCGCTTACCGGTGACTTTTCTGACCATCATAATTTTTGAAGGCATACATATGTAATGATTCCATCGGTGCACAAGAAACCCCAAACCATAACTTTTTCTGCATGTAATGGTGCTTCGACAATTGCTTTTGGATTATCATTGCTGCAATTCTATTTATTGACATAGCCATTTGACCAAAAGTGTGGTTCATCATTCAACAAAATAATGGCCGAAGAGTTTCTCAAATTGAGCAGTGCTTTTCAAAATAAATTTTCAAGCAATTTGCAAACCTTTTTTTCGACGTGATAAATTGCCAAATCAAACTAACCTCAAAACAACTGAGCACTTTGAAATCCGCTGTCACAAAAAACGAATTTCCAATTTGGGCGTTTTTCTTTTTTCATTCAGAGTAGAGCACTGAACAGAACACGAGCATGTCGAACATGCTCTGAACTTTCTCCGAATCGAGCGTGTTCTAAGAGCTTTGAATCATTTTATAAACACACGCGAGTTTTTGAGTTTTGTTCCTGTCTGTCAGAATGATTTCAGCATTTAACTCTGTCTGCTCAGTTATTTCATACCGAACTCATAGAATGCTTTCTGAACACACTCTCAACGAAAACAGAAACACAAATTTGAACTGTTATACACTCTGAGCTAAAAAAGAAACACGATTTTTTGTTTGACAGTTCAGGTTCTACTCTGAACTAAAAAAGAAAAACGCCCTTTAAAGTTCTCGGCCTCTGAAAAAACACCCTTTATAATGTATTATTTGTATGTATGTATTTGAAAAAATAAAATGGATGTATCACGGGGTACATGCCTGAAATCCAACTTTGTCAAAAAATAATAAAATCAAATTTATGAATTATGGTTTTCACAAATGTCAAAATAATTCTTTTTATAAAGAAAATCTGCTTTTGTTGAAACAACTAAATACATTTAGTTGAATGGCATATTAATAGACTTATTTATGATTGACGATTTTGATTCTAAAAACTCGACAAATAATGTTTACAGTAAGGAAAGGTTCTGAACAGAAATTCAAGGGAACAGATCTTTTATTATTTTTATTTTATTTTTTATTTTTTTATTTAAAATATAAAAATAATAAAAAAGATCTTTTAATTGAGAATTTGTTCTGTTCTATTTCTTCTCCTCTAATGACGCTAGTTTATTGGCATAAATCAATTATTTAGACCAATAAAATAAGTCTAGAGGTTTTACAGCAAAAGACCTAGTCGCACAATCAATATAGCGATATAATTTCAACTAATTATTATATTTTTTTTCAATAAGTCGCTTATAACACCAGTTGAAAGCACATCTAATTAATGTCTAGTTCAAGCAATTAGCCAAGGAAATAACTGTTTCGTGACGATCATTTCCATCAACAAAAAACAAATCGGTCCAAAGACACAACCGGCATGAAAACCATGCCATACAATTTTTTTTTGATGCTGATGACGTGGTGTTTCCCGACGCACATGACGATTTTCGCCTAACCAATAACGCATATTCTGTTTGTTGACGAAACCGTTTAACAAAACTGCGATTCATCACTAAGGGAAGAAAATGGGTGTTCACGTTCTGTAGGACTTATTACATAAGAGTGACAAACGACTGAGGAAAAAAAGAACGAATGAGCTTTAAAACATTTATAAGCCTAAATTCCTAACAAAAACTAGACAAAATGGTAGAAAACTTATTGAAAAATTAATGTTAAGATATAAAAATTTGGGTTTGAATGTTAAAGTAAAAGAAATTTGAGAAAATAAATTGGTCTTCACGAATTGCAATCTGATTGTTTGTTATGAACTGTCAAACTCTAATCGTGTTCCATATACCATCCACACAGCAACGAATCAATTGTTCATTCTTGTTTTTGTTTGTTTTAGCCATCATTCACGATGAATACAAAATTCTTTGTGAAGGAAATGTCAAAATGGACGAATGTTGGTTCATTCATCGATCGTTGGTTGCTCTCCTTTAAAGTTGCCGTCACCGACTCAGAATTTCGGCAATGAATTTTAATTATTTGAAAATATTATTTTTACTCAATATTCAATGGCAAAACACATCATTTGTTAGGGGTAAGTTCACAGTAAAAGTTCAAAGTTGTCAAATTCCAATTAAAAACCCTACAGAAGGATTGTGTTATATGAGAGCACGTACCAAATTCCGGGTATTCTCAGATTTTCAAACGCAGGAGCAATTCGTATGCTAGTTCCAATACAAAAAGTTAAACAACTGCTGACAGAAACAAAAAGTTGCAAAAACAAAACGTCAGTTGGTTGTCATGCGACTTCGAACGAAATCAGGTATTGACCCTAAAATCTAGTTTAGTAAAATTTACAACATCAACCTAAATTTCCATGCAAATTTAAATCAAACTAACCTAATGCATTTGTAAGTTTGATCATACTTCCCCTTTTGATGGCTAAACAGTGCTATTTCGAATTTCGACAAAATTTCGAAAATGCGTTGAAACCGTTTGAAATTGTCGTTTCATTGATGCCGAACCGAAATAATTAGTGCTTGAGTCGGTCCGTCGATCCTTTTTAAGCTTTCGTGTGGCTCTGTATATAAAGATGCAAATTAGAAACTATTGAAGGATTTCACTAATTTTTCATCAATATTTTTGTTTGGAAGCGGCAGAAAAGTATTCTATCAAAATTCGACAAAAATCAAAGTTAAATTCGTCTCGAATACAGAACTTCTGTCAAAAATATAGCTGCATCAAAAAACAATGGTCAAAAAACCAGGAAACAAAATATACCAAAAACTATGGTGCCTTTCCATCATAAAACACTTAATTTCTTAGGACAAAATATATTTAAAGGTATACCTTACCTGTTAGTGATGTATTGTTTGACTTTCTTTTTCAAGACAAATAGTGCAAAGATTAGAAATCCTTGAATACCATTACCGATATCGGTGATATAGAACAGTTTACTCCAAGAAGAATTTGGTCCGATCAAGTATGAGATGATTTCCATGGACCAAGTTACACCCATGACAATGAAGAGACGAAGGAAAATTCCAAATCTATAAAGAGTCGAACATATTTAATGTTTCAAAGGGAGGAATAATTATATTTTAGTTGTGAAGTTACCTATCTCTTTCAGTACGGAGATTCTTTTGACTGTCGTTTCGTTCCATCATTCGACTCATTTCTCTTTGAACGCCATGGATTTGAAGAGCTGTCAGAATGAACATAGTTATATTGAAGACCATGATGATAATAATAGGGCCAAAGAAGTATATCATTGCTGACCATCCAGTTTTCACTGCAAGACCAAATATAAATATAATTAAAGCACTGGGAGTGAGTAAGGTCTTAAATTTGGATTTTTAAAATTCTGTATTTCAAAATGTTTCAATATTTCGCGCAAATTTTTTGGACAATTTAGACACAGAATTTCGAGTCTTTTTGTCGAAAATATCAAAAAGTAAATCATTTGAAAAGTATAAGTTTAAAAAAAATGGCAACTGACCTTCCAACCAGCACCATTCTTCACTTCCAATTGCAGGCTTCCATTCATCCTGAATGAAAGTAGATTGTTGTGCTGCGTAAGTTAAACAAAGACAGATGAAAGCCAAGCCCCAAGAGTAGATGGAATACAATATAAAACGCTTCTTCTCATTATATCTTCCACGTGGCGCACGAATATTATAGAATAGATCAAAACTTATAACGCTGAGCCAGAAGAAGCTGGCCATAAATGAAAAGTAAGCAAAGAATCCTGAAAATAAAATAAATAAATATTAAATAGAATAAAAGGAGCAAAGTAAACATAAATTTAATATTTTTCATAAATTTAAAATTGTATCCAATTAACTAATTTTAAAAAGGAATATGCACTGATTCAAAATCATTTTTTGTGCCCAAAGCTGCCCTACAGGGTGCTTTTTATGTTGTTAGTCGATGTTTTTAATGACTTTTAAATGAAATAGAATTTTATAATTTATATTTTATTGATTGATTATATTTGGCTTTAGCATTATATGTATGGAATATGGTGCACTGCACATCCGATCTCAGTCTTGACATTTTTCATTTATTTGTTTTTGAAAAAATCAAAAAATAATCTAATTAAAATTACTTACCAAATGCTTTACATTGAAACATCGAAATGTAATCCATTGGCACAAGAATAAACACACTCAGTATTGAATACCCGCAGCATAGTCCAAACAAATAGCAGCAAAGGGATTTGCCATGCAGCGTCCTTAATTCCGGTATTGCCATGTACACAACAATTGTCAAAACCATAAACGGTACAGAAAACAGCATCACTGACAGAAAAAAAAACTTATAAAAATAACTGAAGATAAATTTAGTCGATTGTCAACTTACTGCAGCCATAAACAAGTGTCTTCGTACTCCCAGTAACCGGTTCATAACAGTTCAATGGTAAAATAGTCTCTGTTATATTGTCTGTATATAAACTCAAACAGAACTCATCTTTCGAAAAGTAACGCTTGTCCTCCCATCTCAATAACGTGCCATTCTGAAATATAATTACCAAAAAAATATGTCATCCGATACAAGGTAGACTATTGACCAACTCTTACCTCAAATAAGCTGAAAGAATCATAGTCATACATATGCGGTAGTAAATGGTACATCTCACCGCATGTCCGACCATACTGTATGGCGAACTTACTGGCAAGATCTACTGCCTTGAGTTCACCTCTGCTTGTTGTTATGTTCATTAGCGTCGAAGATGTGCTGTTTCCATCAAAGTCATGGCAATTTGTTCCGTTGTATCTTGATGTCATGGGACAGCAAAATTTCACACATGGTCTCACCTTGCAGACACAGCCTCTAACATGAGGATCTGTAGGGACACGCATCGAAAGTTCATCAGTTGTATAGTCGTAAACTGCCACTAAATGTGAGGGAATAATAAGGTCTTCAAATAAATAGGAGCCATTGTCGAATTTTTTGTAGCCACTCAAGTCGACAGTATCAATAAACGGACATGGGGCGTGTATGCTGTCTATGAAACTGGCACTGGATAGGGTACACAGGGTGAATAAAAGCAGAGTCCCTGTTAACAATGGTGTGGTTTTTAATTCAGTCATATTGAGAAAGAAGATTCTCTTCCGCAGCTTTGAATTTTAAGTTTCCTTTAAGTTTGAATTTTTGACTCTGCAAAACAAATACTAATACTTTTGAATTCTTTTCAATTCCAAAACTCCATTTAGGTGAATTATCTGAAAGAAATAAAAAAATAATTGATGAGAAAAAGACAAATTTTACGTTTTTGTTAAAAATATTTTATTTCGTCATCGTTCATTTAAAAAACTTCTAAAGACAATTTCTTCCAAAGCCCTATAGAAACACCAGAAACGCCTTCAATAAATGATTGGCCGTATTACCCCGGGCCAGTATAAGAATCGACAATTTTACTAAATTGCTCAGATATTGAAATACCTATACTCTGTCCAACAAAAATTGTCAGTACAGGCCTTATGGGAGAGCTTTTTCTAAAGCAGTGGCGCCTGATGCACCCTCACTACAATGCGTTAGGAAAAATGCCACTAAAAAAAGAGCAAGCCACTGACTTTTCTTAAGGAATTGTTGTTGTAATTCTTTGCAAAAAGTTGTACACCCCAACATGACCGTCGTATCCCACTGCTGATGAGATACTGTCAGGATCAGGATTCAGGAGTGTCAAGTGTCACTCAATACGATCGTGCGCTCTTTATCTACATCAAAACAGAGTTACCATTATCATTCTCAGTTGCAAGCAAGGAGCTTTTTCAGTGGTTTTTATTAAGGAGCTTTTAGGATTTGAAGCTTTTGAGAACACATTTTAAGAACATGAGTATGTTGAGTGTTGTCGTATTGCTTTTCAACTTAAAAAAAAAGCGCCTATTATCTCACCACTTGGTGTTGTGGGAAAAGGTAAATTGAATATTGTTTTCAGTCGTTTTGAATCTGCAGACGGTAGCCCTAAGTGTTTTTTACTCTCATTTGCGGCGATTTATAATGTAAACTACGGAATCCCTGTGAGAGCTTTAAAAGGCGACACACTTATGCATGGCAATGCAACCAGAATGAGAGACAAACGTCCTATCTTCCCTGTACTGACAATTTTTGTTGGACAGAGTATACATGTAAGTGAACTAACGTCAGCCATTGATGATACCTACGAAAGTGCTTGCCCCACTCCCAAAGAAAAAGGCAAGCTCAAATCAATATGGCGGTTTTATTTTATTTATGTTTTTCTGTATCTGGAAACACTTCTACTAAACTTCAGACATTACTTTATTTAACTGAGAATACAATCAAGCGAAATTTGTTTTTAAAGTATTTAGAGGGAGACTAGAGGCTTGCCAATTTATAATTGTTTTATAACAGTTAATTGTGATTATAAGTAAAGCAATATTTAGGCACTTCGTGAAGCTTGGAATCTAAATTTCAGTTGCCCGAAGTAAGTCTACTATCACGATGAAGGCCTTGACCCTGTGAAACCGCAAAAACCGCATTTTTATACTTATCTTTAGTCGCTTTCTTTTCATTAAAGAATAATTTGGAAACATTGTATCAGTCTATCAGAACCCCCTCTTTGGAAAACTACGACAATATTTTAGGCTTATCTTAACAGTTGTATTTATATAAAAGTCAATTTGTTTATTCTCGTTAATTTTCGATAATGACAATTAAATTTCCTTCAAAAAATATTTTTTCAAGAAATTCCTTGACAATTAAAAAGATTTACGGTCCTTCTGTTAGATTATGAACATGCTCTTTTAAGACTAAATGTCAAATTTTGCCCCCGCCTCTCTCCCCGTCGCAGACGCGCCACAAAACATATCAATTTAATTAAACAAAAACAAAAAAAAAATAGCAAACAGAAAATCTTTTAATAAATACCTACAAAAAAAAAAAAAACAAAACTAATCACCCAAACCCAAAATATAAAAAAAACAAATAGTCAAAACAACAAAACAAGAACAAAAAAAATCAAGCACTCATAGGAATAATTACAACTAAAAATACCTATGTCAGTAGCACGGTAAGTGACATTTTCCCTCCCTTCCTTTTTTTCCTACAGTTGTGTGGCCTAGTGGGTGCATGCATTGAGCTGAGCTTAGGTATATAAGCTCTCTCAGTGTTTGCATCTGCTGGGTCGTACGATAACAGATGTATAGAGAATTACTGTTCTGATTGGTAGGGTTCGGATCGATTCAACGTCACTACTAAAGGCATAACACTTTTTAGTGATGTTGTGTTGAAACGACTTTTTATTAGTCTTACACAGTGATTTTCTTAGATTTCGTCTGTTTTGGTTTTTGTTATTTTTTTATATTGCAATGACTGGTTATTTTAGAGTAGACTATTGTAATATTCGTGGGCTGAGAGCGAATTTTCTGGCTGCGTATATCCACACTGTTTCTAACAGGCCAGCTGTTTTGGCACTGAGTGAAACCCAAGTAGGTGAGGATTCCGATCCTACTGAATTTTTTATTCATGGGTATAGCTTGGTGCCATTATTCTTTTCCCATCATGGTCTCGCCATTTACATTAGGAATGATGTTGCATATCAGTTCTTACCACAATATGGTCGCTGCACCAACTCTTTCTTCAATTTTATGTGGTTTAAATTTTCCATTAATAAGCACATCATCCACTATTGTTTTCTCTATCGAAGTCCAAATCTGGATAGAGTTTCAACTTCTCACGAATTTGATACTCTGTCTGACTCCATCCAAAGAATTGTTTCCCTGTATCCTCACACTGAAATCGTTATTACGGGCGATTTCAATGTTCACAATTCTTCTTGGCTTCTCCATTCGGGCCAGACAACACCCGAAGGAATGTGTGTTGAGATTTTTGCTGAGTTTAACCACCTTACTCAGCTTGTCAACGAGCCTACTCGAATATCGGACGTTAATGGCCGAGCAGAAAATACTCTTGACTTGTTTCTTACCTCTGACCCTGATAAATACACAATAAGTGTATTGACGCCTCTAGGCACATCTGACCATAGTGTTATATCTGCAAATTTCTCGTGCCAAACAAATCCAGTTAGAGAAAGAGCTCCTAGAAGAACCGTATGGCAGTACGAGAAAGCCAACTGGAACGGTTTGAATAACTTTTTCAGGATCTTTAACTGGTCACTATGCTTCCTCGATAGTGACGTAGACTCCAGCGCAGATATGATAACTAATATTATTCTTTTGGGAATGAAACATTTTATCCCGAATAGGGTTAAAAGTATCAGACCCAAGGATAATTCATGGTTTGATTTGAGCTGTAAAGAGGTTATCAAGGAAAAAGAGGTAAGCTTCCGGTGTTTTAGAGCCAACCCAACTGAGGAAAACCGGAAAAAGTTCAAACAAGCCAGGAAGGCCTGCAACGCCCATATTCGACGGACCAAATTTTTACATGATCAAAAATCAAGGCAAAAAATACTGCAATGTCCCAAAGGCAGTAAGAATTTTTGGTCATTTGTAAAAAATATGAGGAATTCTTCCTCTTCCTCGGTTCCTACGCTTGTTGTCAATGACACTCCTTTCGTTAGCTCTATTAATAAAGCTAACTTGTTTGTAAGGCAGTTCGCCGCAAATTCCACCTTGCCGGTTAGTGTCATGACTCCCCCTATTCTTGAGCGCGTTAGTGATTCTATGGGACAAATCTTTTTTCGTACTCGCACAGTGGCAAGAGTCTTGAAGGATCTCAACATACATAAATCCGCTGGTCCGGATGGTATCCCCGCTATTATTCTGAAGAGGTGTTCTTCCACGCTAGCAAAACCCCTGCGTAAGCTTTTCCATCTATCCTATTCTTCTGGGCTCGTTCCGAGTAGATGGAAAACAGCATTTGTTCAGCCGATTCCAAAAAAAGGCGACTCTTCTTCTCCCTCAAATTATCGACCAATCGCACTAACGTCCCTTCTTTCCAAGGTCATGGAAACGCTGATTAATTATCAGCTCAAGAAATATCTTGAAGAACGAAAGCTTCTTAATGACCGGCAGTATGGCTTTCGTAGCAATAGGTCCACTGGTGATTTGATGGTTTATCTAACCGAAAAGTGGAACAAATCTTTACATTGTTTCGGAGAAAGTAAGATTATTGCACTTGATATTTCAAAGGCATTTGATAAAGTCTGGCATCTTGCTCTTTTATCGAAAATGCGTGCTTTCGGCATCGACGTATCCCTACTTCGTTGGATTAGAAATTTTCTTTCGAACCGTTCAATACAAGTTGTACTAGACGGATTCAAGTCTGAAACCCACAATATAAATGCTGGTGTGCCACAGGGCTCCGTTTTGTCCCCAACCCTCTTCCTCATTTTTATTAATGATCTCCTGTCTGTAACTTCTAATCCAATTAACTGTTTCGCTGACGATAGTACTCTTAGCTTTTCATATTCGTTTTCAGGCTCACATCCCTCCTCTTCGGATGTGGAACTGCAACGACAAAATATGATAAGTTCATTAAATAACGACCTAAACAGCATTGTACAATGGGGAATAAGAAACCGCGTCGAATTTAATGCTTCGAAAACTCAATGCTGTCTTGTATCGTTAAAGCGTGATATACCCCCATTGCCACTATCTATGAGTGGCACTTGCATCAACGAAACTGAACATCTCGATATTCTCGGTATGTGCATCACGAACCACCTCTTGTGGAACGATCACATACGCGATGTTGCCAAAAATGCCGCAAGATGTTTGGGTTTTCTGAGACGGTGCAAGAAATTCTTCTCTCCTTCTGATCTGGCTACAATCTATAAAACCTATATACGTCCAAAACTTGAGTATAACTCCCATCTATGGGCTGGTGCTCCAGTAACTTACTTAAGTCTCTTGGACAGTATTCAAAGAAGAGCTTTTAAAATGATTGGTGACAACAACATAATTGGCTCATTTACGTCACTCCAACATCGTCGTAATGTTTCTTGCCTCACCCTTTTTTACCGTTATTTTAACGGACTTTGCTCTAGTGAAATAGCCAGTTGCATTCCTCCCCTTAAACAATTTAACCATAATACTCGCACTTCTAGGAATGCCCATCAATTTACCCTCGAGCCCAACTTCGGTCGTACTGTGAAGTACAGAGATTCGTTTTTTAGCCGTACTACGCGAATGTGGAATTCCTTACCACGCTCTGTCTTTCCCAGTCATTGCAATGTTCAAGAATTCAAAACCAATGTACACCGACACCTCCTTTCTAACCCCTCCCTTTTTTCCTAATGCTCACGCTGTGTCTCTGACATATTAAGGGTATACAAAAAACCTTTGAGTGTGTGCTAATTATAAAAAAAAAAAAAAAAAAAAATTAACTTAATAACTTTTACTCATAAACAGTAGTAAGTAAATATCATTTTCGTATAGCTCCCAAAAAATAGAAGTAAACTTATTTAATGTTCAGAGCTAATTAGAATAAAATTAATTGGATGTCATGCATTGTTTGAAACATAAATCAATTTAATATTTTCCCCTGGGTCAAATTTGTTTTACCGGTACTGTTAAAAAAATGTTAAATAAAACGCATATTTATTCATCAATTATAATTTTCCTGCGTCCAATGGGATAAAAGAAGGTGCGCCCCCGGTTCTAGGCACTTCCACGAATTTTAACTTCCAACCGACTCAAAATGGTAAAACCGACAAGAGTTTTAGTTTCTGGAATTGGAAGGACAAAAGTCCAAGAAATAATTCAGTAGATATTAATGTGGAAATATGTACATATTATTAGGTTGGCCCATTGTTAACACACCCTAGAGACAAATAAATCATGGAGAAAATCTAATTTCAAACAATAAAAGCCGTCTTTTCCAGAAAAATTTTAAATTTAATTTGCGTTCAGTCTAAAAGAACATTATTTTTTATTTTTAGTGCTTTTGAAAAGTTATCGATTTTTTTTGATTTTATATCAAGATTTTTGATATTTTAGCTTTTCAAATTTTATGCTAAGCCAGTTAAAGATATACATACTACATTTTTTCTATTCTACTGGACTTTTTCCGAGTGAATGGAAGATAGCATTTGTGCAGCCTGTCCCTACCGTCCACCCGACCTAAATGAAGTGCGGTCAGCGATAGCCAAGCTGAAAGCGTACAAAGCTGCTGGCGCGGATGGCTTGCCAGCTGAGCTATTCAAAGCAGATGGGGAGCATGCACCAACTCATCTCAAAAATTTGGTCGGATGAAAGTATGCCCAATGAATGGAACCTCGGCATAGTCTGCCCCATCCACAAGAAAGGAGATGCTCTGACGTGTGCCAATTACAAAGGTATAAGTCTCCTCGACGTCGCATACAAAATCCTGTCGTCTGTACTGTGTGAACGCCTAAAACCGTTTGTCAACGAGCTGATCGGCCCCTATCAGTGTAGTTTTAGGCTCGGCAAATCTACCCTGGATCAGATGTTCACACTTTGACAGATTTTGGAAAAAACCCAGGAGTTCCAAATCGATACACACCATCTTTTTATCGATTTCAAAGTCGCGTATGATGACGTGGACAGAGGACAACTATATAGAGCCATGTTTCATCTCGGAATCCCTGCCAAGCTCGTCCACTTGTGCAGGATGACGATGGAGAAATCTCGCTGCTCCGTCAAGGTCGGTAAGAACACCACCGAACCCTTTGATGTCGAGAAAGTTCTGAGGCAAGGCGATGCGCTATCATGCAACCTATTTAACATCGCTCTTGAAGCAATTGTACGAAACTCAAACGTCAACAACAGAGGTACAGTTTTTAAAAAGTCAGTTCAACTTATTGCTTATGCGGATGATATCGATATCATCGGGAGGACGAAGCGAGCTGTTACCGGTGCGTTTGCAAGTATTGAACTGGAGGCGGCGAAAATGGGTTTGGCTGTTAATGAGGACAAGACGAAGTATATGCTATCATCGAGAAAGGAATCTCAACATCGTTGACTCGGGCAAAACGTCACGATGGATAGGTATAACTTCGAAGTCGTCAAAGACTTTGTCTACCTGGGCTCCACTATAACATCGCAAAACGACATCAGTGCAGAGATCAAGCGAAGAATTACTCTTGCCAACCGCTGTTTCTTCGGGCTAAGAAGTCATTTGAGTAATAAAGCCCTATCTCAAAGAACCAAGGAGACCTTGTATAAGACCCTCATCATCCCGGTCCTGCTGTATGGGGCAGAAGCATGGACACTGTCTAAAACGGATGAAAATCTGCTTGGGTGCTTTGAAAGAAAAGTTCTTCGTTTGATCTACGGTCCAGTCTGTATCGATGGAGTATGGAGAAGAAGGTTCAACAACGAGCTGTACGGGCTTTACAGCGACGTTGACCTAGTCAAGAAGCTGAAATACAACGGCTGAGATGGCTGGGACACGTGGAGCGTATGGACACCGACGCACGAGCCCGTCGAATCTTCGAATCCACCCTTGATGGTCTGCGCAGCAGAGGAAGACCCACCTCAGGTGGCGCGCACAGGTGGAGAGCGACCTCAACCAACTTGGAGTGCTTAACTGGAGGCAGCTAGCTAGGGACCGAGCTAGCTGGAGGGGCCGTTGAGGCCGTAGTCCACCCTGGACTGTAAGCGCCATCTAAAGTAAAGTAAGTAAGTAAAGTCCCTAAAATACGGCGAATCTTCGTCCTTGTTCTTACATCCTTTCTTTCCAAGGTCAAGGAATCTCAAGAAATATCTGAAGAACGAAAGTTTCTCCATAACCGTCAGTATGGCTTTCGTAGCAATAGGTGATCGGTGATCTGATGACATACTCGTATGTCTGCGAAATTGTTGCACAAATCTTAACATAGTTTTTGAGAAAGTTAGATTATTGTACTTGGTATTTCAAAACCATTTGATAGAGCTTAGTATCAAGCTCTATTTTTGAAAATGCGTACGTTTGGTACTCATGAATCTGTTCTTCGTTGGATTAGAAAGTACCTTTCAAACCACTCACTACAAGTGGACAAGTAGGCGGTGTCAGCCCTGAAGTTCATAAGATAAATGATGGTGTGCCCTAGGGCTCCGTTTTTACTCCAACTCTCTTTATCATATCCATCAATGACTTATCTGAATTCTTCTAATTCATTAAATTAATTTGCTGACTACAGTACTCTCAGCATTTCATATTCCGTTCCAGATTTACGAGGATGTGGATTTAGAACGGCAGCTCATAAAATTCTAATCTTGATAGCATTCTAAAATGGGGTGCCATAAGCATCGTAGAATTCAATGCTTTAAAAGCTTCATACTTTCTTCTGTCATTTAAAACAGCTTTCCATTCTTGGTATTTGCATCACAGACCACCTTGTGTGGAATCACCACATATTCGACGTGCGTCCCTTAAGTATATTAATGAATTCTTTCTAAATGTTAACAAACTGTCTTAATTTGTATTAAAAAAGGAAAACCGAAAAAAAAAAATTATTTGAAAATATAATACATCAAACAACTGCCAATTTGAAATATTCGAAACATTCTGTACATTTTTTCACAATAGAGCATTATTCTTTCAAATGAATTACACAATATCAAACATAAAAATCGACGCAGCCGACACATTTCTATTCGATTGATAACTGACAACCGTAATCGTGTCCTTATACTTTATTGGTTTTTTGACACAAAATGATTTAGAAAAGCAGTGTTCTTAAAGACAAAAATAGTGGTGCCTGCCATACAACTGTTGAAATCCTTTAAAGAATACGGCTTTTTTTTTGTATAAATTCTGTGCATGAATGTTTTTCTCAAAATTGCTTTGAACATTTGTTTACCTATTCAAACAAATAGATATTATTATTATTATTTTTTTTTTTTTGAAAAAACTGTCCAAACATTTTTAATTTTTTGTTTTCATAAATAAATTTAGCTTGCTTAGAAGATATTCCTTTTTATTCATATACTTGTTAGTTGTATAAAAATAAAATTAATTAATATGAACATGTATGTAAATAACTAAAATATACAACTTAAATAACTTTGCTTTATCTCTTCAAATATAGCAAATTTAGCAAAAACTACTTTTCAATAATGAAATATAATTTATTTTGAAATTATTATCGTATGGTTTCCATAAACCGCAGACCAACAAACATCTTCAGACACATAATTAATGAAAAATACTTATTTTTCAAAGATAAACATATTGTTGGTTTTGATTTTAAAAACGATTTGCAAAATAAAAAAAAAACAAACAAAATATTGAGGAACATTTAAAAAAGTATTTTTTAATCATTTTTGTGATTAGAATCATTTGCCCTCATGTATTTTCCACATTTTTTGATATAAATAAAGTTCTTTTATTCATTTTAAGTTGCTTTAATAATTTCACGGATTTAAGAGTGGTTCAATTCAAAATTTAACAAAAAATTAAATAAAAATACCCACGAAATTTATTCATCTGTAGTAATATTAATTTTACAATAAATAAAAATTATAATTTTAGCAGTGATAGTCATTTTTAAAACTGTAATTTAAACCAAGTCTAAAGGATTGAGTTGTTTAAAAAATATCAAGCTGGTTGGAATAACCCGATATCATTGTTAAAAAAAGAACAACAAACTGAAATTGAAAACAAAAATAATTTAATTGAATAATTCTAAAAGATTAATTGACCACCCAATTGTATAGCTACTTGATGTATTTTTAATCAAAATTCCTTACTTACGCAGTAGAGTTTTAGCCTTCCAAAATCCTAAAAGAAACTGAAAGAGATTGGAATATTCTCTATATAACTTGAGATATTTATACATTCATAGGGCCAGTCTTGGTACTCGAAGATTTAAATAAATTCCCACAAAGGGAAATTTTTTTAGGTCCGAAAATTAGGCTGTAACGATTGTAACGATAATGTTTAAGAGACTTATGCCCGATTTCACGAAGGAATTTTAAACATTTAACAGGCTTCTAAACCTTAAAATGAGATGTTTTGGTTTCACCAAGCGCTTTTAAATTAAACAAGCTTTTAAACACCCTTATAAACTAAATGCCCATTTTTGGCTCAATAACTTTTAAAAGTGTCATTGAAATGTCATCAGATGTAGATAACAACAATTGGTTATAGATAGGTAGCAGCTGAAATTATTGTTTTGTAAGGATTTAGTGTTCAATTTTTGAAGATACAAAATTAATAGGTTAATACTAAATATTTAAATGATTTGTTTCTTTATTTCGAAAAAAATTTTGATCCTCTTCATCCAATAATAAAGTGCAACACAAAGTTATTCGCTGAGCAAGAATATTCCCGGTTCACAGAAATACATCATACGACTTCAAAATGTGGTTACGACTTTCCAAAGCATCTGTGGATGAGTTTGTTGAATATGTTTCGTCTTCATTTGGAACCAAAATAAACCCAACAATGCAATAAAAAATAAATTAAGTAGTTATTATTTAACGATTTTATGCCACAGAATGTCAGGATCAGAATCTTTCCAAATATTTTGTGTGTACATATTTCTTTTTTTTCATTTCTTGGCATTTGTTTGAGCACATAACGCTTTCTCATTTCTTCTCATGCATTTCGCTTGTTAGAAAGAAAAAAGCAATTTATTTTTCCCAGGGATGTGAAGAGAACTCAATTTTAACAAAAATTTCCCTAAAATGTCCCTTTTATAGATTGGTGAAACTAAAAATTTTTAAGAGCCTGATAAAATTTAAGAGGATTTTTGATATAAGTGCTTTTAGTGTTTGTTTATGAAATCGGCCATTAGAATTTCAAAAATGGATGTTATTGGTGAAATATGTTCAGAAGTACAAAATAAGTTTTAAAAATGCTAAACACTGTTTTCTTAGTAGTTGGAGTTAAGCATAATGGAGCTCTTAAGCAAATAGTTAATTCATGGAAAAATAACATTTTTAAATAAGATTTTATTAAAAAAAAATTTTAAGTAAAATTTCCATACGCAACTTATAATTGTGTTGATAGATGTTTTTAATACATGGAATTTAAAAAAAAAAATTGAAACCTTTTTTCAAAAATTCAAAAAAATGTTTGTTTAAGTTTGAAAATTCAATGTTGCTTCTTAAGCTTTTTAGAACCTTCTATATAAAAGCGTTCATTCAAATCCGTTAAACCGATAATGAGACAAAATCGAAAATGTTGTGCTATGGTACGTACTATCATTAATACATTGATTTCAATTTTTTTATTTTATTTTTATTTTATTTTTATTTCATGATGTGTATGCTAACACGGTAAGATGAATCTTATAAGTTCGTGATAGTTTTAATAATGTACATAGTTCAAGTTTAATTAATAAAAAACAAAGAAAAGAGCAAAAATTAACTTTAATGATTTTTAAAAATCTAAATATAAATCATAATGAATTCTAAAACAAAGAGATGAGAATTTATGAGTAAGGAACAGAAAAGATAAAGGAAAGAAATTAGAACTTAGTTGCTTCGAATAATAAGGAAATCTTTTAAACTATTTTGAAATTGAATTATAAGCGAAGCTGCAAAATACGATTTTCTAAAAATTAAAAATGATTCTCCTACGTCTTCTTGATAGTAATTACTTTCTGTTCACTGTCAAGTTTCGAATAAATGTGATTTTTAAAATTATGAGTTTTCAAAAAAAACGTTGTTGGAAAATTTTTACACAAAGTACTTTATAAAAAAAAAATTAAGATCCATTTTACCATCAATAACTTTTTTTTGGAAAATTGTTTTCGACTATTATCCAGCTTTTAAAAAAATTCGAAAAAAAACATTGCGAGATCCAGTTTTTCAGCCTTCCTTATTATGTTAATGTGAAATTATATTTCTTTACAAATGCATTATTTTCCATATAATACCTATGTATATCGTAACTTAAACTGTATTCTAAAATATATATAGTTAAGTACATTATATTTTTTTGTTTGGAAAAACTTTGATTAAAGATAAATTGTTGCCAAAAAACTCATTTCGAATTTTAATTTGTCTTTGTTGCATTATTTAATATTGAAACTATTTTAAGGATTCAGTTCCGTTTTTTTTTAAATTCCAACCAACTTGAACATAAAATTAAGTATGCATGCGATGCAACCGTGGATTTTTATTTTGTATTCCACCAGAATTACCCTTGTTTTTTTTTTAAGGAATTTAAAATCAACCTATCTCATTGCACATGAACAGTGTTGCCCCTCTAACCTGTTCAAAATATAGCGTCGTGTTTCCCTGAAAATACGAACAACATTTTAACCATATTTGAATAATGGTTAAAATGAGAGACTCGACAAATTTAATGTTACAGATAGCAAAAAGAGAACACAAGATAACTTGTTCAAAGATACCTATGTATACATTTTAAATTGTTTAAAAAATAAATATAGCAATTTCCAAATGCTACCCTTACCTTAAAGATTTTTGTGTTCTTAAAATTTATCCAAAACTGTACACCATGTTCATGACAGAATTCTTTTAAAATTTCTTCATAACCTACTACCAATCTAAGTTTATCGTATAAAATAATTTTCCTTTTTTCGCAATATTAAAGGTTATGTGCTTACACAAAAAAGTGTTAATTAAAAATTTAAGTCAATTATTTTAATATTAGTTTTGTATTTTTTGAAGTTAAGTAATTGTATTGTTTTAAGAATATTTCAAGATTGTAGGTTGTGTTTTTTTGAAAAAAATAATATAGCAAAAACGCTACATTTGTAGTCTGGGGGCAACGCTGCACATGAATCCGAATGAAATTTATATATTTGAGGGTTATAGTACTGTGATCTTATTATTATTTAAGCATATAGAGCTGGATGAGATGGCCCAGGGTAAATTTCTTTGGGAAATTTAAATCACTTTCTTGTACCTGCTAACGTCCTATATACTTTTGTATTTGGTGAATAAGTGCATCACATCTGTCTAGTATGTGGACCGACGACGACGCCTTCCCCATGAATAAAACAGAATCCTCATCTGGCACTGGTTATAAGGCCAATACTGTATTTTCACTATTTTTTTCGTTGCTTATAGATATAGATGTGCTATAGGCATTTATTTTCCTTTAAATTAAGATATGATGTTTTTTTATAAGATTAAAAAATGAAGTAAATTTCAGTTGGATAAAATTTTTCTTTTTAAAAAGTACTTCTTTACAAAATTGCAAAATATAAATACATTACATACCGACGATCATTTTCAAACTGAGATATTAATTAAAACTATAAAATTGAGTGTTCTAAAAAAAAGTAATCACGCAAAATATTGATGGCATGGAATCTTTGTCAACTTAGACTAAATACGAGATCAAAAAACTGAATACAAAAAAAGGATTAATTTAAAAAATAATTCTGTTTTAAAAAGAAGAATACCATTAGGAACGCACTTTATATAGTTTTTTTTTTTTTAATTTAAAGTTCTTGGTCTTTGCACCTCTTAATCTTCCAAACTTCCAATTGAAACTGATAGACATAGATACATAGCAATTTTTCCTTTTTTGTTTATCTTTTATGCACACAGGTTTCCCATTTCTATTCCTCATAGCTTAAAGGTGATGTAAGGACAGATCATCATATGGACCCATTAAGGTTTGTTTGTATTCATTTCTTTAAACATACACATATGCATTTAATACACATCAGTTTCCCATTCACGGCTATCTTATATCGGTTACGGATACGGATACCTGAAGAAAATGTAGTTTTTCTACATAAGATAGTTAAAATGACCTGGATGGTAACATTTATACAAACGTGTCAATAAATAAAAAGTTAAAATGATTACCTATGAGATTATGAACAATACTTCCCTTACCAGATACAATAAAATAGCAGGTATAACCAAATCTTCTCCAACCTCTTCAAACTAATCCTCCAGAGATGAAAAAAAAAACATTTTTTGTTTGGGAATTTTATTTGCTTGTGGAGTTGCATTTCAGGTAACTTAACATTGAATGTTTGGATTGAATTGATGCAGACCGAAATTTGATGCCAGTGTTGCAAAACCTAAGCAAATATAAATTAAAGTCGAATTTTTTAGTAGAATTAATAAAATTCTTGACTGGCTCGCACGAACTCCATTAATTTGTATATCTACTAAAAAAATGTCGCCATCTGATTTGGCTTTGGTAATTAACAGATTAGCCGCTATTGGGGCACTGACAACCATCGATTGATACACCAAAGATAACTACACCCTAGTAGAGTAACTGTATGATGCGCTATTTGGACCGGGCAGCGCGGCGGCATCATTGTGGAAAAGTTACCGGTGACCGCTATTAGGACATGTTGGAAAACTTTCTTGTGCTGAATTAGCTCAATTAGGCCTACAGAGGAAGACAGTGTCACACCACATACCGCTCAGGCTCCTAACGAATTTGACGAGAAATAATATCAAAGAGTGGTGATAACGACTTTTTGCTGAACATCTAAAACCTAGTTTTATTAAAATCACTAAGTATTTTAAAGATACCAAGTTTAATTAAAATCATTGGAGTTAGTTTTCGGAAAATTCAAAAAAATTCTAGTCACTTAAAAATTATTTGTACCAAATTTGAAGGAACTTGGTTCACTCGACGCGACCCGATGAACAGTATGACGAAATCCATCTTTTCGGACTTCGCCGTTGACGTAATGCTAAAGCTTGATAAAATACTTGAAGCCAATACTACTTGCCAAATAGAGATAGTAAAAAGTTAAATAATTTAAAAAGTATGTTCAACTCTTTCAAACAAATTGGTTTCGTTTCAAAAATAATATGCACTACTGCATCACATGAACTTTCTCTTATTTTAAAGAGACATTTATAATTTAAAAAATGGATGTTTTTAGTAAAAAATGTGTTGAATGCCATAAGTAAATATGAATTAGTGCAACGACATCATTTTTAAAAAGTTAAGTATAAATTTTTTAAAAAAAGGTAGTATTCCAAATTTAAATTTGTATGATGAAGCAAATAAAAATCATAAAATAAAAAAAAATATATATATGTATATTCGTTTTTGAGATATCGATTTTTTTTTAAATCAAAAAAAAATGTGTTAATGTTTTGATATGCAATGTTCTTTTAAATTTTTTGGAAGCTTTTGTTTAAAAAATTTCATTAAAATCCCTTATGCCTGAAATGAGAAAGTCAAAACTCGAAAAACTATGGCGGGTAACAGTCAGTTATGTCTTAATTTCAATTGTTTTTATTGAATTATTGATCGTCGAAATTAAATGAAAGAAAATAATTTTTAACAAAAATATGAGTGGGGTTTTCGAGAAAAAACGGTTTTGAAAAACCTTTTTTAGCGTTTGTTCTATGGGTACTGTTATTTTCAGAAAAAAAAATAAGAAAATTATTTTTATATCTTGAAAGAATTAGGCGTTTTTCTTTTTTAAATCTGTGCAGAGCTTGAGGCTTGAGCATGTCGAGTACGCTCTGAGCAGAGTTTGATCGGAGCTCGTGGACTAATTAATGAAATACACTGGCGAACTGAACTGTCAAAGGCGTCGATCTCCATTTTAATTTGCTTGCTTATTTGTTTTTTTTTTCGCCGTCTATCTTTCTCATATCTCATGAAGTTAGTGGCGCTCAGGTTCTTACTCCATTTTCTCGGTCATTTTATCCTGAGCTCTCTCGTAGAGCGCGCTCCCAGCGAGCTCTGATTGAAGAAAGAAACATGACCCGAGCGCTCTGATGTGTCTGAGCTAAAAGAGAAACACAGATCCTATTTTGACAACTCAATTCCCTGCTCTGAACATTGTACATATATAAATTCTAATAATATAATATACAAAGTTAATATACAAAACTCTGAACTTAAAATGGAAAAACGTTTATTATTAAAAAACTGTTAGTTTTCGAGATTGAAAAACTCCATAATGTGGATTTTGAAATACAGAGTTTTCAAAACGAAATTTTTTGTATTAAAAAAAAATTTGAATACACAAATTTACATTTTAAGGATCATACATACATACAAAAATTAATTCAAATTAGTGGTACCGGCTTTGAGACAATCGAAAACAAAAACAAGAATTCTAAGGGGCGTACTGGTTATTAACTACTTTTCGGAAAGTTATTTTCATTCATAAGCTAGAGTTCAAAAATAAGAAAAAAGTATATTTTCTTAAATTTAAATTAAATTTTTTAGCTATGAATTCTTTTAGTTTTAGCTCGTTCAAAGGGTTTTCCAATATAAACGGGTAGATGCTTAAATTGAATGTAATTAAAATTCAACGAGTTTTTTGTTTTGTTTAATATGACATTTTTCAATTGAACATTTGTAACGTATTGTTAATTTGCGGACAGCTGTAACGAAATTTTAATGACGTGCAAACCAAACAAACGCCACTACTGGCTTTTATTTATTTTGTTCATTTTCATAAACAAAAAAATCTCAAAACATTTTCGAATCACTCAATTATAAATTAATCTATACAAATTCTTCGATATCTACAGATAAACCAGCACCAGTTGTGGTCATATTTTATCGTGGGAATGTACGACTCTATAAATAAAGTTCGTATATAAAAGTTTTCGATTCTAGCACCACCCTCCATACATTAAGTAGCAGATAATTATTATTTTATCTGCGGGTATTAGGAAAACATTAAAAAAAAAAACCAACACCAGCTAAAGCCTCTTCACTTCAAATGTGATTCAATTTTCTATTGTGAATGGAAGATACAGGTAATGTGGGACTATTATAACACACAGACACCGTTATTTTTAAACTTATGGAAATATTTATGAAGAGAGAAGGCCGAATAGCGAACACCCTGTCGCTAGCAATGCCGGTGTTTGAGCAATAACAATAATAAACTCAATGAAAAAAATTAAGTTTTAAAGTACAAACAAAATATGTACATATCGTCGCTTTTCCGGCAGAGTGGCATAAGTCGAAATTTGCAAATTTTCAGGAGAGCATTTTAAAGTTTTTTTCATACTGAACAAAAAAAATTTCGTTGTTCATAAAAAACAAAACTCGAATGTTGAATACGTGAAAAAATTGCATTTTTTGTTTGCTAAGTTTTATAAAAAACGAAATATTAAAAAAACAAAAACAAAAATTGATTTATGCCGTATTTATACGTAGAAAATGAGAGGGATGTTTTTGAACATTGAGAGCTGCGTTTCTTCATAACTCGGAAACTCGAAGAAGTAGGTTAACGCCGATTACACAGAAAAATTGTGTTTGTTTTTCAGCTCAGTTCTGTGTTCAAAACTAAAAAACGATAAATTTCGACTTATGCCACTCTGCCGGAAAAGCGACGATATGTACATAAGTTTTACAGATTTTTTGTACTTTTCTAGCACTCATAAAAGAATCAATAGTTGCGTGTATGATTATAGTCTTATTTAGTTTAGAGAGCTTAAGGTAAATAATAACAATCCAAATTAGAAGGAATGTTAGATTGGCACTTCGTTTTTTTTCCTTCAGCTGTTGTTAATTGATTTTGAGTTATAGGTGAACGGGTAAACTCGTATAAATTTCCAAAGTTTTAATAATGGTAAGAAAGTCGTTGATAATTTTTTATTTTTTTTTTATAAAAATATCAATGGATTACTTATATTTTATATTTATATTATATTCTGAGCTTAATATAAGTAAGAATAACAATTAAAATCTTAAAGCTAAATTAAAACTAAAGAGCCAGGTAAAAAGGACATGACAGACCAAGAATAAAGTTAGGAGAGCGCGTAGAAGGGAGGATTTGGAGAGATTAGGATCGAAAATGGTTGAGCTGTTATCCAACTGTTATACCAGCCGAGCAAAATGGTAAGAGCGTAGTATCTTTACTAGAGTTTTTTGCGTGGTATAGTCTTCTCCTTACCGAAAACAGCGCCATTTTTCTACAGTGGATAGTAGTTTTAAAGGGTGGTCCAACCATAATGCACGATGTTAATTTTGAGTCAAACCTTAACGTCAAGTTTTTTGCCCAACTTAATTTGACATTTCTTTGTTTCAGTGTTTGACAAATTCAACCATGGAGAGGAGCACAATTGAGCAGCGCGTTAAGATTGTTGCCTTTTACGAAAATGGGTGTTCAAATCAAAATGCATTTCGTGCACTTCGTGGTTTTTTGGGTCAGCATAATCGACCAAATGTGTCGGCAATCGGTAGAATTGTGCGCAAATTTCAGCAAACCGGGTCTGTAGAAAATGTGAAAACACCTGTGCATGCTCGCCCAGTTCGTTCTGCGGAAAACATTGCTGTTGTTCGCGATAGTGTGGCAGAAGAGCCGTCAACTTCGACTCGTCGTCCTGCCCAACAATTGAACATCTCATGAACATCACTGATTCGAATTTTGAATAAAGATTTGAATTTGCACGCTAACAAGGTTCAATTGACTCAAGAGCTGAAGCCTACTGACCAATTCAAGCGTCGTCAATACGCCGAATGGTTAGTTGAACAGACAGAAGTGAATGCTGACCTTACAAAGAAAATCATCTCCAGCGACAAGGCACACTTTCACCTCAGTGGATTCGTTAACAAGCAGAATTGCCGCATTTTGGGAAATGGGAATTCACGAGTGATTGTTGAAAAGCCGATGAATCAACAAAGAGTGACTATTTGGTGCAGTTTATGGGCTGGTGGCGTCATCGGGCCGTACTTCTTGGAAAATGAGGTCGGCCAAGCGGTTACCGTGAAGCAGTTATCGCGAAATGATAACGGACTTTTTGTGGCCAGAAATCGAGGATTTGGACCTACACGATATGTGCTTCCAACAGGATGGTACCACTTGCCTCACAGCCAACGAAACAATGGCCCTTTTGCGCGAGAAATTCAATGGCCGTGTTATCTCACATCATAGCCGCAACGCCACGATCATGTGATTTAACACCGCTGGACTTCTTTCTTTGAGGATATTTAAAAGAAAAAGTGTACGTCAATAAGCCAAGAACAATTCAAGAGCTGAAGGATGATAAACATAATTCGGCACATTAACGACATTGAACCTCAATTATGTCTCAGAGTCATTGAAAATATGGACCATCGGATAGAGGTTTGTCACCGAAGCCGTGGCGAGCATTTGACCGATATTTTGTCTTACACATAGTTGTCATACATAGATCCTACTATCATAATAAAAAAAATATTAAGATAATTCTCTGAAAACTTTTTGTTTTACTTATAATTAACATCGTGCGTTTTGGTTGGACCACCCTTTACTTAAACTTATTGTCATATTGATCTTTATTATGATTTGTAAATATTTTCAAGGAGTGAAATTATCGACGACTTAAGGGGGATGTTAGAAATTTCCATATTTATTATTTGTGCTGAGCTCTTATGTTACCTAGCATGGTATTAAGAATACTATAGTATTCATACCATGGTGTCTATACTAGAGGCAAAATTAACTTGCCACCGAAATCAAATGCCGATGAGTAAGACTGGATAGAAACTGATCGCGGTCTTGAACTCCCGCTGCAGATGATGTTTCAGAGAATGTTGCTCAAGATGAAGTTATGACAGCTCTGTTAAAATAATATTCTGATGATTGTTCCAATCTTGCAAGGCGATATTTAAAAAAAAAAAAAAACATGTTAAAAAAAAAACAATAAAAATATTAAAACGAACTTGCTCTTATGTAAAAGACTTAAAATTTAAAAAATCAATCTTACTTCAGAAAAATGTTCATAACCATAAAATTCATTGTTTAACCCTTAGCTGCCACACTTCTGTAGAATAACATAGCTGCCACACTGGGGTACGAAATGCCCCAACAACAAAATATCGTATTGTGAGCCAGCTATTGAATTTTTTTGCTTGAAAAAATTCTGTGTTGACAATTAATATGTATTTTATAAGATAAAGTAGGCTTAAAGAAAAATATTCATATTTATTATTAATAAAAAAATTTTTAATTGAAAAAAAGTGGTGAAAATGATCATTTTCACCAAAAAAAATCTATTTTTTTTTCATTTTTTAATATTTTGAGCTAAAAATTTAATGAGATACTTTCAAGATGTATACCTTCAAGAAAAAAAATACTTCATATTTGTCTTAGAAAAAAAGTATATTTATTTTGTACTATGAAGAGCTTCAACGTAGGTCGACCGCGTGCTCGAGACTGTAAAAGACGTGGATCGAAAGTTGCGTCTTCCATTTCTACGTCTAACTCCGATGAAGATGAACTATCAGATACGTTGAATTCAGACTCAGAACCATCATCGACTTCAGAATCCGAAATATTCTCAGCAACGCCATTGTTACAATCATCCTCGATCATTTCTTGTCGCAATGTCCTATTGCGCAAATTGTATGCCATCTTTAGGTAACGAATAAATAAATAAATAAATAAAGAAACAAAATATTATACTTACGATTACTTAAGAGAAATAGAGCCAAAACGGAGTAAAAAAAAATTACTTAAATAATCATAACTGCCACACTGGGGTCGTAAACGGCACCACACCATTTCCAACGACTGCCAGAACGATACTAGCGCTCATATCATCGTACTATGGGTTTCAGGGGAAAGAGGTATGCTTCAACTAATAGCAGATGGAGCCAGTTTTTTTGAAAATTTTTGAAAACTGTATTTTTTATTGTAATTTAAATAGCGCTGGGGTCACCTGGACCCCACAAGTGCAGCTAAGGGTTAAATGACTTAAACAACTCCTTTAGTGGTTGAAGCTTAAGCCAGGATGAAATGTGAATTCTCAAGCAAATATTAATTTATACAAGAACAAAAATTATAAATCGTTATAGCGATTTAAAAAATAAATATTAGTTTTTATATAGAAAATTTTTTAAATACTGGTACGCCAACTTTAAGTTTTTATTACTATACGAATAAAAATCAAATTTCAAAAAAAAATATTTAACCGTTTTTGAGATGTCGAATTGTGAAATAAAAATTGATTATATTGTAATATTTTTGCTAGGTTCGTTAAATAAAACTTATCACTCTCTTTTTAGTATTTCTTCTTTATTTACACTTTCCAATTCAAAACAGTAAATCTCAATTTATAATCAGCTCAAATACTTTTATTCAATTTAAATCACACTTGTTTAATAACACAATCCAATAAGCAATACTTTTGCACACTTTCACAATCCAAAATCAACTGTCCCGTGCTCACCGCGAGCACTCCCTTATATACTCATATTAGTTGTTCTCGAAAGTTCTTGTCTTGGAATGTTCTAGATGTTTGGAATAAGGGGAAATACATTTGACATTGGAAAAGAGCTTTTCGTTTCTTCCATAAATTAGATATGGAGTTTTCCAACAGATGGCGCTGTAGTAGTATAAAGCTCGGTTCACAACAATATTTTCAAAAATTCAAAAAAAAAATGTTTAAGTTTTGAAATGCTATATTATTTAAACTTTTTAGAAGATTCTCTATACATTTTATTTTATTGAAATCCATTATGCCGATAATGAGAAGTTCGAAAAAGTGGTTTTATGGTAGGTAAAGTTAGCAACATTTTATTTTAAAATTTTGTTTATTGAATTAAAAAAATTATTAATCTAAAGAAAAAAATGTTATCGAAATACAAGGTGACGTTTTCAAAAAAATGCAATTTTCGATCACCAAAAAATTGTATGGTGGGTACAGTTATTTTTAAATTAAAAATTGGATCGTCAAGTTGAAAAAAAAATTTAAATCCGAAAAAAATTGATGGAAATTCAGAATACACAATACCTACAATCCCAACTTTTGTCGAGCTTTGGCATAAAATAAATTATCATTTTGAAAAAAATCTAAAACAAAAAAATGGTATCAAAGGGGTTATCATAAATAACAATTGGGAAATTTTTTTTTTTTGAGCATTATCTAGCTTTAACTAAACTATATTTTGATTTGATTTTTTTTAAATCTGTGCAACAATTTTTGGGGAAAAAAATTTTGTGTAAAATCTCGAATGAGAAATTCATATGTCAGGCACCGTTAGGTTTGGTCTTGAAAAAAAAAGGAAAAACCTGTGGGGGAAGGGAGAATTTAAAAATACTTTTTCAGTTTAATTTTTTTTAAGCTCTAGTAGAACGGACACACAAACATAATTGCGAGACCCACTCAAAATCTCAAATTGGATTTTTTTACAAATGCATATAGTACCTAAATATGTCGCAAGTAAAAACATAAAGAAACTCGGTAAGAAACACCAAAATACTCAAAAAAAAATAAGTGGATTGTGGATTAAACCTACGTGGTGCAACGTTAAAATTCGCATTTGAACTACTACTTCTGCGGTGGTGTAGAAAATAGTTTTGGTACAAAAATTTGATTTTCTTATAATTAAAAAGTTAACACTGAAGAAATTTTAGTAAAAAAGTTGAAAAATATCAATGTTAAAAAAAAAAATTGTTTGACCAACGTTATTATATTCAATACAATTTTGAACAAATTTTGATATGTGCATTTTTGTCAAAACTTCAAAAGGAGCGAGTTATTTAACAAAATCTAGTTTACTCTAAATTCAAAATGCCGGCTAAGACCTTATTTAATTTTTTACATTGTAAATGTATTTCCCGGCTGCGCTTATAATCAGCAGTCAACAGAGAGGCAAAGAGACGTAATTTGTTCCATTTGTACCCTAGTATGAAATGGCTAACAAGTGGAATAAAAAGCCGATAAACTGAGAACTATTAAAATCAAACTCGTATAAAGTGACGTATGGTTGAAAGAAATAAAATGCACGACTGGATCGCACGAACTTGCTCTTATGTAAAAGTACTTTGGAATTTAAGATACATTTTATAAATATAAAACATGGATTTAATGAGATAATAATGTTCAAATGCATAAAATTGCCGGAAAAGTATAAATTTGTGCAAATAAACCTTAAAAAATCATTTTATTATTAAATAAATTTTTTATATAAGAAATTTCTCTAAAATTTTTCAAGAAAAAAATGTGGGATGCGAATTTTAAGTATTTAATAATATTGGTTTTAGGAAATAATTTCAAACAATAATCGTTCATAGGTTTTGAAGATATTGATTTAAATTTTTTTTTTTTTTTTTTAAACTCAATAAATATTTTTTCGAATATTTTTATATATAATATTATTTTAAACTTAAGGGGACTCCTGCTAAAAATTTTGGGTTAAAATCCTTAGAGCCGTTAATGAGAAAGTCGAAAATCAAAAAAACGGGTCTATGGCAGGTACCCCTAATAAAATGTTGCCCCAAAATTTTTGTTGACCAAAATGTAGTCCATGTCCATAATATCACACCTAATTTTTTTTATCTAAATCGTTAGAGCCGTTTTCGAGATAAATAAGATTTTGCATTACGGGTGTATGGGGGGTACCCTTAGTTTTGGAGCTAAAAAAAAAATTTCAATTTTTCCTCTAGGGAATCGCCGAAGACTCTTAACTACCGAGATTGAAAGAAATAGGTCCAATGGTTTAGGCTGTAGTGAGAGGTACAGACATACAGACACACTGAAACATGTTTTTTGTGTACTAAATTTTCCTTAAAATTTTTATAAAAAAAATTGATATGCAAATTGTTAGTATTTAATAAAATACATTTTTAAACGTAATTTAAAAATTTAATCGTGTATCGGTTTTCAAGATATTGAATTTTCAAAAAAAAAATTGTATTATTTTTTTAAAAATCCAAAAACTATTTTGTCGAAAAAATTTTTAGCTTGTAATTTTTCAAATGCAAAGCAGCTCCTGCATAAAAATTTTGGTTAAAATCGTTAGAGCCGTTTGTGAGAAATTCGAAAATCAAAAAAACCGTTCTATGACAGGTACCCCTAATAACATTTCCCCCCAAATTTTTTTTTCACCAAAATATAGTCCATGTCCATAATAGCACACTTAATTTTTTTTATCAAAATCGTTGGAGCCGTTTTCGAGATAAATAAGATTTTGTATTACGGGTGTACGGGGGGTACCCTTAGTTTTGGAGCTAAAAAAAAAATTTCAATTTTTCCTCTAGGGAATCACCGAAGACCCTTAACTACCGAGATTGAAAGAAATAGATCCAGTCGTTTAGGCTGTAGTGAGAGATACAGACATACAGACACTCTGAAACATGTTTTTTATGTACTAAATTTTCCTTAAAATTTTTATAAAAAAAATTGATATGCAAATTGTTAGTATTTAATAAAATACATTTTTAAACGTAATTTAAAAATTTAATCGTGTATCGGTTTTCAAGATATTGAATTTTCAAAAAAAAAATTGTATTATTTTTTTAAAAATCCAAAAACTATTTTTTCGAAAAAATTTTTAGCTTATAATTTTTCAAATGCAAAGCAGCTCCTGCATAAAAATTTTGGTTAAAATCGTTAGAGCCGTTGGTGAGAAATTCGAAAATCAAAAAAACCGTTCTATGGCAGGTACCCCTAATAACATTTTGCCCCAAAATTTTTGTTGACCAAAATGTAGTCCATATCCATAATATCACACCTAATTTTTTTTTATCAAAATCGTTAGAGCCGTTTTCGAGATAAATAAGATTTTGCATTACGGGTGTATGGGGGGTACCCTTAGTTTTGGAGCTAAAAAAAAAATTTCAATTTCTCCTCTAGGGAATCACCGAAGACTCTTAACTACCGAGATTGAAAGAAATAGGTCCAGTGGTTTAGGCTGTAGTGAGAGGTACAGACATACAGACACACTGAAACATGTTTTTTGTGTACTAAATTTTCATTAAAATTTTTATAAAAAAAATTGATATGCAAATTGTTAGTATTTAATAAAATACATTTTAAAACGTAATTTAAAAATTTAATCGTGTATCGGTTTTCAAGATATTGAATTTTCAAAAAAAAAATTGTATTATTTTTTTAAAAATCCAAAAACTATTTTTTCGAAAAAATTTTTAGCTTATAATTTTTCAAATGCAAAGCAGCTCCTGCATAAAAATTTTGGTTAAAATCGTTAGAGCCGTTTGTGAGAAATTCGAAAATCAAAAAAACCGTTCTATGACAGGTACCCCTAATAACATTTCCCCCCAAATTTTTTTTTCACCAAAATATAGTCCATGTTTATAATATCACACCTATTTTTTTTATCAAAATCGTTAGAGCCGTTTTCGAGATAAATAAGATTTTGTATTACGGGTGTACGGGGGGTACCCTTAGTTTTGGAGCTAAAAAAAAAATTTCAATTTCTCCTCTAGGGAATCACCGAAGACCCTTAACTACCGAGTTTGAAGAAAATACCTCCGGTAGTTTAGGCTGTAGTTCGAGGTACAGACATACAGACAGACAGACGGAATTGTCGGACCCACTTTTTTCGTCTTCGCTATCATCGTAATGTCAACTTTGATCAAAATCTCGAGTTCGATTTTTTTTCCAAATGCAGAACTTGCCCTATAGTACCTATATCGCAAGTAAAAACTAAATAAAAATTCCCATATCATTCATTTTTTTAATTATGTCCCACTCCATGATAATTATTTTTATACATGTTTTACTTTTCTTCAACAAAAATTTATTGCTCAATATTTAGACCTATGGGTAGCAATTATTATCATCATTATGTCGCCAAAACAGCAATTAGCTTTTGCGAAAGATGTTTAGTTGTGCCTTTAACTGAAGACCATTACTACTAAACTCCCTTGCATGACCAATGTCAATGTATGTATGTAAGTAGATATAGTAATTCCAGAAAGCAACAAGTTCAGGTAATTTCTCAATTAACTTATCATTATGAAAAGGGAAATATTGTTAATAAAATGGATGACTGGGTCGCACGAATTTGCTCTTGTGGTTCAATGGTTTTAAGTAAAAATTAATAAAAAAAATTATTTTTTTGAATAATTAAAAAATATCAATTTTCATTATCATAACAAAATTGGTCGAGGTAATTTTATTACATTTCTAAAAAAAAAACTTCTAAACCTCCATTTCGTTGAATGTGAATTTTTTACGTTCTTGGAATTTCTTTAGATATTAAAGGTACAAATTCCAATTAACTCCATTTTCAATAAAATACAAAATTAATCCATTAATCCCGTTAAAGATGGGCTAAGACAAAAAATTCAGTTTTTCCTCCACAAAATCTCATAAAATTCTTTGCAACTTTTAAATTGGTGCTTCCGGTTAGGGTCTAGCACAATTTTCACCCGAACGAACTAAGTCACAGGCAAACAAGCTGATACTTAGGGTACGATATTTTTGGACTTCTTCATCATTTCAATGTTAATTTTTGTTAAAAACTCGAATTTTTTTCACACGAAACCAATACTTTTCCCTTAGAGAAAGTTAAAGCTAAGGGTAGGGTCGAAACTCAATTCACTAAAAATGTTATACTTTTACCTTTTATGTAGGTTTATTTTCCAAGCATTAGAACAAGAAGCACTTAGGGTTATTAAAACTTATTTGGTCACTGACCTATAAGTATGCAGTAAAATGTCCTAGAAATTATCGTGTAGATGTAAGTTTTGTATAATAAATTAGTTTTATTATAATTTCTTTCGATTTATGTACGAGTAGATTCGTAAGTGAAGAGTTGTGGGGTTGAAATAGAAACTCTATGACAAATATTTAATGATAAATTAAGCTTTTGACATTTGATTAAAATTTCAATAAATTTTTCATTATATATTTTGTATGCCATGTTTGTGAAACATATTTGAGAATGTGAGCGCGCCATAATGGTGCACGAAAATATGTTACTTCAGTTTCGACTCTTGGAGTCAGATTACACGATTCTTTATCTCGTTCGTTTCGTCTTTGGTCTTTTTGACATTTTGGGTGAGGGGTATAGAAACGTATCTTGATGTCTTTTTGCTGATATAGACGGTGTTCAGGTGTTCACACTTAACTAAATTCTCTGACTTTTTTTGACATTTCTGTACTATATCTCACTCCCTCTCTCCGAGACTTATAAGCCGATTGACATCATTCCCATCACGTGATGGATACTGTCAAACTAAATATAAGAGGAAAAAAAATGCTCCATATAAATTAAACATTTTCTCGAAAGTGGGCGGATACCACACCCCCTAAATGGAAAACCTTAATTTTTATTTTTGGTCTTTTTGAGCTTTACCGTTCTACCAAATTTCATTGTCCTACTGCAATCGGAAGTGTGCCATATAGTATAATTTACATCAGTTCTGAGGAAGTGGGCAGATACCACGCCCCTGAATGGAAAACCTAGAATTTTATATTTTTTTCTTTATATGCAATTTAAGCCCTACCACTTAACCAAATTTCATCGTTTTACAGCAGTCGGAAGTGCTCCATTAAACAAACACCAATTCGGAGAAAGTGGGCGGACACCAGGCCCCCTGAATGGAAAACGTCAAATTTTCAATTTTGTCTTCTGCTTGCATGACAATACCTACCGTTGTGCAAAATTAAAAGATTCTACGATGTCGGGAAGTGCTCCATAATTTTGATAATCTGTCAGTCAGTTACGGTTTTTGTGATTTTTGAGGCCTTATATCTCAGGAACCGCTTATGCTAGAAAATTGAAATTTGGTGAGGAGCCTGTGCCTGACTAGCTTAGCAAATATGTATTCAGAATTTTAAGTTTCTGACTTCATTGGTACTGAAGATAGGTAGGGGTCAAAAATCGCCTGAGTTTGTTCCTGTAAAAACGGTGTAGTTCCAAAACTTGGCTGGGCACTACCGTGCCCTTTCATCTTAAGTGCAATCTTCCATAAGGTAAACAGTGACACGGAACGTGTAACCATAGACCCATGTTTTTGGTTTACCCTAGATCTATACCGGCGATATTTATACATCAACAGATAGGGAATACACAACAACTGAAGTTTTTAATGTCACGAAAAGTCTTCTCCAAGGCACAATGATTGCGCCAATACTTTTCAACATATACATTTCTGATATACTCGGGGAGGTCGATAAAATTCGTTAGCTTTTTGCCGATGATGCTATTTTATATGCGAGTGGCTCCAAAATTGAACATATTCAAACACAACTCTAAACCGAGTATGGTGGACATTTAACTTTTCATATATGGAAAAGTTCCGAGCATTGGAAAAGAAGTATTTCGGAGCCTTTAGACCAGTGATCTGATAGGTAGTCTAACTCAGGCCTTTGCGTGTACCGACGATCTAATAGCGTACAGAACAGCTCCAAAAATGGACATCATCAGAATTCTTTTGAACAGTGACTTCGACAATATTCCGCAATACTGCAATGATGGGAAGTTGAATAATTAACTTTCAGAAACCTGAAACTATTCTATTTAGGACTGCGTTGCGCGGAGCTGTAAGGGACACGAGAAAGAACTGGGGGAGGCTAGTGATCGTAGGGCCCGATGAAAATCCACTAGATAGTAGAAGTGTAAGTATATGCTTGGATCAGTATTTGTATTTAGACAGACATATAAATGATGCTCTTGCAAGGCTAGGGAAGCCTTTTTTCCGTGATGAAAAGTTTGTTTTACATCAGCCGGCTTGATAGCAGGGTGAAGATGATTTGCTACATGGCCCTCATCCGTCTGATGATTATCTATTTATGCTTGATATGGTATAACGTTTCCTCATCTCATATGGAAACACAGAATGAGTCGGCGTACAAACATTACTTCCAGGTTCTATACAACAGAGCTAACATAGACAGAATTGATATTTTTTGTTAAAGCTGATTCGTCATCACATTACAAGAGCGTTGTCCCCGACCAACAGCCTAATTTTTGGGGCTTACTACCCTAGTGACGATTATTACGAGAGTGTTTTCTTTTAAGCGACT
This sequence comes from Philhelius festivus, assembly GCA_963931855.1. Classification (NCBI taxonomy): domain Eukaryota; kingdom Metazoa; phylum Arthropoda; class Insecta; order Diptera; family Syrphidae; genus Philhelius; species Philhelius festivus. The sequence goes on from OZ007556.1 coordinate 209,354,171, forward strand.
GTATTCCGCCCTATGCATTCCTCTACTTAGACAGTCAAGGGCTGATCCAAGATACAACTGAGATTCCGCTAATCTATCAAGGGCTGTAGAACTCTGGATAGACGCCTTCTTTATAGTCGCACAAGGTGGAGCAGATCGACTTCTATTCAGGAGGATTCGAAGGGAAATGGACTTGTTAAGCTTTTTTGTTGTATGTTATAAGAAGGTATCTATACAATTTCAATGGCTTCGCTTATCCGAGTTATATGCAAATGGATTGAATACAAAAATACTGCCTTGAATATCATAAAAAATATTATTTCAAATTGAAACACTGTGCATTTTTTTAAAATTGATGAAAAATACTTTTAATTTTGTAGTTACCCAATCAAAATGTTCGTGTACAAATTTCAAAATGTCTAACCTTACATAGCTTGTATGATGTGAATATAAATGCTTCTACCCGGAACTGTGTAAAGTTACTCTTAAAATTAAGTTCTCTGTAATGATAGCATCAAAAGTAACGCTTCAATGTTTAGCAATGTGTAACATTTAAATAAATTTTGCCTTAATTGATTCCAAGAATGGGCGCTGCTCGGGCAATACTTAGCAATATTATGTACATTATCAAGTCACTAGGTTCCATACCCTATACCCAACCCAATGTATAATTCTATGTAAATTCATTCACACTTCGTAAAAAAACGAAGCTTATCTGTTGCTTGGAAATGCCCATGTCGACTTTAACATTAACAACTTGTACCTAGCTCTACTCGTACATATATGTAGTAGATGAAACATGAACTGGTTGGGGATTCCTTGTGTTATGCAAATATTCGTTCAGAAAGTTGCGGCTTAGCGTGACTGCAGGCACAAATCGATGCATCATTTATACGAGTCGGTAATTTAGTCAGAAAATTAAAGTATGTACTTAGATTAGACAAAAGAATGAAATAATTGTATCATTATCATCAAAAATTACTTAACATTATACATCTACATCTACACACATAGGTGCCTTCTCTGGCACCTGACGTATGTATGAATAAAAGATTAAGCACAATTAAGTAATAATTAATAATACACGTTATGTTTATTGCTATAAGTTTGCTTGCAAAATAGATAACGAACTTTTAAATGAATATATTAAAAAAAACTTGAAATTTCACGTCAAGCATTAAAATCTTGGATAGGAACGCTAAAACAGTTAGTTTTGGCTGTCTGAACGTAAACAAATTTATACCCAGTTAATGAAGTTTTATTAAACTAAACTTGATTCACACAGTCAAATCCGATTATTTGAAATGTTTAAAAAAAAAACTCTTATGAACAAAATTGCTTAGCTAAAAGAAAAAAATAGGCTCAAGATTTTAGCCGGATTAGTACGATATTAGGCTTATTTTACTTAGTTAACTGTGCCTAGACAATTTTATTTAAATGCACATTTCAAGCACCCACTCAATGCAATCCCGAGCTTAATGTACTAGTGGTTTTATCACAACGGAGACCCATATTTCCAAGAACTCCGTCTCTTCTGTACTTCGTCTAAGTGACAAAAAACATTAGGAACATCCTTCCAGAGTTTCAAAAGTATCTCTTATATAGCACACGATAGTTACTTGGACCATCAGATTGAAACAGTCGCCACCAAGGCTTAGGACAGGAAGAAAACTCCCCGCACCAGAAGAGACAGGTACAAAAACTTGCCCTAGAATGTACGAGTTCAAGCAATATATAGATACTCAATAGCAAAGACTCCGCAAAAACAACTTCTGCTGAAGCTTTTCCCAATCGTTTTAAGGATTGTTTAAGAAAATCGCCCTTCCACACACCTTCGTGACTTTATCGAAGAAGAAGAAGCTCGATTTGAATAGATTTCAGCTACCACTGAAACCGTGACCTCATTAAACAAAAAAGATCCCTCATCAGAGTCGCTCCTGAGATTTTTTCACTTCTCCTGATGAAGAAGTTGACATTATCATCACCTGAAAATTAAAAAAAAATCAGCAGTACGCGAAAAGATTTTTAAATACACGCCTAAAAAGTCACCAAATCTTGCTGTTTTCCTTCTGACTAAAATCTTCAACAACTTTCTAAACACCAGCTTTTTCCCGGAAGCTTGGAAAATGACAAAAGTTATCCCTATCCCAAAGAAGACAAACCGCGCAAATGTAAAAGGATATCGGCCAGTTTCGCAGATTGCTGTATGAGCAAGATACTGGGGGCGGGCGTTAGTATTGAATAAACTGAACATTTCCTGCAGATAAAGAGATTTCAGATTTCATACCAGAGTTACGGCTTTCGAAGTCTCCAGAGCTGGGACTTCATGATGACGTTACATTTGGACTCAACAAAAAGGAAACGGCTAAAGCGTGTTTGATGGACATAAAATACTTTCGACTTCTTTTAAGTAAGAAGATCAAGCTGCTTATATACAAGCTACTTAGCTGGCTTACTACATCACCAACACCAATGAAGAAGATGAAGCCTTTTGAAAGAAAGATGCTCCGCATTTGCACTGGAATACACCGTAACCCACTGACGTACATATACCAACTTAGAAGCTGGTAGCAAAATTAATACCACTGCTGCAAAATCATCAGGAACCTGGAAGAGCATTTCAACTCAGAAGTATAACAACTCCTCCAGCAATAACTAGATCCTAGTGACATGGTATCTATACAACCGAGTCATTACTGACTATCAATATGAAATAATCATCAACAACTCCGACAAACCTTTTTACATGAAGAACAACAATCAGCACTACCCGGAAATACAGATTTCAAAATCGGCTCACTCAGAAATGCATCTTTTTAAAAACAACTTAATGGACGAAAAAATAAAACAAATAAGGATTAAAAGTCATTTTTGAATTTCTTTTAAAATTTTGTATTCATTTCTCAGATGCTTTAAGCACATCAAGCTCATCATCAAGTGAACAAAGTTTAAGTAAATGGGGCAAAATTTTAAACAACCTATTATTAAGGGCTTAGCAATTTACTAGTTAGCAATTTGTTCAACTTTTAGTAATTTACTAACTCTTCGAAAATTTTAAACCTTTTCTTTCGATTTACTAACTAGTAAATTACTAAAATGCTGCATTTGAACAGCTCCAAACAATGACAAAATACAAAGCAAACAAAACTAAATCTGAAGAACCGACTTAATAATTCGATTTGTCAGAAGTCAATGTGACAACCACAATTAATTTCTCCCAAAGAAGTGTAATGTAACAGTACTAATAATTCTGATGAAATTGGAATCCCACGGTCTTGGATTTTCAGCTTTTCAACCAAGAACCGAACTGTTGTCTTGTCAGACCTATAACTGGAGTAAGATTCTCCATCGTCCAGTTCTTCAAAAGGATTTGCTCGTGACTTTAAACATCGCACTTTTCTGCACAAAGCTTAGGCTTCAAACATATCGAAATCTTCGTCTTCTGAAAACATATTACGTATATTATTTTATTTACTTTTAAAAACAATTAGCTCACGAATAAAAAAACACAATTTAACTATTTCAAATAAAATTGCCAAGAAATTTTTTCCGAGGGAAATAACAGAAGTCATACGGATTTAGCAAATTACTAAAAGTTAAAGTAGCCAATTTGTGATTTTAATTTTAGTAAAATGTTAAGAGATAGTAATATGTTAAAATCGTTTAAAATTAGCAAAATCCTTAGAAATTTACTAAAATGGCTTTAACATATTACTTAACCGTTTAAAATTTTGCGCCAATGAAAACAAAGAATGAAATAACTTAAAATAAACCATTCACTAGTGAATCAACTTGAGGATGTGTTGGAAAAGTATACTTTATTGTATGTCAAGTTGATCAAGTTGAATTATAGTTGAAATTCATTATTATATGCAGGTGAAAAATAAAATTCTTAAAATTCTTAAGCTATAAATTCGTTTAAGATAATTTCTTATAAAAAGAAAAAGAAAATGTCAAAATCGTTAATTTAAACATAAAGATATAGTTAAGGCCGGATTAAGACCATTGACAAAACTTCTGTCATACAACTGGAATACTTTTTAACAAGATAAATTCTTAATTGAATGAATATTTTCGAAAATCAACACGACCATTCTTCCTTACATTATTATAGCCGTGTTTTATTGGTTAGTGAATACGCTACATTGCAAAATTTAACACGGAAAACAACAACAAACGATTAATGGATAAAAATAAGCTAGTAATTGAAAAGAACATTTTAGTGAGGATGGAGTTTCGGATGTTGAAATGTAGGAGGTGTTTAGGTGGTGTCCGAAAAAATATATATTGGCATGCTTGAGGGTGTGTTCGTTGGTATTTATTTTGTTATACTTTGCCTTTACTAGTCTAAAGTGTGATCGCTCCGCAATTTACAGAACAAATATTTTTCAAATGCAAAATTTTAATTCATACTATAATTCCGGTTTTACACTACTGCCATTAATTTTGTCACAAAATATTGAATTAACTTACACGAAGGCGAATAGTTTCGATTGGTATGTTTTATCAGTACACGAGTACACTGGCATTTGTTCAGAAATGTCGTGTAACTGCGGCATAACGCTGAATTTATATGACAACTGATAAAATTTATTTGAACTAATACGATGTTAAACTGTTTTAGTAAAAAACTAAGATAAGACAACGATTTTGCAAAATTTTAATCGAATACAGCATCGTACTTTCTCTACCCTTTTATTAAAGTTAAACTCATCGAATACCGAACGAACTGTCATTGTTTTAGGTGTGCTCATAAGCAATTTATTAAAACAAATTGTCTAAGTACGAAATAGAGAATGTTTAAAATTAAGAATAAGTTAGAAAACTGGTTTAAAGTTAGGAAATATATAAAAAGTATTATACTATTACCTTACTATAATAGGCTGTTTAAAATCTCCAACACTAAAAAAATTCAGTATAAAGCAAATAAAATACGTTTTTTTTACAAATGTAAAAATTAAGAAATACAATAGTACCAATAGGGATACGAAAACATTTTGATTAGATTGTAGAAAAAAGATATATTTTCGTACTTTTGTAAGTGTAAATGCAAAATTTAATAGTGAGAAAATCTCTAAATCAACTCGATCTGCATTTTCATGAATATTTCAACTCCACCTTAAAAACGAGATACAAATCTTTCGAACACATCCGTATAAGTTAATTCAACAAGTAAGAAGGTTTTGGCACATCAGTTTGACTAAATTTTAAGAAAATTTCAAGTTATCTTGTCCAGATTAAACATCATTTTTGTACTTTTTAATTTCTTTTGACGAAACTAATGACAGATCTAAAAAGTATTTATACGATTAAGTCTTAATTAAATTGAAACAATTTCGATATCTTTAAGTGTTTAAGAATACATTTTCAGTTATTTCTATGGGAAACCAATTATTTTGACAGTTATTTAGTAAATCGGAAACGCTTTTTATGGACTTCGTTCCAAAAGTCACCGCACCACTCAGATTGCTTTTTCCCAGGGCGAAAAATTAAATAAAAATACTCCGCAGCCCTCTTTCGATTAAATTTGATACTTTTACCTGACAGATAGGGAACAAACTATATAAATTGTATTCCAATAGAGCTATAAGTACGAGTTGTCACCAGAATCCAAACGAATAGAAAATACGTCTTGATGTTATTTCAGATTCGAAGCCAGAAACGTTAACACATTGACACATTTGACGTTAACAATGCACTTAGCGACAGCATTGTAAGTATTAATAATGTTTAAGTGAGGTCAAGTATTCAACGCGTTGACTACTAACGTTGACCATCTAATCGTTGATTAATATTTCAAATCACCTCATTTTGACTCTAGTGAAAATAACCCATAAATTGAACAAATATCACCGAACACATCCTCAAGTAATCAAAACATGGCTACCTCACTTGAAAATATTTTTTTGTATTTTTTGCTTGTATTATGTCGATTAAAAGACAGACCTACTCGGCATGAAGACTTTATTACAACTACCCTGTAGGCTTATAGTTAAGTGACAATTATGCATTATAATTATAATATAATAGAGAGTAGGTACAGCGTGTATCTACGATTCCATAATCTCTACATTTTTAACCTTTTGACATTTTTAAATGTTAAACAAAATTCTAAGGTTTATGGAAAATACTTAAGAGCGCAAGGAAATTCAAGACGAGGCTAACCATGTTTTAATCGACTACGAAGCCGCATATGATAGCATTTATCTTCAGGATCTCTTAAGGAGTTCATCTACCTTGGGGTAAAACTTCATGAAGAATTACCAGACGAACAATAATTAGTATCACACAGATACTTCGGTTTGGCGAAAAGAGTCTTCAAATTCCAGCCACGAGATTTGAAATGTAGATTAAGACTGAACCTCCTGACCAAGATGACTGGAAGCAGCATTCTCGGGATCGCAGAAAGTAGTAAAAGTAAAGTATTAAAATAAGAATTTGTGGTTTAATTAGTAACTTCAATCTAATACTATGTTCTCACCAAAACAAAATATGAGATTTCGTCTGAAATCTTTTGATATTTCAAGTTGATGGAACTGGATTTCATGTGGATTTTAATGAAATCTCAATTGAATCTTGCTACACTTATTTGAAAAATTAAATAATATTTTGCCCAATGAAATATTAAAATTTTCATACGAATCAAGACTAAACATACCTAGACTATAATATTTCTGATTTAATACAAGAATGGTTGACTGAGAAAAAAAAACCTGAACTAAAACCGCCATCATTTTTTATTTATTGATATCATTTTGAAGATAATTTTAATCTTTAAGTAGTCGTATACGTATACAAGTTTTCAAATGAATAGCAGACATTTTATCGAACTTGAACTAATTTTTCTGATAATAAATTTGCTAAATGTTACTTATAGAATTTCTATGTAAACAGAAAACAAAATTTATTAAAATACACAGCGTCTGTGGCTGTACGGGTTTAAACTTATCAATGAAAAATTCAGTCTTTTGTAGTCGTCAATTTAAAATTCTTAAAAGTGTTGATGTTTCCACTTAAAAAAAACTCATATACCCATAAGAAAAAACATCTTCAAAACATGTCAACAATCAATAAATCAGTAAACCAATTTTATAAAAAAAAATCTAAAACATTCCACTCACAGACCGACACATACATATCTTTTAAAAACAGTCCTCCATGAACACTCAGATTTTGAAATTTGATTTTTATATCCAAATAATTTGACTTTTATATTAATTCTAATAAGAATGTTTTTATTCTTTTATGTGTTTCTTTTTTATAGAAAAAAAAAACTTACTCTATTGCTCTTTTAACGGATTTAATTAAAATATTTTAAAATGAAATCTAGACACAAAAAAATTAATTAATCAAAAGCAATTTAACCGATGTGATGGTCACTGTGTGTCGCATATTTTGTTCTGCATGATGTCAGATTTTTTTTTGTCGTCCCTTAATGAGAACTGACACACTACTCGTAACTTATTACTGCAACATCCCCCACATTTCCATGTTAATTCAGTAAAATCAGAACTAGGGCGCCAATAAAATAATAACGAGTCAATAATTTTCACTTTAATTTGTCCAAAATGCCAACTTCCTGGAATACCTTCAGCGACTAATAGCTCGATTGTCAAAAATGTTGAAAAATGTTTTCCAAGATTTTCGTAGATACTTTCACGTTTTGAAAAAAGTGCGAACTGTTTGTTTATTGTTAGCAAGAAATATTGCGTTATCGGTGAATTATCCGACACGGATCTTTTCCGTGACGTAAGTTTGGGGTAATATAAAACAGCTGGATCTTAGATTCTTGTTGTATAGTCTTGGGTTGTTTTTGTGGTTTTTGAAAGAGTTTGTTTATTTTATGAATCGATTCAGCGTGGCATTGTTAAAATAAGACTCTCACACAAATCTGCAAAATTCATAGAGAAGCAGACTTTTTCCAAAAATAAATTCGATGAGTGTTTAGATAAATTCTATGAAAATAATAGTTCAAAGTATCTGGAGAATTACTGATAGAAGCAGAGGAAGAAAAAAATGAATAACAGGTATTTCTAAACTTTTAGGTCTTACTTAATATTAATGACAGCTGAAGCAATAATATTTTACAATTTTAACAGCTGTTCTATGATGGATATTATTTTTTTAGAGAATAAAACTTGTAAATATACAATATTCGATTATTTTTTTTTTATATCTGAGTAAGAATCTATTTGGAAAGAAAAAGAAAAATATTTTCAAGAAAAAAACTTTTGAAAGATTTCTTTAATTTGATTTCCCAACTTAAATTTTATCTTTAAGAATTTCAGAATGAAGGTTCTTATAAATTGAAACAAGATTTCGTGGCACAAGTTAGAAAGAATAGAACTCGTAAAGTCACAGAAGTTCTAGGAGATCTCGACAGATATAAATCATCGGGTCCAGATTTGTTCATAATCTAAAAAAGTGGAAAAATTACTGTGTAAGCTTTCCTCGTATCCAGAACACTTTTCATCTGGATTAAAAACAGCGTTTGATCAACATATTCCATCTTCCTCGCCTTATAATTACCGAAGAAGAATTATATTTACCAAATTTGTTCTAAGGCTATGGAAATGCTGACAAATCGTCAGCATATAATTTATCTTAAAAAGCAATATGACTGTCGTAGCCATAAATGGTTGGTTTCAAGTCTGCACTTCACAAAATAAATTATGGTATTCCACAAGGCTCCGGTTTGTCTCCTTTGATTTTTCATCTTCATGTATGATCTGTTGTTCAAAACTTCTTATCTAATCAACTGTTTTGCAGACGACAGGTCTATTAGCTTTTGCTTCTCATTACCTTGTTTCAATTTCAACAGTTTTGTTACATGGGGTGCCAATCATCGCGGGGAATTATATAGTCCCAAAACTCAGTCGCTAAGGAGGAATATACCCCCATTTCCACTATGAATGTTACTTGCATAGAGAAAACCGATTTCGGATTCTTGACATGTGTATCACTGACCACTTTCTGTGAAAATATCATATATGTATTAGATATTGCTAAAAATGCATCGAAATTCTTAGGTGACCTAAGACGATGTAAAAACTTCTCATGGGGTAACAATTTTTGAGGCATACACATTACACATGCCCAAAGCTAGAGTATAACTCCCATACATGGTCTGGAGTATCTATAATTCCAGCTACTAAATAGAGTCCATAAAAGATCTTAAAAACTGATAAATAATTTAGGACTTAAGAGCACTGATACCTTCTGATACCATTGTATCGCGTCTAGGCTGAGTAAGATCGCTTATACTAAAGCTTACATTCTTTAAAAACTTAAGTATGTGGAGTAGATATTTTTAGAAATTATAGTTCACTCTATTAATCTGGTGACGTCCCAGATACTTGTGTCTCTGATGTACGAGTGCATCACATCTATCTCATAAATAGTCCAGTGTTTCCGTTAAAAAATCTACCTGTCCAAGAATATTGAGATGTTTTCTCAGTTTCCAGTAACAAGTAATTATTTTGAGGTTATTGCTACTTTCTCCGACACAGGATGTAAAGCGTTCTGTAAGCATTTTGGCCTACCTCTATTCTTGGAGCACTGTCCACATTTTTTTAACTTATGGCCTCCTCTTTCGTTTTTATTTTTAATCACATTCTCTCGGGTTCAGGCCCCGTTAGGGGCATCGTTGCGTCTTTTTTACCTACATACGTAGCCCGGATTGCTCTATAAGTAGAGAAAGTTTGGTTCTGCATAAAAAAAAATCCTCATCCTGTCCCATGAGATGTTCTGGATCCATCAGTTTACAATTTGATTGCATTTGCAATGAGAGGGTTGTTCACTGAAGACTTGGATATGGAGTCTTTTTCTCCAATTCCTATACCTTTCAGTACCTTCCCTGACTTATCTTAGGATAGTTCTTTCAGCTGTACATCCTATTACCACATGTAATGGAGTTATCTGAAGGATAATATCTATTGCCAAGTTCTTATTAGTCTCGTAATGCATATGCATGTGAGCCTTAGAACGTTTTCTATTGATTTCTTAGGTCCTTTGCGCCAAGCAACTGCACTATTCGTAATTATGGGTTTTATTATCCATCTTATTATTTTTGGTTTGCAACCCCATAATTTGCCTACAAGTCTCTTGCATATCATAAGGGCTATTGTATCGACTTCCAGAAGAGTTTGCTTAGCGTTATTTCTAGATATTTTTCCTTCTTCTACGTGCCGATTACTTCACCATCTTATTTAACAGGTTTTATGTGTGGCATAAGTAAGTACTCGTAGATATGAGTAGGTGGCAGATCAATTTCGGAAACATTTGCTTCATTGAAGATTGAAACGCGTTCGAAATGTCTCATGCTTAACACTGTTTTATAGTTAATTTTTGAAACAATCTACTAGCGGAAATCCCAGCTGCATTCTGGCATACTGACTAGTCGTCAGTATTTCCAATCTGATTGCTACGAACATTCCACATTCCACATACCATCCAAACTGCAACTGCAACGAATTAATTATTCGCGCGCGACTAACCCCAAACTCATTTTTGTTTTTCTTCTTTTAAACGTCATTCGGGAAGAATAGAAAAATGCTATATGAACGAAAAGTCACAATAGACGAATTTTCGTTCGTTCACCAGTCGCTAGTCGCTCTCATATGAATAGTTCTTTAGGAGAGTTTACACTTCTAATGCACTTGTTTTTACACATCCCAAGAAAATTCAAAATCTTCTGAAAACAATTTTCTTCTATTTTATTTTATTTTATTTATGAAATGACTATTGTCAACTGGATAAAGTAATCTTTTCGAGTTAAACGGAAAGGAATACTTTTGTCTGTTGTTACAATAAGACGAATCTTGTTTAGTATTACGTCTTTACTTTTTTTTTTAAATATTCAAAAATTATCTACCACTGATTTAGTTTTATCGAATTTTGTTTTTAAAATTTTCCAAACTAATTTTTTTTTTGTAAGTTTCAAACTTACGAAAGATTCTTCAATGTCAACAACATCTCTAGTTATCAATTGTAACGGATGTACATACTCGTATTTAAAGTAAAAACCGCAAAAATCATAAGAAATCACAAGAATTAATAATATTATTGTAAATCTTACGATAATTCTTATACGGCCTGGCAAGCTCGATATTGTTATGAAAATGCTTCAAGCGATTAAGAAAGAATCATTTCTCAGTAAATTGTCTTTGAAATTCTTGTTAAAAAAGACTTTACACCTTTAAGTTGGACTTCAGTGAGGAACATAACTTTAGTTATTTGAATTAACTTCACCTTGGAAAGAATTGTTGGTACTTCAACTATAAGAATTGTTTTTTTTTTAATGTACGAGTATAATCTTAAATGTGTTTAATGATATTCAATTACCAAGCCTCTTGCTAAAAAGTGCTTTGAATTATTGATTAACATAGTATCAATGAATGTATTTTAAAAAAACACGTTTTTTGTTTACAAACATGTACAAGTGTTTGTATTTAATTTTAAATAAAAAAAAAACTTGTAAACATTGTTCATTTTTCAATTCTGTTAACGTTTGAACGATTTATTTATGTAAAGGGTGTGTTGAGAGTCACGAGTAACCAGATATGTGGAAAACTTAAATATTTCAGGAAGAATGTTTTTATAACGCCATAAGAACTTAGTTATTGCCGAAAAAGTCGAGTTTTACAGCTCGCTCAAGACGAATGCCATTTTTGGAAAGAAATCATTATTAGCGACGAAGCATATTTCGACTTGGTTGACATTGGAATAGTCGCTATTGGGCACCGAAAACCCTCAATTGATACACCAAGTCCATTAAACCCTCCTAGAGTAACTGTATGGTGCGCCATTTGGACCCTCAGCCAACCATCTACAATCTCGCTGCTTAAGGACAACATTAGAAACAAAATTGCTGAAATTACAACAGAAGTTTTCGAAATTGTTATGCAAAATGTTTTTAAAAAAAGCTGCTTGCCTAAATGCCATGGTTATTATGTATTTCATTTAAAACATCGCCCTGGAACATAAACCGCACCCTGTATACGAAAAGTGCTTCCTATATTATGCCAAAGCCTTTTAAAAAGCCAATTCTTTATTCCTTTGTTTTATTTTCAAATAAATTTTCGAATTAAAAATTGTTTTGAAAATTTTATGTAATTAAGTGATACATATTTTATATTTTATTATTTACTAACTTATTTTATTCTTACTTACTTTGTCCCGTATTACACGTTGCCTCATGAGACACGTCTCATTTTTGGCTTTCCTTTTAAATTTGTATCCCGTGAGGCAAAAGCTATTACACGTTGACTCATGTCTCATGAGACTCATGTCTCAAATTTGACAGTTGTTCGTATTTTTTAATACACAACACAACATAAAAGGAATATGAGAAAAAGAAACGTCAAAATGAGACTACTAAAAATCAGCCCGGTACTCACCGGGAATATTTTTTTGCATCTCATTTCCTCATATCTACTTTCTTTTTCGCACTTATGTGAGCCTCGTCTCGTGAGACATCGTGTAATAGGGGACTTTTAGTCAAACACTGAAAACCCGATGGTAAAAAGTCTAGTCTTACAAAATTAAAAATTACGAAAACAATTTTTTATAAAATTTGTAGAATAGTTTAAAAAAAGTGCATGGTCAATTTAAATCCAAGGAAATGATTTTTATTAAGTTCTTATAATGTAAAATTATTTATAATTTTTATAAGTGTGGCGTGCTACATTGTAAGTTCCATATAAACATACGTGTAAACATGTACACGCACATTCAAAATACTAACGCGTAATTTTAACTCGTACTGTACAACAAAACACTGAAGCTCGCCACGTCATCTCCGTCAAAGAAAATATAAAATGAACATCATTTCCGTCAAGCATATTACAGAATAGATACATACGCGGTCGTGACAAGTTGGCTCATTTAAAACTAAAACTGTTCAAATTGTAAAATATAAAAACCTAACTTAAGAATAAATAAAACCTAAACCTAATTTATACAAAAACGTGTTGTGTTATTTTTATCATTGGATCTTAACATTGTGCCTAGTGAAGGGAACAATAAGATTCTGAATAAAAAAATTGTTTAATTTTTCCACTTTTTTCGGTACACTTATGTTGAAATGCATTTTAATTGAAAATGTGTTCACTTCTAACATAACTCTTTTAAAATTATGGATTGCAAATAATTTTGCACAAAATTAAACGGTTGGAATATTGAATATCTTTAAGACCTTATTTTGGTCGATTAAAATAAAAAAAGAATACTTTCAGCAAACGTGCAAAATCTGACATCATTAGAATACGCCGCCGCCGTTGGGTAAGTATGCCTTAATAACAAATACATTTTTAGCAAAGCATTAAAATCTAGAGCTATCTTTTGTGTCCATCAAAACAAATTTTACATTGGGAGTTTTAATGTCATAAAGCTGCAAGAACGTTCCTTGCATTTAAAATTTATTGTCTATGTCATTTTTGAAAATAGATTTTATGCAGGTAATCAAATAGCAAATGCAACTTCATTGGCATTAGAGTTTGTTAATTTTGTGTTAAAAGTTTATCAAAGCATTCTCATCAAGGTGTATTTGAATTAATTCTGTATAACCCGCATCTTCTTCGTCTCTTTTAGAATCTTAATTAACAGTCCCACCTCCCACCTATAAGGTTTATGTGTAAGCCGGGTTACCTTCACTGCATCTTTTTGCAATAGGGCTTCATTTTAAGAATTGGGTCGCAGGTAGTTCTTTTATATTTTTTAAGAAGCAAGAACTTATCGAAGAACTATGGACAGAAGATAACAGTGTTTACTACAGAACAATTCTTGTTTCTGAAGTTAGGACACTATTTATACCAGCAATCTGCAAACTGTCCAACTCAAGTCAATCTGATCACCTTTGAAAATGCTCATAAGATTTATTCAAACTAAATTGTAAAACTTATATGAAGGTTTTTATAATACAAACTCTATATACTACTGAAATAAATCAGCCAAGTAGAAGACTTAGCACTATTATTGGACTTGTTGAATTATTGATTCAAATTAGCTTTTTTGGCCTTTAGTCCACAAAAATTGGCGTTTCGTCCGGGTGATCTCACATGGACTCATCAGTTGACTTGTGAGGACCTTGTCAATACGCAATTTTTTTTAAGTTCAGTTCATCTTATATGAATTTTTTGACAAAAATCCAATGTGAACTATACCCAACAAAGATTAGAATTGTAATCATTAATGTTGGAATTTGTTTTGCCCGTGGCCTGGCATTGAATATTTATATGAAGGTTTTTATAATACAAACTCTATATACTACTGAAATAAATCAGCCAAGTAGAAGACTTAGCACTATTAATGATTACAATTCTAATCTTTGTTGGGTATAGTTCACATTGGATTTTTGTCAAAAAATTCATATAAGATGAACTGAACTTAACAATAATTGCGTATTGACAAGGTCCTCACAAGTCAACTGATGTGTCCATGTGAGATCACCCGGACGAAACGCCAATTTTTGTGGACTAAAGGCCAAAAAAGCTAATTTGAATCAATAATTCAACAAGTCCAATAATAGTGCTAAGTCTTCTACTTGGCTGATTTATTTCAGTAGTATATAGAGCAGTGTTGGGACTTCTACCACTTAAGTGGTATTTCTACCACTTTTTACTGTTCATGAAAACCTACCACCTAAAAATCAAATTCTACCACTTTTTGCACTTTTAACTTTACCATATACCATACGACCACAACCACACCTAAAATTTTATTAGGACAATATGCCTTGGAAGACATTGAAAAAGTCTTAAGAATAAAAAAATATAGTGTACTAATTGATGAAAGCACTAATATTTCATCAAAAATTTGTTTTGTTGTCCTTGTGAGGTATTTTGATTGAAGGAGCAGAAAAGATAAGTTTTTGGGTTATTTGAGCTAGAGGACTCAACAGCTGAATCAATCTACAATAAAATTGTAGAAACTTTGAATCTTTTGAATATTCCAATTCAAAACATGATTGGATTTGCTTCAAACAATGCTGCTGTTATGATGGGTTCTTTAAGTGGTGCCTCATGTTTGAAAAATATTAATCCTAATATTTTATCGATTGGAGATACATGTCATAATTTAAGTTTTTTCTCCGCTTATGCTGCTAAATGTATACCTGTGCAAATTGAAAAATCCTTAAAAGATATATATTTGTATTTTTGCCACAGCTCGAAAAAAAAAACAAAAAGATTTCATTACTTTCCAAAAAGCACTTGGGGTTAATGACCATCAAATTTTAAAATTTTGCCAAACTCATTGGCTGGAAATGGTCTTAAATAAAATCATAGAGCAGTGGAATCCCTTGTTTGATTTTTACTTATAGGTACTATAGTGCAAGTTCTGCATTTTTCTATACTGCACTCATTTGAAGAACTTACTTCTAAGGCTTCACAAATTTTTGATTTCTTAAAAAATAAAGACAATTTAGTTTTTTTTAATTTTTTGTCAATAAATCTGAAAATTATAAATGAATTAATCACAATTTTTCAATCTGAGAACACAAAAATACACTTTTTGATCGAAAGTATGAATACGTTAAAACAATATAATCAACAAATTTTGTAAAGTCAGAAAATATTATTATAAACACAAATGTAAGAAGCCCTGAAAACTATTTACCATATTCTCAAATGTATTTTGGCCTTCACTTTTAAAGGTACTCATTAGAAAGTGACATCTTTTAACAAAAACTAATGGAATTAAGAAAAGTGATGTGCAGCTATTATGTCGAATTATGTTTTCAAATTCGAGAAATACTTAACTTTTCAAACGATAAATTAAAATTAGTTTTAGGTCTTACGAGACATTTTTAACCAAACATAACGAATCTAGAATGAATTAATAATGAGTGGAGAAAACTAATAAGAGAAAATCACCTACTCCAAATTTTTTAAACTGATGGTATGGACAAGTTATTGTTTAAAAACATTTCTTCATATGATGGAGCTTTGTTGCTTACCGCACAGCAGTGCTGCTGCGGAACGTAAATTTTCATGTTTGAAAAATAATAAAAATGAAAAGAGAAATAAATTGGAAACTACAACTGTTCACAACATTTTAGCTGCAAGGGAAATTCTATTCGATTATCAAAATTTTGATCCTCTAGAAGAATTAGTAAAATATGCTTCAAGATTTAGATTTTCCGACAGCTTATACTCGTATGTTATATACTATTTAAGTTTTTGGTTTGGAACGAGTCTAAAATAAAATTGTATGGTGTTGTGTATGTATATGACTTGCTTCCAGATATAATGCGATCTTTGAAACATAAAGAACTGAAATTTTATTTATTTTATTTTCGTATTTTATTTATTTTTAATAAAGTTATTGAATATACGATTTGTTACATAAAAATGGCTTTTAATTTCTACCACTTTCTTGACAACGTTTCTACCACTCTTTTGCTTCTGCGAAGTCCCAACACTGATATAGAGTTTGTATTATAAAAACCTTCATATAAATATTCAATGCCAGGCCACGGGCAAAACAAATTCCAACATTAATGATTACAATTCTAATCTTTGTTGGGTATAGTTCACATTGGATTTTTGTCAAAAAATTCATATAAGATGAACTGAACTTAACAAAAATTGCGTATTGACAAGGTCCTCACAAGTCAACTGATGAGTCCATGTGAGATCACCCGGACGAAACGCCAATTTTTGTGGACTAAAGGCCAAAAAAGCTAATTTGAATCAATAAATTGTAAAACATCACTTCCTACTAATGAAGAGTTAAATAAGGACGGGTAGATGTTGAAATGGCATAAAACAAGCTGTGTGTGAGGTATTAACAAATTTGTTTTTTATTTGAAAGGCCCATATAAATGTCAATGTGTATAAAATATGACATCGTTCAAATGCCAGCCCCGGTTTCTTTCCGTGGCACGGATCCGAGTCTTCTACATAGATCCGGCTGAATTTTAGCGATGACTGGTGTTATGTTCACCTTAAAAGCGGGATATTCGCATAGACCGGCTACTTAAAGAAACCCTACAAGAACAGGTCTAGCGAGGTCATATAGCGCGACCCTGTCAATTCACGTGACCTCTGAGAAAGATATCCTTTCCCTCAAATCGTTCATGTAGAATGCTAATTGTGGCGTCCGCTGTGTTGCACTCAGATCTGTTCTGCTGGGCTGTGTTCAATTTGGGCCACATAAAATTGGTTATTGATTCTGTAGCGATCGCCATTGATGGTGAGCCACGGCGATGATCTCGGCCGATATTGCGTTCCTTTGATGTAGATATTATTATGACTGAATAATTACCGAACCTAAACGTTGAAGAATTGACTCTTGACTGTAAAGGGCCACCACGTCATTTGCATGGGACCTTCCAGATGAGCTCAAATGAGAAGCCCTTTTCAACATAAAAGCAAGTACTTGCGGTTATTCCAGGTTTTTCTTAGTTTTAAACGAAAATAAAATGCCACAAAAATACTAAAGAAACAATCTAAAAATATTTGTGTGAGACGTGAGAGCTTTTTGAAACGAACATATGGATGTCAGACTCGCTTTGATTTAAACCAGAAACCAACTTTGTGGATGTTCAACTGATTTGTTTATAATTTTTTTACAATATGCATGTTCAATATTCATAGCTATCTTGGGATACGAAGGAAGGCACTATAGGTTTAGGTCCAGGTTGTTTAGACTTTTACTCCGAAGAAATTCAAAAAAAGCTGAATTTTGGTTTATTTTTATGTCTTAAGTATTTTATAAAAAGTAAAATAGAGGTTTTTTGCAAGTTTGGTCTGGTGAAAATGAAAACAAAGAATCTTCCAATCAATCTAGAAAAAGAACAATATCTCCGACTAAAGTTATTCAAAATTTCGAAAGAGGAATTAAATGGATTGGCACTATTACAATTAAAAAGCGTACCGGCCAATTAAAACACGGACAAGTATTAAGAATTTTTCAACTGAATTTCTCAAAAACGGAATAAAGTTTCTATAAATATCAACAGAATTACTCTCTAACTTAAGTTTATTAGAAAACTAAAATTTTTAATATCGGGACAAACACTGAATGGCGTGAATAGACCTTGCAACAATTAGTTCACGTTATCAAGACTGTGCTGTATTAAGTAAATACAACTGTGAGATGGTTACAAATCTAAATCTGATTTAACGCAAAATACTCGTACAAAAACAGACAGGAGGTCAAATAACTATTTGACTAGACTACTTTACAGAGGGTCAAAACAAGAATAACGTAGACCAGGATACATGAAACCTTAGGATGCAAAACTAGATGAACTCAACACCTTGTCTAAATAGGTGGTTAAGGAATGGATTGTAACGCCGATTGTAATGATGATGACCTCAGGTAAATATAACTTTAAAAATCTGTCAAGTTTTATCTTTAAGTTATAATCCTAAATCATTTTCTTGTTGACCATAAAATATTGACGGTAATGTTTTTTGAATGATGTTACTGTGTCATAAAAATGCTGCCAGCACAAATGTGTCAAACATCTTGACACTTTCATGTTCTCTTTTTATAACATATGTACAGGGTGATTTGCATAAGGTGTGACAAAAAGCTAGGGCGTGTAGGTTGGACTTAGACAAGAAAAAAATCGTATGGGAGGGGGGGGTCTATTTCCCCCCGTTTAGGCGGGAGGGGCAATTTAAGAAAAAAATCACTTAAAACAGAAAAAAAATTATTAAAAAATAACGGTGATACCTACAGAGTAATGCTATAGCATTTTGAAAAGCCAGAAATACATTCTTTATTTTATTTTTAAATAAAGTTGTTCGAGTGAATAGTTTTTGAAAAATTAATTTTCAAAATCAAAATTTTGAAAAAAAAAATTAAAAAATTTTTTTTAAACAATTTTTTTTCAAAATTTTACGTAATTAAGTATTATTTTTTTATTCAATATTCAATGCTCTTATTAATTTTTGACCAAACACAAAAAACCGGATGTCAAAATGTTTTGTAGTTTTTGAGAAAATCAAAAATAACAAAAACTACTTTTGTTCTAAGAAAAGCCTTTTATTTTAGTTTTTATACGTTTTTGGATTCTTAGGTGAATTTACGATTGAAAGGATTAACTTTCTTTTTACTATTTTTTTTATTATCGTCTTATAAGCATACAATAATGTGACAAAGTACTGGATTAACCATATTTCACACATTTTTTCATTGAGAACACCTGCGTGAGAGCATTGGATTAATATTGACCTGCGAATGTTTTTTAAATAATTTTTTGTAATAAGCTTTAGTTAAAAAATAGTTAAAAATTTAAAAAATTAACATGTGTGAAATATGGTTAATCCAATTTAAATTTTTAACTATTTTTTAACTAAAGCTTATTACAAAAAATTATTTAAAAAACATTCGCAGGTTAATATTAATCCAATGCTCTCACGCAGGTGTTCTCAATGAAAAAATGTGTGAAATATGGTTAATCCAGTACTTTGTCACATTATTGTATGCTTATAAGACTGATAATAAAAAAAATTTACAAAAAAAGTTAATCCTTTTTTTCGTAAATGCACCTACGCCAAGCCGACCCCACCATAATAAAAAAGTGGCAGGTCAATTTTAAACCAATGCTCTCACGCAGGTGTTCTCAATGAAAAAATGTGTGAAATATGGCTAATCCAGTACTTTGTCACATTATTGTATGTTTATAAGACGATAATTAAAAAAAATAGTAAAAAGAAAGTTAATCCTTTCAATCGTAAATTCACCTAAGAATCCAAAAACGTATAAAAACTAAAATAAAAGGCTTTTCTTAGAACAAAAGTAGTTTTTGTTATTTTTGATTTTCTCAAAAACTACAAAACATTTTGACATCCGGTTTTTTGTGTTTGGTCAAAAATTAATAAGAGCATTGAATATTGAATAAAAAAATAATACTTAATTACGTAAAATTTTGAAAAAAAATTGTTTAAAAAAAATTTTTTAATTTTTTTTTTCAAAATTTTGATTTTGAAAATTAATTTTTCAAAAACTATTCACTCGAACAACTTTATTTAAAAACAAAATTAAAGAATGTATTTCTGGCTTTTCAAAATGCTATAGCATTACTCTGTAGGTATCACCGTTATTTTTTAATAATTTTTTTTCTGTTTTAAGTGATTTTTTTCTTAAATTGCCCCTCCCGCCTAAACGGGGGGAAATAGACCCCCCCCTCCCATACGATTTTTTTCTTGTCTAAGTCCAACCTACACGCCCTAGCTTTTTGTCACACCTTATGCAAATCACCCTGTATATGCGTTGATATCAACATATATTTGGATATCTTTCCAAAACTTGTGAAACTTTAATCACACAGATAAATTGATAGATATTTAACCTACGCAGTCTTGAGATCATATTATTTTGTTTACTTTTGAGATTGTTCCGATGTTTGATGACACAATTCCAAACATTTACAGATTTACAGAAAAGCTACTTCATGTCTTTAAGTTGTAATTTGTGCTTATTTAAACACGAGTATTTTGAAAAAGAGTGTCGGGTTTGCATATAAAAGGGTTGGTAGGACAAGTTTCCAGACAAGACAATTCCCAGAAAGTTGCGAAACCCGCAAAGCAGCATAAACTCGACCAAAAGCACATGCCAGATAGTTGTCTTACGATAAGGTTTGGTTGAAATTAACTACAACATTTTGTATACTGTTTTAACGTAGTTTAATGTTGTGCCATCAAGTTCGATTCTTGGCAGATATGATTGAAGTTTCAGATGATTTTCTTAACACCATAGACCTATTCTCATTAAGTTTGCATTTATTCTGGCTATTGCATATTCAACCATATCAATTCGATAGCTTAAATTGAATTGTACAAACAAACAAAATGAATTTTACAATGCTTTAGTATTGTTGAACAAGGTGAATAAAAATGGATCTAAAATAGATCCCTGGGGCGCACCAGTACGAGTAGCGAGAAAATCAGATAGCTTTGAATTCGCGAAAACTACCTGAGTTCTATGACTTAGGTATTGTTCAACAAGGGACAGAGAGTTGAGTTTTCAAAGAAGACAAAATTCTTCAACTTGTTTAGAAGCATTTCATGGGAAACAGTATCGAAGGCAGTTGTGCAGTTGTCTTTTGCTCTAAAACCAGATTGCGCAGATGTTAAAAGTCTATGGGTATCTAAAAACTCCGTGATCTGTCGACTCATAAGATTTTCAATTGCTTTTGAAAGGAAAGGTAGAATAGACATTGGTCGGTATTTTTTTTAGTAGTAGTATTGAAATTATTTTTGAAGCTTTGGATAAAAACAACTTGTTAGAATGGTATTACAAATATGCGTTATTAAATGAGATATAAAATAAGGAATGATTTTAAGAAATTTAGGATGCATATTGTCAAGACCAATAGCTTTTGATTTAATATCTTTTATAGTCTTGTATGTTGTCGCAAAAGCTCTTGAAGAAAACTCAAGCCCTCTATTAAAATTTCTGTCGTCAACCTCAACACCAACGTTTATGTTAGAAGCAGAACTCAAGAATTGTTTGTTGAGCACATTTACATCGCAATCATCTTCAACATTTTTGTTTTGCTTCGAGATACCAAGAGATTTGATATTTTTCGGAGGATAAGTTGCGGAATTATTAGCTTTTCATTTTCTTTATTTCTCAATGTTTTATACTGCAAAAACAACTATGGTAATCGTAATCTTTTCCAAAGCCTATAAATGCAATATTTCTTTTCATGATAAGTCCTTCAATATGGCTAGTATAGCATCCTAAATCGAGGGTTTTATTTCTGATTGTTTAAATGGGTACAAACGTTGCAAGAACGTTATTTATTGTATCAGTGAAAAATTGAACTTGTTCATTGATGTCTGCAAGTTGGTTGACATTGTCTATGTTAAGTAAAAATGTAAGAGGCCTATAGTTATAGCTCTTTTAATTTAAGAAGCAATCATTTGCGAAAAAATATGTAGGAATTTTTCTTCCTTATGTTTAAGAAATGCAACATTCAGCTTTCACCATTTCAATAATTTATTTCAAAGTTCAGTACCGTTTTGCTTGTGAAGGCCATAGGTTTATCTATATTCGCTTTGATATCTTTTATCTACAAATTTGTTAAAATGCAATTATATCTTATCAAATCACACTTTCACGGTAAATAAAGGAAATCTTTATTCAATAACCATTTGATAGATAGATAAATTATTATCAATTTGTGAAATAATTTGACTTTCCCGTGCACAGTGGGACAGAGGTGGAAAAAAAACTCCATTCCTTAAAGTATACTTAATTTTGTGAATATTTTTTTAATATTAGTTTTTTCACGAAATTTCTTTTAGTGCAGAAATAAGGGTTTAAATTTTTTAACAATTCCCACGCGCTTAAGGCTTTGCTGATACCCTTATAATATGTACTTGCGATATAGGTACTATAGGGCAAGTTCTGCATTTGAAAAAAAAATCGAGCTCGAGATTTTGATCAAAGTTGACATTACAATGATAGTGAAGGTGAAAAAAGTGGGTCATGTAATTCCGTCTGACTATCAAAAGGGCTGAAAAATTCCTTACAAAAAATCCTTTCACCGAAATGGAAATTCCAAGCATTTAGTAGCGTTTTTGGTGATCTCGAGAATGAGGTCACGAAGATCGTCATTGACACACATAACGATTACTGACAGCTTTCGGTTTCTTCGATGAAAGTGCCATTCAAGGACAATGGCATAGGCATAGGGGTACATTTTGCTTCCACGACTATAAACAGCATTGAGTTTTCGAAGCATTAAACTCCACACGATTTATAAACTCCATTTAGCAATGCTGTAAGGGTCAGAGTTTAATGAGCTTATCTTAGGTAAGCGTTGCAATTCCACTTCCGCAACAGATAGACGTGAATTTAGAAACTGAGGGTAGAGTCGTCGGCAAAACAATGAAATGGATTAGACGTTTCAGACAAGAGATCATTTTTATAAAAATGAGGAAGAGAGTCGGACCCAAAACGGAGCTCTGGGGAACACGAACATCTATTTTATGAAGATCTGACTTAACCAATACAACATGTATTGAACGATCTAGAAGGTAATTTATAATCCAAAAAACAAGGGTTTCGTTGATACCAAAAGCAAGCAATTTCGTGAGAGAGCTTGGCGCCAAACTCTATCAAATGCCTTAGAAATACCAAGCGTAAAAAATTTATTTTCTCCAAAACAATGCAAAGATCTGTTCCACTATTCGGTGCCATCAGATCAGCAGTAGAACGATTATTGCCAAAACCGTATTGCCGGTCATGCAAAAGCTTCCGATCTTCGAAATATTTCTTTAGCTATTGATTGATCAGCAATTCCATGACTTTGGAAAGAAGGTACGTTAGTGCAATTGGTCAGTAGGTTGGGGGGGATGAAGGGTCGACTTTTATACCAACATGCTGGAAAAATTCAATTTTCCATCTTCTAGGGAAGATTCGAGATTAGTAGGAACGATGGAAATCTTACACAATGCGGTTTTACCAGCGCGAAAAAAACACCTCTTCAGAAGAATATGGGGTATACCATCACGAAAAGCACATATTAAGATCTCGAAATGCTTTTGCAATTGTACGAGTGCGGAAATATACCCCTCCCATTGAATGATTTAAGATCTCTACTACAGAGCTGCAATGTTGCTGTAAGGCAACGTAGAACTAGCAGCAAAATTATCTATGAGTAGTACCCATTGGCATAATGGTTAGTGCGTTGAACTGTCATGCGGAAGGTCTTGGGTTCGATTCTCAGCCACTGCAAGAAAGTTTTTCAGAGGTGTATTGCCTCTTGCGAGAAAATGATATAAGAGTATCTCTTGTCATGAAAAGTGCTGCTCATTAGCCATTCGGAATCGGCAGAAAATTGTAGGTCCCCTCTATTCTTGGTAACACACACACAGGAATGGGTAAAAGTTGTAAGTCACTAGGTCCTGGTTCTCTCTAAGCTGTTGCACTATCAAATTTATTTATTTACATTTACCTTATCTGAAGAGCTAGTCATGGGGTTGTCGTTGAAGATGAGCGTTGGAACCGACGATGAAGTTGAATTTTTTAATGTTCTTGACAAACGACCAGAAATGTCTACTGCCTTCAGGACGTTGCGGGATTTTTCCCTTTATTTCTGGGCATTTAAGAATTTGGATTGATCTGACTTATTTGAACTTTTTCCGATTTTGCTTAGTTGGGTTGGAAACTTACTTCAATTTTTTTTAGCTTTTTTTTGAAACAAGACTTTTATTTAGATTTTATACTCTTAATATTATGTTATGAATAAAAGTATGCATCCCAAGAAAAATCAATTCTTTGATCACTGGCATTAAGGTCCTTATTGAGGAAACATAGCGACCAGTTAAGGATTCGAAAAAAGTCTCTCGTATTTCCGAACGGTCCTAGTAGGATATTTCTCTTTACCTGGATGGATGTGCATGTGACCCGAGAAATTGGCTGATTTTACACAATGGTCCGAAATGGCGAATGGAGAGAGATGATAGGTATCTTCCTCAAGTAATTTTTTTTTTCTAAAATCACATGTTTAACTCCACTGTGCGATGGCAGTGGAGGTCATTTAGAGAAAGCACAAATCGAAATGTTTTCAATTTGATATTAATTTCAAAAATTATTTCACAAATCTTTTATATATTTCAAGCTATGGCCTACCCAGTACTCACGATTGAGTCGACCTTTTGATAAATAAATAAGAACTTATTTAAGTTCGCAATGGAATTGCCTGAGGAACCTTTTGAAGTAACTAATCTTGTCCAGGAAATTAGTCACTTAACAAAAACAAACAAACCACACAATATCGACATCGTCTCTTATCCCAGTTATGTTTTCGTAATCATAAATTAAAGGAAATATATATGTATGTGGTTTATTATAATCTTTCAAATTACTCACCAATAATAAGACGCCCTCCAATTACTCCAAAGGCCGATCATGCAACAATCAACTACAATGATTCAACGCAGGGCAGCACCGCTAAGGGGTTTAATGTACAATAATTAGGTATCGACTTCTCTTGCAAAAAATAAGGTATGGAGATAAGCAATTGTCAATCGCGTGTGATATATCATTTGAATAAATTTTGAAATTTGAGAAAATATTTTAATTAGGCAGGTATGACTGGTGTGGCAATGCGACGCAGAGCGAGTGCTACCTAAAACCCGTTTTATCTCGGAATCCACAGGAATCGCAAAAAGCCGGTATGTTAAGTCAAGTAAGTCAAGTTGAAAATTCCCGCATCAACAAACAACAATCCAGTTAATAGCTCTTCCCAGCCACGAAACAACTTATGAAGATGCGATTGAAATCATTCAAACCGGAAAGTCCCAGACGTAATTCGATTACCTATACAAGACTAAATTTTGTCAGCCTACACTTCCAACAGACAGTAATAAAATTAATGTGTAGATTTTTAGCTATAGATACTTTTTTCTGTTTACACAAGAATCCAAATGGATTTCACCAAGCACTTCATAACAACAATGATCGCATTTGTTTAAATGAACGGTTATGATTTAAATTCAAAAACAAAAAACACTTAGAAGAACTCTTCGAAAAAAAAGAAAAAAAAACTTTCCCGCCAACACTTCTGTTTCGTTAACCGTCTCCGAACAAACTGAAAGCGAGCCGACTTCGAAAACCATTTTACAGCAGCAAAGATTACACTTAACTTAAGTTCATTTCAGAATTCACTTAAGTTAAGTGGACTGACAGGCAGACAAGTGGATGTATGAAATTCCACTCGATTTCGATAACATTTTAAATTGTGTCCCCCTCTTGTGCAAGGGTTTTGTTTAATCGAAAGCTTTGAGTTAAAGGAGATTCGTGAAGCATAAAAGCTTTAGACATTTCTCACCTATCATGCAATTCAGATGAGTTGAGTATTAATGAAAATACATGTTTTATGAAATCAGTGAGTGAGTGGCTTTTGAGTGGTTGTTGGAGTTCGGGTTTTGGCTTTCGGGATTTCCATTTATTGCCTATTCCGTGGGATGATACTGTTATTATATTTACGAACAGGTAATCAAAATTATAGTTCAAGGTAGCAATGACAACTTTCGTTTCTTGTTCCACAATCTTGCTTTTGTTTTGTTTTCATAAGTAATTTTTTTTTGGTCTCTTCGGAATATTAATTTATAAAAAAAAAATTATAACTCATCTCGTTAATTGTTTTTATAAATACAAATATAAATACATACTTTTTTGATTGGTTTGTTTTTGAAGGGGTTTTTCAATTGATGTGGGTAGATTTTGGCGGCCATGTTGTTTTGGTGACATCTGTCAAATCTGTTGTTTATTATTCAGTTACACGATTTCACAGCGTATCCAAATGAGAAAACTTTATTATTTTCACGATAGACTTGGTGGCTCTTCACAGTCGACACTTCAAAGTTAAGTGACTAAATTTTAGAGACAAGCGGTTCGCATATCAATTAGCCAATATTCGTATGTAAAAGGAACACAAAAAAAATTGTACAGCAGAACACAAGACGGTCGGACATTTCTCGGCCTTTCGCAGACTTCAACTTCGGATCTTTTGGAAGTGGACTGCAATTTTGTTGATGATTTCCTCTTATGATGTGATGTCAGCGATCTATGTCAGCGGTTTTGTCTTGATATAACGGGTGATTTTTTTGAGGTTAGGATCAGCGTTGCCGCTGGGCTTCACGAAAGTGTAACACATTTTTTTAAAAAACGTAACAAAAGCGAAAAAAATGTAACAAATTGAAAAAAATGATTTAAATCAAAGAATGCTCTTGAACTCAATTTTTAATTTTTAATAGGAACATAAGTTTTCTTCATCACAGTTTTTAAATTCAGTACAAAGCTATACATTAAATAATAAGTTAATAAATTATTATAAGTAAGACACATTTTAAGTTTTACATAAAACATGTTTAGGCAAATTAAGAGAATTGATCTTTTATTTGTTTTGCAAACATTATTGATTCAATGGTATTCAAGTGATACCTATTGGTTAAATCATTTTTTATCAAATTTAGCTCTAAAAAAATACGTTCTGCTGCCGTAGAACTGTGTGGTAAACTTAATATTTTATAAACAAATTCTGTTATATTTTCAAAAAGATTTTCTTTTTAAGCATTTTTCAAAGAGCCAACATGGAATGTGGAAACTGGAATACTTTGAGGAATGAATATCTAAACATGTTTATATGCTGGATCGAGAGATCGAGTTTGAATTTGAAGTGAAAGATAGCAAGATTTCGACTAAACTGTAACTAAACGAGTTCGATCGAGTCGAATGAAGGTGATTTCAACTCAGTTTAGGACGTAGGTGTACAAATAGGTGGAAGTGTTGTTTAAGCGCACTTCACACTGATTAAAAAAATCATAAATTAAATTTTTAAAGAAAAAAAAAGTTTGGAGAAAAAAGTGTAACAAAAAGAAAAAAAAAGTAACATAGTAACAAATACAAAAAAAATAAGAAAAGTGTAACACTTTTGTTACACTTGTAACATTGTGGCAACGTTGGTTAGGATTTTCATGCATTAGTATTTGACAGATCACGCGGGATTTCAGACATGGTGTCAAAGAGAAAGATGCTCAGTATGCTTTGACATTTCATCATGAATAGACTTACTAACGAGCAACGTCGAATTTTCAGTGAATGGGCCCTAGAAAAGTTGGCAGAAAATCCGCTTTTTTATCGACAAATTTTGTTCAGCGATGAGGCTCATTTCTGGTTGAATGGCTACGTAAATAAGCAAAATTGCCGCATTTGGAGTGAAGAGCAACCAGAAGCCGTTCAAGAACTGCCCATGCATCCCGAAAAATGCACAAGGAATGGACCGGTAAGTTGGCCACCAAGATCATGCGATTTGACGCCTTTAGACTATTTTTTGTGGGGCTACGTCAAGTCTAAAGTCTACACAAATAAGCCAGCAACTATTCCAGCTTTGGAAGACAACATTTCCGAAGAAATTCGGGCTATTCCGGCCGAAATGCTCGAAAAAGTTACCCAAAATTGGACTTTCCGAATGGACCACCTAAGACGCAGCCGCGGTCAACATTTAAATGAAATTATCTTCAAAAAGTAAATGTCATGGACCAATCTAACGTTTCAAATAAAGAATCGATGAGATTTTGCAAATTTTATGCGTTTTTTTTTTAAAAAAAGTTCTCAAGCTCTTAAAAAATCACCCGTTAGATGTCTGATATGAAATTTGACAGATGGTTTTTTTTCGTACTTTTGTCTCATTATTTCGTGTCTTCTCATTTGGTTGGTTCTTGTCAAGTATTCCGTCGGCAAATATTTTTTTTTTTATTTTGTAAGTAAATACATTAACGTGTCATGTTATTCATTTGTTCGTGCGTTAAGTTATGTTTGGTGTTATTTATTTATACTTTAGGTAGATGCGCCTTCTTTTCTTTGCAAATATAGGTATATAAGTTTTGTTAGTTTTACGTTTTGCTAATTTCTGTTGTCCGCACAAAACACATCATGCAGTAGGGGTAGAAATGAAAAATCATGACATAATTTGCCCAGCGAAGCAATAAGAAAATGTAGAAATAGAGATGTCAGACATTGAGTTGGAGAGACATATATCTTATGGAGTCGGGGTGTAAACGACATGTTGTTCCAGCAGGTGCGGTAGGCATTCTACATGAACGATTTGAGGGAAAGGTTATCTATTGCAGAGGTGACGTGAATTATATGTATACCAAGGTCATGGGCTTTGACTTTTTCTTGTGGGATTTCCTGAAATCGCAGTTCTACGCCAATAAACCAGGCGAACTTAACACAGGCCATCGCTCAAATTCAACCGGATCTATCGGGAAGAGTCATCGAAAATCGGACCATTCGGATCCGTGCCACCGTAATACGCTATTCACACCAAATCAAAATCTAGATTTCGAGCGAAATTCTCAAAATCTCATCCAAATCTACTAGATTTCGCATACATTTTCAGATTTCCAAATCTACTAGATTACGACAAAATCTACTTTCAAACACAAGATTGTCAAAACAAACAAACCTTTAGAAATGTTCTGCTTTGTCAGCAAATTGTCAGCAAGAGAAGAGGTAGATAAAAAGCAGAGTCGAGTCTCGAGTGACTATTTGAAATTTGAATTATGGGGAGAGAAGGAGAGAAGATAAATTATATCCGAGAAAGCAGGATAAATGGACAGAAACGTCAAATGAAATCCTGGTTCTGTTCAGTGCGAACGCTTCAATGAGATTTCGTAATCTTGTTGCTGAAATCCGAGATTTTAATTCGGTGTGAAAAGCCTATAAGAAGCCAAGGCGTGTATTTGAGCAATGTCATATTTCTTGTTTCATGTATAATGGGATACATGGGCCTTTCAATTCAAAGAATAATTTAGCTACTCGTAATACCTCACACACTTCTTGTTTTATTCGATTTTAACATCTACTCGCTCTTATTGAAAAAACCCTTTAGTTCAATTGGTCTAGAAGTATTTTCCATAAATCTTACAAAACTTGCTTAGTGGCCCAATTAGCCCTGGAGTATGCCGTTTTGATATCATAAACTCGTTTGACCTGTGGATTTAATAAGATATGATGAGAGATTCATGAGCTCCCCTCTATCTGAAGGTCACTAGCTCGCGGTCTTAAGATTGAGGAGTACCTGTAACAGAAGTCATTGAGGTTGCCTCAGAGCCACTTCGTCGTGTTAAGGAAAGAGATCAAGTCTTTGATCGTCAGTACAGATAAATTCATTGACGTTGTCGAGGAATAACTTTCCGAAAAGCTGGGCTATCATTCTGGTCAGAGGAGTGCGTTTACAGAGGACATAAATTACTGTTTCCTTTTCCTGATCCACAACTAAGATAATTATGTATTATATTGTTTTTCAATTGGCGCGGGTAGATTTTGGAAGCCTGTGGCGGCCATGTTGATTTGGTGATATCTGTCAAATTTGTTCATTAATATTATGAAAATGAGTGTTCGTTAGTCCGCAAATGAAGCGATCTTCTTCGAACTTTTAATAAATCCCAAGATAGGATATTTAAATCTTGTTTAAGCTTGTTTAAGCTTCACCTTGTGTGCAAAATCTTATTTTTCTCAAAAACGGCTCTATCGATTTTATTAAAAACTAATTTACTAATTGTACCTATCATAGACGTGATATAATTGATTTTTTTTTATAAATTTAGAAGGTCCATGTATGCCATTATATAATTTATAAATATAACATAATTCAATTGTTTTCGCAGCTTCGCGTCCAATTTTCCATAAATCTGTGGCATATTTATTTATTTATTTATTTATTTATTTATTTATTTAACATCAATCAGAGATACAATAAACTCTTATAGACTACCAAAAAAAAAATTAATTTAAACATACATTAATCTACATAAATGTACATACATTACATATATACAGAAAGAACCAACAAAGTTATGAAACAAATCATTTAATTTATATTTATGAAGTACAATAATAAGTCATTTCTGTTCATATTAAAATTAATATCGATATAGTTACTCAGAAAATTTGTCTCCCTGACACAGCGAGTTATAGGTTCATTAAGAGCATAATTGACTTTATGTTCTTGCTCGCGAAGAAAAAACCGGCCTCGTAACTGGCGAGATGGAGCATATAGATCGATTAAAGATAAAAGATGAGGACATTTTATATGATGTGTTAAAATATCACTAACAAACTTAACAGAAAAAACTTTTCGTCTTGTTTCAAGCGAATTAATTCCAATACGAGTAGTTAGGTAGGGAAGAGTTTCGATGTCCCAACCAAGCTTCAACCAAACAAATCTTGTAAAATTTTTTTGGATGCTTTCAAATCTTTTCGAAGGAGTATTGTAATAAGGATTCCATATCACAGAACAATACTCTAAAATGGACCTCACGTAAGCAGTATAAAGGGATTTGAGGGTATATGGATTTTTAAAATCTTTAGAATTACGTTTAATAAATCCTAACATAGAATTTGCTTTTGCTACAATAAAGTCTATACCCCATATTAATAAAGATGGTTTAGTGGAGGTTTATCGTTAAGTCCTGGACCAAGTGCGAAATTTCATTAATAAAACAAATTTTCTGTTAAGTGACGTTTACTAATTATGATTAAGTTAAACCACCGAAGTAGGTGGTTTAGCGAAGGAATAAGAAATAGAAATGTCCACAGTCAGACACAAGCGATTGACAATCAATTTAGGTAGCCACAGAATATAAAAAAAGAGATTGCTTACTTTTGTAGAAGATTTTCTTAAAAGGATTTTTGGTAAACGTCATTTTACTATTCCGGGAATATTTTGTTTTTATTAATATAAATATTTAAGCCAGGACTAAACTCCTATTCTATGGTTTAGTAAGACAGTGGACTATAGAAGGAATAAGCGTTTTTTATTAATATGGGTGTATATGTTTTACAAAGCTAAGTTTTGAGTCAAAAATCACACCAAGGTCTTTTTTCTCAGAGATTCTTTCAAGAATGTTGTTGTTAATACTGTAATCGAAGAAAACAGTCAAGAAATTTCTGCAAAAAGAAAAACATTGACATTTAGAGGCATTTAAAAAGATTTCATTACTGGTACACCATTCATTTAGTTTTTGAAGGTCATTTTGCAAAAGGAGACTATCTGCTGAAGATTTAATACATCGAAAAACCTTTAAATCGTCTGCAAATAAAAGAGGAACAGAGTTCAAAAAAATGTTAGGTAAGTCGTTAGTAAGAAAAAGAAACAGAAGTGGGCCCAGGTGACTCCTTTGTGGAACTCCTGAGGGAACAAAAATTGGAAATTTGGACTATATCATCAATGGAAACATATTAAATGCGATTTAGTATTTCGAAGATATGATGAAATCTATTTCAGCATACTTGAATGGATACCTAGATACATCAGAGTTTGATCAATTTTATTGATTATGTTGGCTTTCAAGATCAGTGGTAATTTATAGTCCTGTGTCTTCAGATCGCCTGCGCGTCCGATAACCATGTTCGGAAATCGTTCATGTAAAATGTACACTATGGGACTTACCGCCGGCTGTCCTGTTGAAACTGCGTATTATATGTGCCCATTTAATTAAATTCGGCCGAAAAGAAAGCAATCGGTCAAAGCAGCATTGACCGATAATGTCGCCAGCCCAAAATCCAGACCAAATAATGAATTTCTCTGGATGCATTTGGTGATCTCGTGTTTATAGTAATCGTCCCAAATTCATCAATTTTATTTGTTGATGAACCCATTTATCTAGAAATAGGTCGCGCTGACATAATAGCTGACCGATTATGATGACCGTAAAATGAGCGAAGCACGCGAAATGTTGCTCGAACAGAGGACCAACTTTTGTAAAACAATTTAATCATTTGCACATATTGATGATTGTTATAACTCTTTATTTTGATTTGGAAGGACAGACTCAATAAATGACATCTAATTCGAGAAATGTAGCTTTAACAATATATCCGCAATCACTTGTCAAATCTAAGAAATCTCTTTTAGTATCATGTAACAAAATTTAAACAAAAACAAAATAACCTAAGATTCAAAAAAAAAAATTAAAATTTGAAATATGTATAATCGTATTTTGAAAACTACATGCTTTTTTACTTGTGATTTATAGGTACTATAAGGCAAGTTATGTATTCGGAAAAAAAATCGAGATTTTGATCAGAGTTGACATTACGATGATAGCGAAGACTAAAAAAGTGGGTCTCGCAATTCTGTCTGTCTGTTCGACTACAGCCTAAACGTTTTTTTCTTTTTTTTTAAGACTAAAAATAACGGTACCTGCCATACGATTTTTTTTCGAAATTTTATAAATATTTTTTTTCTCAAAAACTTCGATAGATTTAAAAAATAAAAATACAAACAAATTTTATTAATTTAAGGCTAGGTAATAGTTGAAAAAAATTTTTACGAAAAATGGTTCATGAAGGTACCCCCCATGGAACCATTTTTTTCGTTTTTGATTTTCTCAAAAACGGTACAACCGATTTTGGTAATTTTTTTTGCTAAAACTCCCCAAAAACTTGAATACAATTATGTATTCCAATTTTTAAAAAATAATTTTTTGGATTTTTAAAAAAAATTCAAATTTTTTTTTTCAAAAATCAATATTTCGAAAACCCTATGCCAATTTTTTTTTAAACTTGATAAATAAAGTTTATCAATATAATTTACAAGATGTGAGAAAAAAAATATTTTACTTCAAAACAAAGGTACCCACCATACAAATGTTAAAAAATGGTTTTCAAAAATTGTATTTTTCTCGAAAACGGCGCCTACAATTTTGATAAAAAAAATTTGTCTCTCAATTAATTTTTACGATCTTTAATTTAATAAAAAAAAATTAAAATTAAGATATTACAGCTAGTACCTAGGTAGGTAGGTTAAAGTGGCCGTCATTAAAGCATCTGACACACTTAGACCAGTAGAGGTCCATTGTGATACCACGATCTAATAGAGAATAAAAAGGTTCTCCATTACTTAAAACCATTTGGAGCTTCTGATGAAGCGAAGTAGACTTTTGATGTCTATGTTTATGAGATCGCTTGGTTCATTAAAGAAATATTTTCCTAGATGAAGTTTGCGTCTGTAAGAGAGAGCAGGACATGTACAAAGAAGGTATGGGATTATTTCCTCTTCCTCCTCGTCCAAGCAACTCCTGCAGAAATCGTTTGATACGAGTAGTACACCGAGTCGTGCGGAGTGTCTACCAATAAGACAGTGTCCAGTTATGACACCTATTACGGAGCTGATCTGAGATCTACCTAGAATAGAACCATTTTTTCAAATTTTGATAGAGATGCTTCTAAAAAGTGCATTTCAAAACTTTAAAAAAATATATTTTGAATTTTTGAAAAAAAAAAATCATTTTTCATAGAACATTTTAATTTTTGACTTTCTTATTTTGGACAAAATCGATTTAAATTGATTTTTTAGAAGCTTATTAAAAAGCTTTAAAACACTTCATATCAAAACTTTCAAGAACATAAGTTTTGGATTCTTTAAAAAAAAATTCAAATATTTTTTATGAGAATTCAATAAATCAAAAGATGGGCAATGATATTTTCTAAGATTAATGTTTGTCTGGACAATAATAAAAACTAAAAACTAGCTTAGCTAATATTCATTCATATTAGTTTACTAAACTCATGTAAACTAATAACAGAAAATGTTTCAATTTTAATTTAACAATAGTTTAAAATTTGTCATAAATAAGCCCAATTTCATTTTTAACTAAACGAGCTTTTGGGTTCCTTAGATTGTTAATTTTCTTATATTCACTAATACTTAGTAGATTAAAACTTTATGATTCTTTTTAAGAGCCCGCATCTCTTAACTTATCGTTTGCATTGCCAGGAGAACCTCTTGATTTCAAAAATCACTTGTCAAATAATAAATTTTATTGTTTCTTTATTTGAAATAAGAGATAGAAACCTTTCTTCGTCATCGCTTAGATTGAGATACCTTTTTCTTCGTCTCGTTAACTATTACAAAAGGCAGAACTAACCCCTATGCATCTTGACTTTGAATTTCATTCAAAGCGAACTTTAACTATAGCTAATTTTGAACTTACCCTTTCATTCATTCTTCTTGTTTTTTCAAATATTAGACCGAGCAAAACCAGTATTATATGCTTAACACAATAGGTAGCATTTAACCCTACATATCCAAATTCGATTAATTATTTCTTTTGGTTCCATAACGTGAAGAAACCGCAAACAAAAGCAATCTTGTACCAGGCATTCAGCACTTTTAGCACGGAGAACAAAAATCCTACCTAAAAATATATTTTATTTCTGCAAACAAAATTTCGTTTGAGGGTAGAAAACAAAGTGAATGCAGCATGCTGTGATGTGCAGTACAACCCCTATATTTTCCTTTATTTTAAATTCCAACTATGGTATATGTATAACCAACAAAAAAAAATCCACAAACACAACCGACGCGACGGACGACTAGCGACTACACATCGCACAGTGAATTTGTTTTGAATTTTTTATAACTAAGAGCTCATGATTTTGAGGAAGCATTCGCACATTCTTGACGCGAAACAAATTGTGTTTGTCAAACTCCAGAAATTCCTTCGTGCACCATCAAATTATATTCATGTGACCATGCCTGACAAAAAAAACAAGACTTCCATAGAGTCATAAAAACTAATACCATAACGATGATAATAAATTAATGTAATCAGACCCTAATAACACGTCAGGCACGGGTATACAATACACGTACAATGTATGTGGACACATTTTGGCTGGAGGCATAACCTACACTACACGTGCCCTCAAGTTTAACAACCTATAAAACTGTCGGAGTTAATGCGCTCATAAACCCATCAAAACAGTCAAATCATCAGGGCAGCAGAGAAGTTAGCAAAGGAGTTTTACGAATCAGTCTATATTGTTCTGGATTCAAGTTTTGGGTTCAACCAGGAGTTTTTCATTCACAATGGTTAAACAATAAACAATGGTACTTGGGGCTTCAGCAAAAGTACGTTGAAACATGAAAGTGTCAATATTATACGTTCTTAAAGTTGGGAAAGATATTATTAGTGGGACATAATTACAGAGACGCTTGTCAATTCATCATATAATATTTTCAGTTGAGTTGTAAAAAATATATATTTAGTTCTGTAAAAATAGTATTTTATTTCAATATTTCCGCTTACTGTCATTCAAAATTTTTCGTTCTTTAGATACTCCAGGGAGTGCAACAAACTCTGATTTATTTGAAGATAAGGTAACACATTTAATAGTTTTGCCTTTGGAAACTGATGACTGAAAACGTAACCACGTTGTTTTTCGATCTTTCAAAACACTGGGTCATTATGCATAAAACGGAAGTGCATACTAGTAGTAAAGAGTTCAAGTAAATACTGGAAATACTGCTAGTAGAAGGCAAGATTTATAAGTGCAAAATTTTAAACGATTTAGTAAGTTACTAAATTAAAAAGAAGATTTAGCTAATTTTAAACGATTTTAGCATTCTCTCTAAAAATTTCACTAAAGTTAAAATCACAAACTGGCTACTTTAACTATTAGTAACTTACCAAATCCATATAACATCTCGCGTTTCTCTCTAAAAACTTTCTTGGGAATTTAATTTGAAAGAGTAAAATTATGTTTTTTATGATTCGTGAGTTAATTGTTTTAAAAATATGTATATTTTATTTTTTTTTTCACGAACTGCCATTGTTTAGACGTGTTCAGATGCACAGTTTTTAATAAAAGGGAATTAGAATTTTACAAAGTAGTAAAACGAAAAAAATAAAATGCACGACTGGATCACACAAACTTGCTCTTATGTAAAAGTACTTTGGAATTTAAAATACATTTTATAAATACAGTTTAAACATCGTTTTATTATAAAAGTAATTTTGTATATAACAAATTTCTTTAAATTTTTCGAGGACAAAATTTGGGATGCCAATTTTAAGTATTTAGTAGTATAGATTTTAGGAAATAATTTCACAAAATAATCGTTCACACGTTTTGAAGATATTGATTTTTCAAAAGAAAACTTGTATAGTTTTTTTAAAAATCTAAAAACTGTTTTTCCGAAAAAAATTTCAGATTATATTTTTTCAAATGCAAAAGGAGCTCCTTCATGAAAATTTTGGTTAAAATCGTCGAAAATAAAAAAAAAAAACGGTTCTATGATAGGTACCGTTAATAACAATTAACAATTTTTTTTTTTACCAAAATGTGGTCCATGTCCATAGTATCACATCTAATTTTTTTGTATCAAAATCGTTATAGCCGTTTTTGAGATAAATAAGATTATGCATTACGGGTTTATGGGGGATACCGTTTTAGAGCAAAAAAAAAAATTTAAATCTCCCTCTAGCCAATTACCGAAGACCCTTAAGTATCGATTTTGAAGAAAATAGCTCCAGTTGCTGAGGCTGTAGATCGGGGTACAGATATACAGACCAGGGATGTTGCAGATATTCGCATCCGCATCCGCAAATGCGGAGCTTCCGCATTGATTTAGACATCTGCATCCGCATCCGCACTAATCACTGTGGATTTTCATGCGGATGCGGATGCAAGACAAGTTGCGACACACTGAATTATCCTCATCCCAAAGTGTTCCAAGATTGTGTAACGCGATGAATTGTATTGGCTGAACTGCTCATCATGAACTAAATCCGGCCATTCCTCAGAATATTAACCTTCTTTATTTCTATATGAGTATACAATTCAAGGCTCATATAATACTTACTTAAGGTGGCGCTACAGTCCGGGGTGGACCAGGGCCTCAACTAACAAGCTTCTCCAGCTAGCTCGGTCCCTAGCTACGAGTAGCTGTCTCCAGTTTCGCACGTAAAGTTGGTTGATGTCCTCCCACTTGTGTGCGCCACCTGAGCCGCGGTCTTCCTCTACTCCACCGTCCCTCGGGGTTGGATTCGAAGACTTCCCGGGCCGGCGCATTCGGGTCCATTCGCACTACATGACCTAGCCATCTCAGTCGTTGGAGTTTGATTCGTTTGACTTGGACAGTTCGTGGTTATATCTTCTCCTCCACCCCCCGTCTATGCAGACAGGACCAAAAATCACACAAAGAATTTTCCTCTCGAAACATTCTAAAGCGCTCTCATCCATTTTCGACAAAGTCCATGCCTCTGCACCATAGACAAAACCGGGATGATGAGGGTTTTATAGAGGGACACTTTAGTTGCACGAGAGAAGACTTTGCTACTCAATTGCCTTCTTAGTCCAAAGAGTCCAAGACGTCGGTGTTGTGTGATCTTTCTTGATGATGGCATATACTTGATCTTGCCCTCATTTACAGCTCATTAATACGCCACTGACATCACGCTTTGTTCTTCCAATAATGTCAATATCGTTGGCTTAGGCTTATCTGAAGTAATTGGACGGACTTTTGAAAGATTATGCCTCTTGTGTTGACGCGTGAGTTTTACACTATTCTTTCAAGAGCGATGTTGAAGAAGTCGCACGACAGAGCATCGCCTGGCCTAAAACCTTTATTGGCGTCAAACCCATCGGCGAGATCTTTTCCGACTTTAATGGAGCAGCGTGCATTCTCCATCGTCATCCTGCACAAACGGACAAGTTTTCCAGGGATGCCAAAACTAGACATTGTCCCTATAGATGCTATCGTACGCGGCTTTGAAATCGATGAAAACGTGGTAGGTGTCAATTTGTAGCTCCTGTGATCTGCCGTAATATGAATATTTGATCGATGGTGGACTTTTCTGGTCTGAAGCCGCACTGATATGGACCTATCAGGTTGTTGACGGAAGGCTTCAGATGTTCACATAATACGGCAGAAAGCATCTTAAAGGACAGACAATGCTGAGGTTCCATTCATCGGACATGCTTTCTTCCGACCGTATTTTGCCGCTTTGAATAGTTCGGCAGCGAGGCCGCAAGTCCAGCAGCTTTGTTAGACTTGAGATTCGGTATAGCTATGTTCACTTCGTCCAGGTCGGGTGGGCGGAATTGTTTGTCTGCGTCGGCTAAGTCAAATGTTACTATCTCTAAAGCAGCGGCATTTTCTTCTTCATGTTCTTTTCATATTCTCAGCATGGACTGCGGTTCCACTACGATGTTCCCTTGATTATCAATGCAGGCTTCGCCTCGGGGATTGTATCCTTGTGATGTTTTTTGTTTACCTTTTGGTAAAACTACCGAACCTCATTCCTGCTATGGCATCCTTCTATTTCCTCGATCAAGAACTTCTCATGCTCCTTCTTTTTCTTTCTGAGAAGGCGGTGTTTTTCTCTCCTCTTCTGCTCGTAGAGCTTGCGAACAGCTTTAGTCCTTCTTTGCAGCGCCGCTTTATATTCCTTTTGTTTTGCTGAATGTGCTTGCTTGCACTCAGGGGTTTCGTTGTGGAGTTCGTGTAAAACCCAGCACATCAGAGGCGGCATCTCTGATGGCTGCTTGGCAAAGTTGCCACTGGTTCTATGCTGGCGACATAGGACTGACTTCTTAAGAGGTAGTAAGAAACTTGATCGGAAAGGACCTTACAATCTCTTGCGATTGTAAACGTCCAACGTCGAACTTCAACGCAGTACTTCCTTGTTTTGGCTTAGGTCGGGATATCCGCAGCCGAACCTTGGCTACAACGACGTAGTGATCCGAGTCGATGTTAATCCTTCGGAACGTGCGGACATCCTCTATACTGGAGAAGTGTCTTGAATCGATCGCAATGTGGTCAATCTGGTTCACAGTTGATTGATCAGGAGATCGTCATGTCCCTTTGTGAAAATCAAGATGTTTGAACTGCGTACTAGCTACAAGAACGTTTCTCCCCACAGCGAAGTCGATCAGCCTGAATCCGTTATCGGAGGTGGTGTCTTGCAGGCTATATCTTCCAATTGTGTCACCAAAGATGCCTTTCCGTTGGGGCATGCTCGCAAATCAGGCTAATGTTGGCGAATTTGGCCTTGATGCGGATTGTCGTCAGGCGCTCGATCACACAGTTGAAGCTCAAGACTTTGTGTCTGAACATACAAATCTGCATCCAAATAAACGCTGATTTTGTTCTCGATAGCAGTCGCCGTAGTAGATATCGCAGTCTTTTAATTTTCGTCTCCCCGGTCCGTCCCATCGCATCTCTTGGATGGCGGTAATATTTGCTTTGTAGCAGTTTAGGGGTTCCGCTAATTGTTCGGCTGCACTTAGTCTTTTAAGGGACTTAACATTCCACGTACAGATCCGAAGTTCGGTATTCTTATTTCGTTTGCATGTTTCGTCAACAGTGAATCATTCCGTATCCGAGGCTTCTTTTTGCTTCGCAGCTAAGGTGTATCTTATGTGGCCGGGAAGTCACCCCGACCGCACAACCCCAACCTGGAGGGCCAGGTCCTTAGTATGCCTCCAAGAACGGGGAGCCGGATAAACCGCTCCTTACAGGGCTGAGCTCCGAATGTGTAGGAGTAGCCCTGTAAGGTTTTCACTAAGTACTCGTAGTTCAGCCTCACTGGAACTGTAAACGCCATCGTTTATTCCATCTGGGGATTTTCTCCGCTGTCGCCTGGATGAAAGGAGATATGCCTTAGTGTTCCCCCTCTTTCGTTTGCTACCCCCAACAACCTTCCACTGGGGTTGTGACCCAATCTCCGGTTGAGGTACTAGGCACCCGATGTTCACCGCGAGGAGGTGAGAGTAGGAGTCCATAGACAGAGGTGGGTTCTTAGAAAAACCTATGGACGCTTGTGTCCTCTTGGGTGCACGTGTCTATTATTCTAACATCCCAAGGCTCATATACATGAAGAAAAAAAAACTTTATTTCAAAAGCCAATTCTGTCTAGCTACTAACTGTTTTTCGTAATTCGAAGGTAACTTTATCCGAAGGGAATATATGGACTATAAGTTTTGCCACAAAGTGCCAGGTCTGCAAAACAGTACTCTGATGGAAGCCTATGTCTTCATCATTGAGAGGCCTCCAACATATCACAAAAAGATTTTCTACAGGGGAAGTTCCTTCCCCTCTTTTTTCTTCAGTTTGAGAACTTTAAGGTTTTATGGAAAATACGGATAAATAATTCCTTTATTTCATTATATTTTAAATAACATTTCATTTTTGTTAAGGAAGTTCCTTTAAAAAACATGGCCGAAATTCGGAAATAGGTGAGTTTGTTTTTATTTAATTTGTTTATAAGTTCCCCCTTTCACTCGAGGCAACTTTATATGCAGAAACTTTTACTTTTTGGGAGACAAGCAAGGGAAGTGGAGGTAAATTACTGAAAAGTAGAACAGATTTTAAAAGACATCAAAAAAGGACATCAAAACATCTCCAGCAACTTGTTTCCTCGTGTGAAAGAGGTGTAAGTTCTATTTTTTAAAATAAGTACATATGTTCTAATTCTTCATTAAGAAATATTTTGTTAACTGAAGTTAAGTTGTTTTATGTGATTTAACCCTTATATTGTTGACGTAACAGAGCCACAATCGAATACGATTTTTTAAGAATCTAAAACAAAAAAAATATTACAAATTTTAATAATTAATTAAAGTTTATCTCTTACTTGAGTAAATGTTGATAGATTTAATTCTATAAAACCTCCGGCTGTAAAACAAAATGGTCGCTGAGCATTCACCAAAAATATAATCAGAGATTTTCGATACTTCGAATCAAAATTATACCACGAGCTATTATAACCTCGCATGGCTAGAGTCTCATTCTGAAACAAAAACAAAAATGAAAGATGGTTATTTTTGGTAAAACATAAATTTGAATATTAAACCTGTTCAGAAACTTCAGTACCAAACCAACAATATACAAAAAGCTCCATCAAAATACAAGTAACATAAAAGTAGATCAAAACAAAGCCTGAAGTATTCGACTGGACTAAGGCTTGAAATCCTGTCAAAGCTATAGCTATTAAGGAGAATATAAATTGAATCAGCATTGGATGTTTGAAGATGCTTTCAATCTGATCACGAACACTGAAATACAAATTTTTTTTAAATTAAAAACTTAAGAACTAAAATGTTTTAACTAAATGAAGGGTTTATAAATAAAATGTTGGCGTGTGTGAAACTGAAATATTTAAGTCCAAATTAATTTGCCTTTTTTACTTTTGTACTTTTTCCCCACTTTAAGCTGTCACGTATTCCTCTACCAAGATTTAGCCCTAACATTTCACCCCATTAAGGTATTGATTTGATCCTTTATTTTATTCTAAATATCAAATTAAGTCCAACTTTAATACAAGAGACGGCCTCTAACACTCTTAATTTTATCATAGCTATAAGTCAATTTCAAAACAACTTATCAGCTTAAGCCAAGAGGGGCTTTGCAACATTTACTTTTATTTCTTTTCAATACTTGCTTGAGAATGGATGTATGATGTTCAATGAGGCTTTTCAGGTGCTTCAAAGGGTCTACAGTGACTTTACCCATTTTTTCTTCATTTAGTTCATCAAAAGACAAATTCAGCATCTGGAGTTGAGATCTAGTTAAGTTGATGAAGGTAACATTCAAATAATCAATTGCGACCGTTTGTAATCCAAACACTACAATAACCAGAGGCACGTAAACCAATTGGAAGCCCATGGGTATAAAAGACGGCATTTTGGCTCTGTATGGGAAGTTATGCCCAATAAAATTGACCGGACCTAGAAGATGCAAATTATAAAGGTGATATGTATTGTGTCATTCAAATCAAAGTAATGAGTTTTGAAGGACTCCGACATCTCTCATCCAATGTCCAGGCAAGATTTAAATCCGATAAAGTACACGGCTTTTAAGCGCCACAGTTATCTTTTCGAAAAATTCGATACCTTCGGTATAGGTATAATTATCTGGAATCCTTGAAAACACATTACGGACCAAATATTATAATGAAACACAATTCACACATATAACATTAAATATTAAAAAACAGTACACTTAAATCAATAAAGTTATATTTACATACCAATCAATACCATTAGCATTCCAGTGCATGCCGTAAGTGCAACAATTAAAGCATAAAGTGTAAGTGTTACCTTAGCTTCGAATTCTATTTTAAAGAAAGCACTTATTTGTTCCTTAGTTCTGATGTACTTAATCGACATTATTCTTAATTGCTTAACAATTTTATAAAAATCTCCAAGTCGACTGAATATCATGATTGTCTGAAAGAAAATTTAAGTAGAATTTACAATGAATCTTCAGAGAAATTAATTATTTTCTGACTTTCAAACTTGCTCCAAAATGCACCAAAGAAATGCACACATTTTGTGTTAAATCACTCATATTGTCATAGATGAGAATTATGTCATATATTTCAAAAATATGATAAGGTATTCGCATAAATGTCCATATAATTATTCCGTAGAATAGTATTGACGGTTTGGACTCACGTTGGGCGCCAAACAAAGGTATTCCAGTCCAGTGTAACAGGCATAAATTATAATCTAGGCATCCTAATTTACCAATTGTGGTATTCGATGGGAAAATATACTTTGTGAAAGAGTCCATGATTTTTGACATTTTCCAGTGCAACAAGCTGAAACGAATTTTTTTCAAGTACATATTCAAATTTAATTTGAAAAAAAAAAAAGGAAATTGAATATTTGATTCCAAGGATCAGGTCGAACAAATGAAATCAAAAGAAAACTTTTGAATAGGTTCTTGTTCTTACCAAAACTTACTATATTTTACTTAAATGTCTTACTTATGAGAGGATATTTATTAACTTTTGATACTTACTTGGCCGGAAGGAAATAATCAACTGTGTATTATTTCTTTGAATTGATTCCATAATATACCCTCAACAAAAAAAAAGAGATGTCAGCAATTTATGAGACATTAAAAATCCAAATGTTAAAGGATAAATGATTTATGCCCTTAAGGCTAGTGGGTGTATTCAATTACGCACATAGTAATTATCAGAAGTATGTATATCAGAATATAAAATTAGTGTACGTTGGTATTATGTTTGTTAAATGAAGGGTTATGCACCATTAGATAATAATTAAATACACGACTCTATATTCTTCACCAAGAGACAAAATGGAGTGTTTTTACTTGCGATATGCGAGTAGTTACTATAAGCCATGTTCTGCATTCGCCCGTACTTCCTTCTAACTGTCAATATGCTTGTAAATATTTATGCATGCCTGTATCTTCAGCATAAACCGCTGAAGGGATTTTTCCTAAAAAGGATTGAAATTTATTTTAAATAAAATCAAATTCTCATACACAACAACCGTGAAGTCTAATATCATTTAAAACCAAAACAAGAACATAGTAGTCAAACGCCTTAATGACTTCACTTTTATTATGCGTTTATTTTTCGCTCTTTGCAATTACATAGAATTAAAACAGGAAACTAAAAACAAACGTCAATTTAGGATGCATTTCGGCATTGTACA
This sequence comes from Philhelius festivus, assembly GCA_963931855.1. Classification (NCBI taxonomy): domain Eukaryota; kingdom Metazoa; phylum Arthropoda; class Insecta; order Diptera; family Syrphidae; genus Philhelius; species Philhelius festivus. The sequence continues at coordinate 209,397,887 of OZ007556.1, forward strand.
TGCCATCTTCAGCACTTCTTTTTATTGACTAAAATATATATACTAATTATAATAAAGCTTTTGATCTACATTTAACAAACAGTGTGAAAGAAAAAACAATAACTCAACGCATTTGATTAGTTTCTTCTAATAATGTTGAAAAGAGAAAACTTTATCGGTGCATCCATCGTGTTCATCAAAATGTTGTTGTTTTTATGCATGTAAATGCTTTCATATGCGTCCAAGTACCTGTCATCACTCACATGCTTGATAAGTTTTAAGCTTTCCTTTGTCACATCATGTTTATTTTCCAGCATGTGCAATGCAACCGCAGATTTGTTGGGTCTGTTGAGCATTTTGTTGGTCAGATGCTCGTTGAACCTTGTTTCAATGTTTCATTAAGGCGTTTGACTACTATGTTCTTATTTTGTTTTTAAATAATTGAAATTTAGTTTAGTAAACTGTAGGACTCCGAATGTCAACAATTTCCCATATCAATTTCATCCACAGGTTGATACGGTCATGGTGTCAAAATGGCCGACATTTTTACCTATTGATTCAAATTCGTAAGCACGTCGTAAACTCCGAAAAGTTTCCAATTTTGTTAAATTTTGTTACAGCGTTCACAATGAATCGAAACCGTCTCTAGTAAATGGTAATCATTGACATTTTTTTGGGCCTGAAAATGACGGTACCTGCTATACAACCATTGTGAAAAGTCATTTATCTCGAAAACTGCTCTAACGATTTTAATAAAAAAAATGGTATTACATTAGGCATGCCTTACTTTTTTGTGGAACAAAATTTAAACAAAAAAAGATTAATATACCTGCCATAAAAAGCTCTGTGATCTTGGCACCCCAGATATGGGATATTCGTATGAATGAATGAATGAATAAATTGGGGTATAAAAACACTGCGATCTAAAGATCTATTTTGTCCCCCATCTAGAACTGGATGAGGTTGGCTGATTATTACAGTTCTTCCTCCAAATCTGCTCTTCTGAGGAATCGAAGTATTTGGAGTATTTTAAGGGATGATAATTCACTCTCTTTTATGTGGTGCTTGCCCAGATACCTGTGCCTTTGATGCACGAGTGCGTCACATTTCCCCAGTATGTGGTCAGGTGTCTCTTCGTGAGTGTTGCAGAATCTGCAAGTCGCGTTGCTCACCAGGCCAAGGATATTGAGGTGTCTTCTCAACCTACAGTGGCTTGTGAGAAGCCCCGTGATTTTGTTCCTACTTTAGCTAGTGCGGTTAGAAAACGATCTCGGTTGTAGTCCCCGAGTAGCAGTTTTGCCTGTCTTAGCTTAGGGAGTTCTTTCCAGATCTTTGATCTTTTTGTCTCTTATTCTGTTTTGATTTTGTTTTTGATCACGTTTTCTCCTATTCCGCAGTAGGGCTCTGGCCCTGTAAGGGGTGTCGATGCACCTATTTTTGCTAAGGAGTCTGCCACTTCGTTGCCCTGGGCACCAACGTGACCTGGTACCCAATGAAGCGTGACAGTGTTATTCTTGCACAGTTCATTAAGCTTAATCACGCACTCCCAAACAAGTTTGGAACTAATGGCGTAGGAGCTTAGTACTTTTAGTGCAGCCTGACTGTCTGACATGATGGCAATGTTTTGGTTTTTATATTTCCTATCGAGGTTTCTTCCAGCACATATGCCTATGGCATTTACTTCTGCCTGGAATATGCTAGTCGACTGTCCCATCGGTAAGGAGAGTTTAGTTCTAGGCTCAAAAACTCCAGCACCAGTCCCTTCAGCCGTCCATCGATCCATCAGTGTACCATTTGATGGTATTTTCTTTAAGACTATAGTTTATTGTTTCGCCTAGCCAGTCTTTTTTGCAACTTAAATCCGTTTTGAAATGTTTTTCGAAGTTATATCTTTTGATCATACCATCTCTTGGGATGTCAATGAGGTTTGTTACTGAGGACCGGATTATCGAATCTTTTTCCCTGTTTCCAATGATTTTACCTATCCCAGTACCCTCGTACCACGTGTAGTGGCGTCAGATGAAGGATGGTTTCCATCGCTGCTGTAGGGCAAGTTCTCATTGCTCCTGTTATGCATATTACATGCAAGCCTTTGCAATTTGTCTAGTGATTTCCTAGTTGTGTTTTGTTCGGTTCTTTTATGCCATGCAATCGCCCCATAGGTGATGATGGGTCTTACCATCATGGTGTACATCCATCTTATGATGTTTGGTTTGCAGCCCCATGATTTACCTGCAAGTCTCTTGCATATCATAAGGGCCTTTGTGGCTTTCCCGACAGTTATTTCGACATGCTTGTTCCAGAAGAGTTTGCTATCTAGTGTAACTCCTAAATATTTGACCTCCCTCTGGGTGTCGATTACATCTCCCGCCAACCGAATGGGTTTCATGCGAGGTAAAAGTCTTTTACTGGTAAATGGTACCATCGTTGTTTTGGTAGGGTTGATGTTAAGTCCCACATATATACACCATTTCCTAGTTATAGACAGCCCTCCCTGGACTATATCACAAAGAGTTTCTTTGTACTTCCCCAGGGCCGTTATAATGATGTCATCAGCAAAGCCAATATATCTAATCCCTTGGGAGGTTAGACTTTCTAGTAATTCATCAACTACAAGACTCCACAGCAAGGGTGATAATACCCCTCCCTGCGGACAGCCTCTTGTTGTGATGACTTTCTGGACGTTTAGTCCTGCGTATGCTTCCACCGTTCTTGTACTAAGCATTTTACTTATCCATCTGACTATAGTGATAGGAACTCTCTTCCTTTCTAGAGCCGAATGAACTGCTTCGTGAGAGGTGTTGTCGAAGGCCCCCTCAATATCAAGGAAGGCGCATAATGCCGTTTCTGTAATATCTAAAGCTCTCTGTATTATATTAGTTAGTTCATACAGAGCGGTTTCTGTGGATCTACCCGCTCTGTAAGCATGCTGACGGTGATTTAGGGGCATGTTTACTAATACTTCCGATCTAATGAAGTTATCAATTACCTTTTCCAAAGTTTTCAGTAAGAAGGATGTTAGGCTTATTGGCCTGAATTACTTAGGATGTGTGGTATCTTCTTTCTCCGCTTTGGGGATAAAAATTACCTTTGCTCTTCTCCATAGACTTGGTATGTATACCCAAGTGCAATACTACTTCGAAGCAGTCTAATAACATAGGGCATCAGTTCCTCTTTACCTTTCTGCAAGAGCGCAGGAAAGATGCCATCTACGCCCGGTGATTTGAAAGTTTGAAAGGTACTTAACGCCCATTCAATCCTATTGCCTGAACAGATATTCGAAGCTATCTTCCAGTCTTCCCGGTTAGGCCTTAGAGGTATTCTCTCTATCATATTTTCTACCATTGGTAAGCTGCCTGGAAAATGAGTATTTAGCAGTAGGGTTGACCTTTGCTCCTCGTTTTCAGTGAAGCTACCATCGGCGTAACGAAGTGCCAAAGTGGTTAATTTGTTATCTTTGGCTAGAGCCTTGTGTAATCTTGTGGGATATTCGTAAAAAAATGAGTTGCGAAAAATCGTTCGTGCGACTTTGCAAAAAGAAACTTTAAAAAATCAATAAAACAAATTTGAAGCTGACCAATTACCGAAATTAGCTGACCTTCTACAGATAATCTTTCTGGTGGTAAACATTTTTTTGTAAATCTTCCACAAATGGGATGCCAAAAATCTCTAAGACCTTGAATTTTCTTTTAAAAATGTATTAAAAAAAATCTTCTAATGACTGGCCTTTTTTAACCAAGTAAGTAAGTAAGTAACAAATTCATTTATTAATACATTAATTGTTAAAGTTTATATAATAAATGAATTTTAAAGCTATGGCTAAGCCGTCAGCCTGGTTGACAAAAATAATTCTAATATACAATTTTTATCGTTTAAATAAGACATAAGTATTTAATAAATAAATTTACAAATAAAACATATTCAGTAACTAAAAGCATTCTATATTTGAAGATAACTTCTAAAAATTTACTGAGCGTTTTCCAGTCACACTCGATATAAGGACATCCATTTAAGCTGAGTAGTTCACATCTTGCTTTAAAAATAAAAGAAATCTCTCGGTATGTTAAGGAATCGTTAAATAGTTTCTCTTCTCAAGATTGTAATTAAGCTGAGAGTATAACAATCTACTGTTGGATTCACGGCCATTTATAACAAATGTTTCTCGCGTCAAGTCCTCACTTTTATTAATTAAACGGTACAGTTGTTTTTTTAAGTCGATGGGATTATTTAAGTCAATATGTAGTGTTTCACCATAAGCAGTTCCCAACCTTTCCCACTTAGCAGTCAGCCAGTCTTTATTCCTTAATTCGTATAATAGCATTATCTTTGTTATCCTCGCCTGGGCCTTAAGGGTACTTGTTAGAAGTTTAGGTATTCCTGTTTCCAGGAAGATTGCATAGTTTGGTGTGTTTCGAGGTAAATTGAAGAGTTTTTTTAAAAAATTTCTCTGGAATTGTTGAATTTGTTCATATTCATCTGCACCCCAGACTTGACACACGTAACAGAGAGTTGACTTTACAACTGCTTCGTGTATCTTGTACTTGGCAGAAAGAATTATTCTACTATTCGCAAACAATTTTCTCCATGAAGAATTCAATAGGCTTTGTGATGTGTTGGCCTTTTCTCTTAGATGGTTGCTGAAGTTCAAAGTAGAGTTAAGTTTTACGCCTAGTAGATACTTAATTTCATTGGTTACTTCTAGTAGATTGCCATTGTAATACCACCTTTTGACGTTTTGCCTTTGAGAAGAGCGTGAGAATACCATAACCTTCGATTTGTCCGTATCATCTGTTGCAGTAAGATGCCAATCAATTAATCATTAATTGAAGATTTTCCGGTGATTCAGAAAATATTACAAGATCATCGGCATTTAATAAATCATTTATAACCAAATTAGCTATCCTTATGCCTCCAGGTAGATCTTCAACAATGTCATTGATAAAAAGGGAGAACAGTAACGCGCTGAGAAGACATCCTTGCTTTACTCCAGTAGTCGTTTCAAACCAATCTGAGAATATTGCACCATCCCATACCGCTGCTTTCGTTCCATCGTACATTTTCTTAACTACACACAGGAATTTTGAAGAAATACCCAATTGCGAAAGCTTGTATAAAAGTGCGTTACGATTCACCCGATCGAAGGCCGTTTTGAAATCTACAAAGAATGAGTAGTTCCGTGAATGTTCCGTGCTTGGAAGGCTTTAACAATTGAAAAAAGTGTTAATATCTGGTCTGTTGTATAATAATGCTTTCTAAAACCGGCTTGAAGATTTGAAAGCATACTTTTCCTCTTCACCCATTTCTCAAGTCTCTCCACAAGTATACCGCAGAATATTTTGGCTAACGCGATCATAAATGATATGCCTCGATAGTTTTCTGCAATTTCAAAAGCGCCTTTTTATGAATGGGGAAGATAACTGATTTTGTGAACGATGAGGGAATATCAGCGTTAGCGAAGATCTTGTTATAAAATTTTAGCAAATAGTTAAAGTATGAGGGAGTTGCATTCTGGTAAAAATCGTAGGGAATCCCATCTTCACCTGGTGCCTTTCTATTTTTCGCTTTCTTCATTACTGCTTCTATTTCTTCAAGTGTTATGGCCGAATCTTATGATTCGTCGAAGATTGATGGCTGAGCGTAGGAAAATAGAAGGTTTGCGTCGCTTTGGAGAAGATGTTTGAAATGGATTGCAAGTGATTCAGCTGATAGCCCAGTACCTATTTTGTAGCTTGTTCCGTTAATAGTTCTGGCAATTTTCCAAAATTCTTTCGATTTTTTAGTTTGACCTAGGGTAAGTGCTTGGTTATTTTCGAACTCTATTTTCTTATGTAGACATACATTTTTGTAGTAAGTGATGTTGTTATCATTGTACCATTTCCTTAAATCGGGGTTATGTGAATTCCGAAAGTCATCAGAAGTGCAAAAGATTTTTGACGTGCCTTGACGTGGGGTGAAAAAATCACGCGTGCCCATGCAAGACCTTAAGCCTTGATTACAAATTTTCTATGGCTGACCATAATTCCATAACTAGTTGACCTTTTTTAACCAATTAGATGGCGTGTTTTTGTTTACGAATATCCCGTATATGGGGTGCCAAGATCCCAGAGCTGTGATAGAACCGTCATATTTTCCACTTTCTCATTAATGGCTCTACTGATTCAATAAAAGTTTTTGTTCAGGAACTCCTTCACACTTAAAACAACATGCATTTTATTATTATGGGTTTTTCAGTTGGCGCGGATAGATTTTGGCGGTAATGTTGTTTTGGGACATCTGTCACATCTAGTGTTTATTATTCAGTTTCTGATGTCAAATTACCACGGCAGGTTACTTGATAGATCGGAACTTCCAAATCGTAAAGCTTTTGTACCAAAATGAGTGTTTTTGGTACAAACGTTATGCTTTTTTAACGGTAGACGTGGTGTGGTGGCCCGTCACAATCTACTCTTCAATGTTTATTGGCCAAAATTGAGACGACCAGTTCGGTTTTTAATCGGCCAATCGTGCGTCAAGATCGGACGAGAACATCGCCACGGTTCCTTTAAGTGTACAGCAAAACCCGAGGCAGTCGATTTCTCACAGTATCCAAATGACCCAGGAGCTCAAAGTTCCATAGCTTAACGCCGCCGTTTGTTCTAGTTTTGTATTCTTATATCGCAGTTGTAACCACGTTACATTACGATTTACGAATCGCAATTGCTTATAGAACTGTCATAGTTTTAACATTTTGTTAATTTTATTTGTTGAAACTTGAAATACTCGTTCACTAAATTCGAGACTTGGCTCACTAAATTTGCAACACCATTCCCCATCGATAGATAAGAGTAAAGACTACTTCTGTTTTCATCACCTGCTTACTATACGTGAAACCTTAAATTGTTAATAACTTTTAAACTATGATTCACCAAATTCTAATACTGATTCACCAAATTTCATCCAATGTTCACCTAATTTTAGGAATACAAAAATTTTAAATTCGTTATATGTCGCTGCTAAGTATACGCGCGCCGCCGCCGGCCGGTCTGAAAATGTAACCATTTGTTGTTTTTCGATCTTTCAAAACACAATGGGTCATATGCATAAAAGGGAAATATACATATTAGAAGTAAAGAGTTAAAGTAAATATTAGTAGATACTGCTAGTAGAAGCTAATGTTTTTAAGCGCAAAATTTTGAACGATTTAGTAAAATGCTAAAGCAGTTTTAGTAAGTTACTAAATTAAAAAGAAGATTTTGCTATTTTTAAACGATCTTAGCATCTTTCTATCTCTTGACATTTTACTAAAGCTAAGATCACAAACTGGCTTCTTTAAGTTTTAGTAACTTCCCAAATCCATATGACATCTCGCATTTCTCTCGAAAAAATTTCTTGGCAATTCTATTCGAAAGAGTAAAATTGTATTTTGTTTTTATGATTCGTGACCTAGTTGTTTTTTAAAGTAAAAGTAAATAGATTTTGATTGTACATTACATATAAGTTTGAAGACTCAGCTTTGTGCAGAAAAGTGCGATGTTTTAAGACACGAGCAAATTTGAAGTTTTTTTTTAATGAAATCTGAATTATTGAACGGATTTTGATAAAATTTGGCACATAGATTGAGATTGGTTTTATTTGAGAACTAGATTTAGAAAAATATTATTTAAAAAAAAATATTGACATTCTTTTATAGTTTTAAAGGAGAATGGGGAAAAATACACAAATTGTCATTTAGAATTATTGAAAATAAAAAAATAAACACTAACAAATGTCATTATTTTTATATTTTTTTATTAAATGTAATCAAAGTTTATTGCATTCAATTTAAAACATCTTCCGATAATATTGATTTTTTAATTTCTTTCGTATGAAAGCGATGGAGCTGATGTGAAAAGCAATCTATTAAATAAATCGGCACGTGTTAAGACTCTAGATGGTTTTCGTGTATTGTGTGATCTGGAAAATTTGACATCCTTGTTTTTTTTGCCTCTGCTGCCTCTTCTTGGCATAGCATGGAAAAATATCAACTTCAGTCTTTTGGCTTACCAAGTTTCGGATAACTTGGTTCTGATGTTTTGACAATTTTACCTCAATCAAAAGCTTCAAAGCATCATTTGAATTTAGATGTTTTACTTGGAGATTGTATGTAGACTGGCAATGCTTCAAAACACAAGCAATATGTATTTTCATCGAATTCAACGATTTTAGCAATTCGTCTCGTCTTAGTTCGAGACGAGCTTTCTAAAAATGGCTTTTTTGGTCTACCTTGATTATTTGTCGACTTTTTTTTCTTCTGTTTGGGCCTGTGCAGAGCTATTTGTAGTTAAAAATCCTTTTTTTCTTCGTGAACAAGCTTCCCACCTTTTGACAGCTTTGTTGAGCGTGAATTTAAAATCTCCATAGATTCAGTCAGTGTACTTAACAGGCACCGAAACTCCCTCCCTTTGAAGACGATTAATCTCTGCAATAATTTTATTTTTGAGCGCTAGAGGAACGCCAAGGAGGCAATTTTACTGAAAGGACATTTTCATCTACTTCCAATGAAATTGCAGGACCAGTGTAACAGTCGGTAGGATGTGGAATGCTGTTTTTTCTTCCACTATCAACTATTTCCCTGAAAATTGCATTGTACATATTAAGGGTACACACAACCCTTTTCGTGCGCGCACATTAAAAACAAATACGCAATGATTTTTCTTCAAAGGTCAATAGTTTTAAGACGTTTCGAATTTTCAGTCATGAATTATTGGATGTTTTCAACCAAAAATACAACTATAGCTCTTCTTCACCAAGCAATTTCCAACATTGACAACATTCCAAACAGCATTTTTCATAAATAGCAATTCCAGCTCATATTTCCAAATTTGGTAGTTCTGAGAGTTGGGTTTGTTTGAATTCACCCATCTTTATTGATCATGCGATAAAATATTAAAAGAAATTAAGAATTGATGTTGGCTGGGAACAGTAGATTGGACTGAGAATGAATGTGATGGGAGACGCAGGAGATGGAAAAAGATATTAAGCGGCAAATTATCACGACACTTTTGTGCACACCGGTGTCGGTGTACGGAAATGTGTGCCGTCTGTAGGCTGGTGCTCACACCGATTTTTCGGTGTCCGACACCGTGTGGGTAAAATCAAAAGGTTTTGATTTTTGGTGTCAGTGTCTCGATCGGTGTGATGTGTATGGGGATGTGCGCTTACATTTGCTATTCAGTATTCACTATTGACTATTCAGTTGCAGCCGAATCGTTGTGCAGTAAAGTGCGTAGAAAAATTTACTCGCGACTTATGGGTATTATTACTATAAGGTAAGTTATGCATTCGGAAAAAAAATCGAACTCAAAATTTTGACATTACGATGATAGCGAAGACTAAAAAAGTGGGTTTCGCAATTCGGTCTATATGTCTGTTCGACTATAGCTTAAACGGCTGGGCCGATTTATTTTAAACTTGGTAGATATCATTTTTAATTAACCCATCACAGGTTTTTTTCTTTTTTTTAAGACCAAAAATAACGGTACCTTTCTCGGTTCCACCGAGATTCAAATTTTCAATATAATCTACAAGATGTGAGAAAAAAAATGTATTTTACCTAAAAATAAAGGTACCCACCATAGAAATGTTAAAAAATGTTTAGAAAAACCGTATTTTTCTCGAAAACGGTGTGCCTGTGCCGTGTGTGATGGAATGCTACACCGGTGTGCACACAAGTATCGTGTGTATTTGCCGCTTTATAGAAAATAATTTTGCGTAGAATTGACTTTGATTGATACGTGACGTGGGCATCTACGTATACAGCCAAGTCCTACACCCATTTTGTACCCTTTCCAGTTTCCACCACAAACTGAACATTGTTAACGGAAGTTCCTTCAAAAAACATGGCCGACATTCGTTAATAGGTGAGTTTGTTTTTATTTTATTTGTTTATAAGTTCTCTCTTTCACTCGAGGAAACTTTTACTTTTTTGGAGACAAGCAAGGGAAGTGAAAGTTAATTACTGAAAAGTGCAACAGATTTTAGTTTCTCATGTGAAAGAGGTGTAAGTACTATTTTTAAAAATAAATTATGTTCTAATTCTTCATTTAGAAATATTTTCATATAACTGATGACAATTTTTCATATGTGATTTAACCGTTATATTGTTGACGTAACAGAGCCACAATCGAATACGATTTACTAAGAATCTAAAACAAGAAAAATATTACAAATTTTAGTAATTAATTAAAGTTTATCTCTTACTTGACTAAATGTTGATAGATTTAATTCTATAAAACCTCCGGCTGTAAAACGAAATGGTCGTTGAGCATTCATTAAAAATATAACCAGAGATTTTCGATACTTCAAATCAAAATTATACCACGAGCTATCATAACCTCGCATGGCTAGAGTCTCATTCTGAAACAAAAACAAAAATGAAAGATGGTTTTTTTTTTGGTAAAACATAAATTTGAATATTAAACCTGTTCAGAAACTTCAGTACCAAACCAACAATATACAAAAAGCTCCGTTAAAATACAAACAACATATAAATAGATCATAACAAGGCCTGAAGTATTCGACTGGACTAAGACTTGAAATCCTGTCAAAGCGATAATCATTAAGGAGCCTATAAATTGAACCAGCATTGGATGTTTGAAGATGCTTTCAATCTGATCACGAACACTGAAATACAAATTTATTTTAAATTAAAAACTTAAGAACTAACATTTTTTAACTGAATGAAGAGTTTATAAATAAAATGTTGGCGTATGTGAAACTGAAATATTTAAGTCCAAATTAATTTGACTTTTTTATTTTTGTATTTTTTCCCCACTTTAAGCTGTCACGTATTCCTCTACCAAGATTTAGCCCTAACATTTCACCCTATTAAGGTATTGATTTGATCCTTTATTTTAATCTAAAGATCAAATTAAGTCCAACTTTAATACAACAGATACACGGCCTCTAACACTCTTAATTTTATCATAGCTATAAGTCAATTTCAAAACAACCTATCAGCTTAAGTCAAGAGGGGCTTTATAAAATTTACTCTTTTTTTTTTTCTTCTTTTAAATACTTGCTTTAGAATGGATGTATGATGTTCAATAAGACTATTCAGGTGCTTCAAAGGGTCTACGGTGACTCTGCCCAATTTTTCTTCATTTAGTTCATCAAAAGACAAATTCAGCATCTGGAGTTGAGATCTAGTTAAGTTCATGAAGGTAACATTCAAATAATCAATTGCGACCGACTGTAATCCAACGACTCCAACAACCAGAGGCATGTAAACCAATTGGAAGCCCATGGGTATAAAAGACGGCATTTTGGCTCTGTATGGGAAGTTATGCCCAATAAAATTGACCGGACCTAGAAGATGCAAATTATAAAGGTGATATGTATTGTGTCATTCAAATCAAAGTAATGAGTTTTGAAGGACTCCGACATCTCTCATCTAATGTCCAGGCAAGATTTAAATCCGATAAAGTACACGGCTTTTAAGCGCCACAGTTATCTTTTCGAAAAATTTGATACCTTCGGTATAGGTATGATTATCTGGACTCCTTGAAAACACATTACGTACCAAATATTATAATGAAACACAATTCACACATATAACATTAAATACTAAAAAACAGTACACTTAAATCAATAAAAGTTATATTTACATACCAATCAATACCATTAGCATTCCAATGCACGCCGTAAATGTAACATTTAAAGCATAAACTGTAAGTGTTAACTTAGTTTCGAATTCCGTTTTAAAGAAAGCACTTGTTTGTTCCTTAGTTCTGATGTACTTAATCGACATTATTCTTAATTGCTTAACAATTTTATAAAAATCTCCAAGTCGACTGAATATCATGATTGTCTGAAAGAAAATTTAAGTAGAATTTACAATGAATCTTCAGAGAAATTAATTATTTTCTGACTTTCAAACTTGCTCCAAAATGCACCAAAGTCAGGCACAAATTTTGAGTTAAATCACCCATATTGTCATAGATGAGTATTATGTCATATATTTCAAAAATTTGATAAGGTATTCGCATCAATGTCCATACTATTATTCCGTAGAATAGTATTGACGGTTTGGACTCACGTTGGGCGCCAAACAAAGGCATCCCAGTCCAGTGTAACAGCCATAAATTATAATCTATGCATCCTAATCGACCAACTGTGGGATTCGATGGGAAAATATACTTTGTGAAAAAGTCCATGAGTTTTGACATTTTCCAGTGATTTTTTTTGGTTGACATAAACAAGCTGAAAGGATTTTAATTTAAAAAATGTATAAGCGAATTAAATATTTGATTCCAATGATCAGGTCGAACAAACTTTATGAAAAGCAAGCTTTTGACTACTTTTTCTTACCAAAACTTACTGTTTTAGTAAAATGTCTTACAAATAGTTTAAAGAAATATGAGAGAATATTTATTAACTTTTGATACTTACTTCGCAGGAAGGAAATAATCAACTGTGACTTATTTTTCTGAATTGATTCCATAACATACCCTTAACAAAAAAAGAGATGTCAGCAATTTATAAGATATTAATATTTCAAATGTTAAGGGATAAATTATTTATGATCACAAGGCTTGTGGGTGTATTCAATTACGCACATAGTAATTATCAGAAGTATGTATATCAGAATATAAAATTAATGTACGTTGGTATTATGTTTGTTAAATGAAGGGTTATGCACCATCAGATAATAATTAAGCAAATGACTCTATATTCGTCACTTAGAGACAAATAAGAGTGTAGAGGCATGCTTTGCATTCGAAAAAAAAAAAAAAAAAAAAAAAACTTGAAATTTTGATAAAGCTTGACATTACGATGATAAGGAACATGAAAAAGTGTGTCCCACAATTCTTTCTATCTGTCAGCGTGTCTGCATTTTTGTATTTCTGCATGCCTGAACCTTCAGGATACAAAACTGGAGGGATTTTTCGTAAAAAACATTGGCGCAAAATTTTAAACAGCCTTTTATTATGGTATTAGTATTATACTACTTAACAATTTGCTAACTTTAAAGTAGGTTACTAACTCATTCTTAATTTTAAACATTTTCTAACTAGTATCGTATTAAAGAAATTTTCTTAATAATATGCTTCTGAACACACCTTCGTGCAAAACAACTGAGTAAACATACCTTTTGTGGCGTTTGCACATAGCACGATACTTCGATGATTTCAACTTTAATAAAAGGGTAGAGAAAGTATGCGGATTTTTTGATAAAAAAATAATTTTATTAGTCTCCTTTGAGCTCTATACACTTTGTCCAACGCTTCTCCAATTTTTTTATCCCTTCCAAAAAAAATGATTTGTCGAGGTCCTCAAAATAGACCTTTGTTTGCGAGATGACTTCATCATTGGAGTCAAATCTTTTTCCACCAAGCCATTTCTTCAGGTTTGGGAACAAGAAGTAGTCGCTCGGAGCCAAATCTGGAGAATAGGGTGGAGGGAGCAATTCATAGCCCAATTCATGGATTTTTGCCATGGCAGCTGCACATGTGTGCACCCTTGCATTGTCTTGGTGGAAAAGAACTTTTTTCTTGGCCAAATGAGGTCGGTTTTTTTTTTAAATCGTCATTGAATCGGTCCAATAAGTTGGCATAATATTCCCCATTGATTGTTCTTCCCTTTTGAAGGTAGTCAATGTGGATTATCCCGCGTGCATCCCAAAAAACAGTCGCCATAACTTTATTGGCTGACAAACCCACCTTGGCCTTCTTTGGCGCCGATTCACCCTTAGAAACCCACTGTTTTGACTGTTGTTTGGTCTCTGGTGTGTTGTGATGGATCCATGTTTCGTCCACGGTTACAAAACGGTGCAAAAACTCCTCCATATTGCGACTAAACAACGCCAAACCTTCCTGTGAAGTTGTTACACGATTGCGTTTGTGGTCGACTGTGAGCAAACGCGGCACCCATCTTGCGGAAAGCTTTCTCATGCCCAAGTGATCATTCAAAATTGAAACCACTGAGCCATGCGAGATCCCTACGGCTTCCACAATCTCTCGCACTTTCAATCTTCGGTCAGCCAACACCATATCGTGAATTTTTTCGATTGTTTCGGGTGTAGAGACCTCAACTGGGCGTCCAGGACGTTCGGCATCTTCAGTGCTTGTACGGCCACAACGAAATTCAGTAAACCACTTTTTTACCATTGAAATCTATGGTGCAGAGTCCCCATAGTATTTATCAAGCTTAGCCTTGGTCTCGGTAATGGTTTTTTTCGCAAGAAATAATGCTTAATAAGCACACGAAATTCACTTTTTTCCATTTTCTCCTCAAATTAGTGAGTAGTCTGATAAAAATAGCTGTCAAACACAAACTAACTGACGCAGCAAGTTTAAATTTTGACAGGAGTCAACTGACAGATGCCTGTTGACAGGAGCAGTGTTGCTGTTTCAGTAAAGAGGTCAGAAATTCATAAAGTCACGGACTTATTGACCCGCCCTCGTATATTCGATTAAAATTTGCAAAACCTAGTTTCATACTAAAACAGCTTTAACATCGTACTTATTCAACTATTTTTAATTCAGAGCAGAGCCTGAGTTGTCAAAAAATAAATTGTGTTTCTTTTTTAGCTCAGAGTGTTCAGAGCTTTGAATATGTGTTTCTTTTTTAGTTCTTAGCATGTTCTAAGCGTATTCAGAGTGCGCTCTATGAGCTCAGAATAAAATAAGTGAGCAGGCAGTGAGAGTTAAATGCTTAACATAACCATTTGACAAATGGTGACAGCAAAGTGTTTAGATGTGTTTCAAAACATCTCAGAGCGCTCATAGCACGATTGGATGTTCCGGGATGTTCTGAACATGCTCGGTCTCTCTTGTGAACTAAAAAAGAAAAACGCCTTTTATCGCTGAAGATGATTTTTATTTTCAAGTCACTGATGGGCAAACAAATTCAATTCTAGGACACTTATGGTCTATTTTGATTCGATTGGTTAGATATTTTCACGTTTTCATAAAAAGATTAAAAAAGCGTTGATTCGTACCGGTAACACAGTTTTTTTTATTGTATCGAGATAAAGGCTCGGTCAAACAGAACGCGTTTTTAACGCCGCGTTAAGATTTTTTAACGCGACGGTAAGATTATTTTGACGCGACGTTGCAACCGCCGCGTTAGAGGACGTCAAACAGAGAGCTGCTAAGTAATGAACAAACAAAACAATCATACCTTAACAAAAATAATGACAAGCAGCTCAGATTCAGAAGAGGAATTATTGCTTCTATTTGCTATATTACGAAATTCTCGTAAAAGAAAAAGAATTTGGGGACATGCCAATTAACAAAAAAAGAGAAGAAAATGGCGAATATCACCGGCTGTGCCGGGAGCTAGAGTGAAACATCTCGAAGGCCAACAAACAGAAGACCTATAGAAATTTCTCTCATATTTCAATAATAATAATTAAATATGTATGTAAGTCAATTAGGCCTATTCTGCCACATCTGTTATTCTGCTATAGATTTTCTGTTATGAATAATAAAAGATTTCCACCTTAAAAGATCTTTTATGACTGGTTTTCAGAGGTTCGAACTTTTATAAAAGTCTGTTATGCTACTTCGAAAACGAGATCTGTTATGATAATCAGTTATCATAATCAGCTGTGATTATGTAAAATATTTCATCTGACAAAATGGATGACGAACAAAAATGTAAACTCTTAGGCCAGGCGCGCACATTCAATTTTTAGTTACACATATTTAGTTGCTAAAATGAAACATATTGGGCTTATATGGGACACCGCGCACTTAGAGCAACTCGATTCGAGCAACTAAAAAGTTTGTATTTTGACACAAACTAAACGATTGTTTAAAATTAATTCGCTACAGTTGAGCTGTTTTCTATAAGCGTAAGAGAGAAAAGAGTGTGAGCGTGAGTAAAGAGTTGCCAGTGCGCGGTACTCTATCAACTGGTGATTAAACTATTTGATTTCGATCACAGTTGCTAGTGCGTGGCTAGCCTTAGGCTACTTGGATTGAGCAACTAAAAAGTTTGTGTCTTGACACAAACTAAACGATTGCGCGCACATTCAATTTTTAGTTGCACAACTGTTTGCTTGTTTATAGTAAACTGATGAACTATTTAGTTGAATGTCCGCGCAGGTGCATATAATTATATGTTACACAAAATAGCGAACTCATTTTATTCAATCGCTTAGTTTGTATCGAAACGCAAACTTTTAGTTGCTCGAACCAAGCATTTGCGAAACTAGAAATTGAATGTGCACGCCTAGCGTTACACACTATTGGTATCCATACAATGGAACACGATTTTACCTCATATGTTTCTGGGAATAAATACCATGGCCATACTCTACTTATATGTTTATATGATATGTGTTTTAATATATTTTCTTTCATTAATTTGTCTCCTTTAAAGTACATTTCACTGACGAAATAAAAGATAAATATTCATTTTTACTTGATGTACCTGTGTTCTTATTGAAATCTTTTATGATAAAAGTCACAGAACTTTGTCTTTTATTCTTTTATGATTTTTAACAGATTTCATAACAGATTTTGGCATGCTGAATACCAAAAATGCTATTCGTAAAAGATTTTTTCTATCTTCGAACGTTTGACAGTTCATAAAAGTTTTCTTAGCAGATTTTATAACAGATTTTAGAGTGCTGAATACCAAAATTAAAATTCATAAAAGATTTGTTGACAGCTCAAACATTTGTATGGAAATTCATAGCAGAATAACAGAATAGAAGAATAAAAGATCTCGCCGAATAGGCCTAAATGTTCTTATACGATTTATCACCCATATCGTATAGACAAGGGTAATTTCTCACCAATTCAATTAATTTTTTCATCTGAAAAAATTTAAAATTTCTTTGACTAAATAAATAATCTGTAATTTCACACAACGTCACGTTTCACCGCCGCGTTGCAACGCCATGGTGAATTCAACGCGGCGTCAAAAACGCGTGTGATATGGGACATGTATTGCAATGTAATACAACGCTTCGTTTGAACGCGGCGGTGAAACGCGGCGTAAAAACGCGTTCTGTTTGACCAAGCCTTAAGACGTCAGTTAAAGTGCAGGACCTCGTAAGTATTTTTAGCATGTTTTGCAGAAATCACAAAAAACTTCTTAAACAGATTATTTAAAAAAAAAATAATGACAAAGTAATTGATTTGTGCTATTTATTAGTTAATTGATTATATTAATAAAAATGAATGTCTTAGTAATGCATTATTCTCATTTAACGGGCACTTACGAGGTATTGCTTTATTTTTGGCGCGGAGTTTTATACGATGTTTAGATTTTCTTTTTTTCTACAAAATGTTCAGAACAACATTAGTACACTAAAAATGCCAAAAGGTGGCTCTTATTTTTCTGATTTTTTTGATATAAAAATATTTTTGTTGATTTTTTTGACTTACGAGGTCCTGCACTTTAACTGACGAAGAGTTTACTGCCGGATATATAGCATCAGTTGTTGCGCTTACGTGTAAATCGCTTGGTTTTTTTAGAACAGTTCTATTCGAACTTTCAAGAAAACATGCCTATAGTGATTATCAGCCCGATTCTCCCCAAAGTCAGTGATGCCTCACAAGTCACAAGAAGAGGTGAAATTGATTTTGTGACTTTTTCGAATTCTGCCGCTCAGTCACAACTTGTGAGAGTTACAAAAACAATCGAAACTGTCATCTCCTTCAGAGCAGGTCACAACTCATACATTTTTAAAGTTTGTTGGATTGACATTCAGTATATTTTGCAAGAAAATTTTCTAGATTTATGAATACCTAATTGTGAGTACACAAAAATGGAAGTGGACTTTGTTCTAGTGAACATTATTGCTGATCTTTCCCACGAAAATGAAAAGTAACATTTTTACATAACCAAAATTTTTTTTAAGAAACTAATCGTATCAAGAAGTTTGCAGCGCTGACGGATTTTAAAAACTTTGAGAGATACAAATGATCCATTCGCTCTCCAAAACTATACATTTATAAAGTAGTTTTGAATGATCAGCTGTTCAAATAATGACACTTAAAAATCTTACCACACTGTGGTGAGTTTTCTTGTGACGATTAGAGGGAGAATACCAAAATTTTATCGAATCACAACAATCTTCACAAGAGCTTGTGACTTGTGACTCCTCACAAGGGGTAGAATCGGGCTGTATATCAGGAATGGATATGTTAATATAAGAACAACTAGTTCCTTATGCGCTAGGTCCAGTTAATTTTCAGGGCTTAACTTTAATCGCCTATAACCACTGTATTACCAGCACAAATTTCAATTTTCCAATTGATTGTTTGATGACCAAATCCTTTATGGTCTTGCAAACAGACTTAACCTGCATTACTTCTAACAAACAAACAAACTCTACAATTCGTAATGTATCTTAATTATTAATCGATGATAAGAATTGGCTGTGGGGGGCTTATTTTGCCCACATATCTCTATCCCTGGATTCGCTACTGGTATTAATTAAAACCAATAAAACACACAAATGTTTTTGTTTCACTAAGACAATATTTTTTTTTTTTCAATTCTGAACATTTATTTTTCAATAAAGAGAGATGTTGAGATGTTAACTTGTATACAATTCTAAAATCCTCTAGAGCCATATAAACCATTATCTAGTTAGGAGATTAATTAAATTAAGTGGATAATAAATAAGAAAAGTGATTTATAACTTCGCATTATAAGCGAATTAATTGTGTGTTGTTTTGTATCCCGGAGAGAGTCTTCTAGCTTAGGTCATGGTTTAGCAAGGATTTAAAGTGAGAATGTCTTTGCATTTGAACGGTGGTAAAAAGATTCAAAATGACTGAACACTGTTGGCAAAATATACAATAATATCTAAGTGTTCAACTATTAAAAATCATTTATTTATAAGGTATTGAATTAAAAAGCAATTTCTGGAGTTGATTTAATTATTTCACAGGTGAGTAGCAGGTGTTAGCTTGCTAATGGGAGTTAAATTATATAGACGCAATAGAATCGTTAAGGAAAGTTCTTATAAGAATTGGTATAAAAGAAAACCTTCAAGACACTTCTATGAGTACAGTTTAAAAAAAGGATTTCGTTTAAAAAAATAATTAAATTCAAATTGCATTCTTTTACTCAAAACATTAATTTAAAAACAGCTGAGACCCCAAAATATCATTAACAAAATCGGCAATACCAATTTCGATTTCAAAGTACTGAATTTAAAGTATCGAAACTTTTTTTCGAAGAACAATAATGAAATCTCCATGTATTTTCGGCTAAAGGCAGATTATATTTTCGTTAAATTGTCTTCTTGTAAAAATACTATTTGATGTAGCTATTCTAGAAGTTTTTTTATTTGTTTTTCAAATCTTTAGTAATAAATCAGCGAAAAATCATAGATCAATGAAAACGGACTTATGTCGTATTCCTTTCGATTTTTAAATCTTCGTGTGGTTTTAGCTTTCCCTTAAACCAAAAAAAAAGATTTATTTTCGACCTCAGGTCGATTCCTCAAATATCATTTTTAAGTAATCCTTACAAGCCCTTGCACACACCCTACATAACATTAAGTGACATTTCTTAAAATGTAACTATAATTTTTGTTTTCTATTTCGATAGTTGTGTTAAAGTTTCGTTAAAGTTTTGTGACTATTTAATATAAAAGTTCGATTATAAATAAGTGCGAACTAATTTCGTCTTTTTCTTCCACATCATCACCCGATTCGACCAAGAAAATAATAACTGATGCTCCATCTGCTGGCAATACTGGGATCCTATTTGGACCATATGAAACCCAATGGCTTCATTGAAATTGAATTTCTTTAATACCAGACGAAAAAGCCTGCTATTAATCATTAATTGTTTTTGGTTTTTGAAAACAATTTTTGTTTATTAAAATAATTGAAATTTATGCAGGGATAGTATATTCCTACAAGAGTTTCAAAAATCCCTAAAGCTAGATATACATTGTTCAAATACATGACAAGCACATGCATGTGCATTAGTACATTCTGGTTGAAGTTGCATTTAAAAACATCAAGCATGAGTCTTCAATCTTTTATTTTTACATCGACGACGACGGTGTGGTGAGAGAACGTTGCGCTTTGTGAGTTTTTTTTCGGCAAAATTGTGTTTTTACGAATTTTTTGAGATTTTTGTAATTTTATCATAGTAATTTATTTTATTTTGACTGCCCATTTCATCATACAATTTTTGTTTGCTGTTTTAATATTTAAATCAGTGCTTATGTTGTGCACCACGTTCTCGTCGCTTCATCGTACTATCCGCAAATGAACCAATAAATGCACGAGCAATCATCAATCTAGCATATATACACTATTTCAATGCAGTACGCTAGATTGAAGGATTTTGTTTCAAGACTACATGCAATCTATACGTGTGACTTTTTCACTAATGCAATTGCATGGCTTGTCATGCATTTGAACAGTGTATATCTAGCTTAAGACTGCTTTTACACGAACCCGATTTTTAATCTTTGTTTGTCTTTTGGCTTCCTTTCGATTGCATTGAGGCTTTTGAACACAGCGATTTTTAATTAAAGTTAACTTTGTTCTATTGAAAAGGAATCATCTCTCTGCACTTTTTACTCTAATTAGATAATCGAAGTTCGCTGAGTGAACGCCAAATAGAAATGAAACATACCCAAAAAATAAAGAAAACCACAAAGAAGAAAGTACAATAACCCCAGCAAATTTTTGCACTCGCGCCAGCACCGTCTTAAAAATCGCTAGATAATATTGTACCGCTTAAGGGCAGTCTAATTTGAATTCTAGTTTGTAATTATTTTGCTGTCTTTCAAACGAGAAAACAAATGGCTAATGTTAATAGGTGCGTTTTATTATTCACAAATCTATCTGGATCCGGATCTGGATCATCCCTTGAAAATAAAACGATACGGATCTTAGTGACAGCTGACAGCAGTGTTATAAGCCCGTCTCTTTTTATCCTTAGGTTTGTAAATTTTAAATTATTTCTTGTCTTTTTTCTTTACACTATAACTTGCACTACCTTATCATAAAAGCCATCTACTCGCCAGTGTAATAACTAATTTTTGGATCTTTGAAATAGATCCCGATAGAAAACAGGATCCCAAATTGTTTTTGTAATACATGTTAAAACTTAATCCAGATCCGGATCCCGATAGATTTGTGAATAATAAAACGCACCTAATGTTTTCATTTTTAATCTCTTGTATCGTTCACATGGGTAAGAGATCTGTTTGTAGTTTTCTTTTCAAGAATCTTGATTGACTGTCAACAAAATCTCAAGATGACGCGAAATTTTTGGACCATTTAAGAATCCAACGTGTGGTTTGGTCTAAAATCTGTAATGCGAGAAACAGATTGGCACAGCAACTTCAACAGCAACTTTGACAACCACGTCAATGGCTTTGATTACATTAACACATCAACTTCAACATCGACATCAACGTTATGCGCGAAACAGATTAAACCAGCAACAGCACCAGCATCGTCAACAGCAAACAGCACGCTGACCAGCAAACATTTCTCAAACACATTGCCACCAGCAACGTCATTTCATCTGTTTGACATTTCATATGGAAAAAAAGTTTTTAATTGTGGTGCCACTGAATATTGCAGTGGAAAAGTTGATAACACTGCACCAGCAACAGCAAATTTAGGACTTTGGCCTAACGACGCTGTTGGCGTTGCTGTTGCTGTTCTTATGTGTGTTGAACAATTGAAATACATTGGCTCTAAATTAATGGCGGCCGCTGTTGCTGTTGACCGTGCTGTTGCTGGTTCAATCTGTTCCGCGCTTTAGACCTAAACCCGCTGTCGCTGTGCAAATGCTACCAACTTTTAAGGTGAAATTTGTCAGTATTATCAACATTCAAATGAAAATGTGACAACCATCTTTTTCTTTTGTCTATTTATTTTGGTTTTGATAATGGAAGAATTACTAAAAACAAATTAATTTTAGTACGACAAATTGCAAGTCGTTTGCATTGATGCAATTTACGTTAATTTTTATCAAATTATGTACGGAAAATTCATTCCGCATTTGAAACTATTTTCATTATATATGCTGTCAAAAACGCTGTTCACGTTGTAATCTATTTCACAAGACTTTTGATGTTGAAGTTTTCGTTATTGCTGTTAAAGTTGCTGTTGAAGTTGCTGTGTTAGTCTGTTTCTCGCATAATATGGTGTTTCCACCGAAAGGAAGATTAGCTCTGACAGCACCTTTTAAAATACTAATGAACTAATGGTGTTTTCTTATAAAGTGGAAGCGAGAGAAAGAAAGTTTCATTTGTGCCAAAGAATAGGGGGGTTCACATTCTCAAATATGTTTGACAAATATGGTTTGATGAATATTTGACGGATTAAAACCATTTGCGTTCACATTCGTCAAACATGCTGTCAAACATCACTTCTCATTAGAATTCTTAAAGCCACTTTACACGATATTAAAAATCACATGCTTTCTCATATCATATGACCTGTCAAAAAAAAACATAACGCACGCATTAATCTCATATCACTTCTCAAACGAAAAAGCATATAACTTTTTTTTCATTAGGACTGCAGCTAATTCCATTTGAGAAGTCATACGAGATTTGTTGTTTTCGTGAAAAGATTGAATGGAGTTTTGAGAGTTGAATAGAAAAAATGGTAAAATAGGAAAAAGATAGCTATATGATTTTTTTTTGAGATATTTCAAATCTCGTTAATACATATACCTATTGTAAAATTTTGAATTAATACACTAATATTGTTGACAAAACTAATGACTAATGTCATTGCTTTCTTATTGTTCTCCATCCTGGAATAATGAAAAAAAATTATTTCTGTTTATATTTTCTTTTTATTTTGGTACTCCGAAAATCAAAAGGGAAGTCATAGACGTGTAAAGCATAGATACTCGTACGCCAGAACTTAAATGGCAGCTCATTTGATAAATCATGCAGAAAATATGATGACAGGTCATATGACTTCTATTAACGTATAAAGTGGTCTTTACCATGGCGCACCAACTCAGAGCATAGATGAAATATTTGTTGAGCAATTTTACTACCATTTTTATATTTGGAAGTCTGCAGAAAACTTATATTAATCTAATAAAATCCACCTGAATTACCGCTATTGCATATATGACTCATTTTGATATATTTTCTTACGATATGCACAACACGAAAACTTCATTGAAAATGAAATTTCCTTGTGGCTTGACGAACATGCGTTCACATTCTCAAACATGCTTGTCAAACAGGCAAAATATCAAAATATTTTGATATCATCAAGCATGTTTGACAATCCGTTTGATGAAGCGTTCACATTTTCAAATTCGAGTCAATCAAACCGCGTTTGTCAAACATATTTGAGAATGTGAAACTAGGGAGGTTCCCAAGAGACAATTACTACGTTTATATGAGGTATTGAAGCGAGCTTGAAGCTCGCTTCGACCCTTTGTAAACGGGTATTGAGTTGAAATGAGCTTCGTTCGACTCGATCTCACTCGCTCAGCGGTGTCGAGTCGAAATATGAGACGAAAAACCTGGGTCGAGGAGTTGGCCTAACAAAATGCTTCAGAATCGCTCAACACCATTTCAACTCAACTCCAAATCGAGCTCTCGACTCAAATAACGAAAAACCTGGGTCGAAAATCCGACCCTAATCCAACTCGATCTTTCGATACTGCATATAAACGTAGTAAATTAAGCATGCTATGGATATAGAAAGGTCAGTTCAAATTATAGAACAATTGATCCAATGAAGATTTAACATGATTAATTTATAATCTACTAGATTTACGAAATAAATTTGTATGATAAATCTTGGAAATTTGAAGAAGATTCATAATAAATTCAGTTTAATCCAGGATTATCTCTAGGTGAAAATGTAGTATAAGAAGATTAATGTGAAATCTACTTAAAATCGTAGTTTAGTTGTTAAAATGAAACATATGGACTTATATGGGACTCCGCGCACATACAGCAACTCGATTTCAACAACTTAAAAGTTGTGTTTGCCTAAAATCAGTTCTCTAATTTGTGTTACATATCATATGAACCTGCGCGCATATTCAACTAAATAGTTCAGTTGTTTTCTATAAACCCAAGAGAGAAAATTGTAAATGTGACTGAAGTGATGCATGTACCCGTTGCTCTATCATCTGTTGATTAAACTATTTGATTTCGATCACAGTTCCAGTGCGCGCCTATCCTAAATGTTTGTTATAGAAAATTGACAAGTACAACTGACGTTTAATTTTATAGGAGGACCTTATCATGTCGTTTCGGCAACGCGGTGCGTAGTTCATTGGCTCATGAAAATTTCAGTCAAGGCTATAAAGTTTGTCCATTTAATCTAAGCTAAGCTAAGCACTACTAAAAAGAAGTCTGATCAGCTGGCCGTGATATACCTATGTATAACTCCAGCCAATACTACACACTTGGTGGTAGATCTTTCAAGTTTTTGTTGTAATATTCAAACCTTCAATGTTAAATAATGTTAATGCCTTTTGGCATTATATATTTCTGAGCATAATAAAAATAAGTATAATTTTGAATAACATGCATTTAATCGAAGTCAAATAACTTAACTCAAAAAATACTGGCAATATGCCAGAAAATATTTTAATTTCATTTTGCGTTCTGTTTGTCACCATATTTCTGGAATCTGACACCGAAATCTGAGATGAACGAAGGAAATTCACATAGGACAAACATTTAAACAAAATAATAATTTTTTTTTGAAAATATAAATTTTCGAGTTCCATTTTCTGAATGCATTTAACATTTCAGGCTTTGCGTATTTTTTTGAGGTTTTAAAATTTAGTTGTAATCAAAAACTGTCATAGTCTCGAAGTACAATAAATCGTTCAAAACTTTTAAATTCGAGATAAAGATCCAAATCAAAAAATCCAAAAACTTACTAACTTCATTAGATATTTCAAAATGGAAAAATTCATTCGAACCTTCTCTAAATACGTTTTTCCCTCTGACCCAACAATTGGTAGACTTGGTTCGATCGATTTGAACCTCAGTCTGCTACAGTGGTTCGGGTTGCCCTTATTCGGATCGCAAGGTGAATTCAAACGATCATTTTACATCTATGGAGTATTATTTTCGGTTTTCGTAAGAGTCCCCTATCATATCTCCGAGATTTACGATTTGATCACGTGCTGGAGGAATTTCAATGACATGATTCAAAATGCCTGCATGACATTTCTACATTTAGGAATGTGCCTTAAAGTACGATTTTTATATTTGCCAATTTCTTTCATGTCCACAAATCTGTTTCCCCTATGTCAGATGATTATGATCTTCTGGAGACTTGAGGGTTTCTACAAAATCGTCAAAAAATTTCGTGAATTGGCTAAGAAATATGTCAAGTCTGATACGCAAAAAGAGGTTTTTTCTTGGATGGAGTTTGAGAGCAAAATTTCGCTTACAATTTATGGCTGCATTCCTACGATCGCATCAAGTTATGCATTTTTTTTAGTTATGAGGAGTAATTTTGACAGTTTTCCATCTTTGGAATATGATTTTATTTTCAAGTTGTACTTTTGACAGATCCATCAGCAGTTGTCGGTCATAACTTACCATACAGAGCCAAGGTGCCAGATTTTACACCTTTCAACTTGGAATTATTTTATATTCCCCTATCGAATGCCATACTTGGATTCCAAATTGTCGGAATTGACTATCTCAATGTTGCATTTATCAACTTGTTACGTTGTCAACTGCGGGTGTTGAATATTTCCTTCGACGAACTAAATGAGGCGAAAGGCCGGGTGACTGTGGATCCATTTAACCATCTCAAAGGACTTATAGAGCATCATACGCATATACCAGAGTAAGTTGAACGGTTTTCAAAAGCTAAGATACGTTTCCAAGACTTTATTTCAGCATTCGAAACCAAATAGAAAGCATCTTCAAATTCCCCATGTTGGTTCAATTCTTTGGTTCCTTACTGGTTATTGCTTTGACGGGATTTCAAGCTTTGATTCAATCAGATACCTCAGGACTTGTTATGGTCTATTTGTATTCTGGATGCATTATGGCAGAGCTTTTGGTTTATTGCTGGTTTGGAACTCAAATATCAGAACAGGTAGCATGCTAACTTGTATTTTAATTTTCAAAAAAAAAATATTACAAACATTTTGTTTTTTTTTTTTTCAGAATGAAACATTGGCCTTGCAGGGCTATGCAACTTCGTGGTATAACTTCGATGTGAAATATAGAAAGTCTTTGGTAATCTTCTTAATGAATGCCCAGGAGCCATTTTGTTTTACTGCTGGTGGATATCTTAATCTCAGCTTGATGACTTTTAACCAGGTAAGGCTTGGAGGAATTTTGTCTCAAGTATACCTAGACATATCGTCACCTGAGTTCTATCTTGTTCAAAGTCCATTTTGGAAAATGTTGGGAAAACGATTTTTTAACTTCAGAAGCAAAATTTTTACTTAAATTTGAAAGAAAATACTGTGGAGTTTTTTTCTCCATTAAACTCAATAATTTTTGTTTGCAAAATGATTTATAAATCTAGGTTTTATTAAATCCTGAAATAGTTAAAAAATAAAATCAAGTGGGATGTCATTTTGGATATTGAACAACGTTGTATGGGCTGTAAACAAGTTGATTAAATTGGTGGATATTGAACAAAAAAGCTGAATATTGAACAAAATAGAAGCACTTAATAATTAAATCATTGAAACTACGAAAATACTATGAAAATAGAACAAAATATTCTAACTCATTCTTTGAGTTAAGCACTAGAACATAATGGGTGATCAGAAAAAATATTGCTGCTGCTCGGTAGGTAATGAAATTCAAAATTTGTTAAACATTTTTTTGAATTCACTTTTTACCCTTCTTTTTTCAGATTAATACATTATTTATTTTACATACAATTTTTAATTTAAATTTTGTTATTGTTTTAAACAAACTGGCGCAAAATTTTAATTAAATTAGTACGATGTAAAGCTGTTTTAGTATGATACTAAAATCGTCGAATACCTATATTCTTTTTTTAGTATCGTGCTATTTACAAACGCCACACAAGGACTTAATTCTTTGCACTAACTTTCATTGTTTTAGATGCAATTTATTAAGAAAATTGCCTTAGCACGACAATAGTTAGAAAATTGTAAGAATTAAGAATGAGTTAGTAAACTACTTTAAATTTAGCAAATCGTTAAGAATTATCATACTAATACCTTAATAAAAGGCTGTTTAAAATTTTGCGCTACTGAGTTTTATTGTAATTGGTTTCTTATTATTTTTTCGTAAAAATCGTTGTTTAAACCTAGTTTCATACTAACACAGATTTAACATCTTAATAATTCAACTAAAATTTTGTGCCATTATGATTTTATTTGTAATGCATTGAAAGAAGATCAGGGGCTTGTTGCTCAGATCATACACATCATACATTTTATACAACATACAACATTTTTATACAACATACACATCATTCTGTTTCTCAGATTTCATTGGAAGTGTTGTATGACATTTGTTTTGTTGTACGATGTGTATGATTCTGACATTTCATTATTATTTGAGTGTGAGGTTAATATAAATCTCATTATCTCAATTTTTAGTGAAGACGTGTTGGAACTAGTTGAAATTAATATACGTATCAGATGACGTCCTAAAATAATAAAAGAACCTGTTAATTTCAATCTTAAAGATCCATATTTTGTTGAAAAATTTAGATTGCCAAACATTTTTAGTGGAAAAATTGGGAAGATCAATTGGGCGTTCAAGTAATTGCAACGAAGCCTTGTCACCTTTGCAACAAATATTGTTAACCCTTCATTAGCTTGGAAATGGAATCCATTATCATGAAATCTGCATAATGCAAGCCCATAAGACAACCCCAATGAAACTACCTCTCTCTATGCCCTACAGGCTCTACCATGTTTTGTGAATGTCGAGCCAGAGAACTTCTCAAATAAATTTTGTTTCCCCAGCTTTGCCTGATGAAAACAATGTTTCTACATGTTACATGCAGCAGCCACTTTACAACAGAATTTTGTGCTGTATTAAATGTATGATCATTTATAGGTAAATTTGCTGTATGATGTAAATGACACATTTCTGAGAAACAGAATCATACAACATTCCAATATTTCCAGTGTAATCTTCAGTCATACATTGTTGTATGACAGTGGATCATACAACAAAATTGAGTAACAGAAATCATACAGCAGAACTGTCAATATCATACAATGTATGATGTGTATGATCTGAGAAACAGGCCCCAGATTGTCGATATTGTATTTTTCTACATTGAAAGTAAACTTTTTTCTTGAAATTATTTTAGCTACTTTCTTTCACTTTGGTTCCGATCTTATCACAAATTTGGAATAAAACTGTCCTTTTTCAGAATCTTTTAAGCTAGGCGCGCAAATTCAATTTTTAGTTTCGCACCAGTTTGTGTTTTGACACAAACTAAACGATTGCCTAAAATGAGTTCGCTATTTTGTGTAACATATAATTATATGTTTTCTATAAGCAACCAAACAGTAGTGCAACTAAAAATTGAATGTGCGCGCCTAGCCTTAAGGTCCAAAATGAATCAAATATTTTCACACGTTCATCATAAGAAAATTTGGTGAAACAATTATGACTGCAACTAACGTTGCAAGCGAATGTCATTTGAATATTGCTTACCACCTTGACCCATCCATTTTTGTATATTTTGTTTCCACAAAAATGGTTTTCGATTTTTTTTTTACTCGATCCAGGGCTTCTCTTGGTGTAAAGCATGTAGTTTGTTTAGATAAAACGGAACCTTCTGCTGGTACTACATTTTCCAATGAAGGTACTGAAATGACTTCTTCAGATAAAGGAGCTACATATATTAGAATTCTGAATCATAGAATTCTGAAATACCAGATCCTGGATGAGCTGGATTTATCATACTGTAAGCGACAAATATATTGTATTCAAAAACTGTCTAAAGATAAAAGGGTTTCTCAAAATACCTTAAAAGCGTTTGAAGATTACGCTCCAACTTTTCGCTTACATCACATTGTGCTTACAGCTTCCAATGTTATATCAGTATTAATTTTGTGTGGTACATTCCAGTGCAGTGATATTGAACAAAAATGCGGTTTTCCGTCCACATAACTTTTTTATTAGGATTTTGTTCAATAACATACAAAACTAAATGGATTAGATATGGATATTGAACAACAAAGAAATACATGGTAGTTTTTTTTTAAAGTTAATATAAAATTGTTCAATTTCATATAAAAACAAAAAGCAGTGGTTGATTGAATAAAAAAGACACTCAAAATATTTAATAAAGTGGTTTATTGAACAAAATAGTTCTTCATAACTGTAAAACTAAAAGAGATAGAAAAAAATGGAGTACGTCATTCGAAAGAGCATGTTCGATTTATAAAAACTGCATTTCTAACTCAATTTCGCCAAAAATGGTCTTTTGAACAAGATAGAACTCAGGCGACGATATGTAACAATCAATTTTATTTCTATTGGATTTTAGGTTATAAGCAAAGCTTTCTCAATCATGGCCGTTCTTCTGCAGAAATATAGTGATGGTTAACTTTAAGAGCGGATGATACTTTTTTGAAAAAGTAATAGATTCAGAGAATTTTTAAAATATAACCTAGTGCACATTTAATGGTTCCGAGATCTTAGCATCTCAAATATGGGGTGTTATGAAAAAAAAATGCCATTTGAAAGGGCAGTAATTGGTCAAAAAAATTCAGTTAAGCTAAGTGTACCCGATTGGTAGATCTTACAATATTGTCAGATCTGTCAGTGAAAAACATGCTTACAAAGTCTTACAACCGTGTACTCTACGATTAATTGTCTGACAATTAATGGTAAGAAAGCTGACAATCATGTGTGTGCTAGCTGACAATTGTGTAATCTTGCAATTAATTGTCGGAAAAAGGTATCTGATGGTAAATTGTACAAATACAATTCATTGTCAGGCCTGCCAATTTGTATCCTTGTCTGACGTTTCTGACAATGAAGAAATTGTTAGATGTACTTTTTTTAGAATCATATTATTTTTTCATTGTCAAACAATTTATAGCTAGGTTAAAATGAAGCAGTTTCCATAACCAAAAAAAAAAAAACTGACAATTAGTTGTGTGTGTACACGGTTGGTAGAAAATCTACCAATATCTTACAATTAATTGGTAGATATTTAGCCAGCTATCTGAAAATAAATTTTCTACCAACCGTGTACACACAGAACTTAATTGTCAGCTCATTGGTAGATAATTATCAGACATTGTCAGCTCTGACAATATTGTAAGATCTATCAATCGTGTACACTTAGCTTTGCTGATAGGCAGCTTTCTTATGATTGTTTAAAGTTTTTTTCAAGAGCACCGCGTAAAAGTCGCCTATAGCTGATCAATCACCGAAATTAACTGACGGTTTTTAACTAGTTAGTGATACTTTTCATTCCTTTTTGTAGTGCTAAGATCGCGGATCCAGGTTAAAGCTTTTTTTTTATTTGCTATTTGTACAAAAAGATTGTATGCACAAAAGACACACATAAAGGTTTTAAATCAATAGAGGGTGTTTAATTTAAGAAGTTCGGACATATGATTAAGAAGTTCATGAATACCGTAGTATGATGTTGATGAAGAAATATAAGAGGCATTCACAGTGCGGGGTAACTAGTCTTGTTTTATGTAAAAGTGTAAATGTGTAACATTTTTTTACATTTTCTTATAAAAAAATCTTACACTTCTAAACTTGTTACACTGGATGGTGAATACCCCTATCTAATAATTATAAACACGTTTTTTAGAAAGGGTTTTCCAATAAGAGTGTAAAGAATTTGAAATATATGTTCATTGGAAAAGGTTGCTGCCAAAAATCTACCCGCGTCAATTGAACGACTACCATCAACCAGCATCCAAAAACGTCAATTCAGACTTCTCTGAACAAATTATTGACAACATATAGATAATAGTATTTTGGCATCACAGTTTTTATCGGGCCTTAGATTAATGTCGATTTCCTTTACACATGAGAAATCAATTTCTGTGTGAAGATTTCGATCTCTCGACAGATTTTACGTTCCTTCACACCAAAAAAGTCGATTTGTTTTTACAAAGATCAAATTCTTCGAATCTTTATTTGAAGAGGGATTTACATGTATACGAAATACGCACACCAAAAGAAAAAATTTGACAAGGGATCGAAATTCCTAGTGTATAAGGAAATCGACATAAGTCTTAAGTCTCGAAAATTATCTGGACTTAGCTAAGTCTGTATAGATTTAAGTAGTTGTTGTTTTTGCATGTAAATCGCTTAGTCCGGATGTAGTTTTTTCTACAATTCCTTATAGACTTTAAAAAAATCACGCCTTTAAAATCTTGGTTGATTACATCTTTCGCATCTGCACATAGCTTTGAAGTGTGGAAGATAGATAACAAAGCTTCAGCCGTATCTATAAGATTTTCTTAAACTGCATCTTAGAGGTTATTTAGTTAAGCATACTTAAATATTTAATTTGGCTTTAAATGACGAAACTTCAATTCGTATCTATAATCGATTTTTCATTGGTACTTAACTAAACAATGGTTGTGTCACGTAACGTAAAAGAATGTGAAAATCTAGTACAGAAAAAAAACAAATGCTGCTTCATTTTATACAACACAGCAGTTTTTTGACACCTTTCAGTAAATAATTGGAAGACACATTAATTTATTTGTGAAATCAAAAAAAAAATGGCTATCGAACACACACCCACACCCGCCGCCACAAATAAAAGAAAAAGATCTGAAAATTGGGATGTCTCCTACAAGGAAACTTTTTTATTTTAGAATTTGCAATAATACACTACAAAACAGAATTATTTTATGCACAGATTGGGCGTTTTCCTAAATGCAGTGTTGCAGCGCATCATGAATTTTGATGCTTTTTTTTATTCACTTGCTTCAATAAAATAACGTTATTAAATACGAATTCTAAATTTTAGAGTTTTTTTTAATGAATTGTAAAATTAAATTTCAGAGTGAAGAAAAACGTTGCAAGGGCATCAAAATCCACGATGCGCTGCAACACTGCATTTAGGAAAACGTCTATTCTCTTCCAACAACGAGGAAGAAAGTGTCGATACAAACACTTCAAAGGCTAAGAGGGAAGCGTGGACGAAATTTCTTTGCGCGTACACATACGTTAATCAATACAAATTTTATGTTTCTTAAATCGTTGCACTTTATAGTTCTAATATAATATCACAACAAACAATACCTACAAACTCACAATTTGAAACTTCAAAATTTCAAAGATGACAATCGATATGTAAAAATACATTTTAAAATGCCTTTAAGTGACCCTTAAACGCGGTTGATGGCGTTTAAGTTAAGAGGCCTTTAAGTAACGTTACTTAAATGTGAAAATTGATTATAGATACCGATTTCATACTTAAGAGCTGCTTAGAGGTATTTTAAAGTTAAGTAACCTTTAAGATTTGTTTATAGATTCGCCTGCTTGTCTTCACTCCACTCTCTGTTCTCAGTGTTTGTGTTTACAGGATTTTCCATTTCTTATCTCTCAATTTCAAATGTATATTTTGTATCTCCGTTTTTCATATAAATTCAGAAACAGTATCGTTTTATTTTAATTTAAATAAATCAGGGGCAATCGGTTACACTCACTCTCTCGGTCACTTAAGCGATAATTTAGCCCCAGATCTGAAATTAAATTAAATGAGCGATTTTAAATTATTTTAAAGCACCCTTTTTACAAATTTTGCTTCTATTTCATGCTAGGTGTCGCTGTTTGCCACAGAAATAATCACCAGATGGCGCCTGAAAATTATCTGTCAAAATTTCAAAACAAACTTATAACCTTGTCTCACTTCATCAACCTCAGTTTAAAGACAGTTAAAACGAGACAACACATAATCTTATTCAATTGCAATTCAGTTCCCATCAATATAATTCAACCTATCGAGCTATTCATCTTTTGTCCATTTTCCTTCCTTCAATTTTAGTTTAATTATGGCGGCGTGCAGATTGTAG
This sequence comes from Philhelius festivus, assembly GCA_963931855.1. Classification (NCBI taxonomy): domain Eukaryota; kingdom Metazoa; phylum Arthropoda; class Insecta; order Diptera; family Syrphidae; genus Philhelius; species Philhelius festivus. The sequence continues at coordinate 209,430,800 of OZ007556.1, forward strand.
ACAAAGAAAACCATTCGCTTTCGGTTTTTCTCACATCGAATTTAATTTTGAATTTTTCTCTATTTTATCCAATTTATATAAACTTTCTTCAAAACAAAACAAAAAAAACTTCCTATCACTGATTTTATTTTTCGCTTTTATTTAACTTCTCGTCGGTATTTTTCGTCGTGAAAAAGAAAGAAAAAACAAACAAAAAAAAATTGACGATCCTTTTTTTAACACAAAACTAGTATTTCAACAATTTGTCTTTCGTGAGTGAGTGTTTTTTTTTGGTCTTATTAAAGTTTGATTATTTTAATAACCTGAAAAACTGTCCTCCTTTTTGTGCAAAGTGTAAGCCGCGACAAAGAAAATTATACCTTATTCTATACAAAAATTAAAGTGAACAAAAATAAAATATAGAACCAGTCTGCGCTGAAAAAATTAAAAAATCCATATCAAGGTGAGAAAATTATAAAATTTTACTTTCTTCGTTTTCGTCATCTCTTTTTTTTTAACGAGAAGAATAAGTGATTTTTGGCCTGACTCCCTTCCATTTCTAGGGCAATTCCATTTGTGATGGATGCCGGGGATTTGTGTGAAGGATATAATTCACTCAACTCAATTTGTTAAGTTGTGTGTTTCGTTTCTGTCCGTCTGTCTGCCTGCCTCGTCGTCGTTTCGTGAAATCGTGGATGGCGAAAGCAAAAGCAACGATGACTATGACCGACCCTGCTCCCCATATGAATCAATAAATAAAAGAATCCCCAAACAATTGCATGGAAAAGTCTCGTTTTTCTTTCCCATTTACCATACGTCAGTCCCTCACCCAACCGCCCCTTGTCCTTCTCCCAATATGAATAGTGAATGAATTGGGGTTGAAAATATTATTCAGAAACTGAGAAGGGCTGCGATTCGGGGGATGCTTCCCTTTACAAACAGCTTTATATTAGGCCCGCGATTGGAACGGCGACAACGACGTCTGACACGCAACCAGCAGCAGAATTCTTTGGGGAAAGACGCGAAGAGACGAAGTGGAACAGCAAATGCAAAGAGCTCAGCGGGCGAAAAACCTACCTACGCACACATTTTTTTTGCCTACTTTCGTTTTTTTTTCCTCATTTTAAATAATTATATCATATACTATAGCAGCTAGTCGACGTCAACGCCTCCTCGTTTACGCACTGCTGGTTATGGCATGGTCAATGTATAGACCCTCTAAGATTGTACATATATCCACGAGGTAAAAGGAATATTTGTTTTACGTTCTACCGAGTAATTTGCGCATATCATACGGGGAGAACTTTGATAAAAACTGAAGTTTCTTTTCCTTAACAACCTTTATAAGCTTGATTTTCAGACTTAAATGTTTTTTAGTGAACTGGTGTTTCAAATAATAAGATATATGACTGAAAGTTAATAGAACATCGAAGACTTGAATTAAGAGATTGGCTGAGAGAGTCTATTTAAAATAGTCCTAAAGTCAAATAGACTGAAGGTCCTTAATCGGCATTAGGTACGACTTTCTTCAAGTTTATTTTTTTCTGTTTGGTTACCTTATATTTTTCTTTTTGATGCAAATTTGAATTCTTTGAAATATTTCTGATTGAATCTAGTCGAATTGACTCTCGCAATAGGCTACTATTAATTATTGAACAAAAAAAAATAAACCAGGACCTAGTGACTTACTACAACTTTCAGCCTGTAACCAGGAATGGAGAGGACCTACAATTTTCTGCCGATTTCGAAGGAGCAGGCCGAGAGATACTCTTAAAGGATTTGTCAATTCCTCGCAACCGACAGTACATCCCTGACAATCGAACCAAAGATCTTCTACATGACAGTCCAAAGCACCAACCATTATGCCAAGGGGTACTATTATTGGACACAAACCGCCAATAATATTAATAAAACCCTCTGTATTTTATTCACTTTATTAAGAATACATTTTTTGTATTTTATCTTCATTTGTCATTCATGCGGGATAGACGGATAGTGAATATCGATGAATGTCACTGCTCCGTTGTAAGATTGAATTTTATTGTGGACATAAATGTAGTAATTTGATACATTTAAACAGTCGTTTAATATTTGTCGATGCACAACTTTAACTACGTATCTTCAAGCAAAAAAAAAAAAATAAGAACCTGAGAAAACAAATGATTTGACAAGTTTAAAGATGCTCGCTGCTGGTCTGTGCATTGACCAGAATGCTTTTGATCCACTCTATCGTAAAGTTCAGATTCGGATTTCCGACGATCTTCGGCTTATCACAAAGGTCTTTAGAATCCTCGCAGATATGCGCTTATCATTGGAACAGAAACCCTTAAAACTATGGAAGGATCATGTTTCACAACAATTCCACCGCTGAATTGATCCCCCTGAGAGATGTCTTCGGGAGAGGTTTATGTTGCATGTTGCATAACCCCTCCACAAGTAATCTTAGATATTGATACTTTATTGCCGACAACGTAACCTACCCGCTGAACACTGCGGAAACGGAAAAATATTTCGGCATCGCACGGTGTTTATGAAAACTTGGTCAAAATATACCTGTCTGTTATGTCCTTAATCAAAAGGGAGGTCAGATTGTAACCATCCAGGTTAAACTTAAAAATCTTTTCTGATTTTTTTTTTCAATCATTGATAAAATATAAATTTATAATATGTATATGTACCTGTGTAGTTATGTGTATTTTATAATAAACATTAACAAACTCACTCCTCTGACACGAGCGTGTATTTATCTTGAAAGCAATTAATAATAATTGAGCAGATACAAATTGCGTATATTAATACTTTATGTACAGTGTCGGACAAACCAATAGCACTCCATTTCACTTGGTTACATTTTGTATACATTTCTAAGCTTGAATATATTTAAATGAATTTTATTAAAATAGGTATGTACATTAGCTCTTGAATCGCAACAAATAAAAATATAATACTTACACAGTAAAGGAAATACCTACACCAAAAGATTAGACGATTCATAGAAAGTAACAAAACGACAAAATTAAAGCAAGTTTTTAAAGGTAGTTTTTTTAAAAATATTTTGTGTTGAAGCTATAATTTTTGATAACTGCTTCACATCTATGAGGCATTGACTCAATCAAGTTCCTTATGAACTTCTGGGGATACTGTTCTGTTTGAACAAAAAGAGAATCTTTGTATCTGCAGCTATCACGTTGATTTCGCCGATCTACAGTCTCCCATAGATTGAGGTCAGCTGGCCACTTCAAAACGTTAACTTTATTTTTCAAAAACCATATTTCCACTATTTTAGCGGGATACTTTGAATCGTTGTCATATTTGAATGTCCATTTCAAGCGCATCTCCTCTTCTGCGTGTGGCAGCATGACGTTCTGAAGAATATCCTTACACATAAAATGATCAATTATACCATCTATCTTATGAATTAGACCGACTTCCTTGACTAGAAAAACATCCCCAGAGCAAAACATTTCCTACTCCGTGTTTTTTTTTAAACGTAGGTTTAGCTTTTCGCCTTTCGGTAGGCGGACTTTCTTCATTTCATCGGAACACTACAGATAAAACTTGGATTCTACCGAGAATAACGCTGTTTTCCATTTGGGATAAGTCCAGTCAATGTACGCCTTGGTAAAAGCGTTGGTTTTTCTTGGAAATAGATGGTCTTCTAAGAGTTCGATACCATGGAAAACTAGTTTCCACTACTTTTCGCTGGACAGGTCGGCTAGATCTATCCAATTCTAGTTCATTTTTTGTCTTCCTTGCAGATATGAAACAATCCTGTTTACTAGCTGGACTATCGGGTGATCGTCCTGTAAGCAACCAGAATTGAAAAACCACAGTTTATAATCCGTAAAATGATGGAGTGTCCAATCCCATAGCAATACTGTTTACCGGTTCGCCTGCATTAAAATCGGCGATAATCGGCACAACTTTCTTTAAAGGTTGTACCAATTTTCACACAGATAGTTTTATTCGGAAGATTACCACTTCTTAATAACAAATTTCATAACATTTTTAAAGTTCCCTCATTTCCATACAAAATGCACTTTTTTTTTGTGTGTTTTGACATTTTTCTTTGTGTAAGTATTACCAGAATGGGGTTATTTTTGGGACATTATTGGCAATTTTTGTTGATTTTGTAAGGGAATTATTTGTTGATTATAGGGAAGTTTCTGAACCTACAGTACTTTTAAGTTAAAAACTGTTGACATAGGCGCCTGGGTGGCGACTTTAAATACCCGGCCACCTACAGTACTATCAAGTTAAAAAAACTGTTGATATAAGTGCCTGCTTGGTGACACACTAGCCTTTTTCAATACTGTTAGTAAAAAAAAAAACACTTAAAAAAGGTTAAAACAGAAAAAGTAAAGCAGTTTTTTATGATTTAATTGTTTCCTCAGTTTAATATTTTAAATGGGTAATAATGAGACCATTAGCTAACTTTAAACTAAAAAAATCAATATTATATAAGGGCTACCATAAAGGAAAGTGGCCCCAACTACTATTTGACTTAAATACCCAACAGATGATTGTTGTTCAAGCTCATATTATCCTACATAAATAACAGTTAAGTTTACTCTAGACTCTAGAGTATATTTATGTAGAAAGAAACAAAGAGAAGGTGCTTTAGTTTTGTTGCCATTAATTTCAATGAATCACTCTATTTGTTGTTGTATTTCCTTTAATGTGAGCTAGCGTATATCTCCGTTACCCAAATAAAATTCTTCTAAATCTATTCAAGTTTAACTATTTTACTCAGCAAAACGAAATCAACTTTAATTGAGTGCTATTTTTTTGTCCGACACTGTATAGGGTGAAAAACGAAGGTTATGCCAAACAAGTCAAACTATGAAATGCAATTTCTTTAGGACCTTAATAATAAAATATGCAACTCATTGGGTGAAAGATAAAGATTTTTTTATTGAATGCAATTCTTTTGCTACAAATCAATGTGATTCATTTTAAATTGGCTGAAAGAAAAATTTAATTGAATTAATAAAACCATCGTATTTTTTACACCGCATTGAACATGAAAAAAATATAAATCAATATTTATTTAACATCAATTTGAGATCAAGTAAATAGTTTGTGGTACAGATAAATATAATTATAATGCAATATAATATATCAACATACAAATATAAAAAGTAAAACACTAAGTTATTTTTTAAAGTTATTCTATCTGTACGAAAATTGAAACAATAAAAATAGAAATGAGGTTAGTTTCTCTAACACAGGTAGTGAATGATTCATTTGTTTGTTTTCCCGAAGCAGACGGTCTTCAGGATGGGGTCTAATTGTCAAACAAAGATAAAGGAAAACGGCATTTAATATGATTATTTAAAATATCACTAATGAACATTATAGAATAAACTTTCCTTCTATTTACAAGCGATTGAATGCAAAGAAGTTTGCATCTAGTAGGGTAGGAGGGTGTTTCGATGTTCCAACCTAATTTCCAAACTCGAGTAAACTTTTTTTTTGAATATTTTCAATTTTATTGGAATCAATGTTGTAGTAAGGATTCCAAATCACACAACAATATTCTAAAATTAAGCTAATATAAGAGGAATATAGGAAATTTTGATTATATGGGTGCTTAAAGTCTTTGGAATTGCGTTTTATAAAACCTAACATGGATTTTGCTTTGGTTACAATATGTTCCACATGTTTATTTTAAATTCAATTTCGAGTCGCAAAATACACCAAGGTCTTTTTTTCTGATTCTCTGTTAAGAACATAGTTCTCAATTTTATATCCGAAGAGAACCGATGAAAGATTGCAACAAACAGAAAAACAATGACATTTAGAGACATTCAAAATTAATTGGTTAACTTAACACCATTTGTTAGCCTTAGAAGGCCTAGATATCAACAATTTCAATCAATTTGAGTGCAATTTCAATCTCCATTTTATCAATCAAGACTAAGTGACGAACTCTATCGAAGGCCTTAGCAATAAAATAAAAGAAAAATGTATTACCTACCTATTTCTTGGATGGATTACTTTTTCGTTGATTTTTGAACACATTTTTACATATATTTATTCAATAGAGTCATTATCAGTCTTCGTCACTCATATGAGAAAACGTACCTTTCTAAAAAATTCATTAAGGGGGATTGTCTTCCATAAAATTCAATATGTCGCCTATACATTTTTCGAATTGTATGCCAATTTTCAAAGCGATTTTGTATGATTTCTTCGCGTTAACAAATATGGTGTTATTGTTGATGATTAGGCAGACAAAACCGAATATATTGATGTCAAAATAAGGTATCATCGATAATTAGAGTCAATTTTGGCTGTAATCTTCATCAGAAGATCAACCTAAGCTACAAATTTCGAAGACTCTAAGTATCTTATTTATTTCCTGCGTCTTATTTGTTATTTCCTAAAAACATAACAATAGAAAACATTTTTATAGATAATTTAAAATTCTTCACCTTAACCAATCAAAAAAAAAACATTCTCCCAAATGCGTATTTTGTAGAGAGATAAACAAAGCCAAATTGCGTCTTATTTTTTTTTTCATTTTCATTGATAAAAACTATTATCACTATCTCATATTCACAAAAACAAGAAGCACATGGCGTCAAGAATTCTAGGCAAATATCGTATTTCATCCAAACATCGATCGCGCATATAAACAGCAAACAAACACTGAAGAGTGAGTTTTTGTAGTGTGTTGGTTGTTATTCATAAAAAAAAATCTAACCACACTGAATGTTATTTTGTTCAATTTTAGGAACTTCATAAATATTTCTGCTTTGTTTTCATTTGCTGAATAGATTAATTAAAATTCCTGATGAGGGCGTTTTACTACCTTTACATATTTCTACAAGTATATATTTAGTTTCGATACTTAAATCCTTAAATAAGAATAGGTAGGTACTACCGCGCCATAACTCGAGCTACTAATGCTATTACATTATGCTTATAGCTTAGGTCCCACGTTTGAATATTTTCTTCCAAGGAGCTTAAAAACGCCGACGAAAGCATTTATCTTTCTTTAAAGTACAACAACATAGGACCTTTTAAGAGTAGGCCTATGCATTTGTTTGTGTGTGTAACCAATTTAAGACTTGTTTATAGTCTTCTCTAAATCGCAGTTCAAATCACATTAAGTGAGACATCTTCGGATGGAGGTGGATGGTGGAACAAAAATGGCATTTGAATGAGAAATTTTATATGTGGGCGTTTAAAATCGAGACTGTGATTCTTTTCGCTTTGTGTATTTGTTCAAATAATAATTAGGTTCGAGTATAAGGTCGATGACTTTAATTTTAAGATGATAGGAAAATAAATGTGTACAATTGGGTTGTACTTACCTGCCCTTGTTGCATATGGTGCAAGGTTATGAGTGGTAAAATGTAAGGCACTTAATTATAAATATATTTGAATAATGAGTTTTTGAAAAAAGAAAAGAATAATGTAGAGCAAGGGAGGCATTTTATTTTTACAAGTTAGTTTTCGTATATACATATACATATGTAGATAAATTTATAATTTAGAATAGACTACACAGTTTATAAATACATTTTAAGCAACTATAAATTAAAGAAAAAATCAAACAAGAAAATAAAAAAAAAAAATGAACCAATAGGGGCCAATTTAGCCCAAAGTGCGAGAGCCTTCTCCCCACTGATAATAACTTTTAATCTTTGTAGGCTTTGGTCAGAATTTCGCTGACAAAACGTACTTTGTTCTATTTTAAGAAATAGTTATTTGTATAAGAAATCTAATGGATTTTTAAAGAAGAGGATTAGTAGCAGGATTCTAACGGACGCAATCTTTTGTGAATGAAATCTTATATGAATGTAATCTTAAGTAAATGCAATTTTTTATGTCTTCAATAAAAAAATTGCATTCCTTGACTCTACTTTAAATTATGCAATCACCTTTCGCTTGAGATTAATAAATACAAACATATTATCCTTATTCTTTTCGGAGTGCATAGATTCTTTTGAATACTTTCAGATGAATGGAATCTTTTAATTTAAATGAATGATTTTTTAAAGATTTCATTCTCTTGAGTCCCTGATAAGAATTTTCCGGAATCGTTACAAGTTTTTTTAAAAAATATATTTTGTGTTAGGTAGGTAGAAATAGCGACCACTGGCCGTTCATTTTGAACCTTTGCATGGAATTGATATGGGAAATTGTGGATATTCTCACGGAGTCATCCACTCTGGATCACTTTAAAAAATAAGAAAGGATCTAGCAGGAAACTGAATCACTCACTCCACCGGACCACCACACTCATCCGACACTATCTACACAGTGCCTAGCTAGGTAGCTTGTTGGGTGCTGCTGAAACACTAGCCAATCCGATTGAAGTAAGCGAAGTTGGTCTTAGAGCCATTGCGTCGCGTTGAGAAAAGAGATCTTTGATCTTCATTTCCGAAAGTTCGTCAATGTCGTCAAAAAATGTTCTCCCTAATGATTGTACTCTTAATTTACCCAGAACATGGGATTTACAGATGAAATGCCTGTTTCCTTTTCCCGCTGGTCCCCACAGCTATGAGAGTGAGTGTGGTGAAGAATGTCTAGCTTCACTGCATGCTCTCCTATTGGATAGTGTCCGCTACAGGTAGCTACGATCCTGGTTATTGATCTGCATATCAGACCAAGTGTTCGGGATTTATTATATTTCTTGATATAATACAGTTAGTTAAACTGCTCTACCTACGGTTTGATTCACTAAAAAAAAATTGAGGAAATTTTGCCCTTTATAACTCCGAGTGGAATATTGACTCTTTCCGCAAGTGGGTTATGGAGGGCTGATCCTGAACCTGGCCAGCTCGTCCGCCCGTTCATTTCCATTAGTTCCACAAACACCGGAAAAACAGATAAGAGTGACATTGTGCTTAATATTGAGGCTGTCATTGGAGAATTATGTACTAGAATTAATGGCTTTAACAGCCGCCTGACTGCTTGTGATAATAACCGTATTCCGGTTCTGATTTGGATCTTTTTTTAGTACCTTAGTAACCTTCAGCTTGAAAAACACCAGTAAAGTCAGGTAGTCTAAACGATCTAGAAATATTCCAAGTCTTAAAGAAGATTCTTGAACCAACACTACATTCTATCTTTGAGCTATCAGTAAAGTTAGTTGTTTCGTAGTCATTCGTTAGTATGCCAGTTCTTTCTTGATGAGAACATAACCTTAAAATCCTTAATGATGTCCATCTATTGTTATTTTGTGTTATTTCCTACATATATAAATATAACCTGAAAAAACAGTGAAAAGTGGAGAAGACTAACAGAAAGGATTTCTCGGAAAGTAAAAAAAAAGAAATATTTAAAAGATCTTAACTGAACTTTGAAGAAGATTAGAATATGCTTGAAAATTGTATTAAACAAAATTACATTTTGTAATATCACCTCAAAAATAGTTCAAACGAATTGTTGGTATCTTTGCGAATGCGTATATTTCAAAAACATGAGCTGAATGATGGGTTTGAATTCTCATGACCAAAAGTTAACCAATATTGATGAACCTGTTAACTTAAAGTTAGCAGAACATTGCAATATTGTCACCTGAATGCAAGTATACACTTTACATTGCAGACCAAAAGTTTTGATGTGCTCTCATTTTTCGAATGATAACCAAATTCTAGCACTTTTTAGTAAAGAAATAAGTATGTAGAATTTCTGAGCAACATATGTATATAACAAAATAGGAAGTTAAATATTTTTATTTTGTTGCTAACACAAAGGCATTTATTAAAAAATTCTCCCACTATAATTGAAGAGAAACATTTCCAGACAAACAGAGGACTACCTCCATGCTTGACGGTAGGAACCATACAGTCGTGTAGCATCTTTTGATCATCTCTCCGTCGGACGAAAATCCTCCGTTTGGTGCCAAATATCTCGAACTTGGATTCATCCATCATTAAATCTCTGACTGTTAAATAAAATTCCGATGATTCAATGACTTCCGTTTAAGTCATGTCAGTGTGAAACATTTTTATTTAAGGCAATGCCCTAATTTTTTCTTTTGGCAATTCCAACCATTTCTGAGAAAATTCCATTCCCACTTTTTTAAAAATTTCGCATGTTTTAAATTTTAGTCCAAAATTAACTTCCACACACTTGCACACAGCAGTCTTTCTGTTTGTTCACCTATGTCTAGCCAAAAAAAAAAAATAATGTTAACGACACTTTGTTTCCACGAATTACATACTTCACTGTGTGTAGCTGAGATGAAATTAAATCATTCTGTTTGTCAGTTTGTGTGTTTCTGGTTTCTTGCGTGGACAAAATTAAACTCTTAACAGAATGATTAAATGCTCAAGCGGCTTAATTGCTTTTAATAGCTTTAAATATTCTTAGCCTGTCAGCATAAGCACTACGAACTTTTAAAATTACAAAACAACATCGAAATTTGAATACGAAACTTCTTAATGATATGATAAGTGAACTAAAGGCTTATCATTGTTCTTGACTTGAAATACTATGTAACCTTTGACCCTAACTGACCTTGTTTTTTAAGTGAATGAACATATAAAGGAAGTTTAGATTAGTTGCGTTCAGTATTCACTTGAATAGGATAGTATCCATTAGTTTTCTGAACGACCAAAACCGGATTAGATAGATTTGGTGTCAAAAATCTGCTGATACGCAGAAAATTAGAAATATTTTCTTATCGGAAAATTCGGTACAGACTTCAAATACGTTTTATTTATTTATTTCTTCACTAACTATTAATGTTGTTGCGTACAGAGCTTTATACTCCTACAGCGCCATCTGTTGAGAATTACATATCTGCTTTATGAAGGAACAAAAAAAAAGCTCTTTTTTATCGCATCTAAATTTCCCCTTATTCCAAACAACTAGAACATTCTATCTCCATATGAATTTCCCTTATTCCAAGCAAATAGAATATTCTAGACAAGAACCTTCGAGAACAACTGGTTTGAGTATATAAGAGAGTGTACACGGTAAGCGGAACACAGTTTATTTTCGATTATGAAAGTGTGCAAAGCTGAACTATTGGATTGTGGAAGTGTAATTAAAGAAGTGTGATTTAAGTTTGAATAAAAGTATTTGAGTTGATTATAAATTGAGATTTACTGTTTTGAATTGAAAGGTGTGAATAAAGAAGAAATACTAAAAAGAGTAATAAGTTTTATTTAACGAACCTTAGCAAAAATATTACAATATTAACAAAGAAGGAATATTTGATTTATTCAATCATTATTCATTCATTAATTTATTTCTAAAAAAAATCTATTTCACCCAAATAAAAGATTTGTAGTCAGCTGTCTTTGAATTTTCTTACAGTATATCTTTTTAGACCAAAATTTTAAAGATAGCTTGAGATTTCCTTTTTGCCAACAGCTGTTTTGTCATAAGCTCTTTTTAAAAAGAAATGTATTGTTTTGATTTCTTTTGGGTTATATCCCTAAGCTATATGAGCGCTAATATTAAATGCCAAAAATGCCATTGTTTTAATAAAGTGAATCTCAAAATTTGATAGTTTTAAGACTGATTTTATTTACAATTCCTTGGAGCTATTTATACTACTTAGTTCTATTCTATATATGGGCTATCCCCACTCACAATCTATTTCCAATACAATATTTTGTGCACTATTTGTGTGCATATTTCTTCTTTTTTTATGATTCTAATGTTTACAAACTATTGGGGGCAATATATTAATGACTCAATATTTTGGTCAATGTGGATCGTAGTGTACTAAAATAATTCTGTGCCACTTCAAGTAAATATTGTCATCAACGTGGTGCCAATGCCCTAAGCACAACACTCAGTTACTTCGGACCAAAGAAAAATGAATTTGAATTTGATGGTTTCGGGTATCAATGAAATTATTTAATGTGACGATAGAATGTCGCATGTGGCTTTGTTTACGTTTAGGCAAATGAATTTAATGAATGATTTTATTACGTAACAGAAATTACAACAACACAAATCTATTCAGATAGCTTTGGATAGAATTCCGAACGCGGCCATTGTCTTTCAAATGCGTATTTGACTAAAGATACTCCATTATGAAGATGCTTGTCCTTAATACATTTCGTTTTCCTCATTGTATATATTTATATCTGTGGTATAGTGCCATCTGGATTTCAAATAAGTAAGTCAATAAGATTAAGTTTATACCAATGTCATTTATACCTTTGTAAATATGTATAATTAAGAATTAAATAAAGGAGTTGCTATTTTACCTTCAAACGAAGTACATCGCAATATCGATGAATTGCAACAATATAACAGGGTGAGTTTTTTTTTTTGACAGCTCGGTGTTTTTGCATTTTAAATAACGCAGCCATCTTTGAAAAAATCTCAATTCACCTTCAATTATATTGAAGCCATTTGGTGGGTTATCAGGATGTGTTTAAAAAAAATCAGACACAAAAAGGTCCATACAGAATATAAAGTGGGGATATAAGAGTGAAATTTATTTGCTATTATGGAATAACTTTATTTTTTGAAAATTGCGTCGTTAGTGCTTTTGCTTTATAGTTAGATTAATTGTTTAAAAAGTTTGAAAATACTTTCGTTTTACTATCGACATTTGAGAAACTGGCTTGTTTCAATGCAAGTGTGGGTGTATTTGGGTAAAGCGTGCAAAACTATTTTTCTGACAGTCCAAACAAAAGTTTGGATTGGTGATTAAAACGGTCTTCGAACGTACACAAATTATTAAAAAAAAGGGGAAGACATTTCATATTTTCTCTGCAAAATGTACACACCCAAAATAAAAGAATAACAAAACTTAAATTTTATCAAAAACTGCAATTTTTAGTCTTTAAAATCCTATCTTGAACTAAAAATAAAGAGGTTTTCAATAAAAGCGGGTAGATGTTGAAATGGAATAAAACAAAATGTGTGTGAGGTATTAACGAAACTCCTTTTTTATTTTTATTTGAAAGGTCTTACGTCAGAACTTTGAGCTCCTGAGTCAATAAGGATCTTGTTCGGTTGTAGGGCCAAGTCTCGACTTAAAATTCGCCAAGTTGAAGTCTGCCCAAGGCCGAGTTCTTGTACACGGCGGGGATTCGACTGCCTTAAGTTCTGCTATAAACTTCCAAGGACGATATTCTCGGCAGATCTTGCGTTCCTTTGAGGTACGAATGTTGGCTGATCACCGAACCGGTAATCAAAAATTTGGCCACCAAACGGTGAAGAGCCGACACCGTAAAATGGGCGCAACCCACGCTACGATTGCACTAAGCAACACTCATTTTGATAATAAGATTTTGTTCATTCTAGTTAATTTCCATGATTATTTGGCATTAAAAAACAACAGATTTGACAGATGTCACCAAAACAACATGGCCGCCAAAATATATCCTTTATATTATTAGTGTTCAAAACATGATGATGACTGCCGACTCGTAGAGTTCAATAAGCAAGTGACATCATACTCGTAATTATGCTGATGGCGTAAAAAAAAAAAAAAATTATCTGTCATCTGTTAAATCTACTGTCACTATAGTGTTGCCAGTTTAAAAACTGGATCTCTATACAAAAAATGAATGAATGAATATTTTCATTGTTAAGAACGCCGACATCAATTTTTGCTATTCAGATAAGTTGATAAAATTGCTGCCGACAAGAATTCAATTCAAAGTAAGTTGAAGGTAGAACACAATGGAAAGCTGCGAGATCGCAAGAAAAAATATTTTTATTTTTTTTAATCAAGGAGTTATGCTAGAGTTTCGTACGTTTCGTACTTATGAACAGAAACAAAAAGCTTTAATAATTGGATTCTACGCACATCCACCGGCATAAGGACATCACAAATTCTTAATTTCATGTTATATTATTAATATTCTAATTATCAGCATCAAAATTTAAACCCATGAATTTTAAATCGACATCCCAAATAGATTAATTTTTAATTAATCGAATTCAAGTCTTTTGGCTTCTTTAAGGGATGTGGATTTTCTCGTTCTTTCACACACAGTAAATTGCAATTTGTTAAGGTGTAAAAAAGTGATTAACACCAAAGGCTTCAATTAATTTATGAGATGCAATCAATTTTAAAATGTCTCAAGAAGTGAAGCATATGCGATATGAGACGTGAGATTTGGATTGACTTACCTGTAACTAAGCCAGCAAGGCTGTCTAATCAACCGCAAACTTTATTTAAGTAGCTGTGGCAAGTTTGTTCTTAATTAGATTATATGGCATACTGGTGTGATGTGATGTACTGAGAATAGTATGGGTATGGGTAGAATGTCTATCATTAAGTCGACTTTACTAGCTGGGTACCCTTTCAAAAAAAAAAAAAAAAAACCCCGTTAATGGCACACACTATACGTAAAGGGCTGAGGCTTAGGGAGGTTAATGCCATTATCGACCGACCGGTGTGGTTTGTTCCATGCTGCTGTGGTGGTGGTGGCATTTTGATGTATAATACCAGCATGAACGCAATTCTATTTCGAAACTCGCATCACGTAAATGGGTTATCCGTGCCAGGGCCGCATCAATTTTGCTATTCACCGACCACAAATTAATCCGTTTGTGGTAATTAGTTATGTCATACGTTATGGGTTCTTTGGTACCAGTTGTTGGTTTTTTTTTTGGTGGCAAACCTAAAATTAGACAAATTAAAATTTATTGCTGCCATAAAGTAATCAATTAAATTATGTAAAAGAAAAAGCAAACGATACTTAATTTTTTGGGTGGCTCCTAAAGATTGCCCACTTAATTTAACATTATCGGTATAACATTATATTATGTAGTTAGTGATGGCTGGTGGATTGGAAATAAAAATGTAGCAAGACATTTTTGGGAGTCATACATCACTAGTCTCTTCGCACAGTATTGGTCAACACTGGTGTATAACTGCTTTAATTGGAATATATATTAATACGAGTATCTTTAAAAAAGGAACTACTTGACCATAGGAAAAACAAGTGTTTCTTGAAAATGGCTAATTTTAGTGGGGGCCATACCCCCATTTATTAGACTTAATGCAAGCTAATTCTTAATCTAACTTAAATATAGCTCTTATTATAATAATTTAGGACTGGAGTTAATTTGAAGAATGATTAGGCCGAGTGAACTGAGGTAAACGTCAAAACAGTCAATGTTAGAATTAATCATTTAAACCATTGAGTAAAGTTATTCCAAGACAGACCACGAAGTTCGAGCGACGTTGAATGCTCTCGATTCTGGATATGTGAATTTGTTGATAAGGGGCGAACAAAGGTTATGTATAAAGATCGGGCGACGTAGGGGACAGAGAATTTCTCGTTTCACAAAGCCTAGTGCTGAGTTTGTTTTAAGAATTGAATCGTCAATATGTGTGGGAAAGTTGATCTCTCTATCACATAAAACACCAAGGTCGCGAATTGACTGAGAGGTGAATATGAGTTGATAATTGTGAAGGCATTGACGGACAGGAGATTGGATGCGTTTTTGTGAAAAAGTAGTTGAATGACATTTGGAAATATTTAGCTCAAAGCACCAGACAGAAACTATCGAGATCAAGTCAAAGAAGACTAGAATAATATGTCGAAGGAATGGTCTTGAAAAATTTGTTATAATCGGCGTAGAGTAAGATATGGGAACATTTGATGACCATTTCAATATCATTAATAGTAAGAATTAAAAGTAGAGGTCCACAGGAGCTGCCTTGTGGGACCCCAGAATTAGCTAAGAAATCATGATAGATCGTAGATCTGAATCTAACTTTGTTGTAGCATTTTTCAGGTAAGAAAGAATCCATGCTAAGAAGATTTATGTAAGCTCAGGGGTGGACATTTTAAATAGAATAAGCTTTTGTGAAATTTTGTCAAAGGCCTTACTGAAATCGGTTAATACAACGTTGACTTCTTTTATGTTCTCTTAGGCTCAGAGGCTAAAGGATACGAATTCAACAAGGGTATTCGTTCTGGACCTATCTTTGACAAAGGAGTGTTTTTTAGGGGAACTGAATGGGTATTTCTGACTGGGTAGTAAAATATGCTTGACAAATTTAGACTGACTGTTAAGGGGCTCACGAGTGTGTCTCATTTTTTCCACTTCTTGATTTTTCCAATTGAAAACTTGACCAGATTTGGCAAAAGTTGTCATTTTCTTCAGGTGGCTAAACGGTTAGAGGAAATTTCATAAAAGTGACATTCATAAGAAAGTATAATATTTCGGCACAAATATTTTTAAAATTCTTGTAAATTTCCTCTTTCAACATTCACTGATATCGATCGTAGCTATATGTCATTTAAGGTCGAAGTAAACCTGGCCACAGCTGTTTAAATTCTTCACAACACACTCCAGTTAGTACTGTCAATTTTTAAATTTGTCCAACAGAATTATACGAATAGACATATCATTTGTATCAAACTTCGATATCAATCCAAACGGAACTTACACAGTGAATCATTGTTAAATAAACTATAGGAATCCGAAGTTCCTACTGCAGCGCCCGCCGCTGAATTCATAGGCCACTATACCTCTAGAGAAAAAGAAGATGATAACAAAAAAACATGCCGCGATCGTGCGGGTATTTCTCCGAATTATGAACACTCGTGATGGACACATTCAGAGGTATTATTGTACCTTATGGTACTTTTCCCCTTCAGGTGTTAAATTACCATAGTTAAGCCACCGCACCACCACCACCATCATAGTCATCACTTGAATAATTCAAAACACGAAGGTAATTTCTTCCAAAAAAAAAGAAAAGAAGAAATACAAGAAAAGCATATTAGTAATCCTGTTATGGCTGTGAGTTGTTGAATCGTTTATTGTTTGTTTTATATTTCAAGATATTAAATTTTGACGTCGAAAAATGGAGAGAAAATACTTAATAGGTATATGTATGAGTACGTACCAAAGAAAATAATATGTATGTCGTCTTTGGTTTTACAACAAAGAAGGGCTTGTCGTCGGAAGTGTAGAATCTGTGAAATAATACAATCTTCGTTTGATCAAGTGGATTAAATTAAATCATTTTTTTTAATTGATTGATCTGTTGAATATATTTTGTGTTATGAAGAACTCAGAAGTCGGAAAATGTTAAGAACTTAACGTCTGTACATGTTTATATCATTCTAATTCGGCTGTCGTCTTCAATACCGCCGCGCTTTATGGCTTTCTGAATATGAAGCATCCAGCCAAGAATGCGTTCTACGCTTATTTGCGGCTTGTGTGAAGCTCACGTTCCTTTCAATAGAACAAAAATACGTGCAGTTTACACATTGAGTGCGACGATTAACTGTTAAAATATAAGCGATGGGTCGTTTTTTGCGCGTTTAATCACGTTTTTCTTTCCGATTTCTACGACAACAAATTTTCAACGACAAAAAGAAGTAGAAGAAAAATATTAAACGTAAAAAAGCCCTGTAGCGTTCGCCAGTAACATTTACCGACTGACCGTATTGCCGAAGTCGTCCTCAAAAAAATACGCGTGAAAGCCTCACGACACAGTGTCTTTGAATCGATGTAATGGCTCTTCGTGCACCACACGCGGATTTTCAGTGCACCAGAAACGAATATTGACATAACCGGAAGTTGAAATGTGCTTCGTCCCTCATGAAGATTTTCTTCCTCTGAGACCATCGGCTTAGACATTACAACAGAGAGAGAGACACACAGTAAGAAAGAACAGAAGAAACACATGTCAACAGCACACGGTTGGTATTTAACGGTCCCCCATCCAAGTACTAATCACGCACATTGATGCTTGATTTCAATGATATATGGGAAGCGATGCTTTCAGTCTAGGCCGTTGACCGATTCGAAAATCGAGGTCGAAATTCACGCTGCGCTGCTCTAACACTTCCGACCGATTATTGGTGAAACAAATCGACACAATTATTCCACCCTCTTGCGGATTATAGCGCACCATTGTTTGTCTGTTCGTATACTGCCGCTGTCTACTTCACATCAAATATGATTAACGTACGACGCCATTTGCAAAAATTTTAAAATCTTCCGATAGGGTGATTCATTTTGCGCCACCTTATTTATGAGTGATTTCTGTAAAGCCTTTGACAGGTAGATCACGTATTATTAACTGTCAAACTTCAAAATTAAGATTTTGATTCTAATTTATAAAAATGGTTTGAATCCTATTTTAGTGGTAATATTAAATACCTTCCATTTAGCAACTTTATTTCGAACACGTCTGTTGTAAATTTCGGGGTTCCACAAGGAAGTCATTAAAGACCCATTCTCTTTCTTCTATTTGTTTATGATATGCCGAGTGTTTTAAGATTAATAATCTTTGCTAGAGACCTTTAAATATTCCTACGGGTAAAATCTGCTTCAGATTGTACAAACCTGCATAACGATCTTTATACTGGTATACCAGTAACGATCTGCATTTGAATGTTTCTAAATGTCATAGTATGATATTTTACCGTAGTTCGTCGCCGATATTGTTTTCTTATGATATAAATGGATATTCTCTATCCAAAGTTAGATACAAAGACAAGATTTGGGTGTGATCTTTGATTTAAATTTCACGTTTTCCAGGCACATCTAGTGAATTTCTAAGACCAGTTCAATATTTGGATTTAGTTCTCGGCATTCTAAAGGCTTCTCAGATCCTTTAACTTTAGGATTTTTATATTTTTGTTATGTACGAACAATTTAAGAATACTCTTTTTCCATCTGGAATCCTATGTATAATGTGCATTCAATGAGAATTAAAAGAATACAGAAGCGGTTCTCTAGAACTACAATATCATAAAATGTTGATATGTTATCAAATATAATATAAAGTTTTTGATATGAGGCATTCAATCCTTGGAAACATGCCGTACACAAGATGAATTGATGTCAAGTTTCGTTAAATTCTTTATGTTGTAATGTTATTGATTTTAATTTAAACTTAAAAAAAGTTTTTTTTTAAAAAAGATTGTTATAAGAGATTGCTACATAGACATGCTGCAACGTTTTTTTTATCAATTGTCGGGACTAAACATTTATAATATGTGATTTCAAGAGGACAGTGTGACAAGCCACACAGCGGGTGTAACAATCGACTTATTGAAGGCTCAATTTGATGAACGTGCTTATCGAGAAATGGTTCTGTCGATTGGCCGTCTAGATCGTGTGATTTAACACCTCTGGACTTTTGTTTCTTGGAGCTACGTTAAACCATTGATCTATGCCAACAAGACAGCGGCATCGTTAGATAAGTTCAGACCCAATATTGAACGAGTGATAGCTGCCGTTTTCGTCGAAATGTCAAAAATTTGGCCGAGTCATAGAAAATTGTGTTCACAAAATTGAAAGCTACAATTGCTCATGGTTAACATATGAACGTCAAATCAAAAACACAATTTTCGAGATATCTTCAATGGTTAACTTTTATATAAAAAAAATTTTCAAGACTTTATTGGAAAACTCGAAATTTATTGAACATTTTTCAATATTTTGTATAGGTATAGAGGAAAGCCTAAATCTTTAAAAAAAAATTAACTGTCGAATTTAAAGGTTGAAAGCCAAAAATTACCTAGTTAAATATCTTGAAAACATCAGGAATCAGAAAACCAAACAACTTCTGCATCTATCGAAGGTCAAATAGATGACTCTTTTCGTCTTTCTATACCCTTGTATTTCTTTTCTTCGCTATTCAAAATGTCAACTTTAAATAAAATAAAAGTTAGTCCTCGTCCTCAAAAAGAGTCCACGACAAAGTGCCAATTCAGTCGGACATACCTATAAATAACCCATAAATTAAATCATTACTTACGGTCACTTACTATCGACATGGAACTGGATGACTCACTATCATTATCTGGGGCAAAACAAACTCAAAAGTACTAGCATACTTTTATTTTGTTCCATGGCTATCGAATGCATTGTGTACACTTTCAGCTCAAGTATTATGTTATCACCCGTATAGTTGTGCAAGTAGGTACACTTAAAGTGATTTGTCTACTCAAGAAGGCATTCAGTTTTGAAGCAACTCGTCCAAAAATGGGGTAAACTGGTCATCGAGTTTGATGAGCTCTCCAATTGTTATCACTTTCATTAAAGACCTTCATATAATTAACGATTGTAATTGTGTGTACACTGCAGATCACATGGTTATAACATAATTTTTTTTTTCATTTATTTAAAGCATTAAGTGTAATATTTATTTAAAAATAAGTACAGGGATGTACTGTGTGTCGAATGAAAAATACACTCAACAATTTTTATAAGGTCGTTATTAATTTTTTTTTTATTTTTGTTTGAAGCACTAAATAATGTGAACGATAAGTTAATTTGGGATAATTTAAACGTTCCCTTATTTTATTTTATTTTATTTCGGACTGTTTGTTTTACTCTATATCTACTTAATTAACATAGAAAGCAAGAACACTATTTTTACAATCAAAGTTTAGTAAAGTAATTGTTTCTTGAATATGTATATAACCAACTGAACCAGACTGTAGGTATTGGTGTGTTTTCAGTTTATGTGTGGATTTAATCCATTGATTGATTTTTGTGTATATTCCCTTCTGCAGTGATTGATGTTTATTTAGAATTCTTCATATGGGATTTGATGACCTTATCGTGTTCCAATTGGAAGTTATTCATCAAAAAGACAAGAGCTTCGTCGTTGAAAATTTGTTAGAAAGTGACTTCAAATGAAAGGGGTCTCGCAAATTCGCCTTGCTCTTCACTTTATTTCAATTTTTTATAAAAAAGTTATAAAAACTATTATTTCAAAAATTCTAGAAAAAAAAATCAAATGACTTTTTCTATTCACTGATGTCATTCTGTGGCAATCCATGTGTTCAAACCCAAAGACCGTGCAACAAACAAAATTGTGCTCCTTAATTCGCCGAGTCCCACACAATAACTTACGGTTAGTTTCATTTCATAATGTTGTGATTACACAGGCCAAATAATAGTATCTGCTGCGGTGGCCTGTGGTTGACAGACCGCTGACCCCTTCTCCGTATTGTTTAAAAATGTAGAACAAAAATTCCACATAAAAGCCTCTTCCAAGACTCAACCATGACAATAGTTTTAATAAGAGCTATAAAGAGAACAAAAAAAGGAAAAAAAAAGGAAAAGAAAATTGTCAATGACGGGCGGATTAAAAGATTCCCATCTCTCCTCACTGAACACAATACAATGAAAAGATTTTCCACATCAGATTCAATCCACCCGTTGCCACCGCCACCGCCGAGATCTGAGAGCCCGAGACTACAGACGATAAAATATTAGGTAGCAGGGCAGTTCCACCATCAGTAGCACAGCTCTATGTGTACTGTTGAAGCTACAAATGTATTATAATAGGAGAGTAGCACTTGTGCCATCATAGCTGGAGAGGTCGGTTGCCTTCGTCGAAGGCTGTAATCTGAACTTTTAAGCGGTGGCACTGCAGTCAAGTGGATTAGAGTAAAGACTATATAGAGACAATGAGAAAGTGCACAGAGAAGGGAATTATTTTATACTTTTTTTTTTGTTTGTGAAATGGTTATAACTAGAAATCGCTAGATCCGTTCCCCACTCCTTCCTTCAGGTCTCTGAAAATGGAAAACGTTTAAATAAAAGTTGGAAAATTATTTGATTGTGCTTTTTTCCATCTATGTCACGCTGGGTTCAATGCTGCCTCATTCATATGTAGCTATGGCTAAAAAAGTGCTTGCGATTGGAATATCGACAGCAGTTTGCGACATTTCGCAATTCGTTCGAGGTTTCGATTTGAAATTGAAAATGCAGACTATAATCGGGTATTAGCTGGTGTGTTCCCAATTTGTTAGTAACTTAATACGAACGTAAGGGAATGGTAGTGGCAGTTCCAGTCTGAGGAAGATAACGACAATACACCGCAGGAGGATTTGGACCAGAAGATATGGAATAACTAAGGTTATTAATGGCCTTTGTCATGGGTAAAGTAGACGAATGTGGTTCGAGTTCACTTTGCATAAGTGATTTATTGGTGATAAATCTTTGAGATTTTTATTCGAAACTATCTATGCATGTTCATATACCTCCAACGATGAATTTTGAAATATTATATATGTACATATATGGGAGTTTGATGCACACTCACAGTAAGATGCCGTTTAAGAGGGTTTTAGAGGTTCGGAAGCTGTTAAATGAGTTGCTAGACATCAAGTGACTAATGTTTCGTGTGAATTTATAGATAGTTTTTCTCTACAGGTGTTCAGTATGGACTAAAGTTTTGGGTGATGATTTATTATGGGGCAGCCTAGCGATGGATGTTGCATTTTAATTGTGCGTCGTATATTTTGAAAGAATAATTTGGAAACATTTTAACACTAACAAATAGAATGAAAGGCAGGAAATAGTTAATTTTAAATGTTTGAAAATGTTTGCTTACTATTAATTTTTTGAATAAATGAGGCTTACATAAAATAAAATGAAATTTCATCATTCGCTACATCATAATGATTGTTCAGGAATTACATTAGCTGTGATTTCTTGAATAGGCGCATAACAGACGGTTTTAATTTGCAAGTGTAAACTTCGGAAAAAATTACAAATAGTTTTTATAAATAAATGAATGAATGAATTAACATTGGAGTTTAAGTACACTGCGAACTCAGGATATAGTGCGCCTCCATTCTGTGCTGGGTAAAATTGGTCTCCCTCCAAATTTGTTTTTTTTTTTCTTTGTTGAGAATATTGATTAATCAGAATACTTGCAGAGGCGATATAAGTTTGTTCTGCTGGTGACGTCCTAGGTACCTGTCTGACAAGTGCATTACATCCACCTAATATGTGGTCGGGTGTTTCCTCATGAACATTGCGGAAGTTTCATGTAACAATGTTTACCAGGCCAAGAATACTGAGGTGTCTTCTCAACTAAGAGTGACCACCGAGGGGACACATTATTATTGTGAGATTAACCGCCTGAGACCCCCGGTGAACTATGGCACTTACTTTCTGTATTTTTACTGAGCCAGCTATTGATGTGCGCCTTAACTAATTTTGTATAGTTAGCTGGGTTTATGCACAGCTTTAAACATGGGTTAGTCATAATTTGGAAGGATACTTTAATCGTTGTTTAATTCCAATTCTAAGATGGAGTCTACATCGTTGGGTTAAACCAGAACATGCACAGAGAAGGTGGGGGGTCGATTCCTCCCTTCTTGGTCCATGCAGTTTCTGCAGAAATTGTTAAAATAAATTGAGCCGCGTTGCGTGCTTGCCTACAAACAATGTCCTGTTATAACACCTATTAAGGAGCCTATGTTAAACCTTTTTAGCACTTCAGATCCAGCATTGGTCAAATCTGTTTTTCGCCAAGCTGGTGGTGATACTGTTCCACCTAAGGTTTGTTCTCTGTATAGCATCTTGCTTTGGCATAAGCTTACACGTAACAATGGAAATTCCTATATTTGCTTTATCTGGCAATAAAGGTATCATTGTTCTACTTTTGGCGAGTTCATCAGCTTTACAGTTTCCTGAAATATCCCTGTCGCCCGGCACCCAGTGAATGTTTAATTGTTGCGACATCTCCTTCAGAGCCGATCGGTAGTTAAGGGCTCTTATTGATAAAGTGAGGGCGGAGTTGGGCTGGAATTTTGTTTAAGTATTTTCTAAACAATTTTTGGTTGTAGCTCCCAAGAAGTTGTTTGGGCAGTTTTGAGTGCTCTTGCCCATATATCTGTTCTAACCTCTTCCGTTTTCATTCTTTTATTTTTTTTAAGAAACTAAATCTAGTACCAGAAAAATATTAGTTACCTTAGGCATGAAAGGTTTTTGTTTATTTAAGGATGCGTTCGTTGATATTCTTTTTTTCACAAGAGCCAAAAAGTGGTAGTTTCAAAATCTGAACTGTTATAGGGTTGGCAACGTTTGAAGTAAGCGCATTGCCGCCTTAATGCCAACAAACAAAATATAAAAACATACTGGGCCATATGTTAAAAGATGAGAAAGTTCTCAGAGTCAGAGCTGACGAGCTTGAACTCGCATGTGAGATCTATCGAGCAGAGTGGAACTCGGACTCAGTTTCATATGCAAAAAAAAAACGAGTTCGCTCTCTACAGTTTTGACTCGATGGATATGGGAGCGTTCTCAAAGCTCTTGGTATAAACTAGTTTAAACTGTAGCTTCGGTGAGTCGAAATAGAAGAAGAAAAAATGTCTCCTGAAAGTGAAAACGAAATTTTAATTATGAACAATAATTTTGATCACCTTAGTGAATTTTCGGTAAAAGAACTTAAAGAAAATAAAGTTTTACTAGAGAAGTCTCAATTACCAGTTTGTAAGGCAAAAAAAAAGAGATGCTATGGTAAAAATTGAAATAAGAATTTTTTTTTAAATAAGAGAGTCGTGGACGGATCCTGGCCAGCAAACTTCAATGCTTGTAAATTTTTCATCCGCATTGCACGTAGCCTGTAAATTTAGTAGTATTCTTTGTGGTTGACGTACACCTCGTGGTGATAGATCGGTTTCTTTATACGTACATGCGTACAATTACTCATACTTACGGCTCTATAACCTATGCACGTCGTCTATTTCTTCAGAAGTGTGTGGGAATTTGATCCAATCAGTCGCGCGGCTTGCAGTTTTTGTTAAGACTTGCTGTACCACCCTAGATATTGTTGATTGATTCACACCAACGTCTTCACCAACTCCACTTTGAAATCCAGGATCTCTCATATATCGTAGAAAAATCATCATTTTTTCTTGGTCGGTCAAAGCACCACCGCCTGTTTCCAGGGTTGGGCCCAAAAACTCATGGGTCAATAATTGCACACCCGCCTTACTAAATCTATACACTTTTTGAAAATCTTCAGCAATAAATTGGACATCTTCTACGAGTATTTTTATAAACAATTTTTGTTACAAAGTTGTTGTGAAACACGGCCATTTTGATAATTGCTTATGAACTGAGTAAGAGAAAACCCATGCTTAATAGTTCTTGAGATCGATCTCATGCAATCAATCATTTACTTATCTCAGCTCATCTAGCTTTCTTCAGGAGATCGATCTCAACATTCTGAGCTCGAACTCACTGGTTGAGATCGATCTTAATCTCTGTATTTTTTTTGCATACCACTCTAGGAAAGTTCTCAGAAAAGTGAGTAAAAAGCTTGAACTCATTTTTTGCATATGACCCACTATGTCGACCCTAGATATGTGGATGTGTATCCTGTGTCAACGTGTGGATGCTTCTGGTTTCGTTTCCAAAATTAAATCCACGAGATGGTGCTTTTCAAAAGAATAACTGTCATTCGCTTTCTGGTTAACGTTTCGAACTCAAAACAGTTTATATACAGCTATGACAATTTTGTACATATAACATATACATATGTGGCTCGATCCCTTTGTCAAGTAAGAGTATTAAGCTTCATTGAAGTATGGCTGCGATGACAGCAATGGATTGAAAAGCTTCCATTTTATTTTTCGCCGTTAAAAAAGGCAATTTAGAGCCTTTAAGTGACATTTGGAACCAAATATCCTATAGACGTCAAAATAAAATTAAGTCATAAACTGCCAAATGTCTTTAAAAGAGGACGCGATGTGATATAAACTGTCAAAATTAGTTGTTATGTAAGAGTATCAAACTTCAACTAAAAATGGTAATGAATAAAATACGAAATACTTTTGATGACGATATCAATCATCGCGTAAGCGTAGGGTGGATGAAGTGGCGGGAAAATTCTGCTATCTTCTGTGACCGAAAAATGCCCCCTAAGCTGAAAGGAAAGCTCTACACTTCAGTTGTGCGTCCAGCACTCACATACGGTTCACAATGTTGGACAATGTACAAAAAGTATGAGAGTAAGCTAACGGCAGCTGAGATGAAGATGCTTCGTATGACAGCAGGAGTTACAAAGCTTGATCGAATTAGAAGTACGAAGATCCGAGGAAGCCTTCATGTTAAGAATACCATTTCCCAAAAAATTGAACACGACCGACTCAGTTGGTATTGCCATGTTCAAAGGAGAGATCCTGAGAACCCCGTCAAAAGAGCAATATCATACAACGTTCCAATTCGGAGTAAAAAGAAAGGTAGGCCTAAACACTCCTGGTACAAACAAATGCAAAAACACCAGCATTCAGTTGGCCTCAGAAATGGAACAATACAAAACCGGGAGGCTTGCCGCCGATTTCTGAGGTCAACCCGGCGAACCCCACAGGCGGATCACTAATAGTGTGAAGCAGATACGTGGGAGAGTTATGATCCCCTCGACATCGAGATCATAACAGCGCCGAAACAAAGGAAGAAGAAGAAGAAGAATAAAATACGAGTATATGTCTAACATTTAGAAAACGAAATAAATAAGTTAAGTCATAAATTGTCAAGTTTTATATAAAGCGGTTTGAAAAACCTTCTATTAACTTTCGAAATAAAAAAATCTAATAGCCGCTTGCCACAGAAATTACTGAAATGTTATTCGTTACGAAAGCATTTACATACGAGTAACTCGAATTTAGACTGCCGATTCGGAACGGCAAATCAGTAGCCATTTTCATGAATAATGGAGGATGTGCCACTTTTTACATCGGATGAGAATCGAAACTTTTAAATTTTATGCCCACCACTCAAGTCCTATAAAAATTTAATTCGAACTACATACATATATAACTTGCTGAACACATATAAAGGAATATATCTATTTTAAAAGTTCAAGCTGGCTCAAACTTCTATTAGACTATACATTTTTTGCTACATGCACAGCTTCACCTTATAGTCCCTTATTCTATTTTCGAACATATCAACTGTGACAGTGCTACTAACAACAGCTACCTCAACTACACCATTGTGTTCTGCCTGTGAGTTACACTTTGTTTTACATAACAGGTGCAGAAATATGTTGGCCTGGTTTTTTTTTACTTCAAAAATATAGCTATTTTTCTTCTATACAAAAATATATTACATACTATCATATCACACGAATAACTCACGTCCCACAGCTCAGCTATGGGAATGCTAGTCATCCGAGCGTATTACTGTCAGAATTTGTCACAAGCGTTCAGTTGTCATTTTAACATGCAAGCCTTTTATTTCCAGTCGAAAAAATAATATAGGAAGAAAGCATGATGGCTTTTGCATTGATATAATGGGTGTTGTTATTTACTGGCTTATGACATAAATTGAAGTCTAGACACTTTAATATGATTTATGTATTAAAAATGATACTTCCTTTCTACATAAATTTCGTTTCTGTTATATAAATAATATATAATGAATGAATAAATATGGGTTGACTGAACTTTTATTAAGTAATGAAAAACTAAATGATTCCGATCGAGTTTAAATTTAGTTTAATTTACTTTAGTTCATTTTTAAACTAAAAAAATTTTAACAAAATTTCGATATTTTCAAAAAACAGTAGATCTTAGGGGAAACAGGTGCATATACATTTTTTTTGTGTAGTCAATTAAGGGAGGTGTAAAAAAATTAACTTCCTTTTACAAAACATTTCTTTATAGATCTTAAAATAAAATGCACGACTGGGTCGCATGAACTTGCTCCTATGTAAACGACTAAGAATTTCAAAAATGAATGTTATTAGAGAAAACTGTTCTTAAGGATAAAATTCATTTTTTAAATAGCTAAAACAACTCTTTTAGCAGTTGAAGCTAAGCACAGGATGCCATGTGTTTTAAGAAAAAATTAGTTTATGCAAGAACAAAATTATAATTCGTTGTAGTGGTTTCTTAAAAAAATAAGCTTTTATACAAAATTTTTAAAACATTTTTAAGAAAAAAATTTTAGAACGCCAATTTAAAGTGTTTATTAATATACGGATAAAAATTAAATCTACAAAAAAAAATATTGATCCGTTTTTGAGATATCGAATTTTCCAAAAAAAAAAACTAGATTTTTTTTTTCAAAATTCAAAAAAAATATTTTTTTCAAGTTTTAAAATGCAATGTTTCTTAAACTTTCTAGAAGCTTGTCTATAAATAATTTCATTAAAATACGTTATGCCGACAGTGAGAAATTCAAAATTCGAAAAAATCGTTCTAATCCTACTTCCTACTAATATTATAAATGTGAATGTTACGATGTATGGATGTTTGTTACTCAATAACGCTTGAACAACTGAATGGATCTTGATAAAATTTAACACACAAAAAAGTTATAGTGTGGATTACCGTATAGGCTACTTTTTTTTATTATCAGGGGAGGGGCATTGGGTGGTCGAAACACCCCAAAATTATTTATCTCTACTTCTTTCTTTGTATTGCACTGAAATGTAGTACATATACATAAGTAGTTGCATTGAAATGTCATACTTTGGTGGTGCGGGCCCAGATGAGGGGCATTGTTTGATTAATTTACCTAAGCAGTAACGATAAAAACACTCAAAAAAGTTTAAAAAAAAAATAAAACAAAAATAAAATTCTCCGAATTAAAAACAAAAAAAATTTGACAAATATTTGTGTGTCTTTGAATTTAAACTATCTTAAGGTAAGTTTAACTTTATGTGTCTACAGGTTTAACTACATACATTGTTATAGGATAGTTTAGTTACATACGTATGTGATTTGCTCATTGTTTGTTAGTTTTTTCAAAATATCCTTCGCTTGCCTCCATTACCTTTAAGAAAAGGACTTGATTGGATTTATTGCTTTGCTGTTTTGTTTTAATCCAGGTATATGCATACGTTAAACAAAAATAATTCGTACGCTTTCAACTTCTCATGTTGAACAGGAGATCAGTTGTGACAGTTCTTGGCTAAGCTAAACGTGTTTATTATTTCAGTGGTAAGTCGTCTTTTTCAAATAGAGCTGTTCAACGATGACACACAGAAGTAAAATAAACACCCAAAAACAACATTCCAAGATTTCCATTTACACAAGATTTTCAATGCAAGAAAAATTGAGCGAATCTACAGAAACTTTTAGACACATGATTTATTTTGAAAAACTTCAGTTGAAAAAAAAAATTGCTTGCGGGAGTTCCCGCACGGGTACGCTAGTATAATATATAATAATCGTCAGTAATATCTAGATTTCAAATTTTTTTTTATTAAATTATAGATCTTAAAAATTAATTGAAAGAAAATTTGTAGGTAAAATAAATTTTTTTTCTCATTTCTTGTAGATTATATTAAAAAACTTTTATTTATCAAGTTTTAAAATACATCTAGCATGGGGTTTTCGAAATTTGAGTTTTCAAAAAAAAAAATTGAAATAATTTTTTAAAAATCCAAAAAATTATTTTTTGAAAACTTAAATTCACAATAATATTCAAACTATTGGGAACCTTTAGCAGAAAAAAAATGATCAAAATCCGTTGTACCGAGAAAATCCAAAATCAAAAAAAATGGTTGCAAGGGGGGTACCAAAAATAACAATTTTTCGGAAATTTTTTTTCAACCATTAAGTAGCTTTAACCAAATGAAATGTGGGGACAGTTTTTGAGAAAAAAAAAATATTTATAAAATTTCGACAAAAATCGTATGGCAGATACTGTTATTTTTGGTCTTAAAATATCAAATCAAAAAACATCCGGGGGAAAAAAATAAAACCCATATCTACTAAGTTTGAAGAAAATCGGCCGAGCCGTTTAGCTGTAGTCGAACAGACAGACAGACAGAATTGCGAGACCCACTTTTTTGGTCTTCGCTATTATCGAAATGTCAACTTTGATCAAAATCTCGAGTTCGATTTTTTTAGGAATGCATAACTTGCCTTATAGTACTTATAAGGCAAGTAAAAATGGTATTGTAAGAAAAGAATTATATTAGTCCCCTTTTTTCTTAATTTTACAAAAGCTCCTCGAGTTTGTCAACTTGGCCGTTACCGGCCGGAGAAAAATAAAGAGAAATTCAAAATGATTTACCAGCCCAAAAGACCCTCTTTTTTAAGTCATTTCTTGAACATCGTACATTTGCGAAAAGAAAAATAATTCAATATTATTAGTATAATGTAAAAGTGTCTCATTTGCGTCCTTAAGTAAATTTGAAATTTTCCTACGGATCCAATTTTAATGTTTTTTTTTATAAAACACTAAGTTCCCGCTATACAAATGATCAAGAATTAAACCCACAGAAATGTTTCAAATATGCTTTTTACTCTTAACCCTTCACTCTTAACTCTTAACTACTTCAGTTGATCCGCCCGAAATCGGTGGGTAACAATATTGATCAAATTTGTTTTACAGGTGGCTGTCGATGTTGGAATCTCCAGTTTTTTATTGACTAAATCTATTTTCAGTAAGAAACAAGCATTTGTGATTGTGAAAAAAAAAAAAATAAAAATAATTTTGGTTATATTTTCATCAAAATTATAATATCCGGTGTTGTTCACAAAATGTATTAGAATTGCGCTCGAAGTCATTCTAAGAATTCAAGTAAGAGTTTCTTAAGTTAATTGAATTAAAGCATATCCGCTTATAAGTGGCAACCATTTGTGGTTTTCATAGAGCAATTCTGTCAAATTCCAAACGTCATTATATTTTCTGGTAACTAAATAATTGTTTCATATGATTAAAATAAAAAACACAAACAATGTAAATTAAAACTCTTGACACAAATGACTTAGCTTCAGTTTGATGAAAAATGAAGAACTTCCTTTTGGTTTGGAAAAGTTATTTTTTTTTTCTCATTCTACTTTGATAGTTCATTCGACCGTTATGCGGGTATTTCCAATCTTACTTGCCAAGCAAGATCAATTCTATGAACATAGCCTGATATTTGCTTGATTGCTTTCGTATATCTATCTATGAATTAATTCCAGGAAAATAAAATACATAAATCGAATTAATAGAGCTGTCATCGATGGACAAATTGATGGTATTGATATCGGCAGTTAATCAAATGATTTATTTGTTTTTCTTATGAAGACTATCATTGCCAATATAAAAATGAATATAATTAGAACTGAATATGCATATGTACGAGTATTTGTTGTATATTTGTATTCTACATGTGACAATCTGCATGTTTCAGAAGGAAACTACATCCTGGCGCTGATAAATTCGTTCTTCCCCTCTCTATTTCCACTGCCATCCAAAATGAAACAGAAAAGAAATAAAATACATTTTTTTTTGCAATTTTTCGTTGAATTTATACCCATCTTAATGTGAATACATAACTTGCAAATATTCCCCGTTCGGATATTTAAGAAAAGAGTCGAGCGAGACAGAGAAAAACAAATAATCATAAATTCACTTTCTCGATATTTAGCTAACTTATCCCATGCTTATTTCGTTTTGTTTTTTTTAATAAAATTTTTCTACTTGGAATTTCGGAAATTAATTTGTTTGATAGGAAGTATAGCAAAAAGAACGTACAATAACAGTAGGGAACAAAAGTTACTAAACAGTTTTGATTTGATTGAAAATAAAATTCGAATTTTATGTTAGCTTTACCAAATACCCATGATGTTTGTACGTACATAGCATTGATGACATGAAATAACGCCAAGTAAAAGGAGGTAAAATGTTAAAAATCCCACTTACTTAAGGTACTAGTACGGTCTAGAACGCCAAAAAAACTCACGATTTTTGGGATTTGTTTTCTCGGAAACTATATTAGGTAATAACATATTTTTTTTAAATGATGAAAATAATGAATACATGCGTCAAGAGTACAAAAAAAAATTATTTGTTGAATTTTGGCCGAATTATAGAGGGCGCCAAGGTCGACTCATCAAAAAAACACATCGTCCCGTTGCGGACAGTTAATATCCGGATCTACTGAACCGATTTTCAAAAAACTTGTTACAACTTTATTGTTTTTATGTTTTCTAAGACAATTTACCACAATTTGACCAAAAAGTTATGAACAAAAAAAATGGCGACCCAAAAATGGCCAAAAAAATGGTGTCGATGAACATTGGTCTTAAATGTTTGCAAATTGGAGTTTAGATTATTCCATTATCGTATTGTGCGACACTAAAAACGAATCTTTGTATGCGTCTGGTGCAGGGTTCGGAATTTACTTCGATCGAAGTAGATCTACTTCGATTTTGAGAAAAAAATTTAATCTACTTCCCTACTTCTCTTTTTTATGATCTACTTCTCTTTGAAATTCTAAACCAACATATTTAAAGACAGCGCTGATCACTCTGCATTACATAAAAAACAAGTTTAGGAATCATTTAAACGTAAGCACTGTGGAAAATTTAATGTTTTTGAGATCACTTACAGAAAAACGTAAAGATATTTATGAGCCATAAAATTGATAAAATTCGTACAAGTTCGTTGATGGAAAATTTACTTTAAAATAGTTATATTTAATTACATTTTTTTTTAAAGTCTGAAATCAGAATTTACTTATATAATATATATGTTATGTTTATATAATTTAATTTCCTAAAACTACTTCGAAAATTTTAGATCTACTTCAGTTTTTTTCGGTATCTACTTCGAAAATTTAAAACTTAAGTCTGAACCCTGGTCTGGTGCGTTAAGTTAACGAATTTAAAAAAAAAATTGATTTTACCTATTTTTTTTTTTTCAATAATTCAAAAAATATTTTTTTTCTAAGTCTTGAAACGCGATGTACATATCCAAAAATTCATTAAAATCCGTTGTGCCTATAATGAGAACTTCAAAATTCGAAAAAAATGTTTCTATGGAAAAAAATGTTATCAAAATTCTAGGTGCCACGTGTTCAAATGAAATACAGAAATTCACCGATTATGAAGGATAAAACCTTATACGGAAATACTAAGGTAATTTCCCGGGATTCCCCTTTACAAAAACTGTTTAAATTCTGTACCAACATCCCAGGTACCTTGCACAAATTCAAAAATTTAAGAAATTCAATATTAAACTTTGTTCAAGGTACAGAGTTCGCATAAATTTTACTTGTTCAACTTATACATAGAGTACTTAGGGGGAAAATTCAAGGTATTGAGTCTTAAAAATAGTCCGTTCAAGGTATAGAATGCATAGAGGGAAAAAATATTTGTTCAAGTTATTGGAATGTTCAAGTTATCGTATGTTCAAGTTAACGAGAGTCTACTGTATTATTAATACATATATTAATAGAATGATATTACTTAGCATCATGCTTATACATTAACACTAGGCTTCTTACAATTTTTTACCCCAAAGATTATGATCCTCTAGTAATGGGTTTCAGTCTTTTTATCCACACTGTAATAAAAACATTTATATATCTAGTTTAATTTTGTTTGTTCTCAAATCATGAAAAAAAAATATCTTATTGAAAATTTCGAGAGAAAAATATATTTCCCACATTACCAAAAAGTTGCGCGAATAGTTTTGCACATAATCATTGATTTTTCTGTCGCGAGAAAATGGTTTTCCGAAATGAAAGCTTTTGTAAATCGGAAGGTACATAAATGAATACCGAAAATGATAAAAAAATTACTATCTTTTAGTTCAAAATTTTTTTATTAATGAATCGTTTTTGAATTGGCTACAACAGCCGACATGTGTTTTTGTTATAAATAAATTTTGTTCTTATATAATAATTGAAATATATTTTAAAATTTAGTGGGAAGTGTGAGGAATTTAAATTCCAGTGATGATTATGTATTGAGCGATCATCAGTTGTTTTTTTATGTATACACATGCATTATATGTTTTATTTTTGATGTTAATTTGAAAAAGTATAATGCGAAAATATAAAAAGAAATAAAAAACGATGATTTGTCAACAACCTCATAAGTCGATATGGTTTAGTGGGTCCATTCTGAAATCAGGAGCAAAAAGTCCCACATAGATTAAATATTGACAATAATTCAGATCTTTGAAAAACTCACTAACTTTTCTTTAATTTCAAAGCCGCATACGCTAGCATCTGTAAGGCTGTAGGCTAAGTTTCTTGATCATAAAAGATCTGAAGATCTTCATAAAATTGAATTTTAGATCTATTCTTAAATATAAAATCTAGTAAATTTGGATATTTCAAATAGCTTTGCTTTATTAAAGAAAAATTAACAAAATTAAGAATTAAGTCAATAAGCCATTGCCTATATTCTACTATATTCGACCTATATCACTTTACTTACACACTGGTATCTCAGTATCTGTTCGAACGGAAATTACTACAATTTGTTCCTGTTAATAGCAAACAAAAAACTCGAAATAAAATTTGTGATCGCGTGACAGCCATATAAGAGGTATCTTTCGTTGCCTTCTGTCAAGATAAGTGGCATTTTAATTAGACCGTTAAATAAGTGCCACTGACCAAGCACGACAGATTAATCAAAAGTATCTGCAAAAAGAATTAAAAAAAAAAGACGTAACAGCACAATCCGACAACTCAAAATATCTCAGCGTGCATTAATGTCTGTCTTTCCGTTCGGCCGGTGAACATCAATCGTCCAAATTGTCAGAAATGCAGTTTTCGTCGTTTCAACATTTTTATTATTAATAATCAAGAAAGGGGAACCATAACCGGAAGTTATGAAGTTTGATTCCGATTCGGAAGGAATATCAATTAGCGCTAATAACCCAACCCATCCCCCATAAGCAATTTAACTTTTCATATTAAAAACATTAAAAACAAATTAAGTTTATTAAATGCTTTCTCTTTTTTTTACAGCAGGTTGTCCGGTTGATGAAAAGCCCCCAACAACGCCATCATTTTTATCAGAAGTTACAACTACAACACAAACCAAATCACTTACCACAGAAACAACAAGAAAAAGAAACTCCAACAAGTTCAAATTATGGAGTGCAATGCTTGAACGGTTTCGTCTAGGTGGATTGAGTGGGACCTATCGCATTCGTAGTGCAGAGCTGGCGCGCGATAAGAAACAACGACAACAATGTGTCACTGTACTATTCCTAGATGACAGTACACACACCTTTCGGATTGATGTAAGTAAAAAGTTCCTTTTTTTAGCCCTTTGAAAATAGGGTAAACTTACCGTGTTGTTACGTAATGTTTTGTTAAAAAATAATAATTTAGTTAGACGTAACCTTAAGAATTCTGTTGATCCCCTTTAAAGTTCATAATGTACATTTGTTAGTAATTTTAAATGTTAGAGATCATAAAAAGTTGAATGTTTAAACCAAAACTTTTTTATGCTGTCAAAATGTGACATTATATTCGTCATGGCAGTTTATACCAGTTGGATAAATAAATTAAAATATATATTTACTCTCTCAATAGATAGCGCTATTTATATACGAAGTTTATATAATTGTTCGTCATTCTATGTACATATGTATATATTTATTTAATAGCTAATTGGTATAAACTGTATGTACCTTACACGTAATTGTCTGTACTTCTTGTCTTTCTTGTAAAGAAACGAAAACTATACATGGAAGTAATCCAACTATAATTTCATTTGCAAAAGTATTTTTTTGTCCATTCTATTGCCATTTTTTTATACCAATTATTCGCATAAGGCGAATGTGCAATGTGTGTTCTTTTGCAATCCCATTCTATTGCCATTGAAAGGTAATTTTTGACATAACGCGAATATGTGCAATTTTTGACATAACGCGAATATGTGCAAACAAAATATATCATCGAATGTTAAATTGAAGGAAATCAGGTTTGTAACCATATGCAAATATCAAAAATTGAACCTTAATAATTAGTACCCTATGTAAGTTTAACTGGTATAAACATAAAATTGCTTTCAAAGATGCAAGTGTCCCAGGGGTAATACTTCAGTAAACATTTAAATTTATTTTATTTGTCAATTTGTTGATTAACAGCCTAAGAAATCAACAAATTGTATATAATGGTATAAACTGGTCTAAAGCACACACTTTTAGAACTATATAAGAATATATTCTATGAGAGATATATGTATATTTAAACAAATACTATGCATAGTTTCATGTTATTTTTTTTCTTAGCATTTAATTCTCACATAAACGTCTTGAACACATTCAACCATTAGGCTTTGTGGAGTGAGGTGACATAAAAACATTTCCATCGGCGATAATTACAAAATAACAATTGAAGTCTATTACCACGACGAACTAATGTTTTTTTTTTGTTCTTTGGTATATTTTTCTATCTTTACCTCTATGGCTTCTTGGCTAGCCGGCCGGCCGGCAGGCGAGTAGCTCTGGCAGCAAAATTACCGTCCACAGCGGATGTAGTTTTCTTGGGATTCCGCCCAGTTTAGTTGTTGCTTTTTATATGTGTTAAGTCAAGTGCTGGGTTCTGAGTCATTTGTTTGACGTGCGCACAAGTTCTCAAAAAAAAAAAAA
Source organism: Philhelius festivus (assembly GCA_963931855.1). Lineage (NCBI taxonomy): Eukaryota > Metazoa > Arthropoda > Insecta > Diptera > Syrphidae > Philhelius > Philhelius festivus. The sequence continues at coordinate 209,466,794 of OZ007556.1, forward strand.
AAAAAAAAAAATGTGCCACTACATGTTAAAACCATTTATTGAAACAGAAAAATAAATAAATATCAAGGGCTGAAAATACCAACATCTGATATGGATTTTGACACAAAAATTTGAAATTTATTTGCGTTGTAAATTTGGGTTTTCAAGTTCAAATTCTTTTAAATATATTTACATAAATAACTTTGTGAGAAGGTGAATTTTTGGGAACGATGATGGTTGATATGTATGTAAATGTTTGATTTACGTAAATGAGTTTTTAAAATAATTCACTAAGGACGGGGTCTTTTGATTTTGTTTCAAGATATCAAACTAAATTTGTGTTATACAAATTTATAGAATTATTCTGTTGGATATTCACAGGCATTCGCTAAAATCCAATTCGAAGATTGTTGTTTGTATTAAAAAAAAAAATCTGGTAAGTTAATTTTGTTTCCTTTAATCTTTACACCCATAGTTTCTGCGTAACATAGTACGAGTATTTAAGGCCAAGAGTACCCGGCCCTTTTCGTTTTGCAAACTGATAAAGTCAACTGTTAAAAACCAAAAAGAAATTTGTATTCAAAAGCATTATTTTCGGTAACCAAGTTGGCTAAAGTAAAATATTCAATAACATCATTTGCGGCGCAACTTTGCAATACAAAGGACAAAAATATTGATAAACCAGAGAGCGTCTTTGGAAACCACAAAAGCACTTGATCAAACACATTTTTGCAAGCTGGACGATTGCATATTTAAAGGTCAAATTGGCGTTGATTTGACATTTTAGAAAACAGCGCGGATCCGAGTGTTCCAATTTTCAATGGCTCTTCCCCATAGATCCGGCTGAGTTTGAGTGATTGCCTATGTTATGTTCAATTTTTATGCCGATGTTTGATTTTTATACCGAAATTGATGTCATCGACCTAACGCTCCGAAATTCGGTCATCGAACAAACGGCTCCCGGGTCAGTTGAATTGAAAAACCTAAAATCAAACTATCATCCACAAAAAGCTTAGCACTACAATACTTTAATCATTTCTTATAATCATTTATATATAAAAGGAAGAGGAACATAGAACCTTAAAGAGTTAAATTTTCCAGGTTAAACCAAAAATGTTGAATATAAAACGCAAGGGTGATTTAAAAATTCTCATTTTAAGAATTTAAGGAATTCATAAATTTTATATATCTATAAAACAAAAGATGTAATTACAGTCAAATGTTCAGAGGCATAAAATTCGTTTATGACCTGAGTAAAGTCAATAAATTCGGTGAGTTAATTCTGGCATTAACTTAGCAGATATTTCTGGCTGATCCTGGTCTAAAACCTATCGAAGTCCGACGCCAAAGAAAAATCAATTTGCACAGTGGGAACATAGTGATATCGATAGTGAAAGTGCGATTTCAATAGTTCGCAGTTCGATTTGAATTTTTTTTTTTGAAAATTGAAAGTTTAAGTGAATTTTCCACTCAATTAACTCGGGTTTAATTTTTTTTGTTTGACTTTCTAATTCTGACTTAACCCCGAGTAACTTAATTAACAGTAGCACTGATAAATTGGTTGGCGGTTTCGCATCGGTTTAGGAAAGTCTTGAAATGCTTACAAAATAGACAAGCGAAAAGATAGATTTTAACAAATTGTACAAATCGATCTAATTGAAAAATAAGTTCGTCAAATCAAACTGATCAGACAGACTTATTGATGAAAAACCGTGATCGATAACAAAACAAAGTTTCTCAATAAAAAAGTCGTACATGGTTTTCACCATAAAGACTATCTATTATGCATTCAAATATCTCTGTTCTTGAGATTATTCTAATAGAAACCAAATTATTTCGTACATTTAGGTCGAAGTCACTACACAATAAAATATCTATTTCTTAAAGAACAAACACAAACAAACATCATCTTGGAAGCACCCACATGCACTTTATTTAAAAGACTGATAATGTTTATCTGGAAGTTAATTGCTTAAACGTATTTGTTCATAGATATGCCTTTCATTGTAGGATAAATAATTTTTAATTCTGAAATTATTTCATTAATCTAAAAAGGCGATACATTTTTTCTATCTCAAGCAAACCAGACTCCTTATTGTTATTATTTAAGAAACCGATATTTTCTACCCCAGCCGAAAAGACTTTTCAACAAAAATGAAACACTAAAATAGAATTTTTCGAAGACCAAAAAATTATTATGTATCGTCCTGTCTCAAATATGGGAGAGAACACACTATTGAAAACAGGTTCTAACTTAGGTTCTTGAATTCATCAACGCTTTCGATAGGTTTTGATGGATCTAATCTTATAATTTATTAATTCAACAATTCAATACGTCATATCCTTTCGTTCAATTTAAAGTGACAAAATCATGTATAAAAATAACCTCAAGAGACTTCACCTCTTATTAAAGTCGTTACAAATATCAATTGTTTATAAATACTCAATCACAAACGATTGCGCATTATACCTTTTTTAATTTTTGATAAAAACACACAATATGCAATTATTCATATAAACTAATCCATAATAATTGCAATTTATGGCATTTTTCATTTTAATTTAAAATTTATCTTAAAAAGAATAAAAATAAATTCTATATTATTTAATTACTATACATATTTCTCTAATATTTGACAACGCAAAACAAAATAATAAGCAAGTTTTGAAAACACATACTTTTGTTTATTCAAATGATAAGACATTCTCCGCGATAATAAATTTCAAAATGTGTATGACAATAATATTGGAATGGCAATCGTATATCAGTGAATCTTCGATAACTTTATTTCCTAAGGCAGCGCAAGTAATAAAACAAAAAAGGGAAAGATAATATTCCTTTTACGACATAACCAGATAAAGCTGCAGACTGTATCGAAATTGAACGTGACTCACCCCAAATTTACTTAATCACACACAACACCACATCCACTGTCCATAATCGTGGAATAGTACAAAACAATAAAAACAACCAAAACACACCCATTAACGTACATCTATAATTCTAGATAATAAAAACAAAATATGTACAGATAAAAATATCACTTTCATTCAAATATCTTTTTTTTTTGTTTCAGAAACGCGCCAAGGGCTCTGAATTACTCGATCAAGTTTTTCAGTTTCTGGAGCTATCCGAAAGGGATTATTTTGGCCTGCTGTTTCCACAGAAACCTGGTGATGTTGTCGTAAGTATTCGAAGAAATAATTCAAACTATACATACTTGAACTAGATAATGAAGATGACCTTTTTTTGTTTGATTTCTAACAGCGGTGGGTCGATGCACATAAACAATTCAAGAAACAATGGAACAGCACCTCAATGGATCCCGATGCCGTTCCAATATTAGAATTTAGAGTTAAGGTATGTTGTTTCATTCCTTTAAATTATATTAATCATTAATTAATAACATGTAATCACTTAAATTTATTTTACAGTTTTACGTAAGTGATCCAAGTCGACTACAGGAAGAGTATACAAGATATCAATTTTATTTACAAATCAAAAGGAATATATTTCTGGGTAAACTGCTGTGTTCTTTGGGCACGCAATGCCTCTTGGCAAGTTATACTGTGCAATGTAAGTATCCCTACACTTTTTTCTTTAATTTTTGACAACAGTTTTTTTTTTATTAAATTGATTAAATTTCCATATGAATTTACAGCTGAATTAGGTGATTTTAATCCGGCCGAACATCAACCTGGCTACTTGAGTTGTCTGCAACTACTAGTGGACCAAAATGATGACTCTGAACGTCGAATATCAGAATTACATAAACTGCATCGGGGCCAATTGCCTGCTGATGCAGAATATAACTATTTAGAGCAGTCGAAACGTTTGGATTTTTATGGAATTGATTTACACAAAGCGACGGTTTGTTATTATTTTTTCATCAAAAGTATTTCATATTTTTTTTTTAATAAATAGATAATAATCTGCAGTATTGCACTCTCTTTCCCCATTAATAATTTTGTACTTAATCTTCTAACTATTTTGGTTTGCGATTGCATTTTCTTTGGTAAAACATAAAATCATTTACCTCATAAAAATCCCTCGGTTTCCCGTATAATAAAATCATCTTAATTGGATATATGTATCTATCTTTCCTAAGGGTTCGTTGGCCAAATTCAGACGCGTTTGTTTTTAATATTCTTTAATTAAAGGTCGTTTTATGAGTTATCTTATAACAATGCAAACATTATAAGGTCCTCCAATATAAATATGATGACGTGAAATACTTTCTGCCTCATTCTACAGAATTACGTCGGGATTTCAACTTTTATTAATTCTTAATTTTAAAATCAAGCGAAGCAAGGCAAGGACGTGTCTGCTAGTGTATTATAATATGCTATGAATCCATAATTCAATAAGTTTTTCGTAAACTTAAGTAAATTTAAGTCTTTCGTTTTTTATTTATGGTAAGCTGTCTCATACATAACTTACCAACTCCTAACTTTCTATAAACTTGTGTTCTTAAAAGACTCATTTCGTTTTTGTTCATTAACCAAAGCTAATAAATCACAAAAGACACACTTCTTATTATTTGTGAATTTCTGAAAGCAAACAAAGTCACAGTTTAAATGCCAAGAAGTCACAGCGTCTTATAATCTCCAGCAACTTAATGATAACACTAGTCTGTCAAAAGCTAGGCTTGACCATAAAATTATTCTCAAGAATTTTGGTATAACTTTTAACAACGCACTTACTTGGAAAAATTATTTAAATTTTAATCTAGGTAAAATCTATGTTGGTCTCCATTATGTTTGGCTGCGAAAATTTTTTCTATTGCAACTATGAGGATGACTTAATGTTGTTTATAATAGCATTGCAAGTAACGTATTCGGGTTAGAAAGATATGACTACTCAAGGGACGAACCCTAGAAGGCCTATTTAAATATAGGACAATAGCTTTATTTCATAACATATTTTGCAACTAATGAACCAATTGAGAGACTGGCATGTATCGGCACAAGTTCTATGAGAACCACGCCCACCGCAGCCCTAGGAACTTTCCTCTCACTTGTCCCACTCGAATGAAGGAGTTGGCTGCCAAAAGTGCCCTACGACTTGAAGAGTGTAAAAATTGGAAAAGGGGCCACTGTGGTCACAGAAGAATTATAAACTTCACTGACATAGACATTCATATTTTTCACTGTACATAGATTTTAACCTAGTCACACTAAAAAATATTCCAATAAGCGAGGATATGGATGGAAAACCGGGTCCTAAGGGCGAATCAGGTATTCGTCTTTGCAAAGCGGTTCCAAAACGGAAGGTTCTAAATGGGAAGTGCTTGCAGTTTCCAAGGTTGAAAAATATGTCTCCACATGTGAACTGACGAACAAGAACATTGATATCTTCATAGATAGCCAGGCGGCAGTCAAAACTGGTTGCTCGTTGCCGTAGTGAATTAAGATTGTTCGGCGAAACAAATTCAGACATCCTTGGATTGGTCCCGGGACACCGTGATATTTATGAAAATGAACTGACTGATGAACTGGCCAAAATCGGTTCATTACTTGAACCGAGCCAAATTGTACCCTGGGTACTTCTACTTATGCCACTGAAGTAGTCTTTTGGTTGGAATCATTAGGGGTCATAACTCAATGGGAACTCATATGAGCAGAATGGGCATTACCATGACGAAGATGTGAAAGAGGGCTCATCTCAAGAACTAGAACATATGCCCTCGGAAAATACTTTTTTTCGAAGAACTGGGCGACGCCTCATTTTTGCCACTAATCCGATCGTCAATTTTTTCCTAATATGATAAAGATATGGAATTCCCTACCACTTTAATTATGATTATATTTTTTTTTTTTTTTCAATTTTTCTTAATTTTAATTTAAAATAATTTTGATGTTTTAAGATTCTCTTTCTCATAATTTATGAAAATATTGTCTTAATACCTTTTAATCACTTAAAATTTAGCATACAAAGCTGTCATGAACTAAAATATTGTATCTTACTATGTTAAGGTATTTCAATGAAATAAATAAATTAAATATAATAAGTCTCATGAGATTTTTACCAAGTAAAGAAATAATCTCTACTCTAAATATTTATTTGCTAATTTATTTCCAATTGCCAACTTTTATATAAACCTAATTGATCGCTGTTAAACTTCATTTCTATCAATTTTGGTTTCATAGCAACAAATCTTGACTGAAAAACAAACTTAAAACAAAATTAAACTCACAAAAATTAAAATACCTAATCGCAAACAAAAAAATTAAATTAAAAAATAAATAACTTCCACCACAACCGTAAGGCCACCTCCTCCGAGAAAGATACCATAAATAAAAATAAACTTTGTCTGCAATAATTACAACTTGCTAAAAAACAAAGACAAACGATTTAGTCCAAAGACATTTGAAAAGGTCAAAAACTTTCTTGTCAGAATGGAAAACCCCATGCAATAAAAAAAGTCTCTTAAAATAATCACAAAGAAATTTAGAAAGAAAGAAGACTTTACGACCATGTACCTAACAACCTTCTCCTAACAAGCAATTAAAAATGTTAATTTGCTACATTCCATTTTTAGGTTGACTTAAGGTCAACAAAATTTGCATGAACAATTTGCTCAAAGCTTGGAATTTATTTCGTAAAGTTATATTTTCTTCTTTTGTTTATTTTGCAGGATTCAAGTGGCAAGGAAATGCAACTGGGAGTAGCCTCTATTGGGCTATTGGTATTCCAAAATAGCAATCGAGTTAATACATTCTCATGGTCAAAAATGGTTAAAGTTTCATTTAAACGGAAGGATTTTTTTATTCAGCTAAGAAGAGAACCGGTAGGTAGAATTTATTTGATTTGAAACAATAAATTAGAAGTACTCCGTTTTTTTTTTAAATTTTAGTCGGAACACTATGACACTCTGTTGGGTTTCTGTATGGGATCCCACAAGCATGCGAAGGCTTTATGGAAATCCTGTGTAGAACATCATTCTTTCTTTAGACTGAAACGTCCTCATCGACTTTCGCGCTTCCTTAATATAAGCTTGGGATCAAAGTTCGTTCATCAATATAAAACTATCGCTAAAAAAACTCCAATCATTTATATTTTTTTTAAATCTGTTTTTAGATTCTATTATTCTGGTCGAACAGAGTTGCAGGCTGTGCAAGAGAGTAAACAACGGGGGAAGATCCACAAAGCCTTTGTTCGATCGCCAAGCAAACGACTGATTCAGCATACGTCCTCGCCAGCAAATGGTACATCCGATAGTAATGGCACTTCCATTAATGGGAAGAATGCCACATCGATATTAACAATAACAAAAACAAGCCGTCCGCATGACAACAAGGTGACCTCAAAGCAAACGGACTCGATGCCCAGAAAGGCCTGGGAACAACAAAGCGATGAGTACGATATTCAAATGTTAGTTGATGAGTCTTATTGCTAGAAATATTCCTTTTGTTGAAATATGAATTCAATAACCATACTTTAATATGTAGAACTTTGTTACTTATTAATTCCAACTAGATTGTCCATGATTTATCTTGAAAAATGTTCTTTATTTGGTATATAACACATGTATTTCGTAATTTTTTTTTTAGCGAGGGTGGCTTTATAGAGCAATGTACCCGTCGATACGAATCCCCAATCCCTCCAGCATATAGCTCAGAAAACCACAGTCCAATTCCGTCCGGTGGTGGTGATGCTGATAATTTAATAACAATTCGTCTGCACTCCGACGATCAAGGTCGTTTCGGTTTCAATGTGAAGGGTGGTGTTGATCTCAGTCTGCCAGTACAGGTATCTAAAGTTGTGCCACACACCCCGGCCGATCGATGTACGCCACGCGTCTGTGAGGGTGATGAAGTTGTGATGATCAATGGACAAGATGTTCTCGGTTTGAAGCACGAGCAAGTAGTCAACTTGATTCGAGAATCTCGAGAGTATCGTAATGGAGAACTCTCGCTCACTGTGCGACCAAATTCGCTTGTTACCATGTCCGAAGAAGAACCACTCTACCAATACGTCCCCGAAAATGATGAAATCGGTGGATCCCAGAATATGCTAGATGGTGATGCGTTGTTCACACAGAGTCTTCTACTCCTTAGCGATGGACTCGCTTCGGGAGCATTGTTGGCTCAGTATGAGCAAATGTATAGAAAGAATCCAGATTTGGCCATAAGTGAGGCGAAGAAACCTGAGAACATTTCCAAAAACCGTTACAGGGACATTTCACCATGTAAGAATCAACTAAAGACTTTGCTTCTCAAATGGTCTTTTTAACTTATTTTGTTTTTATTATTTAGATGACTGTACTCGCGTGGTGCTTATAAACTGTAATTCAGGAGATTATATCAACGCCAACTATGTTAACATGGAAATTCCCAGTGGTGGTGTTAATCGTTACATAGCCACTCAGGGTCCTCTAGCTAGTACGACTACCGATTTCTGGCGAATGGTACAGCAGGAGTCAAGTCATTTAGTAGTTATGTTGACTACAGTTATGGAAGCCGGGCGACAAAAATGCCACCAATACTGGCCAGTTACCGGTGATGAACTAATGCTAGCCGATGGATTCTCGGTGAAATGTTTAAGCGAAAAAGCCGACGAAACTGGAAGCTTTGTATTTCGAGAATTCATTTTGATTGACAAAAAAACATCGGAAAGACGTTCAATTCAACATATGCAATATTTAGCCTGGCCAGACCATTGTGTACCATCCGATCCGAATTTATTTTTAGAATTTACAGAACGAGTGCGCTCGGCACGCAATAAAACATTGCTGCAGGAAATCGAAGAGAGCCTGAAGCAAGTTCGTCTTTTAGATGCGGATGCCGACGCTGAGAATGGCTTGTCGGGTGAGAGGAAATGCATGGCGAGCAACGGAGTCACACCTGAAGATGAGATACCAGTTTCAACAAGTGTTCATCAGTAAGTTAATATTTTTTAGACAAGGCTATACATATGTATATAGTTTTTTTGTTACAAGTTTAGTATAGTGAACCTTCCAAATTCCATGGTCTCTATGAACCGTAATGCATGGTACATATTATAGATCCTGATGGGCATTGCTTTCGTCATTCGTGATGAACTATCATTCAGAACGTATTGTCGCTCAGGATCGATTATAAAGTACCTCATTTTAGAGGTTCTATCATTCAAGGCGGTGGTGTAACAAAAACGCAGCTTGCTTTGTGACTTACACGCATTGTAAGCCGCTTACCTCTGTCGTTTTTTTTTCAATCTTTGATCATTATAACTTATTATCGTAGGATCAATATATGCATTAATAATATTGTGAATTCTTCAATTTTCTAAACTAGTTGTTTCTTCATTAGGTGCATAAGCGCTGCCAATCCACCTGTGATAGTCCATTGCTCAGCCGGAATAGGTCGCACCGGTGTGCTTATTCTAATGGACACTGCATTAGCGTTAATGGAATCAAAAGAACCAGTTTATCCACTGGATATTGTCCGGACAATGCGAGATCAACGTGCGTGCATGGTTCAGAATGTCGTAAGTCTTTTCAACAATAATCATATCATCCTTCCTTTGCAAGTGAAAACTAATTATGTATCCTTTGTTTTATTCTCCAGAGCCAGTACAGATTTGTATGTGAATGCATTTGTGCAGCTTATATGAAAATGTCAAAGAGTGCTGCTAACGAAGAGTGATAAATAATTTTATTTTAATTTTGTTTTAAACTAAATCCATTTGTACTTCTTAACTAGTATTATATTTAAGTCATCATAAGTTAAAGTATTTTAAACAACACACATCCCCATCTTAGACATTTTATGCTAAACTATTTGTAATTATATAAACTCCCACTTCTAATGACCAAATCACATAATCTAATTAGGTTAACCCATCTGGGATCATTTCTGCCTAGTACCTATCTGCAGCTTTCAAAAAATATGCATTTACACAAACAAGTAAAATAGATTTATGTTTTTTAAGTTCAGCAACTGTTGAGTTTGAGTTTAATCAGCAGGACTGCACATTTCTTTTCCTATTAATATCCAAAACAAAATTATCCAGGCAAAGAGCTTCCATTTTTAGTTAGTCTTATTCAAAGCAAAAAGTAAATTATGTTCTACCTGATGATAAGTAAAAAGCATTATGTCTTGTACCTTGAAGAGACTCAAAATTAGCAGTTAATTTAAAAAAATAAAACATCAAAGTATCGTTATGTTAGCTTTTAATCCTCCTTGTGTTGTATTTTGTAAACAAAGGTAATAAGTTTGTGTAGCATTCTGTTTAGGAAATAAAGTTATAATTATTATTCGTAAATATCCTTAGAATAATAAAGTGGAATTATTATACATATTCTTTAAACTGTCTATAACAATGACTTTATTTATTTGTTATTATTTGAATTAAGTAATTATTCTTATGGTAAAAAATGGAATTAAAAAAACAAAACAAAATTATGTTGTATTTAAAATAAACAGATTACAGATACCTACCGTTTTTGGTGTAAAACTGTATACCATTTAAGTATTTGTATCTCTATCGCTCACCCTGTGTAAACTGTATAATTATTATGTATTATGATATAATTTATGTATGTAGTGATAGTAATTAAAATAAAATAAAATCAATAAAACTTTACAGTCTCAAATGCAAGCATTGAAGTATACAATATTCAAGTTAATAAAATGTTGGTTCATTTAATTTTGGAATTTTGTTCAAATTTAATAATTTTTAAGGGAATTACTACAGATTGAATTTAACTCAAGTGCTGAATAAATTAAAAAAAATATATATATAAAATAAACTATACAATTTTTATAAAGTTTTCGCTCTCTAAATTAAAACAAAATAAATATGTGTACACAATAACCTTAAAGAAATTTTTTTGGATAATAAAAGACAAATTTAAACTTAAAGTCTCTTATCTACAAAGATTTTTTTTGTAAACAAAAAAGAACTAAATTTTTCCCTCTTACATGAAATGAAATAAAAACAAAGTAATAAGTAGTTTAATAAATATTTATAGTTGTTTTACTTCCAACATCAATAAATTGCAAAGGTGCGAAAATAATTTTGATCATTTATCATTTGAAGTCAAGTTGTTCTTGGTGAAATGTTTGTCGTTCGAAAGAGTTATGACTATGTAATTCGATTCTATTAGAAAGACGTTTTCGATTATTATTTAAATTGGTACTATGTATGAAAGTAGAATCGGATGCTTGAAATGCCAACTATTTATCTCAGAATTTCCTGATTTCAATAGTCTCACATAATTTTTGAAATAAATCACGCAAAATAAGTCGCAATGAACTAAACGTCTTGTAACTTCTACATTAGCAAATGAGTTTATGGTAAAATTATTTAACAAAATTATAAATTTGGTGGTGCAATAGGTCGAAGAGAACCGGACCATTCATGTGTGAGTGTTACCAGGAATAGAGGGACCTACAATTTTCTGCCGATTCCGAACGGCTAATGGGCAGCACATTTCATTACAAGATTTACTCTTACGAGGATTTGTCAATTCCTCGCAAGAGGCAGTACACTCCTGAATTTTTTTTTTGCAGCGGCTGAGAATCGAACCCAAGACTTTCTTCATGGCAGTCCAGCTTACTAACCATTATGCCAAGAGGTACTAAGAAGGGGTAGTTAAGAAAATTGGACGTCGACATTGATTAGGTTCCGAAAAAAAAGTACGGAATGCAAGGAACAAACTGGACGAGGAATTAAAAACAAATTCATTTGCTTGTGTTGAAACGATGCTTAATTTTATCCAACCTACTACCTACGTGCACACAAAAATACATCAAGCTGTGGTGAAACGTCAAGAATTCGTTCATAAATGTTTTTATTTGCGCATACATACTTCTTGTGTTAAAATCTTGTTGCTTTATCGCTCACATTTTTGACAAGAATATCGAAATAAGACGCCTTCATGTTAGAGTTATAAGATTATTTCTCGTAAAAAATTGTTTACATTTGGAAATGAAAATTCCTATAATCTCACTGCTCACAAGCACATTTGATATCGAATGAAAATTCGTGAATTCGAAGGAGTTTTAAATTTACTTTAGAATTAAGTGGTACGAAATTTCCGAATATAACAAAAAATAATTGGCAGTAATAAAATTGTTCGATTTTCGTTCATTAGAACTTGCTTTAGAATTACGGACTACAGTTTGCAAATTTTGCTCACTATCACATTTTCATTGTAGAATCGAGATACATAGTTTTCAAAGCGACAATCGTTTAACTCTGTGATCGCCTTGAAAACCCATCATGTACAGCGATAAGTGGGGCCAGGATACAAACCACTTCTATTAATGAAGAACCAGGGGTGGAATCGGCTAAGGTGAATGTAGGTATCTATCATATCTTATTGGGATATAAAGAAATAGCAATCGCCAAATCAACAATCAATTAACTGAGCGATCTCATAGATTTCATAGATCTAAGCTATAAAAATAGCTTAAGCACAACAACGTCGCAGGATCTGATGGCTTACCTGCAGAGCTGTTTTGGTAGAGAGTATGCAGCAAATCATGAACCAGGTATGGACTGACGAAAGCATATTCAATGAATGAGCTATCAGCTTCATATACCCCATCTACAAAAAAGGTGATAGAACTATACTTCCTCCCCATTCTAAACGTCGCATATAAGATCGTATCCAAAGTGCTGTGTGAGGGGACTTAAGCCGTTCTGCAAGTCTGCAGTCGGAGACTACCTGTGTTGTTAGCGGCTCGAAAAAGCATCGAAGACCAAATTTTTACACTGCGGCAAATCCTGGAAAAGACCACTGAATTTCAAGTGGAGACTCAACGTCTTTTTATAGACTTCAAGGCCTCATATGACAGCATTCATCTTCGGTAGCTCTATATGGCGATGGCCCAACTCAGCATCCTGACAAAACTGGTCAGCGTGACATTAACAAATACGCGGTGCAATGTGCAAATAGGGAATTGCAATCGACATCAGCGGCCGTTTCCAACGGGCCTTAGTAGAGTCCTTCATGGCGATTGAAGATCCGTCTAGACTTATTGATCTTGAAGCCAATGGGGATAAGACCAGAGCACATCCGACGAAGAATTACTCTACGAAACCGTCGCTCGGTTTGGCAAAACAAATAGTTTTGAAACTCCTCACGAGAAAAACAAAGAACACGCTCCTCAAAAACTATAAGCAAAAAAAGGGAGCTGAAATGAATTTTTCGACGGATATAGGACATGTGTGCGAGGATGCCAATTGGAGGAAATGATACAACATCAAACTCTAAGAACTGTACCAAGATGACAACAATGATCCAGCCAAGAGAGTCTTCGAATCCCAATACCGAGGTTGAAGGGGACATCGACGTCCGAACCTCCTATTTAAAGCCCATGTCAGAGTGCATGGCCTAAAAGGTTCCTAGATTCCAAAAAGAAACAATAATTTGACATAGTCAATTACTTAGACAAAAGTAATATATTTTCAAAGAACTACACACTGACTTAACTCTACCCCTCTTGTTTGCTTGCGAGTTCAAGTTTTGCTTCTTCCAATTGATCTCGTAGTTTTGCATATTTCATTTGTAATTCTTTCTCACGATCCATCTGGCGGCGTGTGTCCTCTTGAAGTGACTAAAAAAGAAAGACATTTAAATTTAATAAAGAGTAATACTAATAACATTGTTTTCAATCTCACCGCTAAACGTTTTGGAATAGCAATAGCTTCCTGCTCAGCCAGAAACTTAAATGTGGACAGTGCCAAAGCATTCTGCTCGATATGCTCCTGTGTGTCCATCAGTTGCTTGATCAAGGCTTGTGCTCGAGCCTGATATCCTCCAGTGAGAATCTTCAACTTCTTCTCAATCTTTCCACATCGTTTAGCCTCCTTGGCCATGTGACGACGATTCAATTCCAGACGCTTCTCAGCCGATTCTAAACGATCCTTCTTGCTGGCCAAATTTGCTCTGGTGTATCGATTCTGACTGGGCAGATACAAAACCTGGCTCAGACACTCTTCCCAAACTTGCGAGTAACTCTCTAGCGATAACTCTCCGTGACCCATACCCTGCTTCACCACTTGCATTTCCTCTTCTATGAGTTTCTTGGAGGCCTCCAAACTCTCCTTAGGAATGTCGTCGTATGGATTGGATTTGAAGAAATTCTGCAATTGTTCCATTTTATTCTGTGACTGTCCAGGTATGGGGTCCTTAACAGAGTCGTACAACTGCATTGTAATCATTTCGTGTTTGATTAACTCCTCAGCTTTCTGTAGTTCAGTCAAACCCTGCTTCTCTGAGGGTGGCCGGAGAATTTTCGTATTAACTTCAGTGGGACGAGGCAGTTCTCGTTGAATGGTTTGGGAACGTTTGGCCAAAAGTCGGACACGTTCCTCCTCAGCCTGAGCTATTGTTCTCGCATCTATATCAGCTTGGTCTTCGATCGTTCCCTCATCTGCACCTGCATCTGGCATTTCTTCATCTTGCTCGGGAACCACTATCTCGTAATCATTGCGGGGAGCAGGGAGTGTAGCAAGTCCGTCCTTAAGCGACTGCTTTATTTGTTTTTGATAGTTTTTGTATATAGCTGGAGTGTCGGTGACCCCCATACTCTCTTCTGGATTGATATTGAGCTTATCCCGAACTAGATTCGGTGTCTGAGCTCCGCCGGCAGTACCAGGCGTCTTTCCACCCAACGGGACCAATGCTGTGGACATGGGAGTGGCAAATCCTCCCGGAGTAGCCGCGTTCTCCCCACGAATTGTTCTAAAATTAAATTATTTTAGTTCTTATTTGAGATTTACGAATGGAAAACTCACCTGAACGGAGTTGCGATGACAGTATTGGGAGTTGCTACCGACCCGGCCTTGGGCAGAGCACCCGAGAAGTCCGATTCATGAAGCGGAGTATTCACACCGCCCTTGAGTGGCGTCTCTACGTGTGTCAGAGCCATCATATTCTGCGCTTCTTGCATTATTCTGTCCGTGTATGGTGCAGGTGTCCGTGGGGTCGCAGCAATCTGCGGAGTGATGGTGTAGTCTGAGAGCAGAGCGTCAGTAGTTTCGACGCCACTCTCGGCAGCGACTTCCTTGGCTATCTCACTAGCTCGCCCTAACTTCACAACTTGCTGCAACTCCTGATCGGAGATCTGTGGCTCGGGTAGTACCAACTTTGAGCGTTTTCTTTCAGGTTCCTGGTTCTGAAGCATTGCCATTGGCATCTCACCGTCTTTGCGTTGCTTCAACTTGCTCTTGTCCTTCTTTCGCTCACGCTCCTCTTTTTCCGAGCGGAGTTCTCCGTCCAGATCCTGCTGTCGCATCTTGTTGAAGTCCGGTTCCAGTTTCTCGACGTTCTCATTGGAGATGTCATAGAATCCGATGGCAGGTCGTTTCTCGAATGGAATCTCAGAGTTGTAGTCAATGCCCTTGATGCGTCGTCGGTTGCCGCAGCCAATGCCTGCAGCACGAAGTTCTCTGCGCTTCTGGAGGGCGGCCAGTCGTCTTGCTTCTTCGAGCTGTTTTTCACGGGCCTTTCGCTTGGCCTTCTTACCTTGAGTGTTTGCCAAACGAGCACGAGCTTCTGACAACATTTCCAACTCTGAAATGAAATCGAATGTGTAAAACCCGTTATTTATAGCCATACCCATTATACTTTACCGTCTTCGTCCATGTCCTTGGGATCGGGACGAGCAGGCTTCGTCTCTGGATTTGGATCTATCTCGCCAGGTTTCAACTTCCTGGGATCGTCAACAGTGTCCTCGCCATCTTCTTTCCTCTGGGCCTGGTCCCTGAAGATTTAAACGTTTAAAAATGACACAACTCGCTTTTCCACAAACTTACAGTAGAAATTCATATCTCTCCAGGCATTGGGCGGCAGTGCGTCCAATAATCGGAGCTATTGTCCTCCATTGCGTTGGCATTAGTTTGGCTAAATGCAGAAGTTTTTCGTCTTCTTCCCGCGACCATTCTGTCTTTTTGATGCTCGGGTCCAACCATTCATACCATCGAGCTTTGCATTGCTTGGCCGATTTTCTGTGTAAAAGTGAAGCAATTCGTGACCATTGATTTTTGCCATATTTCATTACGGCCGCTTTGAGGATTTCATCCTGGAAATAGATTTTGTCTTATTGTTATAGGAAGTCAGATACATTTTAAGTCGATTAGGGTGCTTACCTCGGTGTTGCGCCAAACACCACCTTTTATCATAATTCGCGGCATATTGTTTTGTTTATTTTTGTCTTAATTAAACTAATGCACTGTTTTTGATTATTTCGTAATTAAATATGAAAACAACTCTGCGTTAGATCCTGTTTTAATTTCAGAAATAAATTTCATATGGCAAAAGCGTTTCTAATTTCTTCGGATCAATTGTCACTCAAACAGAAAAAAGTGACAGAACAGTAGCAAATGTCAGCACTGTATATTTCATATAAGCATTTTTGCTGAATGAAAGAATCTAAAAATAATTGAAAATGATAGTGTTCAGGCGATTAAAATTTTATTTAAATTTAATATAGCTTAATTTGAGTAGTTAAATAATAGAAATAACTATAGTGACCTTAATTGAATTTCATTCAATCACTCCACTTAAACAGAAATAATTTTCTATCTTCAAAGAAATAACTATACTTCAATTAAATAAAATGATAATTTAGTCAATCTGAAGCCTATTGTTTCCGAGGTGCTATGCATGAGAAAACGAATTAGTGCAAACATATAATACGAAAAAATTTCTCAAACAATAATTTGTATATTAACTAGCTGATAAGATATAAATGGTAAACATTTATTGGAGTATTAAAATGATAAAATTGAGTTTTTGAAAAGTGTTTAGCGAATTTTTCTTCACAAAATTCAAAAGCATTGTTATTTAGAATTCACTTATTGTTACATTAACCATTATCAACTTTTGGGCAGTAACTTTACATAAATATAAACTGAACATTTTTAAACCTTCCATCACATTTTAGCTGAAATCATATACAGTGTAAACTCCATATAACGTTATTCGATTTAACTACAAACTCCCTAAAGCATCGAAATCACTCGGCTTTGGTTGGTTTAGCTTGTCTTCCATACAATGATACACTCTATAAAGCATTACACCCACTCTTAATAGACATGCTGGACTTTGTACAAATTGTACCTGCTTGCAATGGCTTCACTCACCGAGAAAGAAATTTTGGATTCGGGGAGAAAAACTGAGGATCAAGAACAATGAGATGAAGAAGATGAGATAGATGAACCTGAGCCTCCACCTAGCATTAAAGAAGCTCTGGAAGCAGCTAAATTATTGGAAAAGTACTTTCTTTATCACAAATGAATACAAAAAGTGAAAAAAATACAATAAAATTACTGGTGCAGCAAAAGATGTCAGACCAGAATAGCAGACTATACGCAATAGCGTTGAAATAAAAATTGTTTTTAAGAACATAATTACAACTTTTTTTCTCTCCATTTAACAACAACTCTTTATAACGAGATTTTGCCGATATTTATTAGAGACTCAGAAGCGGTATTTTAATAAAGATTTGTCATCCCATAAGAAGAATAATAGTGAATGAAGGAGACAACAGGTATTGCAAAAAATCTTCTGTTCTGGCTATGAGCTTTGGAAGAGCCTCTCTCATAACTAGACCATTAGAATTAGTAGAATTCCTTAAGGCTAGCCGCGCACTAGCAATTTTTAGTTGCGAAACTGTTTGGTTACTTATAGAAAACAGATGAACTGTTTGGTTGAATGTCGGTGAATTTGCAGATAATTATATGTTCAATAAAATGGCGAACTTATTTTAGCCAATCGTTTAGTTTGTGTCAAGACACAAACTTTTTAGTTGCTCGAACCAAGCAGTTTCGCAACTAAAAATTGCTAGTGCGCGGCTAGCCTAAGGCTAGGCGAGCACTTGCAACTGTGATCGAAATTTAAATACATAAGGGGTATTCACGATCTAATGCAACAGGTCTAGTATCATTGTAAAAGTGCAAAAGTGTAAAATCTTACAATACTACAACATGTTGTAAGATTGTAAGATTTTACACTTTTGCACTTTTACAATGATACTAGACCTGTTGCATTAGATCGTGAATACCCCTATTGTTTAATCACCAGTTGATAAAGCACCGTGCACTGGCAACCTTTACTCACGCTCACACTTTTCTGTCCGCGCAGATTGGGATTAAGAACTATATGATGAGCAACCTCATTTATTTTTTTAAGTGGAGGCATATAGATCTCCAGTTTGCAGTACAATACCCCCAATACATAATTCATTTATTCTTTCAGGCCAAAATTTAGCTAAAATTTAAGCTGATATTGAGAAATGTGGGAGCTAGAATTTAACACGATCTTTGTACTAGTTTTAATCGAGGGAAATTTTACTGCACTGTCTAATACTTAAAAAAAACCCTCTTATCGAATCAAATGAAAAAGTACTTTTAATTTTTTCGAACTGAATGCATTCAAATATTGAGAACCTATGACATCCCTGTTCGGAAGCACTTCACAGCTGATTTCGTAATTTTCTCTTCTGACAATTCTTATTTTTATTTGTTTTCTTTCACTTCAACTTCATGTCATTTTATTTTAAATTGTTATGGGGTTTGGTTGTTGTTTTCGTTTCGTGTAAAAAGTTTAAAAGTGTTGCATTGGATTTAATTGAATTTTGTGAGTTCATATTTATCAGTGAAGTATACGTTAAATGAAAACGTACAAAGATGTCCCTATCAATGACATATTCTTCAATACAAGAATTATTTAAATGAAGAAACAATACCTCCGGCAATGAACGAAAACAACAATAGTGTTTCCAGCTACGATGGTTACTATTGTAATAATAACTTTCAGGTATGTAATTTAAATTAAATTAATGGAACAAATTAATCCCATTCTCAATATAAATTAGCTTTTGGGGAACCATTGAACTTGGTAAACATTTTCCATAAATCGTCTCGAAAAATGTTCCTAAACAAAATCATAGATCATTTCAGTGAAGACAAAAATATAAATAACTACAGGAAATAAACCAATTAAACATTTTACTATATGAACCGGAGACACGAGTAACTAAGTGACTCTCCCTCCACTTTTCAGGTCAGCGTTTCCGAGCACTGTCCTCTGGAAAGATAGCTACTACTCGCGTGCTCAGCGTGAAGCAATTAAGCTGATTTTGATTCCCCATTTAGTTTTTGTTGCTTAGTTGGTTGGTTGACAAACAGTAGCGGTGAATCGGGAAGTAGACAAATTCCAGTGCTTCAATTAGGGGTGAACGCTTATGCAAATAATTTTTTTTTCAAAAATCCATGGCGCGCGTAGCCAATAGATGATTAAGCAGCCCAAAGCCCAATACACAACATCTGTGTCCAATGACGTCGAATTCATAGTTTGTTGGGGGATTAGGACCGATTGTGTATTCACTTATGCTGATTATTTAATTTGTTTAATTTTTTAAAAATACGAGTACGTTTATGTGGCGTCGTCGTAAAATGACGAAAAAGAAGCAGATCCATTTGCGAGAAGCTTACAATTTATCTTAATTTAACCGCTCGACAAATCAATCCATTATGCTAAGTAAGTTGAAGAAAACATTGCAAGATTGTTTATGAAATTGACGTTAGCGTAGAAAGTTGATTTTTTGTATTTATTATTGTTTCTATTTGAATGACCTTACGTTTAAAAAGTAAGATTTTTTGCCGGCAATATGAGTTTTTTGTTTTAATAAGTCTTAAGCGACTAATTGATTATGAATGATTACGCTCTTCTGGAGGCTCTTTATATTCTAAGCTATAAAGAAGGGTTCAAAAGCTTCGGATTTTTAGTTAGAAGCCTATGATTATTATTACCCTGAGGTGATATACTGTTGTAGCAGGCGCCATTACTTAGCACTCAGTTGTTAGTTTTGTATTCACTGAAAAATTACTAATCTAATTTTCTCTAAAAAATAATTCCTATGCATTTGCGAAGATATTTATGTCAATTGGTTGGTTCGAGATGTAAAAAGCCCTTTGTGTATACAAAATCGTCATCAGTGGTTGCTTTTGAAATCGCATAGTCAAATTGTTTAAGCGCCATCTATATGGAATGAAGACGTGAGTTAAAAAAGACAATAATGTACTTAAGATAGATAAATAGTAATTCTACTATCTTGAATACAAAATGTGTTTTATACTAATTCCAGATCTATTGACATCAATTATGCTATACAATTTGTTAATATCTCGACTCATTCAGGGCCACTGACAGAACGTCAGTTAATTCACTGATTTAGTGAAAGGTCTTTGAAAGATGTGAATGAATAAATTGGAGGATTATTGCACTACGATCTTTAGATCTTTTGTAAGGGACTTGTTTGAAGAACAGCCGTTCTAGTAAAAGGGCAACAGTTATAGGGGTTATTATTGTAACCCAAATCGCACATTTGGTTTTTGTATTATTGTATCAATTTGAGGATTAAATGAAAGTTCATTATCAAATAAAATTCTCATATTTCTAAACTTTCCCACTTATAAGCAAGGAAATTGTCGACGAAATATAAAGACTCATCTAGGTTAGGATAAAAATACAATCTAGATATAGCTGACAAAATGTGAGACTTATACTTTGTTGTATTTATGCATAACAAGCATATTTCAAAAATCTTAGAAAAAGTTTTTCATTTCAAGTTTAATTGTCATCTCGTTCTAATTTGCAGTTTACTGCTAAGATTTTTATTGTTTTGACTCAGATAAATGAAATCCAGAAAACACGTATGTATTTCATTTGAAATTCCATCGGTTTAGCTCAGTCCGACAAATAAAATGTCGCCAAATACAAGTTTCTTTTTAAAATTCTATAAAATGAACAAACTTAAATTTTGTCCATGTAATATGGCTTTATTAGCAAGAGCAAACATTCCCAATAATTATGGAACACAACATCGTTCAATTGACTGCTTCAAGTGGCTTCTCAATAGCGCATTCTGTGACTCCAATAGACTAATCCGAGATCTTTTTGCAGAATTCTCCTTATGCTAGTGCGTGAAATGTTGAGCGAGTTAATGTTCGTGAACACTTTCGGCTACAGCAGCCACATTTTCGTCGGTGCGCAGCGTACTACGACGGCGACCATAAGTGTTGTCCACCAGTTGCATACCAGTCTCACTACGTTTTCAATATTTCCCAACGTTGTTCAAGCGACTCATTTCATTCCACGGAGGTATGATACTGACTTTCTGTCAAGATTTCGAGCTGTCATTGCCAAAATAACCTATGATTTAAAAAAAAAACCACTTGTTGGCCCACCAGTTAGTTTTGATTCCAACAAAAAACATTTGAAGTAATTGTTTTTAAGCTAAGGACCTGTACCTATAGGGGGCTTCTACTTTTTGGTTTGATTCTCTTAATTCTTAAAATAAATTGTGGGTGTACGAGCAGAAGGCACTAAGTCCAAAAAACAAAGTTTTGAGTAAATTGTTATTTTATACATATTTGTAAAATTCAATACCAATAGTAATTTTTTATCCAATCAGATAAAAGGCTCTATTGACATTAAATTCCCAATTGAAAATTTTTAACCAATTCGAAAACATTGAAGCGGAACTACAAAATATATTGACTTAGTGCTTTTTAGCAGAATTTATAAATAATTATATCTGAAAACAAATTAAAAAATATGATTTTTTAAAGAATTTAACAATTTTATTACAGTTTTAAGACTAAGTAGGAGTAGTTTTCTTTTGATTCTGGCAAGTAGTTTTTAGAGTTAGATAGTGAGGGCAAAGATTTAAACCAAGAATAGAAAAAAATTCAGGTACCACTCCTTTTTGACACATTTCTATTAAGTCTTTCTTTTTTGGCTGTGCCTATTTTAAGAGGTTCTTAATATAATTTAGGCCATTGCTTAAAGGAAAGATACTGGAAATGCGTTTTTTCCTCTACGTAAAGTTTTTATTCCTCGTTTACTTTTTTCATACCAGAACTATTTAATTATTTAATTTTTAGAATGTTCAGTTTTCAGCCATCGGTGTCCACTGTCTTATTTTTAATCAAATTTCCCGCTTATATTTTTAAATTAAAAAAAATATCAAATTTCAACAGCTTCATACGGGGAATTGTTTTGGACCTTAACTCTTGCAGCCCTGAACATATTAGACCTGAAATTCTTTGGTTTTTCGATTGCGTTATGCCATGAGCCCACCTCGATGCAAGAGTGGCCACTTTCCAAAAATGTTTGATAAATTACATTTAAATTAGATGTCTGCACTATACTTTAAAAAAAATGCCACAATATTTGAATTTCGGTTCTGACCAGCTCAAGTTTCAAAACAATTGACGACTTTACAATATTTTCAAGTAATTGTTATAAATGGTGGGCCAAATGCAAGTTTCTTTTTAAAAATGCAATTAAATGAACCAAAACCATTCTTAATTCTGAAATTAAATAATTTTTAAATTATAAAATTTTCCAAAGAAAAGCTTAGTTATCAAAAGATGTAAATCTTAAAATTAAGTTCCTTTTATAAATTGAATAAAATTGAAATTGAAAATTGAAAAAGAGCAAACATTCTCATTTTGCTTACTTTATACTGCATTTTCCGAAACTACGAATTCATCTTAAGTTATCCCCTCATATCTTATCTTCATTTAAAAAAAATACCTAATTAAAACAAAACTTATAGTTTACAGATCTAACAACACCATTGGACGTGCACTCTTCCAATCACTACTTCAGTTCAATAACCGAAGGATTTTCGTCACCGCAACCATTCTTATCTGCATCGTCAGTCGAACCAACGCCTCAAACTCCTCTACAAAATTTACACAACAATTTACTTCCCTTTGTACAAATTCACACCACAAATGCCCAACCAACAAATAATAGTTTTGGAAATATTTTCCGCCGACAGCAGAATCATGAAGAAATCAAATCCGAAGAACCCATCAAATCAGAACAATCAGATGCTGCAGCGACGATTGCTGTTGCTCAGCAACAAAATCCAACCAACAGCACACTACCGAATGGCCAGGCTAGTACAGGCAACGTGACACCACCAACTATTCCGGTTCCCCAATCTCAACAGCCACAGTCTATTCCCCAGATAGTTACTACTTTGTTGCAAAGGTGTACTCAGTGTCCGTATTTGTGTCTGCAGGCGGAGAGTTTAGAAAAGCATGTTGGCTCGGTTCATTTTAGAAACGAGGAACCATCGGAATATCAAAATAAAAAAATCACTTGCCCAGGTTGTGAAAATATATTCTATGCGAAGGAATCATTGGAAGTTCATCTCATCAGTGACCATTTGATGTGCAAAGAAGAGGCAAAACAATTACTTCCAGATCTGTCCGAAGACCAACCAAGAAAGAGCAGGATCTACTTGAAGAATGTCGAATTTTTGCGTGAGCCACAACGACAACAAGAACCAGTTCTAAGCCTAGACGATCAGGGCTTTTGCAATTCATTTCAAAATAGCAATGACACGAATTTGTTAAACCTAATCTGTGATGGCAATAATGTGATGACCGAGAATACCACACCAATTTCTGAAACACAGTCAGATAAACAAAAGATTTCCATCAAAAGTGTCGATGTGCTTAGGGAACCAGCTCTGATGCAAAGAGATGAACAAAATAATTTCGATTTCCTGCCTCCAGCACCAAATGATCAAAGTGATATTCTCTGTTTGGACGATGGAGGTATCCATCGCTACTCCAGCTTTGTTTCTCAATCGGATATAGGAGATCTCTGTCCACAACAGCAAAACCAAGAACAAGATCAGCTAGAAAGTCAGTCTTTCGAAAAACCCCGCCGACCTAAAATTTACATAAAAAATGTAGATATCCTAAAGGAACCAATATTTCTACCACCGGACAATCTTACGAATGTTTTAAACGTAAACGATGATCTTCATTTTAATTTGTTGCCGACGAATGAAGATGAATTTCAAGGAACGCGATTCATAGAAGGCATCAATAATGAATATTCCTTCGATTGTGGTGGTAATAATTTTGTTGATTGCGCTAACTTTCTCCTTCCCTCGGAAGATTCAAGCTTTATGCAACAAGAACTACCAAAGAGTAAAATTTATATAAAAAATGTAGACATCTTAAAGCAGCCGCAGTTTCAGGAGCATCCGCGGCGGTCGACAAACTTCCTTCACCTCCGTACTGTTGACGAATTGAATCTGATGAACAAGAATGAAGTTGAAAATCTTATAGCTCCGAATCTCGAGCAAAGCATGACCAATACACATCACTTGGTTACTAATTCATCAGAGAATTCCAAAAACTCGGAAGAGGTGTGCGGTTTTCGAATAATGAATCAGGATTCGAATTCTTTCAATAAACCGACAGATTTTCAGACCCAACCGACAATAAGTTGGGCAAACGCCTATGTCTTGGATGGTCTTGACGCCATCATTGATTCGAATTCGGGTAGTGAACAGAAAAACCGACACTACGACCTTAATACTCCACAGATATCCATCATAGATGAAGTCAGTGATGTGGCTGCAGACGCACACGATCCCGAAATCTTGTTCGTTTGTGCTGAGGAGCTCATAAACGACAACCGTGACAAAGAAGACTGCATCAACAGTGATCCCAAAGAAAGAGAACAAAGGTCTTTTGAAATCGTGGAAATCATCGATGACCTGGAGCGAGATCAACCAAGTCGGGAATCACAACCAGAGCCAGTTGTTTTGAATTCCACTGAAACAGTAAGCGATGATAAGGTAGAGGATGTGCCGGCTATAGACGTAAATTCGGTGGTTGTTGCTCACGAAAAAGGCAGAATTTATGTTTCGGACAATTTGATGGACGTCGACAAGGATGGTTTTATTCAAGAACCGAGTGAAATGGTGGATGAAGCAGATAAATTCAAGCCAAAGCCACGTGGACGACCGTTTGGATCGAATCGAACGGGAATAACAAAACTCAGAAAGATGTATGGCAATGCGCCGTTAACGGAAACCGGTACGAAATGTAATTTCGAAGGTTGTTCGTTTCGTTTTAAAAAAGCAGACGTCTCAGACTACCACAAACGATGTCACAATACGTAAGTGCAGGGAAAATATACTTTAAATTGATATTTACGATTTTATGTGTTTTTTTTTCAGGGAAGGTTCCCGTCCCATGGTTTGCCCCGAGTGCAAATCTACAAATTTTTCCAACTGGAACACCCTGCATACACATCTCTGGCGTACTCACAAAATCGACATGGAATTGCATAGTTGTGAGTTATGCAATTTCAAAACACCCATTTACTCGAGGTTAGTGAATACTCACAGCAAGATACATTCCGAAGAACGCAACTACAAGTGCGATCAATGTGAAAAAGCTTTCAAAAACAGTAAACAGCTGAAGAACCACCGAAGGTGGCATCGAACAATTGCCATAGCACCACCTCCGGATGTTCACCGGTGCGAAGAATGCGGCTCAGCATTTTCACATTTAAAATCTTTGCGTGAACACTTCTGCAAGGGTGGTGATCTGTTTTGTTGTGAAATATGCGGCAAGACTTTATCTTCAAGGTCATCCTTGAAGCTGCATATGCTGACACATGAATCGGCAAAGAAGTTCAAGTGCAACTCATGTGATTACATGGCGAATGATCATAATGCCTTTCGGAGGCATCGAATGACTCATGACAAGAGCAAGATGTACATTTGTCCGCTGTGTGACTATAAGTCAATTCAAAGTGTCGCATTTCAGGTAATACAAGCCACTCGTATATATAATTTTTTACTACCTTCTAAATACATATTTGCAGAAACACATCAAACTGAAACATCCAGAGTCCGCGGATACAATTGTCCACACGTGTAAAGTTTGTCCATTTGCCACAATCAATATTGGACTATTGACAGTTCATTTAGCCAAGCACAAGCTTAGAGATGAACACGAAGGACAAAAGGAAAAAACAAAACCAGCAAATACAGTCAATGCTGAAACATCACTATCGATGGCTGAGGAATATTTCTTTAATTCCGATAGTAACAATATTAGTAGTTCGAATTCGATTGGATCGACTACATCAGCCGCAAGTGCAATTCCCGCTGTTGTCACAACAAATACAGAGCAAGAAAACTACAAGACCATTGAAAGTTCAACTATAGAGACTGATAATAACCAGCAACCTAGAAATAAAATTAAAGTTAAGAGTGATTTAGTATTAACAGATCCGGCGAAATTCTCATCGAATGTTATGAGCCCATTGTTATTGCATTGTTTTGATGGCGCTGTAAGATGAAAATAAACAAATACCGTTAAATGTAAGGTAAATTAAGATTTGTCGTTTTTGACTATAGCTGTCCCTATCATATCAATTAAGAATTATAGAGAGAGCGATGGTCAAAACGACAATCAACAAATTGATAATCAACTATCATCTTACGCGATTCCACCTCAGCATAATTGAAGCTGTGAGGTTTATTAGTTTTTAAATTTACACTACAGACAATCTATTTGGTTTTAGTCATTTATTGTCATAATCGCTGTTTATGGCAATAAGTAGGTATTCGTACAGTGGTAAACATAGAGGCATCTTTTAGTCGTGTAAATCTTTTTTTTATCAGAGCCAAGGATATACATTATTGTAGTCACGAATAATTTAATCAAGTAGCATATAGGAGTTAACAGATGATTAAGGTAACTTGCAGTTGGTCTTGCATAAAACTGTACTTGCATTCGCAAAACGTTCAGGATGGATAAAAAGTCTAGCATGTACGACTTTCGATTGCAATCATCAATTGATTCGATCCCAGCCATACACAAGTGTTTTTTTCAAAAAGTTTTCAAAAGTACAACCTCTAACATTACATAAGGAACATGTTCAGGTTGAAATTTAAGAAGCATTGTATCATTTTAGGACTTCTGATAGAAAAATCGGATAGGGCTAAGAACAAATTGCATGTGCGTCTATAAACGACGGATTGTGCATTGCCACTTTGCCAGTTATATTAATTACTCTGTTTCATATTGTGAATGTCGATAGTGATCGAAACTTTATGATTTCGCATTCATTTCTTTTCGATTGTCATTTTCTGATCGAAGCGTAAGGAAGGTGATGATAAAATGTTAGTTTCTTCCAATTAATTAATAATTTTATAGAAAGTAGCATTGAAATATTTATTTTATGCAGGTCAAAAGTGATAACAAATAAAAGGCAAATGGATATTTAGATCAGATTGATGGCCACGCAACGGAAAGATGGGTGAGATTCGCTTCGGAACTTAATGTTGATGGTCCCACATTGCGTACTTGGGAGAAGTGGCTAAAGGTAATGAGGATTTTTTTTTTTCATTAATTCATGTATGTTCCTGCTTTAAGCTCCTTTATTCAATTAGGTTTGGACAAAATTTAAATTTAACGTTAAGAAGAAGATGTCACAAAATAAAGCAAAAGAAAAAGCAACAGGGAATGGACCAAATAAGCTTCATTATTTCAGCCGATTTGAAGAAGAAGCTGTTGGATATAAACACCAACGTGGACCCACCTGCAGTAAATTTGGTAGCTTGGAATCTTGGCAGAAGAATAATTCGACATAGCAGAAAAGTGTTGAGAACTATAAGGAACTTATTAGAATCAATAATAAGCCTCGTTGAAACTCCAAACAAAAGTAAATCGACATCAAAGCATCAAAAAAATCAACAATTTATCTCTATGTGAAACGCCACACTCTATTTTCTTTTGAAATTAACTGAAGTTTCGTATCTCTTTATTAAAAAATTAGAAGTACTTCTTCCTACACAAAATTGGGCGTGAAACTATTTAGAATACAAAACTAATAAAATATTTTAAACTTTAAAAGTTTGAAGATATAAATATTTATTTACCTGTTCCTCTGAATATTTTTCTTCTACATTATCCACGAAGTTCTGCACTTTAAGTTTTTTGGCATACTCCTTTAGTTAAAAGTCAACTCCAATCCTATATCATCATCACTTGATGACGAAGACAAGGAAGAGGATTACAACAAATTTAATATTAGGATTATTTATGAGTATGCTTCTCATGTTATCTTTTTAAAAATCAAAAATGAATGCCTGTTGGAAGAAAATAACTTTGCACAAATAGGATACAAAACATGACAACGACCGAGTTTTATGTTTAAGTATATAAATTTGTGAGTGCTTCTAGTTTCGATTCTGATTTCAAATCCAGAAGCAAATTTCTCTTCTTTTCAGAAGAGTCCAGAAGGCTTCCGGATTGCCAAATAAAAACAACATACATTTTGGAAAAAAAGTAATTCTATAAAATATTGCAATGAGTGCTTTATTGCTTGCATTGGCATTACAATCTACCAGGCGTGAATATGCAGAAGACAATTGTTGGGAATTGCTTGACTCAATTTGGCTAAAAGAAGATTCGTATCATACTACCGACTTGATAAAAGTGCCTTTAAATCAGTTCCAAAGATCAGTTGGAAAAGATTTTGACATCGGTCTTGGTTGAAGTACCTACTGTGTCAAAGATTTTAATTTGGAGAATAAAATTTGTCCAAATTGAATTCAACTTGAAATGACCAATGGACACTGAACAGGCATGAAAATCTAAACTTATGCCCCTATTATGGATTACAACTCAACTTAGTTGAGTTGTCATCAACACAACTCAACTCTTAGACAACCAAACAAATTTTTCGTATTATGCAAGACAACTAAAATCAGTTGTAATGAAAAAATACGTTGCCGTCTTTTAGGAGACGATTTGCTGTCAAAACCAGCTGCTCAACATGAAATACATACAAAACCAAGAATAAGAAATTGTATGAAAGTTCTCTCGATTTGTTTTTCGGTGGCTTGGAAGATGAAAATTTCCTTAATGTAGCCAAAATAAAAAAGAATATCCGTATATTTAATAAACTCATGTACACTTCTATTCCTAAAGTATGCATTTTTTTGATTCGAAATAGTTTTCCTAAAACAACCAACGTTCCTGAGCGATTCCACCAATTGTTAAACTTGCTACTGCTCTTCGTTTCATGAGCGAAGGAAGTTGCCAAAAGTGTAGTGGCAATGATTTTAATTTAGGACTGACTCAATCGATAGTGTCAG
Source organism: Philhelius festivus (assembly GCA_963931855.1). NCBI lineage: Eukaryota > Metazoa > Arthropoda > Insecta > Diptera > Syrphidae > Philhelius > Philhelius festivus. The sequence goes on from OZ007556.1 coordinate 209,495,711, forward strand.
TTGAATTAAAAAAGTGGTAGATGTGATTGAGGAACTCATTTGTGGAAAATGGATAAATGCTCAGCTAACATAGAGCAACAAGTCGTTCAAATTGTGATGGCCATGTAGTTTTCTAACTAAAATACACTCATTACATTCTATTTTTATTAAAATTGTTGTTTAACTTACTGTTTTGTGTCCATATTTTTTATCCGAATGCAGATTTTTTCATTAAAATGTTCTACACAACTGCTTCGAACCAGTTGTCTGATTTTGACGCTTATTACAACTGAAACACAACTCAACTTACTTACATAATACGAAGAGACAACTGAAAAGTCGACCATTTTGTTAGTTGTCTGCTAATCGACAACTGGTTGTGCTTTGACAGTCAACTGGTTGTGATCGATAATACCAATTTTAAGAATTACAACTAAACTATAGTTGAGTTGTCTTCCATAATAGGGGGGTTAGTTTTTGGACAAATTTAATATTCCAGGAATTATAGAATGCATCGATGGGACGCAAATCAAGTTTCCAACGCTCTAATAGAAAAGGATATATTTTTTTTTTCTGAAAATTTCACAATAAATAGTAAATTCTCACAACTAGATCTGACCGAATTTAAATCATCTGACAATCGAAATGTGGTACACGGAAATTCGCATCAATTCCAGTTTGAAAAAAAGTAAATTTCAGAACAATATATTTTATTTTGTATCGATTTTAATTCCATTTCGAATGAAAGTGAAATGTAGAACCTGGCTGATAAACTATTTTAATTTATTGAATGTGTATATATTATACATATTATATATGCATATATAAAATAGGAAAACCAGATAAAACTAATAATTCTTTGAAAACCTAACACATCACAGAAGAAGGATTTTTCATCAAAGGGATTAAGAGTTATTGCAGTTAACATACAAGTCCTTGCAAAGTTTCAATGATCATTAATCTCTTACCTCGTTTTTAAATAATCCAAATCATGAACATCACGTTTTTGCCATGAAGTGTGTATAAATAAAATAAAAGCCAAAATTCCCAAAAGCATATTTTGTGGCTAAGCCGACAGTTCCAAAATCCTTGCTTAGTAGACTTGCTCATTTCTTGAGCAAATGAATATGAATTTGTATTTGTTCAATTCATTCTATAGTATTGTATATGCTTTGCATGCATTTTGCTATGAAAATCTTGCGTTTAGGAATTTGAACGATATTGTATACATATTATTCATGTCATTTATTTTTGTTATATATTGTTGTTTATATGTATGTGTTTAAAAAATTTTAATCTCATTTTTTTTAATGTGTATTAAGATTATCACTTAAGTGTATTAAATTTGTGATAGGCATATCATATAAGCAAAATGTTGAACCGAAAATGCATTCAAAATTAACTTAAATTACAAATTATTCTCTTTAAACAGAAAGTAAGAAACATCTTTAAAGCAGCTCTTCAGTTTAAAATCCGATATAAAATTCCTTCTTCGTTGGGTTGTCTAGATTCCTTTAAGAACAAAAATACCTAAGCTAAACCAAATACCTTTAACGACAGATAATTGTCTATGAAATGGTGGTTCTAATGGTGTAACATCTCTAAGTTCACTCTAGTCAGAAAATTAGTTTCTCGTTTAAATACTTTTCCCTACTTTTCAGAAAACTGGAAATTAACTAAAAAAAATACAAAACAAATAAAACTAGTAAAATAAAACAAAAAATCAATTTAAAATTGAAAACCTTGTTAAAAACCTCATTTGATTTTATTTCGCTTCTAATAACTACAATTATTAATTAAATTAAAATTTCAAATCACACAATAAACAAGTTGATTATTATTAAAAAAAAATTAAATACAACAAAAAAACAAATAATTACAAAATAACATAAAATAAAAATACTAATTTTGTACACCTGTGCATACAAACACTATTTTGATTTTGTAATAAATTTCCAATCATAATGGTTTCAATATTTTTTTAATTAATATAATTAAACAAACAAAACTATAAGGAAAACTTTTATGAAATAAATAAATGCTACTTAAAACTTTATATTTACATTTATTCAGAAAAAATAAACAAAATAAAACAAAACTTAAACAATAATCTTTAAAAAACAATTAATTAATTAATTAATAATTTTTCACAAAACTCAACAAAAAATAAGCCTATTTAAAAGGATTTATTAATTATAAAAACCCTCACCTATAATAAATTTGTGTCGTGTTAAGATGCTTATTGTTTTTGTGTGTGGTATTTATTTGTTGTTGTATGTTCCTTATAAAACTTTGATTAAATGTTAATGCGCGTAAAAAGTGAATTACAAAATTGTATAAAAAAAATTCTGTTAATAAATATACATAGTTATCTTATAATAGATAAGTTGGGTAGGTTGGTATTACACAAATACATTTTTTATAAAAAGAAAAATTGTATATAAAATATGTGCTGCTGAAGGTACAATGGGACAAAATCCTCAGTGGTGTGTGTGTGTGCTGTGATCTCCTTTTGGTTATTATTATTTTAGAAGAGACCACGTTCTTTCTTGAGATTGGTTTGCTTCCAGAGCGGCAGTTGCTCGAACTCCTCACGTGAAATTCCAAGTGCTTCTTGAAAGTCTGAATCATTGAGATATAATTCCAGACGAGTTGGATCAACACCTTCAGGAAGAGGGCGTTCTTTGATTATGGATAGCGGGTATTCGGTTTGTGTGAGTTGAGTTAGAACATCTGTGATGGGTGTTGCTGTATTTGTGCGACCGTCCTGACCGAAAACAAAAAAAAATTAGATACAATTTATTTAAATTGAAGATTGCTTTAAATACCTCCATATTTATCTCCTTAACATCTTCGTTATCTTGCCAATCAGGAAACAGAGCCTTAAATGCTACTGGCTCCAGTCCAGCCCATACAACGAAACCCTTGATTCCATAGAATTCTTCCTCAGATTTGTTACCTACAAAAAATAATACCTCCATGAGAATTTATTTAGAGTTTATTTTGAAACCATCGTACCAAATTTGGCCTTCCAGTAAGACACAGCAGTTTCTAAAGCAGCACGTCTCTCCGATATCCATCGATTGACTCCAGCACGATTCTCATTAGTGGGACTCGCGCGATCTTCTGTGGTTACTAGATGAAAAAAACAACAATTTAAAACAAGTCTTCACAGATAGCTTTTTAGAAAACTCACTCTTAACATCTTCCAATGGCCACCATCCCATCCACATCCAAAGAACATCACCGTCATCAATCATAAATATTGTCGGTTGTCTGGCATTGTAGAGCTGTGCTTGTGTAAACGGATATGGGCTGATTAAATCCTTGCATCTTAAATTGTACAAGACCTCATTTGCACTGAAGACACCCTGAGTGCTGGAGAAATGGAACATTCTCGGTGTAAAGGCGAAATCTTTTGAGGTTGTCTTTAATGATCCATAAGAATTTGGGTCGAGACCGCCAAGTGCTGCTTTAAATACTTCTGGTTCTTTGGTCTCCTCAAACATTTCAAGTTGCACTCCACTAATACTTGGCAAAAATAGGTCATCGTACTTTTTTTCGCGAATTTTTTCGGCAGCCTTCTCGGAAATCTCTCGTGTATGTGGCAAGCTCTTGGATCCATGCCAAACGTAAATCAGACCTTTTTCTCCATTTATAAGCAGCATTGATGCCCTAGAGCGTAGCTGACTTGAATCACAGTTTACCTCTTTTAGAATGGTTTCTTCAACATCATTTCCAGTGGCAATGTATAGTCTCCACTGACGGCGGCGTTCCAGACACTCTTCCTTGCGGCCACGATGTTGTAAGAAGAGTTTAAATAGGCGAATGAAAGCAGTTGTTTCATCTCCTTGGGCTACACGCATTTGAGCACCTTTCTCTTTGTCTAGTTCGACAGTTAGAAGAGCTGCAGCGCCTTTTTCATTTGCACTGGAGTCATTTCCTTGCCAGCAGAAATAGACACAACGATCACGGCCGACAATAGTGCTTCGATTGGAGACTTTTCCACTTAGCTCCCTAACTGTTACCGAAATCTGGTACACCCACCGAACTATATAACTCTCGGCGGAGTAGAAATGCCCTAAAGAGTCTCGAGACTCGGCTTCTTCGAAGTTGAATTCATTTATCTTCCATTTGTCACTTGCTGTTGTGATCACATCAAAGTGACGCATTGTGTTTGTGTCGTAGTAAAAATTACCACGTCCGAGATTTGAATGCTCGAGCACAAGATTTGGTTCAACATAAGGTTCCCCCTTAAAGATAGTATCGCCATCTAGTGATTTTACAGAGTGAACTCCATTGGCTAGGTAATCCTTTTCCAAATCCTCTCGTTCTGTCTCAGGCCAGTCGGAGAATTTTTCCTTGAACAGGCAGGTCTCCATGTGTTGGGTGATCTTGCCCAACAAACACCAATCCTCTCGCTCTGAAGATTTCATGAATTTATAGCTGCTTCTTTGGCCGACAACCGAGGAGAAATTCAAAGGATTAACATAACACTTTTCATATTCAACTTTCTTGATGTCAAAGTGCTCCTGTGCTAGTCTGATGGCAGCTCGTTTTGCATCAGATGAAGCATTTTTGCCGTTCCACACATACAACTCACTACCGAAATCGAAGACTAGAACCTTTTTGCGATCTAACATCTCGACTTTTGGAATTGCTCCCCAGTATTTCTCCATTGGAACCAACGAATCATCGGCAAACTCATAGACCATGTTAGTCTCGATGAGACTTGTTTCGAAGAGATCATCTTCATCGGCATGACCACAATCTGGTATCTGATAGTCATCGGGTTTTTTGAGTATTTCCCAGAAAGTTTTCCAGTGGCGTTCGTTCAAGAACTTGCCATCTGTGAGAATGGTTTCAGCGAGGGCTGTGCAGCCGAGATCTTTGTTTTCCAGAATATAGCCACAGATTTTTTTGCTTCGCGATATCTCTATGACATTGGCAAAAGATCCAACGTAGCGGTAAAGGACATCACCGGCTATAAGAATGAAGCAATCACCACGATTGAGTGATGTGTAGATGGGTTCGACAAGGCGGGTTTGGACATGTGTGCGTCCTTTGATGTGCAGCAACATGATCGGCTTGAGTGGCAGCCACATTTGGTTCAAAGGCAAAGAGGAGGACTTAAGGCTGACCGATTTGAAATCTTCGACGCTAGCCAAGCCGGCTAGAGCCTCTGCAGCAAGGTTATTTGACTTTGCAACTATGAATGAGAAAACTAATTAATATCGAAACAAAAAATATTCTTCAATTACTTACAAGACTCAAGCTTAATACGGCGCATCTCTTTTTCAGCAATGCCAGTCTTCACCTCTGTGTACTCATTTTGCAAATCGATCCGAGCAGCGAGGCTCTTAAGATGATTCTTAGCAGCACGACGACCTTTTGGACCCTGAACGGTCCTTTTGGTTACCAATCTACAAAGAAAAACGTTAGAACTATTTTCTAGACATTAATTCTGTCACTTATTTACCTCTCACTTGACTTTATGTTATCGAAATCAGAGATCTCAACACCTTCATCGATTTTCTCAACAGACCTTGAAGTTGTGAAGAACTTTTCGAACGTCTCCTCATCATCCACCCTTGGGACGATCACCTTTGCTCCGGTATTGGTTGTGATCTTATTCACCTGCTTAGAGTTCTCTTTCTCACTATTTCCTTCAGAATCCGAATCACTGCTACTGGCACTTTGAACTTCAGCATTTACACTTAGACTCCTCTTTAACTGCATTCGGTGTTGGCCATTTGTCTCCGATGCTGGCTTTGGTGCTGTCATCGATGTTACCATCATTGAAGGGCTCTTAGCCAAACCCAATTGTGGTTGATTTGCGCTGCGGACTACTTTCATTGGGGGACATTGTTTGGTTGTATCACCATGTCGTTCGAATTGAAGCTCAACCGGGGATTGGGATTTTTTCTGCAGCCGACCAGCGACTGTGAATTTTGAAGCATCCGATTGTTCTTTAAGGAAGGAATTTACAATTAATAAAAAAAAATAAAAAAAAATTGTTTTGATGTTAATCGGCTTACCAATTCGATTCTTCCAGTTTTCTGATGAATTACGAAGTTTACCCAAACGATCTGATACTTTGCCTCCTTCGATACCCGTTGGGATAAGCTGAGACGACGGTGGAGGCTTGTCAGACAGTGTATGTGCTAAAGAAAGAGATTCCTGAAAAGAAAAAAAACAAAACAACATTTTAAAGAGCTCGGAGTATAACATTGACTAAACCATCTCCTCATAGAGGCTTTATAAGATGGTGTAAAGGGTTTATCTGCATCTAGTAATAATTTTCTTCGAACGTACAATTTAAGAAAAAGGAACTCAGATAAGTGATAATCCTGACCAGACCATTGAAAGTAGAACCGAACAACATCTGATATAAATTCGAGATTTAAAACATTTCAAAACAAAAAGACTTTTATTTCTGTCAAATCACAACAATCAGTAAGCAGTTATTAATTGATTAAAAATATTAAGATCTATTTCTTAAGAATCTTATCAAAGCTGGTAAAATTAGTATTTAGCCGACAAAAAGATAAAAATATGCATTGTGTACAATTAAGAAACACAGTGCACTTAATAAACTGATAAATTATTTGTTTTCTTTTTGGTACAATTAGTCATCATTCAAATAAACATTATACTCAGGTAGTTGATAAAGTTATTAATTAGTAAAATCTGATAAAAAATAATTTCCATTTCCTTTCAGCTGTTTTGAAAATCAAGATTGTTTGTTCAATGCTTCATCGTAGTGCCTGATGTAATTTAACGTGTTCATCTTCCATTATTTCGATGTAAGACTTCGTCTTCTTCACCACATTGATATAATCACAGGCTTCGATAGTTGCATAACAGGAGGAATAAGTTTTGGTCAATTTTCCTTCGTTCTCGATCTTCAATAGACTATTTTAACTACCGAACCTTAAAACTTCCTCTATCAACGCTATTTAATCCAAACCCAAAGAAATCTTATTAAAGACCCTTAATCCTTCTTCCATTTTGTCAACTCTAAGCGAAAATCCGATGGTTAACCTACCACTCTCTCTTCCAATAGCGAAACTTCCATCGAACCACAAGAAATCGCCAACTTTCTTGCTAGTTTTTTTTTCAAACAATCTTTTAGCAACGATTCATTTATACCTGACTGTAATTATTTTTATTATGTACCGAATTTATACCGCGGTCCATTTCTTGCTAATACCACTTACGTATTTCTTATTGAAAATAAGCTAAATAAACTCAATGATGAGTATATTCCCGGCCTAGATAGTATCCCCGCAAAATATCTCAAAAAATGCTCTTCAAAATTCTCTCTTCCCCTCCAAAAATCTTCGGTTTATCCCGATCTCAAGGAAAATTCACTCAGTTATGGAAGACCTCTTTAATAACCCCAATACAGAAAAAGGGACTAAAGTGTCAAGTTACTAACTATCGTCAAATTGCTAAACTTTCACATATTTCAAAATCTTTGAAAATATGGTGTAATGAAATTTTAAGTTTTCGTTGTAAGGCTCTCATTCCCCCTAGACGACACGGTTTTGTGTTAGGTAGGTCCACAGCAATTAACTTCGTTGAATTCGTGTCCTTTAGTCTTAGAGAATACAAAGGAAGTCGATGTTGTCTCAACGGATTTCAGTAAGGCTTTTACCAAAATTACACATAAGCTTATTAGATTCAAACTGTCCACACTTGGGTTTGAATCTATCTTCTTAAGATGGATTTCTTCTTTCTGAAAAACTCTTACTATAAAGTTAGATTCAGATCTTCCTTCTATGAAGATTTCTTAGCTACCTCCCGGGTTCACAAGGCAGCCACTTAAGGCCTCTCCTTTTTATTTTAATTATTAACGTTTTAAAATGGGCATCAAATATTCCCATTTCTTACTTTACGCCGAGTACCGAGGTACTAAGATTTTCAAGATCATATCTTTGACACTTCTTCCTAAAAAATTGCTTAGGCAGACCTAAATATTTCCAAATGCTATTCGATATCCTTTTCACGTAAACTCATCCAATCTACTACCCGTCTCAGCTCAACCCGTCTCAATTGTTAACCCAGATCCACTGCTGGCGACCTCGATATTTTTTGTGATGAAGAGCTCAACTTTCTCACACATATTGATGAGATTATTCTTTAATCAAACAAAGCAAAAGCACTAGGCTTTGTGAAACGAGGGTCCAAAGACTTCTCTGACTCCTACGTGACCCGATCTTTATACATAAAACATAACCTTTGTTCGTCCCGTTCTTGAATACGCTTGTCAAGTATTGTCCCCTTATAAAAAAATTAATATATCCAAAAAGCATTCAACATCGTTACCTAAGTTTTGCCCTTCGTGGTCTATCTTGGAATAATCCTCTGATTATACCTTCATATCGAGACCGGATTCTATTAATTAACTCGAATACGCTGTAATAATACGCGACATTGGCAAAAAATTTTAAACAGCCTATTATTAAGGTATTAGTATGATACTGCTTAACAATTTGCTAACTTTATAGTAGCTTACTAACTCCTTCTTAATTTTAAACATTTTCTAACTAGTATCGTACTAAAAGAATTGTCTTAATAAATTGCTTCTGAACACACCTAAAACAATGACGTTTCAGGTAAAAAAGTAAGTACACGAACCTTTTTTGATGTTTGAAAATGTCAAAGAGTCATATGAAGCGGATGGATTTTGGCCAAAAAATCATCTTCTAGAACGAGGCCCAATTTCGGCTCATCATCTATGCCAATAAGCAAAATTGCTATTATTGGAACGAAAACAAGCCTAAAGTGTTCGGCAAAGATCAAATGCATCCTTCCTTCTATTTCTTTCGAAATAAGGAAGGAGACTTCGCATCTGTCAATAACTTTGGATATAGAACTATGTCAATCGAATTTCTGTGGCCAGAGCTCAAAAGCATTGATATTTCTGAGCTGCGGTTCTAAAAAGACGACACTACACGCCACACAGTCTCGAAATTGTAAAGAACAAACTAGGCGAGATGGCCGGGCATCTCACGGCGAGACTTATTAGATATTGGTCGCGGCTGCCATTTGAATAAAGTGCTATTTTATACACAATGAATGTCTCCTTAAATCCTGCCAGCAACAAGCACACATGAATTGTTGAAATTTGTTAGCCACTCTCACTAGGACCTCCACAAGAGGTTGTCCCCATTTTGCTAAATTTACACCTTCGTCTCAGCTTTCATCTGTTTGATATAAATTTCTTACTCCTTTCCACGTTTTCATAATCTTATTTCTATTTGGACTTAAGCTGCCAATTGATACCGATTCAGTTGAAATTTATTAGTAGGTATGGATGTAGTATTGCTTATTTTATTTTCCTTCAAAATATTGAATTCGATTTATCTACTGTTTACACATCACTGTTTAAGTATGACTCGTATATAACTTCAAGGTCACTGCGAAGTCCTTTTTGGGATTAAAACAAGAACATAACGAAAACATATTTACCATTATTTGTTGAATACTTTCCATAACAAGTCATTTGTGAATAAGTAGTGATTAAGTCAGAAATGGAATGAGTATACTCGTAGATAGTTTACACCCACCAGCAGAAACCAACTTTCGATAGATACCGGTTATTAGTTAATTTTTCAAAAACAAAATCGATAATAATAAAATTTAAGCTATTGCTATAAATCTATAGCGATGGATCGAACTCTCAGCACGAATTAAATTAATTATTTCTAGCGTAAACAAATTGAATTGACTTGAAGCTAAAATAGCACTTTAACACATAAGCATCGCGCCAAACAAAAGTCATATAAGTAAACTAATACTCCGGAATAAAAGATAAGTTCATTAGATAAGATTACAAGGCGTTTAAATAAAAGATACTTTAATATAGATCGAGAGCTACTTCGACTAGCTCGATTCTAATACTGGGTACTGCTATCTTTTTATCCGTCCGCATTCGACCAAATAAATAATGGTGTTAACCGTAAAGAGAGGATCCATTTACTAAAGGGAGAACCACCACAAGCCTCAAATGTAAAGGTGCACATGGAAGGTGTTGCTTGTTTTTTGTTAAAACATTTCAGATCAAAAGACTTGCGGTGAGTCACAAGTGGTGTGAATGTGGTACAACAACTGGGAATTACCTTTTTGTTATGACTATTCATATCATTAATCAAGGTCTTGAAGGTATAGGTAATATATCTGTTGCCACTTGCTCCCGAAACTATGAAGTTTTAGATACATACATAATACATATGTACATATATCTGAACAGTCGTGAAGAATGAATTTACACATACAAATTATTGTCAATTTGTTTTATACTGACAAGCAATGGGCAAACACACAAAACCAAATACAAATTTGAAATAAGAAGTGTTTATGGAACGTTAAGGTCCCACAGTGTCGGTGCTCCCATTTAACTTTTTTACTTGTGATACATATTTATGTATGTAGGTACTATATGACAAGCAATGGATTCGTTAACAAATTAAATTAAGATTCTGATACAACTTGTACGTACCGTTTCTTTTTTGTTAATATAGTTTTTGACATTTTCGAAACAATGTTCAAAAACACCTAGATGTCAAGTTTAAAAAAATGGATTAAGTCTCACGAAAATGCAATTTTTAGTTCTTTAATTTTCTTAGCTGAGGAGATATTTGAGTTTAAATATTTTGAATAAAATTTATTTATTACATCATATGAAAGGTGACTACTAATTTTCGAAATATTGAGTTTTTTAAATTTCTAGAAGCGCCTGCATAATTTTTTTTATCAAAATATGTGAAATCGTTTTCGAGAAAAAAATGTAGTATAAGAGGTCGGTATTATTAAAAAAAAAAAAGAGAATGACCAAAAGTATCAACTGATTTATTTTTATCCAAATCATCTGGACCATTTTCGAGACATTTTTTGAGTCTCTGGATTTTTAACAACTTTGCTTTTATGAATGTCACCCTTATTTAGTCACTGAACACAGTCATTTTCATTGCATAAGTGAAAGTCTGCTTCATACTCATTCGGAGCATTTTTTAAACTAACCGCCAATTTCTTTAATTTCGTGAAGGTGCTTAATAGCGTTTTCGCTTGGTCGTTCGGAAGCATTTCCAATGCTTCTGCAATTGTTCGTATAATCGTTTGGCACGAGATGACAGTTCTTCCTCTGAAAAGAAGAAAATCAGAAGCACGTAGCCATGCGAACATTTTAGACGTCAAAATACTAAAATGTCATTTTTTTGTTATACTCGTAAGTGCAGTCGATGACGGATATAAGAAAGTCAAAATAGTAAAAGAATTTATCTGTAGTAACTTGTTGGTTTAGCATTCGGATCGGAAAATTCTGTAAGGTTCTTCCAGATTACCCAACGAAAACGCTATAAGTAAGGAGGACATACAAAAACTGTAAGAAAGTTAAATAATTAAAATCATTTACAAATTATTCCTTCAGCAAATAAAACACAATTTTAACGTTTTAAACTCCTCCGAGATCGACACCACAAAGTAACCGTTATTTTTACTCTTAACAAACTGAAAAAAAAAAAATATACGTTTAGGGATGATGTCTAAGAAATTTTAGATGAAAAGTTTATAGAAAATAAAATTAGTTATTAAGGCTTCAGGCTTATGTCTTTCATAACTTTTAACTTTGTCATTTCAAAACTTTTTTGTTTAAAACTCTGTCATTTAGAAATTTGCGTTCAGGAACTTTTGTTTTCAAAACTGAATTAAGAACCATGATTTCTTCCTTTTTTGAAACAGTTATAATATTACTCACATGTTATAACAGTTTCAACAATCTGGTTTTTGGTTATGATGATAGATTTCACGTATTTTAAAAAGGGAAGAAATCATTCAGGCCACTAACTAAGCGTGCTTTCAATTATATTAATTTCTAGGTATTTGTGGCACCTGAGGTTGTCGTTCCGTTGTGTAGTTACATCATGCAATAATATTTGGTAAAAATGTCAGGTCTTCGAATCTTAAGTCACTGATTAGTATTTATTTATAAATTTTCATTTATTCATATTCATATTCATATTCATATTCATATTCATATTCATATTCATATTCATATTCATATTCATATTCATATTCATATTCATATTCATATTCATATTCATATTCATATTCATATTCATATTCATATTCATATTCATATTCATATTCATATTCATATTCATATTCATATTCATATTCATATTCATATTCATATTCATATTCATATTCATGTTAAAAATTTGCAACACACGGCTTAAAATTTTCGATATGATGTAAAGTTCGGACCTTTTATTGCAATAAAATAATTGGCATTGGAACTATAGAATTAAAAAATTTAGATAAAGTTAAAACCATGTTCTAGGCGTTCCACTTATCAATACACTTGTAGTCTAAAGGCTAACAAAAGTACTTGAAGTACAATTAATTTCTCAGAATTTAGAGTCTTGATCAGATAAGGTACTTAGTTTTTAATTGGGGATTCAAGTTGACAAATCAAAAGAAATAGATAGGCGAAAGTTCTCTTGGTTTAGACTTCACCGAAGGTTTATATTTGTTCTAATGTTTTTAATTTTGTTATAGTAATTTTAAACAGAAACCTTCTAAAGAAGGCATTCGTCAATCATTAAAACAAATCAAATTTAAGATTACATAAATGGAATTAAACGATAACATCTACGCCTACACTTGAAATATTTTTTTTTTATTATAATTTTTCGGTGAAACGTTCCGACTATTTTCTTTGGTGACAAACTCACTGAACATTTTAATTATCTTGCAACTGGGTCGTTTTTTTTTATTCTTTTTTTTTAATTGAGCTTTCAAAGAAATTTGTGACTCACGAACTTGTGTTTTTAAAGTGAAACGAACTTATAAAGTGACCAATCCAAGATTAATGTAAAACAAATTCAATTTCCCATAGTATATTACTGGAATAAAAGATACATAGGTATCTGCATACTTTCTTTTGGGCGTTGTTGAAAATATAAGTAAAATATCATTTCAATTTTGTAAACGTACAGTTAGACAGATGCTTATGGATATTTCATATTTTATTAATTTGTTTATTTATAATTAGACAGCTCCGTCTGTATGTTTGAACCTAGACTTACAGGTCATTCCCAAGTGGTGAAATTGAATTTTTGTAGATACAATTTTTTAATCATGAACTCAATAAGGTCTTTTCTGCAGAAAATTTCATAAATATCATTCAATTTTTGAGTTACTATAGAAGTTTTGTTTGGGAAAAACCTCATTCAATGGAAAATTATGAGGCTCTAGTTCAATATTTTTAAGAAGCTAAAAGAGTTCTTGTGAAGTTTCGATATTTTAACAGATTCGATTCATACTGTAACGGGATCAGGCATATAGTGTCTGAATACATTATCGTTACCAAATTTCTCGAAGGTTGCGCAATACAGTGATTCACAAAATAAAAACAGCAAAAATCCGTAAACTTTATTTTTTCTACGAATGGGCGTCAACTATGGAAGAACTTAAAGGAGATGAGTTTAGGCAGAGAAAACCGAAAATGTGATGAGAACCACAACGTCGACTCTTTGAATCAGGAATTCGTTGCGTTACTGTTTTCAGTTCTTTCTAGTACTTTCTCCATTTTAGATGATATTTTTTTCTTACAAATACTCAACAGATGTTTTTTTTTCGAATTAAGATGTGTTAAAAGTCTTTTATCTGTCAAATCCAATGCTGTAGGGATATGTTATTGACAGATTTATTCTCAACTGAATGGAAATATGCTAAAATATTTCCAATATGTACCGAAAAATAGGGGGGGGGGGGGGGGGGGGGAAATGAGTTTAGTCCAATATCTTTTTCTCAAAAGTATTCGAAAGGTTTGTACAAAATCATCTCAAAATCGACATCAGAGCTCAAAATATTTTCGCATCTTAGCAATCTGACATCCGTCAAAATCATAGTTGCTCTACTGCTATTATTGATTTTTATATTCTACTTGCCTTAGATGATGACCATGCAACTTGATATTTCTAAAACATTTGACACTGATTGTTAATCACACTAACGTATGTCGTAAAAGCTTTTCATGACTTTTCCACTTCTGCAGTATTCTTAATATCATTCTACATTAGGTCTAGAAAACAAGCAAATTCTCTGACAATAACATACCTTCCAACAACTAGAGGAGTCCCTCAGGTTTCGATCTAAGGACCTTTCTTTTCACCCTACCTGATCTACCTGACTTTATTTATATAACTCACTATTGTACCAACTATAAATAAAGTTCACCGCTAAATAATATGATGAAATTGTATGATGTTAACCATAAATTATCAATTCATATTATTAATGTATAGATATAAGTATAATATTTTTCGCTAGATAAATAGCTTGTTTCAAATAAATAAAACTATTCAAAATTGTCTTGTTGATCTTATTAAAAATTGCGCATACATACTTTATTAATAGGGACCTTGAAAAAATTTCTCGCTGGTCAACTTCGAATGGATATTAAGGATAAAATTTCAAAAAACAATCGTTCATCCGTTTCCAAAATATTATTTTTTTTTTAAATCCAAAATATATTTTTCGAGAAATTTGTATACACAATATTATTTTGTATTTGAAGTAGCTTAATGGGAAAATCGAAACTAAAAAAAAAGTTTTTATACGTCGGGTACCACTAATAAATTTGTTTGCAATTTTTTTTTTTTGTAATCAAAATTTAGACCATGTCTATAATACGTTATATTTGGTTTAAGTAGCTGTCAGCGTCGCAGCTGACACACTTAGACCAGATTTGGCACATTATGATACTACATGAATCTAGCTCTTTATGAAGCCAGTGAGACTGTATATCAATTAGATCACTAAGTTCTTCTAAGAAAAACCCTCCAGGATGAAGCCCTACATCTATGGATAGAGCAAGACATTTACATAGAAGATGGGAAATTGATTCTAACTCTTCCTCGTCCAAACACCTTCTGCAAAAATCGTTTGTCTTTGACTATAAGTAGGTGTCTGAATATGACACCAATTACGGAACTGATGTGCAATCTACTTCAGAATATCAAACACTTAGAGAGTTTTAGATCCAGTATTGACCAGATCTGTTATTTCATCGGGCAGATGGTTAAATCACCTTCATGTTGTTTCAGAATAAGTACTCATGTAGCGATGAGTATACCTACATAATATGTATATGTCTTATCCGGTAATATACATAGATAATGTTGTTCCACTTTTGACGAGTTTGCACCTTTGCGCCATTACCATAAGAGCTGTTATAAAGTTAGTAGAGATGTTTTCGCCTGGAACGCGCTACAAAGACGGAAATAGAGACATAATTTTATACTATCTGAATACATATCCCGACCAAACCCCATCATCCGATTTCGATCCAACGGTATAAAAATTGATAGAATCATCTCCCAAGAAATTCTTATCCTCCCACAAAGATCTTGAATGAATGATGACCTAGACTGACCTTAGTTTTGAGCTAATGCAACCAATGTGAATCGAAAGTGATCGGAACGAGTACATAATTGGAATGGATAATTTCGTTATTGATCAATTATTATGAAGCTTTTTGACATCTGTGAAAAAATCGATGGGTTGTAGATGAACCAGAACTGTTCATCGTGCGGCAAGAGTACATATAATTTTTTCCATCAAATTAAAAAATATATTTCATATTTCATTTATAACCGATATAAAGAAGGTATCTACCGTTAGTTTTGGACCTAATACAAAATTTAAATTTCCCCTCTAAAGAATCACCCAAGACCCTTAAGTACAAATTTTGAAGAAAATCACATTTATCTTTTAGAAAAAACGAAATTTGTATGAATTAGAAGTTTACATAATCAAAAAACTTTGCATGAAAATGTTGTTGTACCTATGGAGTTATACGTGAATTAAGTTCTCTTTTAAAATTTGTATAGGGTGAGTCAAAAGTTTCTTCCTTATTTGAAAATGATGTCCTACGAAGTGTTATGGAAAATGTTCTAGAAAGAGCCCGTCTCTGTGAGCATGAGGCTGGTGCTCATTTGAGGGACATTATATTCCATACTTAGCCCAAAAACATCTCCATAAATCATACTTTGTGATCCTAAAATTAAATCTATTAAAATTATTATCATTTTAAATAAGGAAGTCACTTTTGATCCACCTTGATCTCCATAAATGATCGATCGCAGAAAAATAATACTTTTTTGTAGAGAAAATGGCAGGATGCAGTTTTTGTATAAATTATTTTTGGATAGCATTCACTTTTTAACAAAAATACCCGAAAAAACAATAATTTTCGATACTTCACCTTGAATAACAATTTTTGCGCAAACGATTTGGAGTGAAATTTTGAGGCGGTACGCCTGATACCAAAATAAACATAATTGTCTCCAATAATCTTTACGGCTGGCCGCGCACTAGCAACTTTTAGTTGCGAAACTGTTTAGTTACTTATAGAAAACAGATGAACTGTTTGGTTGAATGTCCGTGAATTTGCAGATAATTATATGTTCAATAAAATGGCGAACTTATTTTAGGCAATCGTTTAGTTTGTGTCAAAACACAAACTTTTTAGTTGCTCGAACCAAGCAGTTTCGCAACTAAAAGTTGCTAGTGCGCGGCTAGCCTACTTGATTTTTTTTTTCGCAGTATAACAATTTTTATACTTTATATCCTTGTAGTTTTAATTTTATTTATTTTTAATATAAAATTTATATGAAATACGTATCAAGTGGTGAAATTGTTAAATATTAAAATTTGTAAAATTCTGCTCAGAAAGCCAAACATTTTTCTCTCTCAGTTTCCAGTCCTTGTTCTACTAGACAGTTATCTCAGATAATGGAACGTACCTACTGGAATCGAATTTCGTCAACTTTCCAATGAATACCCCAACATCTGAGTAAAGAAAAAATCAGTAAACAAAATAGTCTGCAAATTAATAAAAACCACAATCTATTTAATTATTTTCATTCTTTATTTTATTATCAGTATATTGCGCATAAAAAAAACCTACATCTAATCGTTAAGTTAGTATTTTATAGCTAAAATAATTTGCACAAACAAAACTGCAGTTTTCTTATTGAAATACTATTTTTTTCAAATTCAAATACAAAACGTAATACTTTTAACAAATGAGAGAAAGAGAAACATTTAACGAAAGGATCACAACAGTTAAGCCCCTCCATTATTATCACGACAATCACGACGAATTTCGATTATCAAAAACAAAGTCATAAATAACCCCACAAGGCTGCTCAAATATTTTTAATGCAAGCAAAAAAGCCTTTTAATTAAAAAAGCGTTATCTCACTTGTAATTATTTCCATCAATGTATTCCTTTAGTCTGACAAAGTGTAAAGGAAGTTGAGGTAAAAAGTAAGTAAGTAATTACAAACAAATTTAAATAATGCTCCGTTTTATAATTTGCTTTCTTCCATCGTTTCTCCTTCTCTTGTTTTAGGTATAATTTTATTCCCTTTCACTTAATTTGATTTTTATCAATTTTTCATCATTAATCAATCAATTTATTTCTTTCCCCGCCAAAGATAAACATTTCATATTGATTGGCTTGCACAATCAGTTGTTAGCAAATATAAAAAAAAAATAAAAAAATCTTAAAACAATAAGCGATAAAGAGTGTAGTGTCAGTGTGACATCACCCTTACAATATTTCTCTATCTAAAGAACCAACAAAGGACAATGGAAAATATCACAAGAATTTCAGCCCTTAATTTAAAAATTAAAAATGGCAATTAACTACTAATTAATGTATGCATGTCTTGCCCACATGTACCATAAACAAAGATTAAGGTCATGTTTGCATCGAAGACACTAACTACTTTGTTCTTATCACAACCGACTTAGAATTAATTTCTTCCATTGTTTGTTTGTGTACTGCTCTGATTCTGACACTGCAATATAACTAATGGCACAAACATAGTCAAGTTTCCATACACATATAACTATTTGTTAAGATTCCCGAAGAAGCTCTCAATGTAACTCTCATCTGGCAAACTGTCACCCAAGAGGTCACTTATCGAATACGCTGACAATGGTCTGGAGAGTCGACGCTGTGACAGAATTTCTTCGATCGATGTAACCGGTCCGTTGGGACTCAAGTTACTTTTGCCAGCCAAAGCGAATATGTTCTCTATGCTGGCTTTAAGTGAGTTCGGTCGCGAAAGCTGCCTTGGCGGCGGGGGTGACGGGGACGTCGATGGGTAACGCCGTCGCTGGATAACAATACTCGATGACGACAAAGGACGATTTAGCAAATCCGCTGAGTTTTCATCGTTTTCTGGGATGTTTTCCGGTTTTCCCATTGCCGGCGAGGGCTTGAAATAACGTTCTTCCAAGTTTCGCAATGTCATTTTCTCGTACTTCACGTCGTCGTTTAAGGTTTTCTTTGTCACGGCTTCGTCTGATTGCTGCAAACCGGAGCTCTGTTCGTTTGTTATAATTGGTGTCACTCTGTTGACTTTGCGAGCATTGCCCTCGAACATTTTTGCAATTTGATTGACATGATTTGGTGGGGTGGGGAGCAGTGCTGCTGCAAGCGATGTAGCGGTTTGTGAATGAGTTGCAGACTCGAATTTATCTTCAACGTCTGGCTCACGTTTGGGTGGAAATCGGCGAAGAACTTTTTTCCGGGGTCGAACTACATCGTCGGCCTCTAATGGATGACAGCACCGTTCAGCTCCGTAGCATCGATGAAACTTGACACTTCGTAGTTCAGTTTCTGCACCGATTACAGTTCGGTTCCAAACTTTCGGAACAAGTGTGATAAAAGCCAAAATATACGCGATCCAAGGAGAGTACGCCCAAAAAATCAGCATATAGTCCCACGCAACTTCAAGGTATTCCAAGTATTCCATCATCAAACTGTCAATATTGATTTTAGATATTAATTTTTATTCAAAAATAATCTCACTCTCCCAGTATTACCGATGTTTCGAAATTTCTGGTAATATTTTTTTTTTGTTTTTGCTTTTTGTGCAAAATTTTCCTTGTTCGTTTTTTTTGTTTATCTTTTATATCTCGTTTGCAAATAAAAATAAATTAAAAAAAAAATAATTCCACTGCGCGCTATGGTGTCGTGTCGTTGTCGTTCGTCGTGTTCAGAATCTACACTGACTAAGCCAAACCATTGAATGTAGCACTGTAGTAGGTACTGTTCCGTACCGGGTGTTGCGTAGTCTCTCGGGGCGGTCGGTGTAACTCTCTGACTACCTTAGCTACCGTCCTCTGTCCAGCTGCTTTGCTGCTAGTGCATTTGCGAAAAATTTGCAGTTTGTGTCGAGTATCCACTTGTTGCAACGAGAGGGGTTCCTCCACTTATTTTGTACCAATCTATAGTGTACAAAAAATCAGTGGGCTTCACAAGAGGGACTAGGAACAGGGGGCGTTGAACAACAAATTACCACCACAAAGAGTCGATTGGAATTTCTTCTTATCAGAGACAAAAATACAAAACAAAAAAAAAACAAAATAGAAACACGAAAAAGTGGAAACTACATTTAAAAATAGCCAAACGTTGTCAACGGGTTAAACGATCACACTCAACTGATTCACGAGCTGAACGAATCCAACAAATACTGCGCCATGAAATTTCATGGTTTCTGGCTTGCGCTGTGCTGTGCCTGTGACTGTGGCTACAGCTGGGGCTGTAGGAACAAGAAGACGATGAGGATGAGAACGACGCGCGATATGATCATGACGACGACGATGATGATGAATCTCCCGCATGTTATTGAGTCTATATTCTGTGTGTGCACTACATTCTTATACTCGCAGAGCCCAAATGCCGGATTGAGAAGAAGATACTTAGACTTACTCTTACACACTCGTTGTTCTCTGTTTGGAATTTCGTATCTTTTAAGCTGGCTTTTCAGCCTCAGCTACTTGTGTATTATCAAAAAAAAAAAAAAAAATAATAACAGAAACTACAAAACAAGGAAAACACAGTATAAAATGATTCATCAAGGTTTGAAAGAAAATAAAGTTGCCGGACGGCTCCAATGAGAATATACCTCCTATATTATGCTGATGAGTAATTCAGTTCAAAGTAAAATTCAGATCAGTTCCTAGAAGTGTTGCCAGTTTGGAATTAATTTAATTCAATTTTTTTTCTGTTGGAATATAATGTGATTTGACATTTGGAATAAAACGAACTAGTACAATATCCAATGCCCATTAAAAATCGCATATAAAAATGATGACTAACTAAATGGCGCCCGGGAAATAAATCTGATTTTAGTGTTTTTTGTCTGTTTTGTTGAATGAATATTCATCATTAAGTATGTGTATTGTTAAACTATTCAAAACTAGATTTGTAAGGGAAAGATGTGGATGATAGCTAGAAATTTTTTAAGTTCACATTTGGGCATCACATGTTATTATTATTTAATTTTATATACATATATATTGTAATCAAGTGCATGTTATTTTTCTAGACCCTTGCAACCAATTTTGAGATTTTCGAGTGCAGCACCACCTGTCAGAAAACTTGAAAACCTTTGATATGCAAAGAAAATATATTATATTATTGTGCAAGTTTTTACTCAATCGGATTTAATTATTCAGCGCCATCAATCAGAAATATTTGATTTTACGATGTTTTTGTTATACATGTGTGTTCATAAATTTGTGTACATATACGACATATACATACGTGCACTTCGCACTTTCAAACAAATAATTTTGTAAGTTTTAGATTAATCGGATGATTAGTTTTTGTGTTTTAAGCTATTTTTGCGATTATGATGTTGAGCTCCACCTTTCGGAAAACTTCTGACTTCATAGAAATTATATTGTTTAAGTTTATATTTAATTGGATGGTAAGTTTTCAAGATTTTTGTGTTGAGAACCATCACTCGGCAACCTTATGACTAAAGTATATTCTTTTCTTCATACCAAATATTTTGTGTAAATTTTAGTTCAATCGGATGGTAATTTTTTCCAAGTAACAGAACAGGTTATTTTTAACGTATAAGCCTTTGATTCGACTATCATATTTATAAATTAGGCATTGAAATTGATGTCTTTCTGCTTTGTTCGTAAGCCCATTCTAAATTTATTTACTCATTTATATTTGAATAGCTCCTTAATTGATTAATCTTGTTGATGAGTTTGTGTATTGATTTTTAATATTTAAAAAGTAGAAGTTTGGTGATGCAAGACAAAATGTTATATGTTATAATCACTATGCCGACAACGAAATGCAAACGAAAAAGAAAGCCTTATTTTTAAAAAAAACTTAAGAAATTAAATCAATTAGATACGTTAAACAAACTTTTGAAAGTAAATTTTATTGAATGGCGCCCGAGCAGGGATTATTTTTGTTAATTTAATGTTTTTTTTTTACTCTTTGTATAGGTAACTTAAGATACTGAGGTCTAAATAATGTATTGACTAGAAAAAGATCTTAAGCGATTCAAGAAACGTGATGACATTAAATAAAAAAAAAACGAATTTCCAGGCAACCTGGGGCATCTTATCTAAGCATACGTACACAAAATTTTTAAAGTATATTTTATTATTATTTTGTATGTTATTTTACTTTTATATCTTATAGTAAATATTGAATCGATATACATGTTTTGGAAGAAATGTAAGATCATGAATATTTTAATTGGCGCCCGGGTAGGGAATTTCAATTAATTTAGTCTACACCACTTCAACTTAGAACACACCGATTAAAAAAAATGTTTTACTTTTATTTTTATAAATTTTATCGAAGTCAAATTTCCCTTAATTGTACATTTCTCTGGGTCATCTTTGACAAAAAAAAAATATTCGTAGATTTTCTTCAAGAAAAACGAAATTAAAATAGACATATTCAATTAATGAAGGCATAAAATGTAACTGTGTCGTTTGGCGCCTGGCAACACTGTGTCAGATTTCAAACAACCCCTAACAAAATCTCCGATTCTGTATTTGAATATATAAAAAAGGGGTGTGGTGATAAAAAACACTTAAGCCATTTGTCAATTAATAGAAACTGGTATCATTTTTGTTTGCGTTTGAAGTTGTTATTTGTCAATACGTCAACACAACTAGTTTGACTGCACGGTTGCATTTGGCTGACGTTATCAGTCAGTTAATTATTTATTTTCTTAATCATATACAATTTTCTATTGTACTTCAATCAGTTTATGGAAGGAAAGGGAGCAACCCGTTCAGTAGTTCACCAACTCTTTAATTGCCTTCATTTTTGTATTGAGACTTATGATTATCTTTTTTAGCTTGTGGAGTCTTTCTGTGTGACACATAAATTAGAAGATGAATTGAGAATACATTACGTGTGTGTGTTACTTAATATTTAGATAGATTGACAGTGACAGTATTTTTATCGGGAGCGGCGTCAAACGTAAAAATCAAAATACATGCACAATGTTTACAAATATCGCTACAATGGTGAGTTTTCTATTTACATACATATACGAGTATATAATTAAAGATATACAAATGAGTGTTTTGTATTTGCGCGATTGCCATGCTATGGATGAGAGATTTTTTTATTTTAATTTCCTCATTTTGTGATGTTTACCGGGTATGGCATGTTTATGGTAAAGTCGAGTCTACACCTAAATTATAGTGTTTAATGTCCGCAAAAGGCATAATGTCACCAGGTCCCGTTTGTTTTTGAGTAATTTTGCTATTTTGTTTGTTCCAACAAAATAATGTTAAATGCAATGAGGAAATTGACAGATCATATAGGTACCTATGCTTAAAGGTTATTTAAGTTTTATGGATTTGACTACCGTTTGACTTGGAATTTCTTTTGTTTTGCTTTTGTGTTTTTTTAATGGCAAAATCTTGTTTTTGCCATGCAAACTTGTCAACAAAAGTTATTGGCTGATTTAATGGTTGGACAGATTACTGTTGACTTAAAGATATCAACTTTTGACAGATCTACTGTTTTTTATCAAAGAATAAATCTTTTATGTTATATTTTTGAAGAAATTCGTGAAAACTCACAGTGCAGAAAACAAACTTATTGTCAACTTGTTTTTTAAACAAAAACATTTTGGTTAATCCGAGTATATTTTGTTTATCGTATTTTATCTTCTGTTTTTTCTTTTTTTCTTTTTTTGCGGTATAAATTGCAGTCCAACATTTTATTTTTGATTGTTTGCAAATACAGTGAACATTGGAAAACGTGAACCCCCCAAAATGTGAACTACCCCAAAACGTGAACACTGTATTTTTTACATTGACTGCTCTAAAACGTGAACAAATCTAAAAGCTCTAAAACGTGAACAGATATTTTCCCAACATTTTTACATCAAAATGCACTGAATTAATTTTTAAAACTTCGGGAAATACCATAATATTGACAATGCGTAGTATTCGGGGGATCACATAATATTGACAATGCGTACCTAGTACATATCCGTCATCTACTGTATGTGCATTTGGTACCGTGCGTACGTTCGTTCATGCGTGTACGTATTGCTATCATCCTTATTCAGTCTTGTTTTGTTTTTCTCTGCATAGTTTGGGTTGATCAACGTCTTTTTCTCTATTTAAAAATGTGTTGAAAGAAAGTTAAGGTTTTAACCTTAATCCTCTACTGCATGAATTATTATTTAAAAAAAATGCTTTTTAAATACATAGCTTCTTTGGGCTGTTTTAAGACATCTTTTATTAAAAACAAAAAAAAAAAAAAAAACAAAAAAATTTTTTATTTAAATAATAAGAATACAGGCCAAATTTGGCTTCGTATGCATTAAAGGTTTTAAAACTAGAACATTTTTGATTTCCGTTTAAGTAAGTAAAATATATAAAAAAGCAACAAAATATAAAGAAAAAAATAATTTATAACAGAAGAAAAAAGAAGATAAAGTGGAAGAAAATGTGTTTTATTTTATGAGCAATAGTAAGACTGTATGAATACATTTTAAATCATAAAATGTTACATTCCAAAACGTGAACAATCTCAAAAACATGAACACCCTCGGTTTTAATTAGTTCACGTTATCCAATGTTCACTGTAGTCATAAGACCACGATAAGAAGATATTTGGAGTATTACTCATAGACGGATGTCGGGTGCACGAGTTGATGTTACTAAGTTTACAGTTTTCTTTAATTTTGCAACATTTTTAAGGCAATAAGTTTATTTAAAAAAAAACTTTTTTACTATGGGTTTGCTTTATTATACTATGTATACGCTTAAAATATAACGAAACTATAGCCTTTTTAACTGAAAACACATCGAAATAATGGAAATAACCCTGGTTATTTCTGTATTGAAAAGATAACTTTCTGCCATCAGTGTTTTTGAAAATGAATTCGATCATAAGGGGCCCTATATGGCTCGAACTTAGCCCCGTTTAAGAGTCCAATTTTATTTAAATTTATCAAACAGTTGTGATCGTACATATGAATATAACCATACAAAACAGGATGAGTTTTATGTTCCAGGTCGATTTCATTTGGTTGACATTTTTGTGTGAATGAAATTTGTCAGTTGGCATTTGACAGTCGTAGATAGTGCTCGATAACAATCTATCACAGTTGCATGAAAATGACCACTAACGTGCGTCGGTCGGTGAGATCCGAGTACGCGGTTTGATATAGACGACTGCCATTATTGGCAACAAATCATTATGGCCGACGAAGCACATTTCAACTTGACTGGCTTTGTTAATAAACAGAATAGCCGTTATTGGGGTACGGAAAACCATCGATTGATACACCAAATAGAACTACAACATCGTAGAGTATCTGTATTGTGGTCATTTGGGCCGTTCGGTTGCGTCATTGGGCCATATTTCTCTGAGGTTGTCATAGGCAATGATGGAACAGTTACTGGTGACCGCTATTTAGTGGCCGAATTGGATTCATTAGGCTTTCAGAATAAGTGGTTACAACAAGACGGTGCCACATCAAACACAAATCAACATTTTTCCGATATCAAAAAGTATTTATATCGATTGTCCCACGATAACCTGATTTGAGCTGTAACATAAAACGCCACCTGTATTAGCAATTATAATTTTTAAGCGTTATTCATGGTGAAATGAAGAAATATACTGAACAAAAATCATCTGTCAGCTGTCAAATTGACTGTCACTAAAAACAATGTATATAATTTTTGTTTATACAGTCAGATCAGATATTTTCGAAGATTTTTATTACAAGCGACATCTTCTGACTAAGGAATAAACCAAACACAGACTAATTGCAGAGTTATTAGTAGTTAGTGAAGTCAATTAACAAACTTTTTCAAAATCACACTAAATAAATGTTTCAAAAATTAAAGAATGTTCTTTTTCTTAGTTTTGCTGTTAAAATACTTAAAAATAAATTTTTTTAATTCTGTGTTTTTGAAAGGTTTTAAGAAATTGGTTTTATGACTGACTATTTTTAAAAATTTAGCTATATAGACAGTGAAATGACTTAACACAAGAAATGGTATCCGATTTTTTAAATTCTCTATTTTTAGAAGGTTACATAAATTTAGAGGATTCATGTTTTGATATTTTTTTTAAAAAAACCCGTAGTGTGCAATGGGGTAAGAAAAAAAAAGGTAACACACTTTTTGTGTTTTCAATGATTCTTCCGCTTAGATCAGGCTGAAGGTGAGTGATGGCCTGTGTTTTTGAAGTAAAACTTCTTTTCCGGCGTTGGCGTTGGGGGTAAAAAATTTTCTATGCAGCCGTCAGTTACATGTCAAAACGACATGTTATCAGTCAAAGACAGCGACATGTTTTTAAAATACAAAATGCTTGTATGTTTATAGGTTAGAATATTACAGAGGCCTTGCTTGAGGAAAAAGAAGTTTTATTTCTACCGTGCGTACGTCAGTACCTACCCACAACCTTCTTTTTTCATCTTAAGGCTATCGGCCGATTGTGATTTATTCGCGTAGGCTTGCGACTTTATGAAACTCGACAAAAAAGTATAGCGGGGTCTAATCGCATGACCTTGGTCGAATCACGTCACCTATGCGAGACGTCACCAAAGTCGTTCATGCAGAATTCGCCATATTTAAGTTTACGAAAGGCCGAGCTCTTGTGAGGAATCGACTGCCACGGGTTCTGCTGTACACTTTCATTGAACGCGTCGATGTTCTCGGCCGATTTAGTTTTTTTTTGACGAATAAATATCGACTATTACCGAACCGATCGTCTCAAATTTGACCATCAAACCTTTTCGGAGTTGACTACGAAGGGCCACCACGTCTACCATAAATTGGGCTAACGAACAATCCTTTTGATATTAAAGATTTATCATGTGGATGTGCTGTTCAATCGTGTAACTTGCCATAGTGATTTTTCATCAGTATCTGAATCATAAGCAATGGATTTGACAGATGTCACCAAAACAACTTTGCCGCCACAGGCCGTCAAAATCTACACTCGCCAATGGAAAAACTCCTTATCTTTATCTGAAAAATTTCACATACTTGTGCTGTTTAGCTCTGTTCGAATCTAATTATCCTTCAATAGTCTGTTATTGAAATGAAAGATGCCCTTTCAAGGCGAAACGTTTAGAATTTCGATATTCGAGCTAATGTAACATTGGGATCCTGCAAGTCTTTAGATAACTTACCAAACATAGATGTGTCTTTGTTAACGATGAAATTCATTTGTTTTATTCAACATAATTATCTGACATTCAATAATAAGATTCAAACCTTTCTTATTCTACCACAAACGATCACTGGCAGATTTAATGCTTTTAATAAATAAAACGATTGAGTAAGCGGGGAGTGATCTTGTTTGAAAAAAAAAAGAAATTTTTTTGAGGAACGGTTATTACTTTAAGAGTTTACATTTAAAGATCGAAGTACATCATCACAAAGTTTCAAGAAGACTTGACAAATTTTGAGTTTTAATTCCAATAGATAGTTAAATAAGAACAAACTTGAAACGATTTAGGTGAATAACTGATACCTTTTCCCTTTTTCTAGCTTAAACTTAATTTTATTCACAAAAAACCAAGACTTTCCAAAGAAATCCCAAGATTAAACTTTGTTCAACTAATTAGCTGTGTTATTTCCCAGACCTGCAATATCGACAAAAATTTCTCAATGTGTTAATGCATCACTCAATATGCAAAACTAACTAACACTTTTTCATATTGATCAATTAAAATAAATTACTATCATAAACGTGCTAATAAATTTATTCATCAACTTGTTTATATATAAATAAAAAAAAAAAAATAAAACAAAAACAATCACCGCATGCACTCATCAACACTTCCCACTAATTACAATGTCCGACACACGATACTACAAATAAAAACAAAACATTTATTCGCAACCATTGACACATGACAGACAAATTAAATGGAAGACGTTGTGCCGTCATCGAAGCAGATCTCTCCCGCGACGATCAGCAATTCATGTCAATTCAGCGCGACTTTAATTGTCTCGCCTAAGCTTCCTAATAAGTCGCTAGCCACTTGGGCTACTTCCACAAAACACGTTTCTCTAAAATTTATTATAAATTCTTCTTTGAGACGGCGACGACGATGACGACGATGTCTCTCACACTTCACGTGAGTCTTCATGCTCTGCATTTTGTTTTAAGCCGGCCCGGCACAACAAGACGTTAATATTTACGCCAACAAATGAAGGCCAAAGTCAATTGAGCTGCTGATGTCGTACCGCCATCATCGCTACCGCCTACACCCAGAAACGGTTTATCTTCCTGCTAACTTTGGTGGGTCATTAACTTAATAAGCCATTTGATTCGGATCAGGTGAGTATGGTTATCTTTGTTTTTTATTGCAGGTACAATACAATTTAAAAAAAGATTGAGCAGAGGGTTGAAAGTAGGTTGAGTTTATACCAAAACATTGTCACTTTCCAAGACCTCCCCGAAGATTAAAGAAGAAGCGAAAACCATAGGTGAAATGCAAATTCAGTCACGTCCAAGCCAATTGTTCTGATTTCGAAAAAAAAATCGAACTGCAGGGCAGAATAATAAATCATCAAACAAAAGCGAAAAGTCATGGCAAGCACTTTTACACATGAAGGCAGCTAAGTTCGCGATGAAACTAGAAATGAGGCACCGATAATAATCTCTTCGTTTTAGTTATTGTGTGAAAGCTTCAACGCTGATCATGATTACGATCATTTTGTATCAAGCCTAAACGTATGCAATAGATAACGAATAATTTGAAATCGTAAAGAATTGCATAGTATTGAAGAGAAGACACTTTGTCATCTGCATTAAGCGAAACTGTCAACTTCAATAGCAAAAACATAAATGATCAAAAGAATCGGTTGATTATAAGGACTATTCACATGAGAGCGACCAACGACCAACGAATAAAAAAACAAACGGGATTTAAAACATGTATAAGCCTAAATTGTTCACAAAAACTTTACAAAAGATTAGAAATCTAGTTTAATTTAATGTATATATATTCAAATTTGCGTTGTAATTACTAAAATAAGGGAAATTTGAGAAAATAAATTGGTCGTCGCGAATTGCAATATGATTGCTACGAACTATCAAACACTATTCGCGTTCCACATACCATCCACACTGCAACGAATGAATTGTTCGCGCGCGACTAACCTAATCATTACAAGTTGGCTAAGTAAACGCCATTAGCGACGAATAAAAAAATGCATGTGAACGAAATGTCAAAATGGGCGAATGTTCGTTCATTCGTCTGTCGTTGGTCGCTCTTATGTGAATAGTCCTTAAAAGTTGATTTTTATATCAATGTTAGAGTTTCAGTTTAAAAAGAGTAATTCCCACAATCTGAAGTTCGCAATTACGTTAAAAATATCATTTAAAGTGGCACCTGTCCTTACTTTTGTTTGTGGGACATTTATTATATTCAAATGTCATGGATCAATTTATCACGCGTTCACTTACTTGAACAGAACAATATTAATTGACTGAAATTTTGTTGAAGATCAGGAAGTTCCAATCAAATAATCTTTAAGAAGATTCGTTAACTAGAAGAAAACGATCACCACGGAAGCTTATGGCATAATTTTTCGTTAAGTTTTCTTCTAAATAGCCCTGTCAATTACGTGCGATTAGACTATAAAAGTTAAAGTTAAAACTGTTTAATTGACATGTAAAAAGACGAGCAAGACCAATTCTCCAAAAACTTGCGAAAAACTTAGCGAAACTGAGTATAATACAATTGAATGAATTATTATATATCGGTGGTATTGCACTGCAACCTAGAGATCTATTGTGCGTATTATATATAATTAAGTAAGCTCCTCTGGAACAAACACTTAGAAACTACATTCGGGAGAGCCCCAAAAGACCTAGTGAGATGTAAGAGACTTGCAATCAAGTCATGGTGCTGCAAACCGCATATTTTCAGGTTGATGTACACTAAGATGGTAAAGCCCATCATTAATTATGATGCGGTGAAATGGTTCAAAAGAACCACGGCTAGAAAATCTCTAGAATAGGTCAATAGGCTCACGTGTATTTGTCTTATACGGGAGCTATGAGAACCTGCCCTACAGCAGCTATAGAGGTTGTCCTCCATCTATCCCATTTCCATGAGGTCATCAAAAGAGCGGTTAAGGGAGCAATCATGAGATTTTCAAAGGAGGGAACTGGAACAGGCAAAATTATTGCTTTCAGGAAAAATACATTTAATCAGCAAGTCTACAGTAACAAAGCTTCTTGGCATCCTTGACAAACATAATTTTAAGTAAAACTTTCGTTTAGCAACACAGAAGATTCGTTTGAAGAAGCAATTAGCTACACCCTCGAAATATCATCAAATGGTACATTGCTATCATGCAAGATGGTCAAGCGGCACTCAAGGCACTGTGCTCCTAAATTAGTGTGGGAGTGCATAAAGAGGCTAAACGAACTTGACAAACAGAACAGGGTGACACTTGGTGTTCATGGAAACGAGGAAGCGGACTCCTTAGGCCTATTAAACCCTTTGGCAGGCCTGAGCCTGGAAAGAACTCCCATAGCTAGGGCAGGTGAAACTACTACTGGACAATAACAAGCAAGAACGTTTCACCAATTGCATCAGCTTAGGAACAACCTAAGAATAATAACAGGTACACTGCAAACTTAGAAGACACTTGACGTAGTAAGTAAAGCTTTATATAGATTCTGCAAAATGCAGGAGGAAACACCAGGGGCCTATTGCACCATCTTACAAAATTGTGATTACAAGCATTTTTTTTAACTAATTTGTAAAAATCGAGTTTTTTTTATATGTAATTTTTTTTAATCACAAATTTGTACTTGTAATTTGTAGTTGGTGCAATAGGCCCCAGACCACATAATAGGAAAATGTTGTCCATTTTTGCAACTAATGACAAACTATTTGAGATGATACCAGTTAGAAGAGAGTGACCTATTCTCTCTAGGATCAATAGGTTTGGAGGAAGAACTGTATGAATAGCAAGCTCATTCAGGTGGGGGCACAATAGATTTCTAGATCGCAGTGCTATGCTCCCAAATTCATTCAATTCATAATATTATGAAATTTTTACAAAGCTTGTGCCTATATAGTAGGCAGGCTATGCATTCGTAAAAAACTCGAACTTGAGTTTTCGATCAAATTTAACATTACGATAATAGAGATGATGTATATAAGGAAATGTGTCTGTTGGGTTGGGTGATTTTTTTTTGAACTTGAAAGAAACGGGCAGGTTTTTATTTTTTTTGTAAAATAATTTTAAAAAAATGCTGCCTGTTATACATTTTTTTAAATTTAAAAAAATATTCTAAAAAAAATCAGAAAAATTTTGTGAGTAAAATCTAGCTTCGTTGAAATAAATCTTCAGATGATTATTAATGAAACCTGCCATAAAACCATTTTCCTTCTTTTCGATTTTCTCAAAAACGGTGTAATTGATTTTGATCAATTCACGTATCTATTCTAAAACTACTAAAAGTTTCAGTAATAATAACCCTATTATTTAGAATTAGGCCAGTTGCGCACATTCAGTTTTAAGTTTCGCAACTGTTTAGTTGCTAAAATGAAACATATGGGATTATATGGGATACCGCGCACTTAGAGCAACTCGATTCGAGCAACTAAAAAGTTTGTGTTTTGACACAAACTAAACGATTGCCTAAAATTAATTCGCAACAGTTGAGCTGTTTTTTATTAGCGCAGGAGAGAAAAGAGTGTGAGCGTGAGTAAAGAGTTGCCAGTGCGAGGTACTCTATTAACTGGTGATTAAACTGTTTGGTTTCGATCACAGTTGCCAGTGCGCGGCTAGCCTTAAGTTGACAACTTATGTTTCTAGCTCAAATGAAAAGATTTTCAGGAGACATGAGTTATGAAATGTATTCGAGTTTTGCAATTTTTTTCAATTTTTTTTTTTTGAAAATTTAATATTTCGAAAACTACTAGCTTGTTTTTTATTTTAAATTGGCATCAAACAATTTTTTAATCCTTTTTGAAAGATTTATGAAAAAATGTTTTTTAATTCAAAAAATTACCTTATACGTTAACGTTAAAAAACTGTTTTCGAAAATCTTATTTTTCGCGAAAACGATTCTTAGATTTTTCGATATATTTCGTTCTTTATTATTTAATTTGTATTGCTTGTGTTAAACATTGTTTATATTATCTACCATTTTCGTGATTTTTGACTCTCTAATTATTAATATTAAATTAAATTTTCTTATGTAGCTTCTTAAAATTAAATAAAATCAAAACTTTCGAAATTTTTTTTTTGAATTTAAAAAAAAAGTTAAAATACAATTTAATATTTGACATTTCAGACTCATGCAGGAATACCGAAATGAAAGAATTTACATGAGCACGCTGGGCTACAACAAAGTTCAATATTATGTCCAATTCTTTTTACCCTTTTTAAAATAATTATTTACCTTCGATCCTCAAGATAATTAAGATTTACTTGTTTGCGGATGATATTCAAATTTATTTGAGCAATCGGACTTGACATGGTTCAGGATGCAACTGCAAGGATTAATGAAGAGCTGATGTGTGTTGTATGGTCTCATCACAACCTTACGAAACTAAATCTAAATATGTAAATGTCAGTCTAGTAAACAAATCAGAATACAAATACGAGTAACGTTGATCACTAATTTATACGTCAGACTTGGACTCTCTTAAAATAGGAAATAATGGATGTGAGCTATGAATTGGTATTTGAAAAAAATAAATAAGAAATGCTCTCAACTATTTCTGTGTGCGTGGTTAACAGGAATCGAATAGACCTAGAATTTTGGCAGAGAGTTGGCACTTCCTCACAAGAGGCAGAAACACATTTTTAAGCTGTTTTTAAATGTTCCTTAAGAAAATTATCCACAACAAATCGACGAATGCTGATTAGGTAGCTAACGAAAATACTATTCGCGAATTTGAGGATAATTTTTAAAATCAATTTGAATTGAGTGGAAGTTGTTTTCCTGATCTAACCATATTCATTGCTAAACAGTGCTGTACTGAACAAAGATGTATTGCCAAAAAAAAAAAAATTAAAACAAATCCTCTGCATTGGCACACCTATTAAACTAAAACAAAATACAATGTAGAATGTTTTTGAATTAAGAGAAGAGAATGACTTTGGAAATATAAGTTCTCATGAATAGGCTTGGTTAGTCTTATAGTTAGTTGTTTAATCAAATAAACCGCACTTATGTGTTTTAATTTTATGGCTTCTTCTTTTCATTTTACCATAGCCAAAATAATTCAAGTGAATCAGAAAATATAAAGTTCGCAAGCTTAAATCTTCCGTCACACAACATTTTTGGTCGGATTCCAAACTGTTTTCTGAATAAATCTAAATCTATTTAAAAATTATTCTAAAAATAAATATTTTAATTGCAACGTAAGGCTATAAAGAACGCTCCTGTTGTGTTTCACCTTTTAAAACGACACATTTTGAATGCAATTAAAGATGTGCGAATGAACTTGCCTGAACGTCTATGATGTGAATCAAGATTATCTATAATACAAAAATAAGTTGGCTTCAAATCAAAATCCATAATAATTTTATTTAATTTGTAGGTGTAACTAATTGGGTATAAATAAGACAGGTGTACTTGAAGTCATCTTGGCAGTCATCTTCATAAGCGTGTCAATTAATTGAAAGATGATTGTAGCGCCAGGAGGTTCTGTTCTTTATCTTCACTTACGTTTATCTTAGCATCTACAATTTGTTTAAATTGAAAACTAATAGCCATGCAAGGTTCGTTGAATTTTGTTAAATTTGCTTTATAACGCATATACTCGTAGTTTTTCTTTGTTCGTTAAATTTTCAAATGGTTATGAAATTTAAATAATTATTCGAGTGGAGTGGTATAAATATTTTCTGCCTCAGAGATTTTTAAAAGAAACGTGACCCAGACAATTGAGAATAAATTTTAACACTTTTTCTTTTAGATATTCTTTGTTTGGTTCAAAAGCAAAAATATATATGTACATATTAATCAAAGGCTCAAGAACCATGAAACATTTCCTTATACTACAATTTAAATTGCAGCAAGTTTCATGTTATACAACCATTGAATAATACAGTCACTCTGTTTTTTTTTTAATAAAAGAATAAAAAGTTGATGTTCATTATAGGTTAATTATTATTTTCCCAACAATTTCATGCACATTAAGATGAATTAAGACTGATAATTATTAAAAAATTCAAGACAGCAAGTCACTCCACTACATGCGGTGAATTGAAAGTATGGCGGTAATTGATTTTGAAATCGATTTCTTTTGATGAATTTTTAAGCTTTTAAAATTAGTATTATTATTCAATTAAGTGAAGTTTTTACAACATTGCATTCTTTAAGATTTCTGGATGAAATTGATCAGTTTTCACTGATTAAGTCACGAATTGGTTGGTTGTTACATTGAACATGAATAAATGAAATTCGATCGTTTTAAAAGAACCTACTGACAAATAAACTTGCAATAATTTAAATCATTGAAACTTTTTGAAGCAGTTAATGTCTGTTCTAAAGTTTAATTTTTGCCTCATATTATTTTTTAGTAAGAAAAAAACTCTTAAACTGTCAAAATGGGTCTTATTTTTTGATTGAAAAGATTTTTTATTGGTAATTTTATTCTTTTTTTGCATTTTATGTTCGTGTAATCTCGAATAAAAAATTTGGATGGTATATTTGTATAAAAATCTCAATATATAACTTGCTCTTATGTTTATTTAAAAATAGATGTTCTAAACTTAAAAAAAAAGCATAATATTCATTATTTAAAAGACTCAAACAACTCTTTTAGAAGTTGCACCTTAAAGAACAGAATGCTATGCGAACTTTTAAGGAAATATGAAATTGCTTAATTTCAGTAAAAAAAATTTGAATCGTTGGTTGAAGCGTTTTTTTTTTTAATTAATTTTTGTATATAATCTTTAAGACATTTTAAGTTTAGTTAATGGTAAATTATTGTGCAAATGAAAATTAAATTTAAAAAACAAAAAGATCAACCCGTTTTTGTGATATCTATCTGATTTCTGATGTAAACTTGATAAAGGAAATCTGGAACTGCACATAAATTATTTAAACTGTCAACGTGAGTTCGATTTCTTAAATAAGTTTTTGTATAGAAACTACATGTTATTGGTTGAGAGTGATTAAAAATCAAACAGTAAGCACTTTTGGAACTAATCAATCGTTAGGTTTCATAAAGAGAAATACTAGAGCATTTTCAGATCCTTATACTCTAAAATTTTTATATAATTCTTTAGCAAGGTCAGTTTTGGAATTCGTATTATAATAACTCAATAGATAGAATTGAGCGAGTTCAAAAAAATTTCACAAGATATTCTTTTTCTAATTGAATTGGAAGATTCCAAGTCCATCCTATAAAAGCAGGTTGTTATTGTTTGGAATGAAATCTCTTAAAGGTCGCAGGATATACTTTTTAGTGATGTTTATAAGAGACATTATAATATTAATTGTCCCCCATTGCTGTCATTGGTTATTGGGGGAAAAAAAAATTTAAGGACTACACCATTTCGTTTTCTAATTTATGAACAGTTTAATCTTAGCAGTTATGGTAGAAATGAGCTTATCTCCCTTCACATAATTGAAGCAAATTTAATTCGTAATAGAGTTGATTTTTATTCGAATTTTTCGAGAGACATCTTTAAGTCTCTTGTATTACATAATATTTAAGCAATCATTCCTTATTATAATTAAGTGTTGTTATTTAATGAAAAATATACGTAATTAATTTTATATAATAGTTGAATGTATATTATATATACCTACCAGCACTTAAATTTTATATTAATCTTAGTCTAAGAGATTGCATTCCAAGCAACGTTTTTTTAACTTTTTTAAAAACTTCTGCTTTTGAGAAAGTCAAAAAAATTGTTCTAGGATTGGAACTTCTAGTAGCGTCTTAATTTTTTCATTGAAACATGTATCTTAAGAATTAGTCCAAGCAGACAAAATTTTATGAAAATTCTAGAAGATGTTTTGGAGAAAAATTATATTTTCGGAAACCATTTTGAATCAATTTTTAACTTTTATATGGTGGATACCGTTTTTTTTGATAAAAGATATCATAGATAATGTTAAAAAACTGTTATTTGTAAGTTTTTAAAGAAATCTATAATGTGGTTTTCGAAATATTGGTATCAAATCAACATTTTGAATTTTAAACTTAAATATAAAATACTTAGCAAACTTTTTAACAGATTTTACATTGAGAAATTGATCAAAAACAGTTGCACCATTCGTGAGAAAATATAAATAAAATAAATGGTTCCAAAATTCTTCATCATTTTCTCGCATCAGGTCTCTGTCTTGAACACTGTTTTCTGTCCCGTATCGAAACCGGCAATTGAGTAAGGATTTTTTTGTTGATTGGTATGCACAATGCACATGTCCTCAATCGTATGGCAGGCCATACTTTTGTGGTTTAAACGAGTACATATACAGACTTCGTTTTATGTAGACTTGCAAAAAAAAATCAAAAAAAATTATCTTGATAGTATAGCTAAATCACCAATTTTTATTTCCTTATATAACTTATTTAAATAGAGCTAAAATCTTATATGGAACGATACCTAACAAGAATACACCATTATGTGTCTGACGAATGAGGTAAACAATTATTTGACCACGGAGGGGTCAGAAAACTGACTTGATTATCACTTTGCTTTACTTACATAGCTGGATAATGAGTTATTAAAAATAATGAAAATATTATGTGAACCTAATGTTCTTATCTTTCGAAAGCAAGCTAATTAGGTCCTCTATCTTTCCTATTATTTATAAATGATTTACCAATTTTGTTATATTAGATTCAAGATGACTCCTTTTTGCTGATGATTTGAAGATATTTAAGCAAGTTAAATCTATGTCTGACTACGAAACTTCAACTAGATATGGAAAGATTTAACATTTGGTGAAATATTAATTGTCTGCATCTTAATATTCGTAAATATTCTGTTATGACGTTTACACTATCCAAAAATCCATTAATTTTTGAATTTAAAATCCCTCAGAGTGATCTTACAAGAGTAAAGATGCAAAAAGATTTGGGAGTTGTTTTCGATTCTCAAGTTTTGCCTTGCATGCATACTTTTTTCTAAGGAATTTAGTGATCTGTACACAGTACACTATGAAGTAAAGTCTTGAATATTCCTGTATAATATGGTCACCCTACTATAGTAGAGGATCATTAAGAAGTGGAACAAAGTTTGCTTTGCATAAAACTTAC
The DNA here is from genome assembly GCA_963931855.1 of Philhelius festivus. Classification (NCBI taxonomy): domain Eukaryota; kingdom Metazoa; phylum Arthropoda; class Insecta; order Diptera; family Syrphidae; genus Philhelius; species Philhelius festivus. The sequence continues at coordinate 209,532,292 of OZ007556.1, forward strand.
TTGCGTTCAGATATGCCTACTTATATTGCTAGATGCCAATTAATGGATTTAAACTTTAAAGCCGCTTCTAGCAATAGAACTTATTATTTTGTTTACCAGGGACAGTATTTGTAGCCACATTGACAGCCCTAAGTTGCTTTCGTTTTTTAATACTTATGCTACAGTGCTTTTCCTACGACTTAGAGACAATGACTTCTTTTTTTAGTTAATTTTTAAATATTCTATGAAAGTCAATTTGTTTTTGTTAGAGTTTAATAAGCAAACATAAATAATATAAAAAGAATGGGACCCAAATGTCTATCCTGAAGAACTCCAAAAATAATTATCAACTCTTTGAATGATAGCCATTAAATTTCCCAGTTTAGGATTTGTCAAGAAAATAAGATTTCAACCAATCAATGAATATTGAGCTAAGCGCAAGATTGCTAATTTTTTGTAACAAAACTTGTTGTAAGAGCTTGTCGAACGCCCTACTTAAATCTGTGTTAGAACACAATCCATTTTTTTTAGGAATCTATGCAAAACTACGCTAGATGCACGGGTAAAGTGACAGTCAGAAACTATGTTCATTAGGAACGATGTGCAATTTTGTATAAAAACTTGCTTTGTAAAGCTTCGGAATAGACGAAAATTTAGCTACTGGGCAAAAAATAACTTTTAAGTGACCATTTTGGCATTTTCGCGCATCATACACATTTTTCTCCCGAAATTCTAGCAAATGTTTTATTATGTTTTGTCACTCGATCTATGTAAATATATTCATACCAAAATCATTTGTTTTTAAACAAACTTAAACTTCGATCTGTTTAGATCTGTTTGATTGAACCAGAGCAGATTATGGAATTCAAAATTCTCAAAAAAATTATAAATTCTTGAGAGATTCATTAATTTTAAGTAATTGTTGATTTTGAAATCGCAAAAAGGAACATAATTCACTTCCACAATGCCCCAGGGTCCACTGTTCTCATTCGGTTTAATTTACTTAAAGACTAAGACTTACATTGACCAAATTCTCTCGTCGTATCTCATTGACTTCATCGTGCTTCGAAATACGCTTGCGCCAATCGTCCTCTCCACTCTTCTGCAATGCTGCCAATCGATCGGCAATCGAACCGGTCTTCGTTATTGTAATAGTCCTCTGATCTGGACCCATGACCTAAAACCAAAATAACCCCATTAGTTTATGTTTATTTACCATCATGACCAAGTTAAAAGTTTGTCTATAATCGTTCGAAAGGTGTTAGTTATACATTACGTCGCACTAACCTGGGTTAAGCTGCGTTTTAAACCGCCACGTAAAAAATCCGGTAAAGCTGATGAATTTTCTGGTTGAGCCTGTTTCTCTGGCTGTGGTTGTTGTGTCTCTTGCTGCTTCTGCTGATATGATCTGCTGTTGCTGCTGTATTCGGCTGCTTTCGGTTTCTCTAGAGCATCTTTGCCAGACGGCGACAACGACGATGTAGTCGGTTTTAAACTTTGGCCGCCAGCAACATTGCGTAGCTTGACAAAACCGCCACTTAACGCTGGTAATTGTTGTGGTCCTAGACCAGTATAAGACGATGCTGCTGTTGTTGGATCTGATGGCGCGCCAGTTGGTGGCAACGAAGAGTGGCTTTTACTTTTTGCGATGAGGTTTCTGTAAGTAGACAACAAAAATTAAATGAAAATAAATGAAGACATACATCGAAAGGCAAAAGATCAAGAAGAAGAGGCTTCAATTTATTGGAATCATTCCTCCAAGTCTTACTCGCACAGTCATCGTAGTCATTATACTGTTGACTTTTGCGGTGCCATTTAATTTGCTTTCCCATGAGCCGCTCAACTCCATGCCACAAAAAGTCAACTAAACGACAAACAAACTACAAGACGGCGATGACAAGACGACAAGAGGACGCACGATGATGATGATAATGACAATGTCATGGTTGATGTGGTTTGCTGCTTCAATTGCAACTCAACAGAGGATACGAGTATAACGAAGAAAGTTCCACAACTCGCCAAGCGCGCAAAATCGTAACCCGTCTTCATCATCATCAACATAAAAGCCCAATAGAGTGATATTCTGCAATCAAGCTAAACAAATGCACTTTCAAGACCAATTGAGCGGTTATGATGAGCAAATAGTTGAGTAATTTTCTTAATGTGTTGCAGAAATGAAGAAAATGCAGTAAGTGATGAAGAATTGGAATGTTGCAATTGCCGCAAAGGCAACGTCGTCACTTTGGATTGGTATATCGTTGATCGTTTGACAGATCGTCAATTTATATAGATTAAGAGGATTAGTGCGGCGGGGACTTGTTTTTTTGAAAAAGAAAACGCACCTGTTTGATGGTTTTGTGGGGCATTAATGGTTTAGATGTCAAGAAAGTGTCAAGAGACAGAGAGAAAGAGAAAGAGAGAGAGTTTAGTTCATAAAACGGTTAGTGTCAACAAGCAGAAAAGGTGAAAACTAAACCTTAAAGTTAAGTGCCGTTAAAGTTGTGCAGTGCCAGATTAATAATCAGCCACCAAGAGAAAATCAATCAGTTAGGTTTTCCATGATCAGTCTTTGTTCATAAAGTCTTTTTGGATGGAGGTATTACGAACAAACTGGAGTGGAAGGATGTTTGGAAAGTGCAGTTTTTTTAGATATGCACATTGCACATGTCTACTTTACAGAGATAATTATTTGCCCGAGAGATCTGGTTATAATTACGGTGCCGCCTATCGAACAGTTTAAAGCGTTTTTGGAGATTAATACTTTAAAATTTGTTTTAAGTTAAAAATAGAGTGCAAATAATTTTTAGGACTTGAGAAGAATCAACTAGTTATTTAATATAATATAGGGTGTATTTTATGTTCCAGGTCGATATTTTTACAATATCTTTTAAATGAAATACAATTTTCTCTAAAGGAATTTTTATTACTCTTAAAATGTTTGAGCACAGTGCGAGCGTTTAGATATGTAAGTTGTAGAGAATTTTAAAGGAGATACCGATGCACGTTGGTTTTGAATATGTCAATATCATAATGGGAGAGAAATATGGAGTCGGGTAAAGTATTCCACATTTTTATAGTGCGGCTAAAGAAAGAATATTTGAATTTAACAGTACATCCGAAGTTGAGCTCAAGGTTAAACTGATGGGCATTCCCGGAAGCGCGAATTTAAAGGTTGAATTGTTCAAGGGGTGGAATGCAACTGGCTGTTTCACTGGAAAACTGTTTTTAAAAATAAGTGTAACATAATGAAAGATAAGAAACATAGCGGTAGTGTTCGATAGAATATAGGCTTTATAGATTACAGCCAGATCAGAAGAGGTGAACAATTTCTTGCACCGTAAAAAGAAACTTGAGCACTTAGCAGCGTTTTTGGTGACGCGAAAATGTGTTCATTCCACAAAAGGTTTCCTGTGATGCACATACCGAAAACTGAAAACTGTTCGGTGAGCTATTCCAAATCCTCATCCGAAGAACAATGACTTGCATCTGGAAACGAATATGAGAAGCCGACAGTACTGTCATCAGCAAAACAATTTAATGGATTGGAAGTTTCAGACAAAAGATCATTGATGAATATGAGAAAGAGAGCCGGAAACAAAACGGAGCCCTATGGCACATGAACTTCAGACTTAAAACCGTCCAATACAACTTCCTGTTCGAAGAGGAATTTATAATCCAGCGATGAAAAGATTAATTATATTGTCTTTAACATTATATATGAAATATGATGTCTGTCAAGTGAGCGCCTCTGGCCGTGGCGCAAAGACGAGCTACATTTTGCATACAAACTTCGCAGACTTCTGTTGTAATTTTAGCAAATTCGGTTTTAATGTTGTCCTTAAGCATATTAGTCTTGTTGGTTGGTTGGTTTGTTGATATACACTTTTCCTTCAAGTACACTCATAATAAGAAATTGGGAGTTGTAAGATCAGATTATTGTGGGGGCCCAGTCGATATCACCACTTTTTGACATTATTCAACCGGGGACAACTTCTCCGAAAATCCACATCGTATAGCACTAGCTGTGTGTACTATGGCACCGTCTTGTTGAAACTACATGTTCTGTTGGCCTAATCAGTAGACAAATGTTACAACATTGACTATGGTATCCTCAAAAAAATATGACCAAATGACGCTGCACCGTACAGTGGTTTGGTTTGTATGGGAGAGCGGAAAAAAGTCTGTTAAATCTGAACTGTTCGACGGATTTAAATGGAATTTGGTACACATGTTTAAATCTTATTAATCTTAGTCTTATACATATTTAATCAAAATTTGGTTAAGAAAAAATAATTGGGAAAAAAGTTATTTACATTTTTCTAAAATTCTTAAGTGTTTGTATGTAAGAGCGGACAAAAATTTGTAAAATTTAAACTTTTAAACGGATTTAATTAAAAATTGGCACACATGTTAAAATTAGGTTTATACAAAATTTGGTTAAGAAAAAATCATTAGTAAAAAAGTTATTGACATTTTTTTCAAAAATTTCAGGAAAATTGAGTTGAAAGTTGAAACATTTTGCAGGCAGAAATAAATGGTTTCGAAAAAATTAAATTTCTTATTTTTTTAAGCAAAGGTTAACATTTTTTCTAAAAAGAATGAGCTTAACAGTTCGCTCTGACGATTTGTACCGAAGAAATCAAACTTTTTGATAAACACCACTGTCAAGACAGAGTTTTTTGAAACCCGATTCTGTGAGACAGTTTTGAAACTGTCAATTGACAATTTTTTTTCGATTTTAGATAGTCAAAAATAGACCAATAAAATGATATAAGAAATTACAGAATTTATTTAAAGGAATTTCGGAAAAAGATTTCTAAAAGTTTGTTTTTCTTTCTCATTTCAATATCTAGAAATTTAAGACAAATGTACGAGTAAATTCTGCCTCTGTTTACCAAACGCTCACACTGTGTTAAAACATTGTAAGGGTAATCATAACCCCTTGGGTACTTATCACCCAGTCTACTTTACTTAACTTTATCTCCCAATGTATGCACATTTAAAAATAAATAAAAATTATATGCTGAATGGCTGATGACTTACTCAGCACGTGATTAACACAAAAATTGCACGGAATTTTCTCCGCGTATTTTATATCAAACAAATCTTAAATAAAATGTTTTGATAATTTCGACCCGTTGTTGCTCTATAACAAGTATTTTTCGACAACTTTCAACGACTGTCAAATGTCAACTGACAAAATAAATATCATTGAGACAAAAATGGCAGCCAAATAAAATCGACTAGGACTGTTATCTCAATTTATTGGTAAAGATCCCTTCGCTATAGAGAGTCACAAAATCCCTCTGACAATTCTATTAGTTTCATCTTTAATACAAACAAATAATTTAAGCATACTCAAAAACTATGCGAGGGGAAAATTCTCGCCCCAATTAGTTTAAAATTCACAAACGTCAAGCATTTTATTACTCAGCTCACGTACTTGGAGGAAAACAATAGAATTTTTTTTGAAATTCAATTTTTCTTTTAATAACACAAATCCGTGATTTGCTAAACTTTCCCACTTGAAAATGGCCAAGTGCCTAGCCTAGCTATACCTACCAATGCCAGAGTCACAGGAGTCACAGAAAAGAGTAAGAAAATCTTCTATATCCCACAATGTCGCTGTCATTTGAAATTAAGGCATGGTCACGATTTTTGGTAGAAATGCAAAACTTAAAAAGCAAAAGGTCATTGCGAGAAAGAAGACAGGCCGTGTTCGACGATGCGATATACATAGGTACATACAAAATAGCTTCTTCTCTACTGGAAAGATCGCCTACATCAACGGATGAATGCACTTATTATAGAGAGTCCGTTGGCAGCGGCGGCGGCAATGATGCCGAGGAGCTCTTCTTCAATTTAATTCACTTCTGGTTGCCGTTTATACCATGCAAAGACAACGACTGACGACGACCGGTGGCGGCGCGACCATCGACCAACGACGACGATGGAGGAAAGATTACCCTTTTATCTGGCATTTGAATGACTTTTATCCACCATTGATGTTTTTAAAATCTCTGACTGGAGAATAAGTTATAAATAGAAGTGGCTAAATTGCGCTGGTCACGTCTGGCACAAAAAAAAAACGGATATTCTTTTGTGCTCATTGAGACCACAGAAGGAGGACATTGGATAGGGAGAGTTTAAAGACTTTTTAAGTTCACTTTAATTGACACAAAGAAGTGGGTTAAATTACCCAAGGTTCATTGAGCTTTGATAATGAAATGGGATTTTGCTCATTTCTTGTTTTCTTGGTTATACGACCATTTGAAATGACATAGTTGGCAGACCAATTTAACAGTCCTTACTTGCGTTATAAAAGCATGTAGGTAATATAAAGCCAATGTCTATGAGATGTAATGCATTTGTAGGAAAATCGAATTCGAGATTTTAATTAAACTTGACATTAAGATTTTTTGGTACTGGCAATTTATTAATATTGATTTTTGTTGCAATAAAACCAAAAATCAATGTATTCATTAACTTGATATATTCTTTATCACCACCAAACAGTATAGCAACATCAAACTCCATAAAGGCCAAGGTCAGTCGAAGCACTTTGTATTACTCGTACGATCTTTGGGTGATGGTTATTGATTGGGACCAGAAAATGCTTAGTTCACTTGCCTTGAAATCGAAGTTATTGACATCAAAAACATCATCGACATGGATTAGGAGACGCCTAATAGTATCCTAGTAACAAGGTCAAAATTAATACCATCACCGATTGTCACTCTCAAATATATCTAATTATCGTAACAAGAACATTGCCATTATGTCAGATAGTCAAGCAGCACTAAGGGCACTAAGCTCATACACCATCAACTCTAAGCTGGTGGGGGAGTGCATAAGTAGACTAAACGAACTAGGCAAACAGAACAGGGTCACACTTTATTGGGTACCTGGTCACGTTGGTGTTCTTGGAAACGAAAAGGCAGATTCCCTAGCAAAATTAGGAGCTTCAACTCCCCTAACAGGGCCTGAACCCTATTGCGGAATAGGTGAATATGTCATTAAAAACAGAATTAAACAAGAAGAAGAGGCAAACAGAATCAAAAACTGGAATGAACTCCCAAGGTTGAGACAGGCGAAACTACTGCTGGGAAACTACAACCGGCAACGTTTCGAAAACTGTATCAACCTAAGTAGGAATAACCTAAGAATAATAACAGGTATTCTAACAGGACACTGTAAACTTAGAAAACATCTTAATCTACTTGGTGTGGTAAGCAGTGCCACTTGCAGATTCTGCAACATGCATGAGGAAACTCCGGAACACATACTGGGAAAGTGTTGTCCAATCATGCACCAAAGGAAAACCCATCTGGGACGGTACCAGGTGGAAGAGAGAGGGTAGCCTCTCTAAAAGTGCCCCAAATACTAAAATTCATAAAGGCAATAGGTTTGGAGGAAGAACTGTAGGATGAGCCAGCTCATCATTATAAGAGGGGGCACAATAGATCTGCAGGTCGCAGTGCAATAAACCCCAATACAATTCATTCATTCATTCATGAAGTAGAAATAGTTACAATATATTGACATAGTGATATAATGTGGTCGGAAAGTGTAAAAGCGATTCGAACATGTTTGCCTTGTGAAAAAAGGAAAAGTTGCAAACAAATTTTATTTTTCTTGGAAAATGGGACAAAACGTCTGCATTTTTACTTGCGATATAGGTACTATAGGGCAAGTTCTGAATTTGGAAAAAAATATCGAACACGAGATTTTGATAAAAAGTTGACATTACGATGATAGTGAAGACGAATAAAGTGGGTCCGACAATTCCGTCTGTCTGTCTGTATGTCTGTACCTCGATCTAGAGCCTAAGCCACTGGACCTATTTTCTTCAACTTCGGTACTTAAGGTTTTCGGTGATTCCCTAGAGGAGAAATTGAAATTTTTTTGTTAGCTCTAAAACTAACAGTACCCCTCATATACCTGTAATGCATAATCTTATTTATCTCGAAAACGGCTCTTACGATTTTGATAAAAAAAAATTAGGTATGATATTATGGACATGAACTACTTTTTGGTAAAATTTTTATTTTTTTATTTTCGACTTTCTCATTAACGGCTCTAACGATTTTAACCAAACATTTTTCCCAGGAGCCCCCTTAAGTAATAATATTCTATATACAAATATTCGAAAAAAATATTTGTTTTTTGTTTTTTGAAAAAAAAAAATCCAATTTATTTTTTGAAAAATCAATATCTTTTTAATTATTTCCTAAAATTTATATTATTAAGCACTTAAAATTCGCATCCCAAATTTTTTCTAAACAAATTTGAAAGAAATTTGTTACATAAAAGATCACTCTAATAAAACTTTTTAAACTTTATTTGCGTAAATTCATACTTTTCGGGAAATCAGGCAATTTTATGCATTTGAACATTTTTATCTTATTAAATCCATGTTTTATACTTTTTCCTTTTATACTTTTGCTGCCTATGACTTGAAAAGTCACAAGTTCTATAAATATTTTATAATTGAAATACTAACTGAGTTTCCCTAGGTTGTCTTCCTCTTGCAAAATAAATTGGCTGAAACCACACAATGAAATTAAAACTTTCTGCGAAACTTTTGCTACTTACTTAAAAAATATTATTATTCCTAAATAACTATTTATTAGGTATACGCACACAACAACACTGAACTAGTTTTCAAAAATTCCAAAGTTAATATTCCGTTCCTACTTCAACTTTATATTGTACGAAACTACAACAGGTAGAACATGAGTCCTTATTTAGTTGTGCACTTTTATGACTTTTTTTTCGAGCAAAACAACCACACCAAAGAAGTAGGTACCTACCTAACCACCACAAAAAAAAGAAAACAAGTTCAAAGTTTTTTTCCACCACTCTTGAATCAAAACCTTTTTCGGATAAGTTTTGTTCAAAGGATTACCATCAGAACCACTCAAACGGAAAGAGAATGATAAAAACTCCGAAGTTCGTACAGAAAAAAAAAAAAACAAAAAAAACGGTAAATTTGAAATATCATCCTTCGTACTCATTCACACATAAAACCATAGAAATGAACTGAGTTCATTGTAAAGAGCACTTAATTAGAGAAATATAATTTCTTCCTCGACAACAGGTAGAAAGGATGTGATTATGCATTTCAAGCCCTGAGGGGTTTTAAACTCGCTTGTCTGGTATATCCTGGTTCTTGCCTTTTTTTCTTTTCCGCAAAAGAGAATAATAAGAGCTCATATTTAACTGAAGTTGAATCTACTCGCATCTATTCATACGAGAATAAAGTTTGCATTGTAAAGTACACGTTAATGTGAACAAGCATGCGAGTAAAGTAAGCTTTGTGATGCAAAAAAGGAAAAAAAAACAGAGTTTTCCCAGGCACTAGGTCAAAAGTTTCTGTTGAATGAACCTACCTGCTTGCTAGGTACAAGAGCTTACTCTATTCATAATGCAATATCAGAGCAAATTGATTCTAAACTTCTAGGGATTTGTGAATGGGGATCAGGATCAGGATGAGAGATTACGAAATTCCAAATATGCGATGATGAGTTTCACTGTTTGAAGAGGATTTTGGAGAGGGCTACTCCATGGCAGAGGAATAAAATCTTGAAAATAGGTAAAACATGTTGAATAAAACGGGGAAAATATGATGCACCTAGCATATTAGGCACGTGTATATAGTCCGAGACGGATTTTTGCATCTTGTGTGCAAGATGTAGTTTTTTGTTTATATACAAAAATTGGTTTTAGATCAAGATCCAATGGTTTTGGCTAACCGATTTCCCAAATATTTTTGAAACACATTTTTTGCTATTTTTAAAAGTCGCCTTCGATAATTATTGATCTATAACTAAATGCCGTCACTGAATATTTATATAAAACTTTCTTCCAAAATCACCATTCAAAATAGACAGGACTTCGTTTATCTCCATAGCAGTTTGGCTGAAGTATCTCACTCGATTATCTCTTACAATTGGGCATTTGCCGATAAAATAATACACATCTTCTCTCTTGTCTAAGGTTACATATTTCGCCCAGAATTGGCATTTTTGGCCGATGTGGAATGTATACAAAATACAAGATTCTTTTTAAAAATTCAATAAAATGAAAAATATTCAATTTTGTCCATGTATTATGGCCTTATCAGTAAGAGTAAAAATTCCCATTAAAATTATGGAACACAACGTCTTTCAAACGCATGGTCGTGCGCCTTCAATTTTTGAGTCAATTAGACCTACGGCTAGTGTGTGAAATATTGAGCTGTTGAGGTCGATGGTTGATGATGAGTTGATGTTCATGAATTGAGGTATAATACTGACTTTCTCTCAAGATTTCGGACGGGAAACAGTCAGTGTCAAAATAACTTATGATTTAAAAAGAAACCAGTAGTTTCATTTATTTTTTAACCCCTTATTTAAAATAATTTTAATTGAGTTGGCTATAGATAACCCATTTTCATATGCTCAGCTACACAATCCCTTCAAAACTTTTTGAATAAAGCTTCTTAAATACTAGTATCCACTTGAATCCGTCCAATTTTGCTGAAACCTGCTACCAACTCCTCCCATATATTCATTTGCGAGTTTCGTCTTGATGAAATTATACACATGTGCACTCGTTTAGGTGATCTGCGCTCATACATATCCAGAAATTTCAATTCATATTCAAAATGTAGTGAAGGGTGTCTGTCTAGGAACAATGGAAGTGCGGTTGTTTCCAAATGAAGCATTTAATGAGGCAATCTAATAATTCTCTTAAGAAGGTACATTTGAAACCTTTATATAGTTATATCCTCTGATCTGGAATATCACTAAACTTACGCTCCGTACATATGGCGACTGCAGTTGCACGAAATAGCTTAATTTTTGCCCTCTCTTCAATGAGCTTACCTATTATCAATGTAGCGTCTATATACTGCTGAAATAGCACTTTTTGCTTGAGCTAACTTCAAGTCAAGATGTATTTTTATGTTAAGGTTTGAGGTAATCAACACACCAAAATACTCGTACTCCCGAATTATTATAAGATTTTGTCATTTGTAGTCCCACTTTTCGCTCTGAAAAATCATCATTTTCGATTTTTTCAGATTAACTGATAGATTTCAAAGATCGCGGTATTAAAGCTGGTTAATCATTCCGCTGTATTCCTTCCACAGATTCTGCCAGCAACAATATGTCCTCCGCAAATATGACACATGGCATCTCCATTCGTCTAAACTCTATTCCTCCGTCGATTGCCTTCACGATTTCATTAATACAAAAAATAAAAAGTAAGGTACTCAATACACATCCCTGCTTTACTCCAATATCCGTTGAGAAATCATTGGAAATGAGTTTACCGTCCCATACATAACATACGTTGCGTTCATGCGTAGCTTCAAGTACATTCAACGTCGTTCATATGTCTATCACGTTTCCACGTTCTTTCGATGACTTGTCCACACATTGCGACAGAAACGGCTCCTATCTTTTGTTCAATATGTGCTCTAAGCTCCTTTAACATAGTTCAATGATTGAAGGCAGCGCCATAAAAAAAGACAAGAGGTGTCAAATCACAATATTTTGGCGGCCAATCGAAAGCATCATTTCCTAATTAAATACGTTCATCGAATAGAGCTTTCAATAGATTGACTGTAACGTGACGGAAATTTTCATCAACGAAAAAAAAACACGACAAAAACACAGTGGTGTTTCTCGAAGCACAGGAGAGTTTTTACCTCACCAATAACACATTTTCTCTTTGTTGACGAATCCGTTTGGCCAAAAATGTGCTTAAGTGAATTACAATAAAAGATTGGTGTTAACGCTCACGCCGCCGTCACCAACTCAGATCTTTAGTAATAAAGGTTTTTTTCACAGACTTTGGCGGTCTGTGGCGGCCATATTGTTTGAGGAAATCTGTCAAATCTGTTATTCAGTTACTGATACCAAATCTCCATAGCAAGTAATACGATTGAACAGCACACCGAAATGATAAAACTTTATTATCAAAATGAGTGTTTGTTAGGGCAAAACTTTGCGCGAGTTGCGCCCATTTAACGGTAGACGTAGTGGCACTTCACAGTGTATTCTTCAACGTTTTGTGACCAAATTTGAGACGACCGGTTCGGTAAAATCGATCAGCTCCGTGAAAGTTTACACCAGAACACGAGGCAGCTGATGCCTCGCCATGCACAACAACTCGGCCCTACGCAAACTTCAACTTGGCGAATTTGGCATAGGGACTTGGGCCTACAACCTTACAAGATCCAACTGGACCAGGAGCTCAAAGTGCATGACCATAGGCAACGCTGTTTAGTCGGTGACTCGCTTGGAAAAAGACACCAATCATCTTCAGCGACGCACTATGGGACCAAATGATGAAATCCATCTCAAAAATGGTTTTGGTGAATTTCGTAATTTGAAAAATCTAATGATGGGATTATATACTAAAAATAGGGTTCTTCCAAACACAGTAAATTTTGTGTATCTTACTTTTGTTCTAGGTACCTAAAATTACCGTTAAAAATGACATTTTGATATTTTTATTTTTTGGAATTATTAGAAGTGAGAGTTTGAAGTCAATTATTTCGTATTTTTCTGGACAGAATGTATAAGTATTATGCCTTTTTGAAAAGCCCAAACCCTCTTCTTTACAAAACAGTTATATTTATTTTTAATTTAGTTCACCAGTAAATTAATAAAAAAAATGAGTAAGGTGCAGTATCTTTTTCATTTTTTTGTTTTCAATTAACGTTTTCTCTGTTAGCTCCGGCTGCCTCCGTTTAGTTAATGGCTGTTTTGTATTCTAAAAATATTTTTTATTTGGAAGAAAAAATAAAAACTTTCGCATTTTCATGCATTTTTGTTTAAGAAGAAAAAACGTATGATGAGAAAGAAAAATAAGTTTTTAGAATAAAAATTCGTATTCTTATAACTTTATTGTTAAGTGATGAAAAAAATTAAATTTTGGCAAAAATGTGGTACCATTATTGATGCACATAAATATGTATTCCAAAAAGTTTTAGACCATTATTTTATTACTTTAGCTCAAAATAAAAAAAAAATATGTTATTTTTTGTCAAAAATTCAAAAAAATAACTGTTAAAACATGTGCAACACATTTTCATAAACATCATATAAGTGACTATGTTTCCACAAAATTTATAAGTTTTTATCAGTTATTTCCAATTTTATTAAAATTCAAAATTTTATTTTTAGAATAAAATATTTGTTTTCCAATTTTAAACTTCCTTACTCATATTTATATTAAAAAAAATCATAATCAAATAAAAATAAATGCCAAGCATTTGAGGGTGGTAGGGGGTGTGTGGGGGTAAGTTGCATATAATACAAATGTAGGTACATATAAATAAAAGAAAACAGAAGAAAACAAAAAGTTAACAGTTCACTTAAAAGAGAACTGCATACAATATGTAAACTGAATCGTAAGCAATACCAAAGCAACAACAAAAGCATGTGAAAATAGTCTAAAAGGTAATAGAGTTGGCATGGGACAGCCAAATATTTGTTGTAACATTAATCAATCAAGAGGCAACATTCATAGATAATGTAATGAGATGACTAAGATTTTATTTTCAATAAAGCGTTTGAAGGATTCGCATTAAATTTAAAAAAAAAAAACTAAAATGAGAGAATTTATTTGCAAAGGAAATGGTCAAGATCAGCTACGAACGAAGATGTTCTACACACTTTATTATATACATCTGATCCGCATATATCTAGTCTGGGAAAACCAAGAACAAAAAATGATACCAAAGCATTGTTTGACGAGGCTAAAGAACTTTTAAACATACATTAATATCGATACATAACCTAGTAATAAGATAATTTTGAATTACGTTTTTTTTTTTGTCTTAAGGGTAAAACACTTTCATATATCAAAAAGAGGCGTGGCAGTTCACGGGTTTTACTAAAAAATAATACTTTTCATAAATTAATTTCTACATATAAAACTTAATCAAAAAAAAAGGCCTGCTTTTAATGAACTTTAAGCTGAAAATTAAAAAAAAGGGGAGTGAAAGTGGGCGGAAAAGAGGGCAGAAAAAATATGCATCTGATGTCTTGAGTTTGAAAAACCTCAAACAAAAATGTTCGGCTTCCTGGTCACTAAAAATAAGAAAATAACAAAAATGAAAAAAATATGGGCGTGGTAGTGGGCGGATTTCACAAAAACTACTTTCAGATGTTTTCACCGGTAAAAGAAAAAAACTGTACAAATTTCATCCAAATTGTTGCAACAATTCTTGCTCCAAGAAATTTTGACCATATAAATTAAAAAAAATCTACAAATTTGTTATTTTATTTTATTTAAAAAAAAGAAAATAATTTATTTCTATATAAAACGTTTTAATATTTTAAATTCTTGGTTATACAAGTATAAGTGTGCAAAATTTCAAAAAACAATATTGAGAAACGAAAAAGTTATGGATTTTTGAGATGGTTTTCACCATTTGGTCCCATGGTGCGACGAGGTGAATGGCTGTGCTAAATAGCAAAACTGCCGTATATGAGACGAAACCAACCCATTAGAGGTTTACCAGATGACGATGCATACTCAAAAAGCTACAATTTTGTGTGTGAGCCGCCGCGGCGCGCGGTGTCATTGGTGCGTACTTTTTCGAATGACGTTGGTGAGGCGGTTACGATTGCCATTCTAAAAGAATCTGAAAGATTGACATCATGAAAGATTTTAGGGTTAAGTTATCTCTCCCAGAAGTGACCTGAATTGTCCACCAAGGTCATGCGATTTGACTCCACATGAGATCTTCTTCTGGGGTTTCCTGAAGTCGCAGGTCTTTGTGAATAAACCACAACTAACCATTGCCTTTAAGGTGAACATAGCACAAGTCATCGCTAAAATTCAGCCGGATCTAAGCGGAAAAATTATTGAAAATTTAACCATTTGGACCCGTGTCACAGTAAGAAGCCAAGGTGGGTATTTAATCGATGTCATATTACCTACATAATGACAAACATGGGCCTTATGCATAGCTCGTTTTAAATAATTAAGAAGCCCTTTACATTATCTGTAAAATTTCTTCGTTTGTCAACTTCACCATAATGCAAATGTTATTTTTACTGAATATTTTGACATTGATAAATTCGTCATTGAATTAAGGGTGCATTCACAATGAAAGTTCAAAGTCTCAAAGAACCGGGTGGAAAACCCTAAGCATAAAATTAATTTCGGTTTTCTACTATAATTTTTTTAATAATTTGAATAAATAATTTAAACATCCCATCGTTAATGTCTCAACTTTCATCAAAACCAGAAATAGTATTTATAATGTAGCTTTATTCTTTATATCCATTAGCCAAGCTCATGAGTCCGTAAATTCTTTTATGCTACTGGAACAATTAATAGTAAAAGTATAACCACAAACAAAAAAAAACGAGTGATATGGCCAAGCCTTTTTATTTACACAGGTCTGACGCAACGCAATACGCAACCGAAAATGACATATTAAACTAATGACCTGTCAAACAATGACAACTTTCCATTTTTATTCTCTTTATGAATGTTTTTTTTTTTTTCCTTTTAAAAAAAAAAGTTTAAGTCGTCATTATTGTATAGAATCACTGACCCGCATAACTAAACTACTGAGCATGAACAGGAACACACCTCTGGCCAAAAGGTCATCATCGAATCGAATCTCGAATCAGACCGGCAAAAACGTAAAACCAAACCATACACTAATTTAATTGTCTTGAAGCTTAAACAAGCCCATCACATAATCGCTTAAAGTTCAATTAGTTGATAGAGCATCAAATCAAAAGCGTGTATTCGCGTGCTTCAGTGTGATAATTTAATAAAATCACAATCTGTGTGGAGAGGCGAGGCATTATTGTTGGCCTAGGAAAAAACACGCAAATCAACTTGCCACGCGACGAAGAAGATTAGAAGATTTCTTTTAAATTATTGGACTTAAGTGGAATCCATCTACACGGCTACTTCCTGGATGTTTTGACATTTTGACAGTTGCTAGTTCTGAGAAGATATAGTGTATATAATGACTGTGCTGTGATTTGTGATGGATAAAAATGTGTTCGTCAGGGAAGGTCAGTTTTGTTCATGGAATTAGTTCTTATTGAAGTTCATGGAATATTTTAGTTTTTTTGACGAAAAATGTACACTTATAGAGTTCCTTTTAAAATCTCAACGATAGAAGTGACAGTTAAGATGTCAAGTAAGCTTTTTGTATTTTGTATTTTGATTTTCTATATTCAAATAAAAAAGTTTAAAAAACCTCAATGCAAAATGGTGTATCCTTTGGAACACCTCAAAGCCGGAGATCTGACAATTCATTCCCATTCTACACGCAGAAATTATTACCTATTTGAAAATAACGTAAAACTCTGGTAAGAGTAAATAATAATAATAAGAAAATAAACTCTACCGTTAAAACTACACGAGCAAACTCTGTTAAAACTCTGTTATTTACAAACTGTATCGGTTCTGTTTACCGATTACCACTCAGTGAATTTTTCTTATGTTAAAGATTTTGCAATCGTCAATAAAATAAATCAAATAAACTCATTTAAAACAATTGAAGTATACAATCTACTCGGTTGCATTAACCAACTGACTCATTTACAGTAGTCAATCTACTCGGTTGGAAAAGGCTATCTTCTCAGTTGAAGAAGATATTCTAATCGGTCGGGAGAGCCGATTTATTTAGTTGCTTTAAGCGGTCCCTAGACGCTCAATATTATTGTGCAATATTTGATATTGCATAATATTACTGTCCGTCTATGGATAATATTGCAAGATTGTGCAATATATTGACGAAAATCAAAACCCTTTTGATATTTATTGCACAATAAAAATATTGTATCGTCTGTGGGTACAATTGCACAATATTTTTTTATTTATTTTCAAGTGTCGAAGAGTAAACACCTCCTCGACTGATTTAAATAAGTGAAAATGTAAAAATCAAAAGAGGATGAGAGAAAATTATTGGATAAAATATTGAACCGTCGGGAGCGCCTAGCCA
Source organism: Philhelius festivus (assembly GCA_963931855.1). NCBI lineage: Eukaryota > Metazoa > Arthropoda > Insecta > Diptera > Syrphidae > Philhelius > Philhelius festivus. Next base: position 209,549,246 of record OZ007556.1, read on the forward strand.
ATAATATTGTGCAATATTTTGTACAATACTATTGAGCGTCTAGGGACCGCTTTAGACAACTTACACAGTTGGACTAGCCAATCTTCTACTTCTAATATATCATCGTTTGGAGTAAATTATTATCTACTCGGTTATTTTTAGGGATGGGTTCAAATTTCAGCAACAGCTGTTACTAAAATAGAAAGTGGTATCTTGCTCTTATTTTGCTTTATTGTAAAATTCAATCCGAAAATTGTTCAGTTAGTTCGATTCATCGACAATTTCATAAGGCAGAGTTCAGCTGAAATAACTGGTTGGTTTAAGTTTTTGAAGCATAATTTCTTGGGCTGTTTTTAATTCTCTACTGCACAATGCTGCCAAGATGTAGTTGGAATGTAGTTGGAATTTCGCATTCGAGAAGCAGAAATGAAATTGTACAGACAAATATGAAAACCTGAGGGTATTGTCACCAGTAAAAGAATTTAATGGATTAGAGGATTCTGAGTGAATAGTAGAAAGAGAATCGGAGACAAAATGGAACCCTGGGGCACACCAGCGTTTATTTAGTGAATTTTAGATTTGAGTCCGTCCAATACAACATGTATTAAACGATCTAGAAGGTTATTTCTAATCCAAATAATAAGGGTTTCGTTGATCCCAAACGCATGCATTTTCGATAAGATAGCCTGGTGTCAAACTGTCTCAAATGCTCTAGAAATATGAAGCGCAATAATCTTACTTTCTCCCTAACAATCTGTTTCACTCTTAGGTGAGATATGCCATTAGATCACCACTAGAACGATTGCTGCGAAAGTGGTATTGCCGGTCATTAAGAATCTTTCGATCTTCGAGATATTTCTTAAGCTGATGATTGATCAACGACTCCATGATCTTGGAAAGACGGGGCTTAGGTGCAATTTTTCGATAGGAGAAGGCGGAGGATAGTCTCCTTTTTTTAGGAACAAGCTGGACAAATGCTGTTTTCCATCTTCTAGGGAAGATTCAAGAACAGTAGGAGCGATGGAAAAGCATACGAAATGGTTTTGCGAGTTATTAGGAACACCTCTTCAGAAGAATTGGGGTACACAATCAGTACCATCGTATTTGTTTATATCAAGATCTCGAAGGGCTCTTGCAACTATATGAGTGCGAAAATATATCTGTCCCATTGAATGATTTACGTTCTCAAGTATAGGAGGGGCAATGTTGCTATCATGCAACGTGGAGTTAGCAGCAAAATGAGCCTCTAACTCTTTTTTTTTTTTGAAGTTTAAAATAAATTCATTTCTGGTAAAGTTTTCTTAAAGACGAAAAACTATTACTTTTGTGCTCAAAACATAATGGGGGCTATCGTGAACAAAATTTCCTTCGGAACTTTTCCCATCTTTAAAAATTGGAAACGACAATACTTCTGCACCGTTAATTTTAAACTGACGACTGGCCTTTAGAAATGAGAGCCAAAGTCCCTATGAAACTTAATTCCAGATATCAATAAATTCCAAGGGAAAATTTCGACATTATTCAAGTTTACAATTGTAAAAGTTGAGAAAAATTCTGAGGGAAATTTTATTCACGATAGCCCCCAATAACTTATCAAAGCACCAATTTTATTTATCTTCCATTTTTCTTAAATAATCAATATCACAAAACTACCATTTTCGCCCCTTTTTTGTCCGTTGTCGCTTCCTTAACTAATTTTCTAGAGAAAAATGTCAAGGTTCTTAAATCAGAAACACGTATGTCCACGCATATACCATTAAATAAACGTTTTGTTTATAGTTTAAAATGTCTTAAGAGTAAAAAAATAATTACTATTCAAATAAAAAAACTATAAAGTAATGACAATAACATTAATGACGTTTGGCTGAATTTGTAGAGTGAACTTAGAAATAAGAAATAAGAAATACGAGTAAGATCTTAAATTGCGATGAACACATTCAATACTTTTTGACATTTTTGACACTAGCACAACATTTTAACCCATCGCATCGTTTAGGAAAAAAAAAATTATAGAGATACTTTTTCTTCTCTTTTAATCCATATTTTTATATCTACTGAATTTCGATGCCATTCACCTATTAAATGGAACGCGTTTCTTCATCTCTTTTATGAAAAAGCGATTATGGATGAAGAAAAAAAAATATATAAAACGCTCTTTTCATTCGACGATGTTCATATAAATTTATAGCAGTCGAGTGGAAATATAGGAAAATAGTTTCATTTATGACAGACAGTCGGCTGGCGTGGCGCGGCGTTTTAAATGTTGCTCCAGTGACCTGACTAGGCTTTTATGAGAGCACACAAAGGCGAGCAAAATTGAAATGTCATGAAGTCAAGTGAGAAAATTGGAAAATGAAAAGTTTCATTAAATTATTATTTTTTTTTTAAATTTGGTTGATTAAATCGATTTATGGAGGGAATTCAGCTGTAGGGATAAGCTCGTTGTTGTGGTCGGTGGTATTGTGGCTGAAATAGGAGATAAGGTTGTGACTTGCGAGAACAGCTGAGAAAGCACAAATTGAGTTGCAAGGATTTGAAATATTCCAATCGTTGTTAGTTAACTTGGGTATCTGAGCAAGACTGCTCATGGTTCTTAGTAAACTTCAAAATATGACTTTAGAGAGTTGTAGTTGACATTTGACAAATAAGTAAGTCGGTTGTCAAATCGATTCAAAAGCGTTTAATTTTTTTAAATCATTTCATTTTCGTTTTGAAATCAAACGGTGGAAGAGATGTGTACAAAAAAAAAAAAAATCTTAAAAGTCAAAGAAATACCAAATTTATCAACCTTTTTTGTTGAGTCATTTTTAGACAGAAGTACCATAGGTATTCAACTTAATTTCTGACCATTATGCCTGCTTTAGATTCAATTATAACAACCTTCACTTAATTTTATCTCAATTTTTAAACTATTCAAATGAACGAAGGAGAGCACTTTATATGCTAATTATTTTTAAGACTTTCGATTTCAACTAGCACTTCATTCTCAGAGCAACTATTTTTTTTTAAGTAGTATATCTTTATGGATAAATATTAAAATGGCACCATTAGCTTCGTTCAATTACTGCCAATCTAAAAACTGATCTATAAAAATTAATTGCAAAAATAGAAACAAAATAAACTTCACTTTATAATGTGCGGTCAACGTGTTCCACGTGATATTACCACTGTTAATGCCCCTCTATAGCTATCTTTTTCAACTTTAGAGAATTAAAATTATGCGAACATATCTACAGCTGGTGCTCTAATATAATACAAAAAAGGAATAAATTAAAATGAAATGCGAAAAGCAGAATAATTCGCACCGTTTTAACTTGACATTTAGTGATATAAGGGTGCGTTAGGGATTTGTAAAAAAATCAAATGCACCATCTAAGTCACACCAACACTTTTGAATAGTTTCAAGGAACTTGTACTCTATATACTTTTCCTCTAAAATGAATACGAAAAAGTTGATTTTACATAGATGGAAAGCTTTATTTGTAATGGGTGATTTTTTTGCAATTTTCTTTTTGGCAAAACTGGTTTTGACAGCTAACGCACGTTTCGTGTTTTGTGTAACTGTCAAACATCTTCAGTTTGATCTATAATTTAACCATGAATCGTCTTACAAACGAACAACGCTTGTGAATTATTGAATTCTACTTACAGCTTGGCAGTTGTATCGGCCAGTATTAGTGATGACCGTGAATTATCGATTCGGCGCCGTTCGCAGCAATTGGGCCTCTGTTACTCCACTGCGTGTAAAATTTTGCGGAAGGATTTAGGCGTGAAGCCTTTCAAAATACAGCTGGGGCAAGAATTGAAGCCGATCGACCTACTACAACGCCGAATTTTTGGTGAATGGGCTCTTGAAAAGTTGGCCGAAGATCCACTTTTTTACCGAAAAATTGTGTTCAGCGACGAAGTTCATTTCTGGTTGATTGGATACGTGAACAAGCAAAATTGCCATATTTGGAGTGAAGAGCAGCCAGAAGCATTGCAAGGGCTACCAATGCATCCAGAAAAAGTCACTGTTTGGTGCGGATTCTGGGTTGGCGGAATCATTAGGCCGTATTTCTTCAAAGATGATCCAAATCCCAACCGTGCGATGTTAACAAACTTTTTTTACGCAAAATGGAAGAGTTTGACTTGCATGACATGTGGTTTTAACAAGACGGTGCCACATGCCACACAGCACGCGTAACAATGGACCAATTGAGAGGTGAGTTCGGTGAACAGTTTATTTCACGTTTGGGCCGGTCAATTGGCCGTTTATATCGTATGATTTAACGCCTCTAGACTATTTGTTGTGGGGCTATGTTAAGGCTCATGTCTATGGCGACAAGCCTGCTTCGATTGACGTACTGGAAGCCAATTTTGAAGCATTTATTCGTGAGATACCGGCCGAAATGTTAGATTTCATCGATTTTTCTGAATTGTATGTCGTTTTTTTTAAATTTCCGATAGCTCTTAAAAAATCACTCGTTATAAGTTATAAAAGGCGAAAACAGGAATATAATGGAGGGGACCTACAATTGTCTGCCGATTACGAACGGCTAATGAGCAAGCAGCATGATCATGACAAGACAAAAGTAATTTCCTCTTATATTTACTGTTAATATATACCTACCCCATTTCATTATTTTATTTGCGAGTTCGTTCGAATGTTGACAAATTCATAATCTATAAGAACAGGTACGAATATGTCCAACTCTTATCTTATACTTTTTTTTGTATGTTTATTTATTTGCTGCTCCCCCACATTTATAGATAATCTGTGCTGCGCCTGCGCGTTATAAAAAAAATACCTTATGCTTGTGGTAAGATCTTACACGAAAGGAGTACCTATACACAAGATGCACAAAGTAAGTTTACTTTAATGCCATGAAAACGAACAACCCAACCGTGAATCGTGTGTTAATTGCTACTTTAAGATACTCATTTTTCCAGTATGTTGTAATAATAACAACGCAAGACAACAACAAAATCAAACAAAATAAAAAGCATAAGTTGGAATTTATTTTACAATGTTTTATTGGATTTTGTTTGCTATTAGCCACTTCTAGCCTTACAGTCTTCCTACTTTTATACATATCTACCTAACAAAACAACCTACCTTTAGCTACCACCTGGGGGCGCGATTATTGCAATTCATTTCGCATCCGTAATCGGCTGAATGAATCTTTTTAACGAGCTAGTGTCTGTTGGCGAATGATGTAATTACGAAACGATGAAGCCAATAAATATACAATTTCTGATACTACATAGATTTATACAAGTTGGAAAAGAAGCAATACAAAATTTAATGATGTAACAAAATTAAACATAAATATTTCCTTTTTTTGTTGCAATTGTTATTAATGTTTTAAGTTAACGAATAAAATGAGCGAAACCCTATTTAAAATGTGTTTGAATAAATTAAATGCTTGTTAACTTTCACTTTTTAGAAAACGCTATTTTGGAATTGATACCTAAAAACGAGAATCAATGTTATTATCGCTTTTGGAAAACTGATTAATTGGCTGGGAATCAGCTTTTTCAGTGCTAGATCATCCGAAATTCGGAGTTAAATTCGGGTTTATGAAGCCAAATTGAAGATTTAACTCCGAAAATCACCTTATCTCGCACTGAAAATCTGGACCTTAGTGATTTTTTAAATTTTTAGAATTAAGTATCTAGTAGCTCTAGAAAAAGTAAACTAAGAAAACTCAAAAACTTCTGTATTACATTGTTCTTTCCAAAACCTAAAATTGAAAACTGTTGAAAAATTATTTGTTTGAGACATTACTTATAAATTGAAGATTTTTGGGTAAGGACAGATTTATAACCATAGTTTCGTGACGTATTGGACTAGACTTAAAACTTCTAGGTCACTAGATCAACTGGTAGGTATTTTTCAAAAATCACCAATATTGTAGCAATAGACCGCAGCATTTAAAAAAACTTGTAAAACAGCTAATAACGGGTGATTTTTTTGAGGTTAGGATTTTCATGCATTAGTATTTGACAGATCACGCGGGATTTCAGACATGGTGTCAAAGAGAAAGATGCTCAGTATGCTTTGACATTTCATCATGAATAGACTTACTAACGAGCAACGCTTGCAAATCATTGAATTTTATTACCAAAATCAGTGTTCGGTTCGAAATGTGTTTCGCGCTTTACGTCCGATTTATGGTCTACATAATCGACCAAGTGAGCAAACAATTAATGCGATTGTGACCAAGTTTCGCACTCAGTTTACTTTATTGGACATTAAACCAACCACACGAATGCGTACAGTGCGTACAGAAGAGAATATTGCGTCTGTTTCTGAGAGTGTTGCTGAAGACCGTGAAATGTCGATTCGTCGCCGTTCGCAGCAATTGGGTTTGTGTTATTCGACCACATGGAAGATTTTACGCAAAGATCTTGGTGTAAAACCGTATAAAATACAGCTCGTGCAAGAACTGAAGCCGAACGATCTGCCACAACGTCGAATTTTCAGTGAATGGGCCCTAGAAAAGTTGGCAGAAAATCCGCTTTTTTATCGACAAATTTTGTTCAGCGATGAGGCTCATTTCTGGTTGAATGGCTACGTAAATAAGCAAAATTGCCGCATTTGGAGTGAAGAGCAACCAGAAGTCGTTCAAGAACTGCCCATGCATCCCGAAAAATGCACTGTTTGGTGTGGTTTGTACGCTGGTGGAATCATTGGACCGTATTTTTTCAAAGATGCTGTTGGACGCAACGTTACGGTGAATGGCGATCGCTATCGTTCAATGCTAACAAACTTTTTGTTGCCAAAAATGGAAGAACTGAACTTGGTTGACATGTGGTTTCAACAAGATGGCGCTACATGCCACACAGCTCGCGATTCTATGGCCATTTTGAGGGAAAACTTCGGAGAACAATTCATCTCAAGGAATGGACCGGTAAGTTGGCCACCAAGATCATGCGATTTGACGCCTTTAGACTATTTTTTGTGGGGCTACGTCAAGTCTAAAGTCTACACAAATAAGCCAGCAACTATTCCAGCTTTGGAAGACAACATTTCCGAAGAAATTCGGGCTATTCCGGCCGAAATGCTCGAAAAAGTTTCCCAAAATTGGACTTTCCGAATGGACCACCTAAGACGCAGCCGCGGTCAACATTTAAATGAAATTATCTTCAAAAAGTAAATGTCATGGACCAATCTAACGTTTCAAATAAAGCTCTTAAAAAATCACCCGTTACATTTGGACACTGTACAGCTCAACCCATGCAACATATCGGGTTGCTTAACATGGATGTACTAAAGTTCAACGAAAAAATTCCTGCAAGTTATTCAGTCGACAAACTAAATCTGAATACCCTAGAATTAGAATAGAAAGGTGAGATAATGAGAAATTTTTCAACAAAGAATTCAGATGGTCCTGATGGAGAATCCCGCTTCGTTTTGAAGTTGAAAATACTATGACAAGAAATCATGATACTCAACCACAAATAAATTAGAGCCCAACGACTCGTAGAGACCCTAGTCCTTAGAACTAAAAACTTTCAGTCACTCTTGTGTGTTTGTCAGCAGAAATGGATAGGACCTACATCTTTCTGGTGAGTCCGAACAGCTTAGATAAGAGGCGCTTTAATGATACTCTTGGAGGATTTGTCACTTCCTCGCAATTGCATTTGGATGAAGCGTTATACTTCAAACCTCGAACCCAATACTTAGCTTCGAACCATGAGCACCAAGGAGGAAAAAGCTGAAATAATTAATAGCTGCAATCCTAAGAAGTCAACCGGACCTGATGGAATATCCAACTTTATCATTAAGAGGATTCCAGAGAAGGTTCTGATGTTTCTAACCATAACCTTGGGCAACTGCGTCAACAACAATTACTTACCTAAAAAATAGACAACTGCAAAGTTCGTTGCGGTCCCGAATAAAGGTGTCCGGATTCGGAACATGATAACTAAATACAATATCACTCCTCAGCAACTTCAGCAAGCTCTTGGAATAGCTGATAGTAAGGAAACTTAAGAAGTTTTGCAGAGAGAACAACTTATTACCTGACATGCAGTTTTACTTCAGGGAAAAGCTTTCAACACTACACCTGCTCCTGAAGTTCCAGCATAACATGACACCACCGTAGTCCTCAAGAGTCCGATTCTTTCTGGACGTCGAGAAAGCATTCGATAGCGTCTGGTTAGACACTCTTATATACAAACTATATCTGCTACATCTACCCCCGCCACTAAACAAAATTCTTTTTTCTTTTCTTTCTTCCAGGAACTTCTTTGTGCAATTTGGGAAACTGCTCATCAGCTATGAAATAAGTCAAAGCCGGAGTCGCACAAGGTTAAAAACTTGGTCCAACCCATCCCAACCGGCTGTGAAAACCTGCCGTATGCTGATCACTCGTTTACGTATGCAACTTAAATGTATAAGGTTATTACAAAAAATGGGGCATCCAAATCAATACAGCAAAATCGGAGCTTGTCTGCTTCGTTATGGTAGATGGCGCTGAGCAACCACCTGCAGAAACTTAGTTCTGAAACTTCCAGATGGATCCACCATTGCAGCCAAAAGGGACATCAAGTACCTGGGTATCAACTACTTCAACGAGTTGATAAGGTTCAACCCCGCACTCAAGAGGTATACTCAGGTATACCAGCTGGGCATTCTACCGACTACACCTTTTGATGAGAAGAAGATCAGGACTTAGCCAACAGACGAAGGCACTCATTTAAAAAAGAAACTCCTGAGGTCAGTTATCAGATATTGTTTCCCAATATGGTTCACGATCTCAAAGATAGCGATGAAGGAACTCCAAATCTTCGAGACGAAGATGCTAAGAATCTGCACCGGACTCCAGTTCGACCGACAGCGAGCAAAACATTACAGAAACGAGGATCTCTGCAGAGAAGCAAAGATAATACCGCTGGACAAATATCTACTAAATTCGACAAAGAAGCTGGTGCAGAACAAGATCAATCACCCTAATCAACTTATGAGAAGCATGGCAGCGAGCAACGATATCCCGAGCCGAAGTACCTCAGTGTGATGGAAACTCTAGACGACACTATTTCCACGGACAACGACGAAGCAACCGTTTCCTTCTTCCTTCCGCTGCTAAATGCCAACCCTTTTCACCAAACCAAATCCAAACCTCCACTGGACAACCGGGACTGAACGCTCCTACAAATCAACAGTTAAGACTGTCATACTGGAGTCTTCCAAGGCTGCAAGCTGGGACCAATTGTTTACAAATGATGAAATGAATCATGACTCCCCATCAACACTACTGACAACTCACTCACATAGTAGACACTGTCATGACCATTCATATCTTTCTAAAAAATCGAGACCCCTACATCCGAAAATTCTTCCAGTCTTACAAAAAACGGAATGTCCAGATCAACTTATTAATATCGGAACTTGTCTGCTTTGTAAGACTACGATCCGGGTACGGTCAATCAGCTTGAAATTGCAGAAATGATCCTAGCATCTCCATCAGACAGGACCCGGGTACCTAGATAAAAAAATAAATAAATTTGGTGGTGCAACAGCTCGGAGTGAACCAGGACCTAGTGACTTACGACTCTCAACCATTTCTGTGTGCGTGTTACCAGGGAACGGAGGGGACCTACAATTTTCTGCCGATTCCGAACGGCTAATGAGCAGCACTTTCCATGACAAGAGATACTCTTGGAGAATTTTTCAATTCCTCGCAAGAGGCAGTACACCCCTGAAAAAAACTTTCTAGCAGCGGCTAGAGGTGCCTAGGTACAAACAACTTTTAAGACCAAATTCCCCCTAAAGACAGACTAGTTTGGTTCCAAACCAACTCCAAAATATCTATGAAGGAATAACATAATATTATAAAAAATCTGCAAAATGATACAAGCACTTCAAGAACGTGGAACTGTATTTTGAAGGCTAGGTAATCCCGCTGCGAAAGTATGAGTACCTTATGGTATCTGCAAAGCTATTAGTTGCAGAAATCGTCAATCTTCGTAATCGTCTGATGAGAAGGAGATAATTATTGGTCCCTTGATGAAACTTGGCATAAATGTTACATTTGTCATAAAAACCATATCATAAAAGTCGATAATAGAAGGGTTTTATTATTTTGGGGGGAAGGAACATGTAATTTGTCATAAACGTTTCCACCACTTAACGATTCAAGTTACTTAAGACACTTCAAACAATGGATATCCTTTGTTTTCACACAGTTACGGAGTTCATAGAAAAAGGGAATTCTTCTATTCCTTGTATAGCTAAGTCGTTTACCCTTTAAGGAGCAAACATTCGGACGCGCAGTGCAAGAATTTAAATAGCTTTGGCTCATGCAAGGAAATTGTTTTTCTAATAAATATTTTATTACTTCCTCTCACAAGTAACTATATACTTTGTTCCTGTACATCTCCTTACTTGGGTTGAATAAAGATCGAATGCCTTACAGGTCCATAACCTTCAAATCAATAAAAAGAAATCGAAAGAACCAAAAGCGAATCTCAACCCAGAAAATGCCCATCACCTCAACGCTGAGCTGGCGAGTAAGTCTTCATTCAACAAAACAGCTTACCGCATTAGGATTTGCCGGCTTTACTTGAAATTTATCGGATCTATTAAAATCTCATAGAACCAAAATACAAGATTCCCTATCTTCCATTCCTTTGTCCGACTAACAATTTATTGCATCCCATTCATATAGCCTGTAGCAAGCCTCACGGCTTGCATTAGTGCAGTAGTGAATTTGGAGTTGTTGTGGCAATGTGGCATTGACTGCCGCCACCACCGCATGCATAAAGTTTAAGCAACCTGTGCCATCTCAACCTGCCCTCTGAATAAAGTACTCCGGCCGGCCGGCTGCTGTAATAGTCAATAACAAAGAACAAAACACCTTATCTAGTTCTATTGATTCCTTTTTCGTGCACTTGGCCATGTAGCATAATCCTCTTTTCCCAGAACCATACCATCCATCCATATATAAACAGAACAGACCGATATGTATCTTCAACTTATACTTGACTCCTTGTAGCCACTCTCTTAAATTGGCTTTGTGGCGTTCGGTGTTGCGTGTCCATGTTAAAAGAAAAAGGAAAATAAAATTATGCTGCTTCCTTCGAGGAGCATTAAACTGGTCCGTGATCCAATAGATTTAGCAAGCGCATCCTCCACAACCAAAGCAGACATCCCTGTCGACATTGTTGTTTCGGACGGCTTAGTTGCGATGCGGCGGCATGCAGAAGAATATCCCGAACCCGACACAACTATCTCTCACTTTAAGAAGATAGCCCCGCGATTAAAGATAACATCCTCACTCGAATGTAATTTACGACGTTTTAACATTGAAGTCCATGTAGGTAGAGGTTAGGCCAGAGTACTCAGCCCAGAGCCACAGAGAGGCTGCATTTGTTCCTTGTCTTCGTTGTAGGCTTGGTGGGATCTTTGAAGTCGTGTTCAATACGAAATCGACTGAAATTGTAATGTTTATAAAAGTATCTCTATAACCAAAGCATACCGATGAAAGGGTAAGGTGTATCGGACGATGAACTTTTATCTTAGTCGACGATGATAACGTTTAGATTTAAGTTTTATGATACTCGTATAGCATTATAAGATTGAGATGGAAATGCTTGTATTTCCTTGATTTAATCTTGAATTCTTGAGGCACTTTTCGGGAAGAGTTTGAGATGGCTTGATATTTAAGCCGGTATACATATTGGAGAACCTTTTGAAAGGCATTCTTGAGCGAATTAACACGAATAACAATCAAGTTGTGATGATCAAATGGGAAGACAGGTATTGTGCAAGACATTGCAGGATACATAAGAGATCGCGTTGATGGTGGTTGTTAACAAGAGAGATGAGAATTTTCGACAAGGAATCAACAGTCTGTGGTATTTACAGGAATTGGATTTGGGACATGATCTCCAATCACGAAATTGTTGATGGTAAAAATTTAAACATTCGAGATTTCGTCTCTAACCTACTGAAATTGTTTTATAATCTTATACAATAAATAATGGAAACATTTATTACGTTTGTTTTGCCTAAATTTGTCAAGGCTTGAATTGCTACACGATCCCGCGAGATGTTTCTTGGTTTTCACTGATTTATCGCTACTTCTTCAAACGTTGCTCTGTTTAAATAATAATCAGTCGCATTCCTTCACTTAAGCAATTTCAACGTTATAACCTTTCTGTTAGGAATTCAGCCTAATTCCGACGTACTAATAAGTATAGAGATTCTTTTTTTAGCCGTACCACACGAATGTTGAATTCCTTACCCAACTCTGCTTTTCCTTCTTCCCATTTCGATATTCACACATTTAAGACAAATGTAGATCGATATCTTTTACTCAATTCTTAAACGCTTACACTGTGCTAAAACATTTTGTGGGTTATAACCAGTGGTACCACTTTACCTCAATTGAAGTAGATCTACTTCTTTTTTTCAAAATATTTTAAAATCTACTTCCTACCTCGCACCATCAGCAAAATACTGAAATCTACTTCATTTTAAAAATTTCTGTTTCAATCTACTTCAATTTTACAAATAAAAGCCCAAATCTACTTCCTTTTCAATATTTCACTCTAGGTAGTAACTATATAGCACCAGAATTCCAAAAAAAAAAAAAATTAATGTCAACACCATAAAAATACACAAATTGGTAATTTTAAAAGCATAGAAGCTTTGCTTTCCTAGACATCTTTCTTTGGGGCTACTTGAAGTCGCGGGTTGATGTCAACAAGCCTTAAACAATCGCAGCCCTTAAGGAGAATATTTGATAGGAATGCGAACAGTTATCACCGGATATCTTGTGGGCACAAATGTCTATCAACACTGGTGGCAGCCACTTGACGGATATCATCTTTTCCACTTAACAGACAAAATTGTAAAGGTCCAAATAAAGATTTCCATCAATCAATTTTTTTTTTATTTAGTAAAAAAGTATTTCAAAAACAAAATTGGATAATTAATTTTGCGCCACAGAATTGTACACAACTAGTATAGTTTAAGTGTTTGTTTACGTGTGTTGAATACAGAAGAAATATGGAGTGAGCACATAATCATAATCAAGTACCAGGGTTAACACCCCAGTAGTAAAATTTCGGAGCATATTTGTAAAAAAGTGCATTAAATCCATAATTTTCGGAGTAGATTTAAAAACGAAAGAAAAATTCAAGTTTTCAATAACTATAACAAAAATAGATATTTTCTTACAAAACAAAAATCACATACATTGTAATACCATAATAAATAATACAATATGAAATTGACACATGTAACTGTTCCAAATGTAAATGTTCTATAACTTTGGACGATCGTCTCGAGGTGTCAAAGGATTCGACTAATGGCATCGCTCGTTCTATCGCCCAATGAAATAGCTCGTTGTATTTTCCAATGATTTTATAACAAGAAATAACGATGGACTCAAGAAAGAGGAAGCGAAGACAAAAAGTAAACTTTGTAATTTATCCATTCATTTAATTAATCGAAATTAAAAGTATTTTTGTAAAATAAATAAAAGAGTGTTTATGTTTTTTGAAGATTAAAACATATTATTTTCCGAAGGTCTTCAATTTCGTTCAGAACGATATAGAATTTTAAATTCAGTTCAGTGTCAGAGTTGGTTGAAAAATTGAATAACACAGTGCTGGCATTTACTTGCATGAAGGTCTGCTAAAGAATTTTTTAATTTTTTAGTGTAGAAAAAAAGTAGATCTAAGAAAAGCGAAGTGGTGGAGCAGATTTTTTTTTTTGTTTTTTAAATTGGAGTAAATTTACTGCGATTGAACTGTTCTCAATAAATAATCATTTACGAACCGATCATCGCTTCCTAACGGATAATTTTTTTTGAGCCCATGGAAATTGGAAGAAATTGTTCTCACTACATAATTATGTATCTAGGTCGCAAGTTTTCATCAGACGGGAACCACTGGCAGGCTAGCCCAATTGCTCAATTAGCAAAAAGTGCGCTATTTTGATACCATAACTCGTATGAATTTGTGGATGGATTGATATGCAAAAATGTAGACATTCTCACGGAGTAATCCAGCTTGAATTAGGTTTTAAAAATATGAAAGAATCTAGTAGGATTTGATGTCTCTTATTGTGTGTTTGCTTTTGCACAATCATCCGAAATTGGATCACTCACTCAACCGGACAACCATACTCATCCGACATCAACTACAAAGCCAAGATATGCAGCTTGTTGACTGATGCTGTGTTAGTAGCCAATTTGATTGAGTGACCATCCGGCCCGCCGCAATTTAAACCTCCGTCGAAGCCATCAGTCTTTTTTAACTAGAGATCTTACGAGTCAAACGGGGTAAAAGATGTTCGTCCTTAAGCCATTTCGTCGTGTTGAAAAAAACGTCAATGTCGTCAACAATTTCCCTTCTTAATGATTATGTTCTAATTTTGGCTAGAGCAGGGCATTTGCCAGGGAAATGGAGGACTGTTTTCTTTTCACGCTGCTGGTCCCCTCAGCTATGATAGTGGTGAGTGTCGTAAAGTTGTCTATAGCTCCATATCAAATGTTCAGGGTTTATTATATGTGAAGCAAATTTTTCTATATATGTACATATAATGCAGTTAGTTTAACGGCTTCATCTACGGTTTGATTCGCTAAGAACAATTGAGAAAATATTGCCCTTCATAACTCCGATTGAAATGTTGAACTTTCTGCAAGTTAGTTTTGATGGGCTGATCCTTGCCTGGGCAGCTCGTCCGTCCGTTCATTCCCATCAATGCCAAAATGACCCATAATGAAGATAAAAGTTACATTGTGGTTAATATTAAAGCTAGCAAGTTTATCCGGGCATTGCTGAACCAATTAAGAGGATGATGTACTAGAATTAATGGCTTTATCAGCCGCCTGACTGTCTGTGATAAAAGCCGTATTCCGGTTCTGATTTGGATCTTTTTTGAGTAACTTGCATGCTTTCCTGATAACCAGTAATAACAGGGCGGCACAAAAATATTTGGGTATTTTCGATACAAAATTATTTTGGAAACCTTATACACAAGCCAAAGTCAAAAGGCACATTGTGGTAATAAATGGGGCATATAAACCCGCATTTAATTCGGTTATGCGGTAATAAAATACATGAGGTGGTATAGTTAAACACTCTAGACAAAGCAAGAACTGTGATAATCTAAGAAAAAAATCAGCGTTCAGATTGCCTGTGCATACGTGGAGCATTTCGCATGACTCCTTCTAATTCTTTGATATATGACGGATGTATTCAGTTAAAAAATGGATGCGAGCACAGCCATTCGTCTTAAATCTTATTCGCAGCAAGCTAGCCCATACCTCAATTCTCAATCTTAACTCATTCGGTTCACTTTCTAGTTACATTGACTAGATTAACCAAAAACCTTTCAAGCTACCATCCCTATTAGATTTTCTTGGCAGGATGTGATATCTTTCGAAGATGAATGGATTCTTTTCATACACCTACAATAAACCTAACCATTGTACCGTATTCCATGCGGACATTTAGGCAATATTAGAAGTATTACTTTGACTTGAGGAAATCTTATTATCGACTGCAGAAATCCGCATTTTCTCAGTTAGCTGAGCTTCTATTTCATCTCAAAAGTTTAATAAGCAAGCATTACACGCGACTTGGAGTATTTTTAAACAATTTGATCATAAGCTGTGTCGACGAGGAAGAGTTTGTTCCTCATCTTCTATTACTCGTTTGATCGCAAAGATCTACGCCTTATCTAAAAGTTTATGACCAAGTAAATATGGAATTAGCAATCTCTCATAACAAGCTTTTTAGCGAGTAAGAATAACGTCTCCTGGATTCATGTGAGATCCCCATAGGTCAACATATGGTCTAAGTGTGTCATGTGTCAGTTTAACTGCAGGCAGTTTACTTAACGGACAGATACCTAAAAACATTCCTTTGACTTTGACTCCGAACGGGTAAGCCTCCATGCCAACTCACATAGGTTAAGTTTTACAAATTTTGTTTGATTTTGTTTTTTTATAATGTTTTCAACTTTTGCAGCAACTCTTAAAATTAAATTTTCCATCACTAACGAAAGCTTAGAAGGGATTAGAGAAATATTTTCAAGAAATTAAAACTGCTGAATTGGGAAAAACATCAGAACAAAGCCTCTCTAAGTGCGGAGGTTTATTTCTGAGCCACCCCAACCTCTGTGATAAATAACAAAAGAAGTCATTCAAAATTTGCACTTTTACTTCAGTAAGTCAGTCATCCCAAGTGTTCATTGCCTTTTCCCTTTCATTTCCTGAAAGCGAAGAGACCTTACCCGTAGAGACAGAGGTGCTTAGATATGGGTATAGGTACCGTACCGATTCAGCACGCAAAGAACTCAAACCTTGAAGTACGTTGCATGTTCACACACTCCAACTGCCATTGCTCCTTGCATAAGCAAAACATAACAGCAACACTTATGGCGCAACGCATCCATGACATTCGTCGTGTATTCCATTTCAGTGTACTTCATCCATGAAAAAGTTTTCAGCGCACACATTCCATTCCATTGCCAATGCCGCCTTACCGCTGCTGGCTGCTGAGTGCCGCTGCTGACGACACGCTGCAATGCGGCATACACCTTAGCAAAAAGACAGAATGACAAGGTACATATTTGAACCTTGAATGCACACTTTGTTCCCTTATAATTATGTTTCATACAAAAAACAAGCTATATCAGATTATGGCTGAAAGATTCAAGACAGCTGGTGCAGCCCCCTTTTCTCTATAAAGAGTGGCACCTATTCATCTTTTGCTAATGGCCTAATCTTTCTCTCGAGCATACATTTGCGATTGTGTCAGGATGCGAGATTAAGCGAACTACGGAATTGCTAGGAGAGTGCTGCGGCGCCGACTTAATCTTTGTACCTTTGTAAAACTCATCTATAAGCCTCAAGCATCTGCCCCCAACCTCATCTCTAATGAACACCATCTATTCTGCCTTGCTCCTCTCTTCTCTAATGAACAAGCCTTGTGGTTGTGCACTTCAATTAAATGCGTGCTGCCGCATGGTGTTGAAAGAATCAGGTGCACGGATAGAATTGAAGGCTAAACCGCACCGCACGGTCTTGATTCCGTGGAGATTCATAGTGTACCTCTGCTCCGCAATCATCAGAGTTCTTCCACACTCACTTCGATGTGATAATGGATTTTGGCCGGTCCATGCGACGGTGTGTTGTGGCATGGAGCATGAAGCATCAACAAGCAATATGCTGATGAACTTGTAGAGAACGCGTGTGCCATGAATGCGGTGAACGTTAAGTTAATTGAATTGGAAGTGTGAACCACAACACACATCATAGCTTAATGACATAAAGGTGTTAAGGTAAATGGAAGTCTTAGAAGATGTCGACTATACGACAACGACGACGATATGGCTGCCGCATGATGGAGCTGTGATGTTGGTGCAAAATAAGAACACCATCTGGTGAATGGAGACGTTGTATTCTATGCCAACAAGCTTGCTCATTGGTTTTGTTCTGATGGGGAACCGCTTGGCTATGCATGAGTTGTGGTTTAACATGGCTTTTGAGGGGAGAAATTGATTAGTGTGAGATTTTAATATTTTTTTTTTTAATTGACCTTCATAGTAGATATTAATGCCATTATCAAATGTGGATCAGTTATATTGTAAGTGAAAGAGGAGATTATTAGTATTTTAATTGAGATACATTACCGACTACACAATGTTGCGGTTGTGTTAAGATTTTCATTATTTAGCTACTGTAATCTTACCTGAAAAGAAAAGAAAAAAAAAACATTATTAGATTAAAGTTTTTAATTGATTTTTATACTATACAGTTGTATGTAGGAAAAGAAATTGATTGATCAATCTTGTTGAAAAAATTAATTATTCTTTAGAAATTGAGAATAAGTCATATTCGGCCGAGGCAAAATGTCCTCTACGAGACGAAAAGAAAATCAAAATATTTGAGTAATTTTTAAATGATAGAGTTTACAACTATGAATAGTAGTGTACCAAAATGACTACCTTGTGGTATACCGGAATTCACGTTTATTGAAACAGAAGTGACTCCTCTTTTGTGATTCGGTAACCCATTCTCTTCTAATTCATTGAAAAAAAGCCGAAGGAAAACCGAAAGATAAGACCTAATAGACTAAGCTATCGAAGACCTTACTGAAGAAAGATACAGTATACAGATCAAAGGGCAAGGTAGTGCCCAGCCAAGTTCTGGCACTACACACTTTTTACAGGAACAAACTCAGGCGATTTTTGACCCCTCCCGATCTTCAATACCAATGAAGTCAGAAACTTAAAAGTCAGAATATTTGCTAAGCTAGTCAGGCGTCTCAACAAATTTCAATTTTCTAACATAAGCGGTTCCTGAGATGTAAGGCCTCAAAAATCACAAAAACCAAAAACCGTAACTGACGGATTGACTGACAGATCATCTAAATTATGGGGCACTTCCCGACATCGTAGAATCTTGTAATTTTGCACAGCCTTAGGTCTTCTCATGCAAGTAAAGGAAAATTTGAGGTTTTCGATTCAGGGGGCGTGGTATCCGCCCACTTTCTCCGAATTGGTGTTGGTCGAATGGAGCACTTCCGACTGCTGTAAAACGATGAAATTTGTTAAAACGATAGGGCTTAAGTTGCATACAAAGAAAAAAATATAAAATTAGCGGTTTTCCATTCAGGGGTGTGGTATCCGCCCATTTCCTCAGAACTGATGTAAATTATATATGTTTTTGGTCTGATGCAATTAACTTGAGAGGAGTTCTCAATAGCTTACTTAATTACTTTAGATGGGGCTTACACACCAGGGTGGACTACGACCTCAACCAACAAGCCCCTTCAGCCAGCTAGGTCTCTAGCTGCTGGCGCTAGCTGTATGTTCATATTTTTGATCAGGTTGACGTCTTCTGCATTGCATCGATACATACTGGACCGAAAATCACCCAAAGAATCTTCCTTTCAAAGCACCCAAGCAGATTCTCGTTCGCTTTTGACAAGGTCCATGTTTCTGCCTCATACAATAGGACCGGGATGATTAGGGTCTTATCTTAGGTCTCCTTGGTTCTTTGGGAAAGGGCTTTACTACTCAAATGCCTTCTTATCCCGAAAAAACAGCGATTTGCAAGAGTGATTCTTAATTTGATCTCTGCACTGATCTCATGTTGCGAGGTAATAGTGGAGCCCAGGTAGACAAAGTCCTTGGCGACTTCGAAGTTGTACCAATCCATCGTAACGTTTTGCCGTAGTCGACGATGTTGTGATACCTCGTCACAAGATGGCATTGTCAACAAAAATTGTTTAGCGTTGGTAACCGTTAAACTCATTTCGTCATCAGAAAGAGCTTATTCCTGATCAGGAAGATCGAAATCTTCTTCGAGAAGGATATGGTCAAGAGGATCGCACATTTAACAAATCTACATACATATGTAGTTAAAGACGTTAGCTTCCAAAAGATCAGTTGATAAAAAATGTAGCTACGTTAAAATACATACTTATCTTCACTTGGATCAAATGAACTCATTTCTGTACATTTTTCTTTGGCTTTCAAATCAAATGCCCAATATGTCGTTGAAAATAATTCTAAATAAATGTGGCTTAAGTTTGTCTTAACGTCTTGTATACTTAAAAGTAAAATGAAAAGAATTTATTCTTATGCTAAATATAATATCACATGGCTTTAAAATTGAAAACAAGTCAACAATAATTGAAAACATTATTATTTGTATTGAATGTTTGATTGTTCAGCTGTGTTTATATTTTGTTTTAACTTTTCAAGCAGATTTGCTTTATACCTATAGCTGAAGTGAGATCTACAGTATTATCGAGCTGACGTCATTGTGTAATTAAGAAAGAACACATTTACAAATTCAAAAAAAAAAAAAAAAAAACTTAGACATTACATTACGACTATTTGATTGACACTGATGTACAATTTCAAAAGAGAAAATTTATTGTAGTGAATACAAAAATATTTTACAACGCGTCATCGTTTTTCTCTTATAAAAATGCAATAAGCGTAAAAAAATATGATTTATTCAAGCTGTCAAGTGCAATGCAAACTACGATGTATGACTAAATTGGATTTTGTAGAACAAAAGTGAGTATAATAAATAAAGTCATTTCCCCATTTAAACTGCTTTATTAAGAAAAACAAAAGTTAAAAATTTAAAAAAGAGACTATAACTTATAAACATCATTTAGGTTTAGAATTTAGATGAACTACGAGTATGTACACATGTGTGAATAAGTATGGGAAAAGTCTAAAAAATATTATATCTCAAAGATGAAAAAATCTTAAAAAATAGATTTGACAAATTCAATCACCCAATATAGAAGAATATTTCGCCACAGATGAATTACCTTATACCTTCAGATATATTTTTAATCAGAGGTTGACAGTTTTTAGGCAAAACAAACAATTGGACAAGGGTAGCCAAGTCAAATGTGGTCAAAGCGAGCCACGTTTTTATTACTTGGCCTTGGCCGCTGCAGACGAAAACATCACACTCAGGAGGTGTTTTTCATGATTTAATTTGGTTTCAAGATATGATTTTTAGAAGTTTGGATCCCGTTTAAGAGACGACTTTAATATTTGAGTGAAATGGACCATTATGTAAAGAGCTCTATAAAGTTAGCCATACATGTTTTGAACTTAATATTTATGTGAACTCTAAATTATGAACCATTTATTGTACGGAACCTAAAAAATAAAATGTATCATATATGGTCAGTTATATAGAGTCCATTAAATAATGCTTCATTTCGCTCAAATATTAAAGTCGTCTCTTAATTTGATTGTTACGACCGATTCGTTTAATGTAATTATTTTTATATAATTATACACCAGTTTAACCTGGTCTACAATTTTTCCTGTTTAAATAATGGCTTTATTTATAATAAAACTTGATTTTTGTAAAGTTGAATTTCTCTATTTTAAAAGGTTGAATGGTTGATACAAAAATAAATTATATAATCGGTCATAATTTGATAAGATAAGAATAGAAGAAATTAAACGCTTGATTTTTTTTGACTTCAAATGACCTCACCAACCCATGATATTTGTCTGCGGTGTGTCGATCAAAAATCATCCTGATTTATGTTGAATTATTTCTCAGACATTCATCTTTCAGTTTTTGTTGTTACCGTTCACATCTCGAGTTGTGGATTTTTAACAATTTGTATCCATATTCACGACAATCTTGCATTTGAAATAATCTATGAATTAAAGACTCAACTCCACTCTTTATACCATTTTTCGTATAGAAAACATGATACCGACCTTTAGGTTTATTTATCCTTATTCACCCTACCGAATTTCATAAGAATTTTTTTAAATAAAATTTATTTCATAACGATATTTTTATTTGTTTGTTTTTACAAGTAAAATGCCATATGAGAATGTAATAAATTATATGTCACTCAGAGAAAAAACATCAGGTAAAATTCAAAAAGCGCCTTGTTAAATTTACATGGTGCACTTTCTTAAACTTTAAAATATAGTTTAAGAAAAAACGAACATTATCCGATTTCAAAAAGATTAGTATTCTAATTGATTTCAGAAGATTTCTTTTGTTTATGTTTATACAAATTGTCAAGATTTTGACATGGCTGCAATGTTAATTTTTACTTGGTTCAGGTTATTTTAAAATGATGTTCTGTAAATTTCAATTTATCTATAGGTCTTTTTGACCAAATTAATTTTCATAATTGTTTACCTGATAAACTTAACACATATATGTATGAATTAATTCACGTCTAGTATTTTCATTTAAGCATAACATTACCTATAAGTTCTAAAATTAGATTTAAGTGCGTGAAATGAAACTTCTTGTAATCAGAAAACCGTGTTGGATTTACAACAGTTGTTCTCATTTCAACATAAGCATTTAAATCTTGTTGATTTGGCATGAAATGTCTCTTAACACAATGGTTAGTGCGTTGGATTGTCATGCAGAGGGTCTTGGGTTCAATACTCTCCTCTTGCCAAGAAGTGACAAGTCATCCAATAGTATATCATATCAAGAAAACTGCTGTTCATCTTCGCGTTAGAATTAGGACTGAACAGAAATGATTGAAAGCTGTACGTCACTTAGTGCTGGTTTTCTAGTAGCAGTTTTTACCTGGGTTTATATTAATTTACAAAAAAGATAAATTATATTAAAAAAAAAAAAACATTTTTAAAAGGCTTGACTTTAAAGTGTGTTTCCACAATTTTCCCCTTATTAAAACATATAAAAGATGAAGACTATCTGCAGTGAAATCGCTAGAATCGCTAATTGTACCGGACCAATAGGAGAACATGAGGAACTACTCACAATGCTCACTGTCTTATTCTGTAGAGAATAAGAGCTTTTTTGATGACCTTAAAGAACTTCGCCTACTGAAGATCAAGAAGTTGAGCTCTGCCGTGTTCTTCATCAAATTCCTTAGACCGGAGCTCAGGGCGAACAGTGACCGGACGATTTCTTAACGATAATTGACTTCGCTTCAGTACTAAAATGCTGTCCAAGAAGTATTTTTTAACTTTGACGAGTTTATGTGCCAATATTGATAAAACTACATCTGCCAAATTGGTTGTAATTTATTAAATCTGTCTTGACAAATCAACATGGAGAGTTACAGCGTTCAACAAGTGGGAATTATTGAATTGTTTTATCGAAGCAGATATTCTATTCGAGCAACATTTTGCGCAGGATATTCGCAACTTGGTGGACAAATTCTAGTCGATCGGTTGAGTGAACAATGCGCCAATATCCGTTCGTCAAACAAAAGCAAGATCTGCCTTGGCAGTCAATTCCGCTACGCGCACAAGAAATCGGCCTTTCGCAGACAACAATTTGGCAACTTTTGCATCATGATTCGGACCATACAAAATGGCATCATATATGAGCCTTCTATTTACAAATATAATTTCAATGATATCTGAATCCTAGTTTTTTTTTAACTTTAAGATACGAATGGCTAATTGGAAACCCTTTGGTTCCGTCTTCCAGTTGATTGTTAAAAACCTCCACGATTCACAATGAGAATCCTTTTAAATAAGTAGTTAAAATAGTAGTTAAGGATGACTTTTCTTCTGGGGCCGATGGGATTCCTCCTATAGTCCTTAAGAAATGTGTCTCTAAGCTTGCCCAATTCGCTCAGCTCTTTTCCAATTATCTATCTCTTGAGGTGTGTTTCCTAAACTATTCTAGTTTGAAATATTGTAATATTTGTACTAGGTTCGTTAAATAAAACTTATTTACTCTTTTTAGTATTTCCTCTTTATTTACACTTTCCAATTCAAACAATAAATCTCAATTTATAGTCAACTTAAGTACTTTTATTCAAATTTAAATCACAATTGTTCAATAACATTTTACACAAAAACTTTTGCACGCTTTCATACCCAAAAATAGACTGTCCTGTGCTCACCGCGAGCACTCCCTTATATACTCAAGTTAGTTGTTCTCGAAACCAATTCGCGAGGGTTCTCGTCTTGGGATGTTCTAGATGGTTGGAAGAAGGGGAAATACATTTGACTTTGGAAAAGAGCTTTTTGTTTCTTCCATAAAGTAGATATGCAATTTTCCAACAGATGGCGCTGTAGGAGTATAAAGATCTGTTCGCAACAATACTATTCCAAGACGAGAACCTTCGCCAAATTTTCGAGAACAACTAACTTGAGTATATAAGGGAGTGCTCGCGGTGAGCACGACACAGTTAATTTTTGATTACGGAAGTGTGCAAAACTCTGCTTATTGGATTTTGGAAAGTGTTAAACAAGTGTGATTTTAATTTGAATAAAGTATTCGTATTTGAGTTGTTTATAAATTCAGATTTATTGTTGTGATTTGGAAAGTAAAAATAAAAAAGAAATACTAGAAAGAGTAATAAGTTTTATTTAACGAACCTAGTAAAAATATTACAGTATGTTTGATTGTTTGTATTAAGCTCGTTATAATAAATCGAAGTACCTACAAGGAATATGTCTACTTTTATGGGCAGATTGGTGCAATATGTGAAAGAAACAGACGGAAGCCCAATGTAATATCCCATTAAAACTGGACGCTATCCCGGTGTGGTAAAATCCAACATACTTTTGAACCACCCAACAAACCAATTTGCCTGGATTAGTATATTGTTAACGAAACTGCAGCGTGGACGATAGACCGCAAGTCAAACATCTACCTATCTCAGATCTCTAACTCATATTTATCCACATATCAAACTTTTTACGGTTTTTAAGCAGCACAATCCAGCGCTAATTGATTCGTGCTTTTGGCCGCTATTTTTACCTATTTTTTTAAACTTTCTGTACTGATAAAACTGCGTTTCGGCTACATTCTAAGTACCTAATTGTAATAATATTTTGCGTTTCAGATTTGTGGATACAAATTTACAGAGCAAAAAAAGGGAGATGACGTTTTGTTTCCAAAAATGTTAACAAATAAGTAGGTAATTCGGATACCTAGTTCCGGATCGAGTTTCTTTTAAGTGCCCAAGCAACCATGTATATAATTTAAGCCAAGGACATTTTGCTGCCTGAACCACCACTCTCTCCTATCCGCACCCATACGAAAACTGAAATGTCAGAAGAGCAATAAAACTATCTTTTCTACTACGTACCTACATGCTAAAATTAGACAAACTTACATGAGAATTCATTTCTTTCGAAGACAATAATTCACCTAGTCCTTTCACCACAGACAGTTTTCGCCCCAGCCTCTTCAAACAATTTACATTTTAAAAACTCATTTAGCATAAGTAGCAGAAGCAAGAACAGCAAAAGTTCTACAATAGTCGTTGCCCTTGCTATTCATTTCGAACCATATATCTATGCCTATTCTGTGTTCTCTTCTGCATCCTTGAACCTACAGCCATTCATGCAATACAGTTGGATATGGTATAATTTCAGTCCAAAGGATTCGCCCTGACACTGAAACAAATTGCACTCAAAAAAAAACAAACACAAAGAAATTCAAACAAAAAACAGTCCTGTAAAATTATTTTCACATCAGAAGTAATGAGCTGTCCTAATCAGCGCTCAGCGGACGGGTTTTATCTTTCTTTGTGTTTCCGTTTGGTGAAAAATCCTTACAGAGGACAATGAAGGAAATGAAGAAATTTCTTGCTCATAAATTGCATGTTTCCCCATCAAAGCCTCCTCCCTCACAAATGAGTAAAACCAATGATGACTATATTTACCCCTACTCTATCCCCGCCAAACCATTGCGAAGCCATTTTGAATTGAAGGTGTTCCGCCATTTCGAACAACGGAAACTGAATTTCAACGAGCGTCACTGTTCTTTGTGTGTTTGCAAGTTATTTTGGTGTTTGTTGCACACAGAAATTCTGCAGGAAAAGAAAGGATGAGTTCGTGAACAAAAGTTTGTTACTTTCTGCGGTGGGTGAAGTGAAGCAGAGGCAAAAACATTTGCGAGACATAAAAAGCTTTACGTGTCACTTGGCGGAGACTGCTGGTGCTGGAGCTGGTTGTGTGGTGATAGGGTCTTCAACCCCAAAATACTAAAAAAAATATCACATAAATAACGGAACAAGGGTCTTTGTCGTTCCTCCTTCGTTAAACATTTATGAGAAGTTGAAAATCACCAAATCGCAGATATGCAGAGAGAATCTTCTTCCTATCGTTCAGACTCAGTTTTCAAAGACAAATTTCGTGGATTTTTTTGTACCTTTCTTTCAACATCACGTTTGACGCATTGAATAAGGCAAGGAGAGTAGAATAAGGAGCTTCTTGGTTGGCGTTAAGTGCAAATTATGAATAACACCAAAATATATGAAAATAACACGTCTCCCGAGGCACAAAGTAGGGTTATCGCCTTCGTCGTTCGTCGGTCGGTGGGCTGTGTTGTGTTTTGGAGTCAAAGCGCTACCAGGGCAGATGGCTTAAATTAAGGACGGCCGTGTTTTGGTGAATGGTTTTATGATTGTTTGACTTATTAGGGTAAATTGTGCGGGTGGTGGAATGGGCTTAGAGACCAAAATTCTACGGAAGACCAAATTGTCAAAGGGTCCGGAAATGATGAAGTGAAGATGATGAAGACAAAGCAATTTAGCTTACTCATTTCGAGTGAGTGGCTTATTACTTTTCCATGCTTGCATAAGTGTGTGGTGTTGGTCCAATTGAAAAGAAGAGTTCTAAATTCGCAGGAAAAATCTCACTCTAGGGATCATGCACTTCAATGCGACGTGATGATGAAAGATGAAAAATCAATGAACTTCTATGTAAGACACGTAGGTACCTCATGTATATATTTAAATGGATAGCATAGTAAACTTTGGTGATTCAGACGAAGACCACTACGTTATTTCCGGTTATCAAAAATGGAAACATAAGATTTGATGATAGATTAATGCTATACTCTGTCCTACAAACATTGCTATTTACAATGCTTATAGTGTACTTAGCTTCTTTTCAAGGAGTGATGTCTTACAATAAAGTTTTCACACAAATAATAATAATCAGTTTCCTGACAGAAACCACCGTATTTTTGGGTTATAAATGCAGAAATATGATATTCAATACCCACCATCCACTTGATCATCCGCAGGTTGCTAAGCCGAAAGGGCATATCAACTGGGACCCAGTGGCGTTGCGTACCATCTCGGCGCCTGGGGCGGGAGACCCATTTTGCCGCCCCCATTCAATACTAAATTAAAATTAAATTTCGGGACATCATTTCACAGGCAATGAAGTATCTTTTATTGAAAGTAAAATAGGATTAGCGGTTTCATAAACGGATTCTACGGGCCTTACGAATGAGGCTCGTGAGACAAAGCTGCATCTGCGGATTCATCGCCATGCATGCGTTTTTTCCTGCGAATTCTTCTCGTTTTGAGTTCGATTCCGAATTTTCTCCAAAGAGTCCTAGAAAAGTCGATTGCGGCTTGGACGAAACGGTCTCTGCTCTCCACCAGGAGAGCTTTTAAAACGCAGAGTTTCTGACCACACTTATCCACACTCAGTCCACATTGCTGCAGGTAAATCTGTGCGTCATCTTCTCCAGGTAGCTCTGCAGCTCAAAAGCCAAGAAAAGTGAGGAAGTTGAATGACTGCATGACTGTCAGAAGAAGACTGGCTACCGATCCGTCAATTCTTCCAGTACCTCAAGAACTTCCACAAACTTATTTTTAAGCGTCTTTACAGCTTCACGAGGTTCACTTCTTCTGCAGGCTTGTGACTAGATGCTTGAGGTACTTCTGGTGATTCGACTTCGTCTTCGTCTGCACGTCTTCTTCTTCTGCCTGTAAGATAAGTTATGCATTCCCATGAATATTGGCCGGAGGACAATTCTAGGCCACTCACGATTGTAGATGGAGGAATCTTACTTACATTGGAATCAGTTCCGCTGCTGCTGGATGCCGCCGAAGACGTTAACGTGGCTTTTGAACCAGAACTAGAACTGAAATGTTTCGCGTCTGCTTCCTTCTTAGCCTTTTTCTTGCGGTATTCCGCGCCGCTTCCTTTAACTCTTTTTGTTTTCAAAAACTAGTTCAAAGGTTGAGTGAAGTACTAAGTGTTTAGTTTTAGAAGATTCAACAGTATTTAAACTATAAACAACACAATCGAAACAACTTTCTGTGATGCGGGATGGAGCAAAAACATTGAGCTGGCTGAGACTAGAATAACGTTTCCGTGGAAACGCCGCCCGGGGCGGACCGCCCCCACCGCCCCCCCTACGCTACGCCACTGCTGGGACCATTTGCTTGATGGGTTTTTAAACAAAATATTTTCGACCCATAAGCCCCTGATGAAAGATTACAAAGAGCAAAAGTAGGGAAGTGACATGCCACGAATTAATGCAAGCAAATATATAAAAAGTTTTTATATTTTATTGTTTTATAGTTGACATTAACTTCCAACCCATTTCTTTAATGAGAAGAACCAAACCGACCAGCAGAAATCCGTCACTGGACAACCGGGACGAAACAAGCCGAGAGAAAAACCAAGCCAACATATCTTAATCTTTATTTTAAATATTTTACCATGTATATTATAAATGTTATAATTTTATGAGTTTTATAAGTCATTGTAAAAGTAAGGCCCCATCTGTGCCAACAAATTTTTATTCATTCATTTTATCCTTAATTTTAAGTTTTACAATTGTATATATTAAAGTTCAATAAATAAACCTAAACCTAATCGGTCCTAGTACTCATCTCTAAAATATGATTAATACCGATCCCGAAACGTGGGGCCGATTTAGGAGTAAGAACTGTAACAAACTTTGCCAAAGACCACCCGTGATAAGGGGTTCCAGGCTGAAGTAAAAATAGAATTAAATATATAAACGCAGTCATGCCGAGTGTTGGAAAACCAGTAAAAGCCTTGTTTTATGAGGCATTGAAGCCAGTTGAACCACTGTTTAATAAGCAGGTTAAAATCTGTGGAAGTCAGCAAAAACACTTTTTGCTAAGCAAGTTAAGAGCCGCGGAAAGCAGTTAAAATGCTGTATGGTAAGTCGGTTAACGGTTGTGTTAGCCAGTGGAAATACTGTTCGATAAGTCAGTTAAGAGCCGAGCCAATCCAGTGGGGACAATGTTTGATAATTAAGTTAGGATCCGTAGAAGCCAGTGGAAACATTGTTTGATAAGCCGTTAAAGAGTCGTGGTATTCTGTTGAAATAATGGTTATTATGCCGGATAAGAGCTGTGGAAACCAGTGAAAAAAAAAAATGTTTCATATGCCGGTTAAGAGATGTTAAGGCCAGTGGAAACACCATTTGCTAAGCCAGTCAAAACCCGCCTAAGCCTATAAATGGTGGACAGAAGGACAAGAGCAACAGCTCTGTCTAGTAAATCTAGTACTATTGATGGGAATCTCATCAAAAGTGTAACAAGAAATTAATTAGAAATTAACATTTATAAAAGCAAAAATTAAATAAAAAAATAACTATGAAATCACAATTAAAAACCAAAAAAAAAAAAATCATAAAGGAAAAGTATTTACAGTTCAAAAGCTTATGTTACATAACTCAATGAACTACCAATTACATCAAAGTTCAAGGAAATATAATTTTAATATTTATTAAATATGAAGACTTGAGTATATCACATCGGATTCCTTCTGGCTGGTTATTAAAAAGACGGGGTGCAGTTACATCGAAGAAGTGAAAAAACAGAGATTTCTTAATAGTAGGACAATAACTAAGTTACTACTGTTGACTCGAAAATTGTGAGATCCTTATAACCTAGCAGCTAAATAGCCAGATTTTTCAACAAATATTTTTAGAACTTTATAAAAATGCAAAAGCTCTTGAGGTTTTTAAATAATTCAAAGCTTGGGGTTCGGCGGTTAACTCTACAAAGAATTCTAGCAGCATGTTTTTGCTTGATAAGTAAAGGTTCGATTTTATTGTAATGAGTCCCACCCCATCAAGAGAGACCGTATTGTAGTTTGGATTTAAATAAACCATTGTAAACTAGAGTAATAATCGATCGACGGCAAAACAGGCTTAAATGGTAAATTTACCTTACAACCTTATTATAAGATAATACTCTAAAATGGAAGTGTGGTTTCCCAACTCATTCGAAAATTTAATAATAAACCTAAGTGAAGATGAAACCATTTGCGAAGAATACCTAAATCATAATTAACATCCATTGAAGAGTAGGAAAGGGCAGTATCATTTGCAAAAGCTGTAATTTTGCCTTTGGTTGATTAAAAAGCCAGCCAATCATATACATTGCCTCTAAGACCAACTTTATAAAACTTACTGAGTAACTGGAGTCTAGCTAAAAATAATTCAAAGGCCAAGGACAGATCTAATGCATCAAAAACATCAGCCCAAGGCGCATAAGTCAAATGAGATTTAAGAGTCACAAAATTGATTTTTTTTTCGAAAAAGATTGATATGTCCTGAATGTAACGCTGTCAACCTAAAAGCTAACTAACTTATGATCTGTAATTTGCAAGTCAAACACATCAGCCTTATAGTTTCTATCGTTGTTTCTTTGATATTCATTAAACATATATATGGTCTAAGCAAGATAATCCTCTAGTCGGTTTATTTGTTAATGACATAACTAAAAGACGAAAAAAAAGCTAGAAAGTTATCTACAACAGATATTTGAGGGAGTATGTCAATATTAAAATCACCAATAAGTATTTGGTTATTGCAGTTTTGACTACCCAAAAACACAGAAAATTCTTCCACGAAAGTCACTAAGGGTAGATGTAAACTCCGAAGCCCTGGTCTCTGATTTTTAAAAAGAGGGACAGACTTATGAAAATTTTTACAAGCAGTTTCAGACTGAAAAGCTAATTTCCTGTTCTCCCTGTGTGTACTGCCAATTTTGTTGAAAGAATAATATGAACTTATTGAAACTAGAGACTCCAAAATAATTGGTTTCAACCAATTTCATAAGTTTAAGATTGAGACTGCCCTATGGAATACCTCAGATGCCACCAAATCCTCAAGGTTTTCTTTGATTAGTTCTCTTATTTGTTCACCTGCAGAAGTATATTTTCCAAGAAGCCATTTGAACCAAAGTCACAAAGTTGAATCATACAAAGAACTTTACCCATACTCAGGCTTTTCTTCTTCAGAAAATAAATGACGCACCTGCAAAAGTATCAATTCTCTACATCAACAGACCCCTTAAACTCAAACAACGAACTGCACAACTTTTGTAGTGCAGTTATAATCTTTCAGATAAAATCTAAAAGTAATAAGTTTTGATTGTGTAACCAAGACGAAGATAAACGTTTCCTTGAAACTGAGTTCCTTTTGGAAGCCTCATTGTAATTCAATTCGAGTATATTAACCTTCGATATTAAACAAAGAAAACAAAAAAAAAAAAGAATCCATTCGTCCAAGAGTTCTTGATTTTATCCTGCGATGATACGTTTGGGGCGCGTGAGTATAAAACGTGCCATCTTCATTCTTACATAAAGGTTTTTATGATGGAGAAAATGGGCTCCGTTCGGAAGCCTTTCATCTGAATCTGACCAAAAGCCACAGATGGTGATATTTATATAATAAAGATAACTCATAAATAATTCAAAAATGAAATAAGAGCCAGAGACTCAGTGGCATTGTCGGTCCAGCCTTCTTTTACCTCTTCTCTTCTCCTCGGCCCTGCTTCTTGAGTAATTCTCAGGTATCAGGTTTAAAAGTGAAAACAACAGAATTTGGCCGCTGGCAGTGACACTATTGTTTTCATTTCTTTTTTTTTTTTTTTTTTTTGTTTGGGGATATTATTTTTGTATAACTTTGGCTATCAATAAATTATGCAAAATTTTGACTTTTGATGAAAAATTTATATCGAGATGTTTGTTTGTAAATCTTCAATCTGGGAGTGGCTCATGATGGGTCTACGGAATTTAATTTAAGTTGTTGTTAGTCAGGGATATTAGTAATAGTCATTTCGAACTTAGATGAATTATTTATTATTTAAGTTTAACTGTAACTTATGATTAATTTATGATTATGTATGAGTTCT
This sequence comes from Philhelius festivus, assembly GCA_963931855.1. NCBI lineage: Eukaryota > Metazoa > Arthropoda > Insecta > Diptera > Syrphidae > Philhelius > Philhelius festivus. The sequence goes on from OZ007556.1 coordinate 209,580,617, forward strand.
TAGCAAAGCTATCTTTAATTACTTTTAAATGGCTGTCTATTAGATGGCAATTATACTTACTTGTTAGTTGTTTGACGGAAACATTTGAAATTCCCATTTATAGAACTTATAACTTTTGTATTTACAGAACCGGCTTACGACATTTAAGTTTAAGTTTGACCAGTATTTATGAAAGTTTGCACTATTTGCGTGGACAAATTTATAAATTCTTAGAAACTTCTAGTTCATTTTCCATTCTGCATCAACGACGACGCACGGTGGACTGTGGTTTGAAATGGAAAAAGTCATGAAAATTCGATGTTTTCGTTAGATAATTCATTTTAAATTTCATTAAGGAAAATAAACAGAACTCCAAAGATAGCTACCATACCTATTTATTGTTTATAGACCTCTTTAAAAAATTGAACAATTTTTCTCTGGAGAAGGCAAAAAATTACTTATTCAGATTTCTGTGTTTTCTTTTTAGCAAATATAGCATATTTGATAAATTTAAGCTTTTTTTAAAAATAAATTTTAAACTAAAAAAAGTTTTGTGTTTGTAAAAACTAGATCTCTAGGTTGTTATCAAACTTTATATAACGATGATTGAGAACACTAAAAAAGGGGGTACAGCAAGCCCGTCTGTCTTCTTGTATGGCTCTGCCTAGACCTCCAACCTGAATATCTGAAGTGATTTTCTATAAAATTTTTACCTATAATATTAACCACCACAACAGTTACAATAGTTTCAATCAAAAATACAAAGAAAAAGCCGATGGTCTCAGTTGCCAGTGATTTCAGTGTCTCTACTTTGTAGATTTATCTAAGGAGTAGTGTAATATGTAATGTAATGTAAGAATACAATCTTTTGTGAATGCAATCTTCAATAATCATTCATTCCATTCAATTTAAAGATTACATTCATTGACTTCACTTTTAGATTTCAACTTCACATTATGCAATCACTATTCATTTGACATTTAGAAGAATGAAATCTTTCATCATTATTCTTCGCATTATTTTGCATTTTTTGTATTCATTTTATTGCATTCTTTGCATACTGCTTTCCCTCTTTATCCTTTGTTGCCATTTTAGATGTGGCAGAGGCTCATAGTGTTTTTGGAATAGAATTCAAAAAATGAAAAAGAAATGAAAATAAATTCAAAAGAATGTAAAAGACGAATAAAAGGAATGAATACAAAGAATGTAAAAGAATGCATTCAATTGATTGCCCTTAAATAACTGGGGAAAAACTATTTCTTTAAATGTCAAATGAATGGTGATCGCAGAATTTAAAGTCAAAGTTTCCAAGTGAAGTCAATGAATGCCATCTATTAATCAAAGATTACATTCATAAAATATTGCATTCTTTTATAACTCTTCCTTCTGCAAAAAACAGATTTTTTTTTATTATCGTCTTTCTCAATAACTACTTGACCTATTTTGATCAACTTTTTTTGCGAATAAAAATTTCTGAAAAATATTTTTTTGAAGTTTGAAAATTATTCAAAATTTGTTATAAACATTTTTATATCTCCCAGAACAAGTGATGATATTTTTTAAATTACAATAGAATGTTGTTACGGCGTAGTTACATATAGTGAGTACAAATGCTTTGCATTCAATGGGATATAAAGATGTATTTATGAGTTCCTCTCTACCTAAAGGCCACAAGCATGCTTTTTTTTTTTTTTTTTTTATATAAACTACAGGCGCTCAAGGGATTATGATTATCTACTCTTTAAATGTTTCAACACAGCGCGGTTCACGCCCGCGGGAAGGAAGGAAGAGAAAATGGATAGGAAAGATGTGTGGCACGATGTTCTGAGACTGAAGGTGGTTGTCTCAGATTTTTTTTATCTCCAGGGATGGCGGCTGAACTAAAGCGGAGAAATGCCGTGTCTTATTTCTATGTAACTTATAATTCACATTATTTTATTCGTATTGATCCTTGTTGGGCATACTAGTTTAACTCAATCACATGTTGTTAGTGTTATGCCTAAACAACATGTAATGAGTAAACCAGCAACCCATTGATGACAATTTTTAGAAGTCGTCGAGGAAGATTTTTCAGACCCACTTCGTTGTATTAAGATAAGAGATCAAGTCTTTGATCTTCAGTTCATATAGTTCGTTGAGGTCGTCGAGGCATAACTTTCCAAAGAGTTGGCCTGTCATTTTGTTCAGAGCAGGGGGCCAATTCTCTTTCTGTGAAACTGTGAAGTGATAAGTTTTTTCACAACTTCACACACTATCCGATTCGCAAATCATGAAAAAAAATTAATAAAATGTCAAAATATTTTCAAATATTAAATTTGTTTTCACACTCAAACGATTTTGTCAAAAGCCCTGATAAAATATGAAAATTACAAAAACAACATTATGCTCAAAAATGAGTATCGTGTATCTAAAATGAGAGCATTTCTCATTTTAGTACTGTTTAGTACATGTTTTGACAAACATTTATCAGAATGAGTTCCAGAATCGCCTTATGTGAGTTCATGAAATGTAAAAATGAAAAATGGCTGTGAAAACTGAAATGATAACTTTTTTATCACTTCACAGTTTCACAAATAGAGAATTGACCCCCAGGACATTTCTTGCTAATTTCCACAACTACGATAATGAGAATTGTAAGGAATGTCTTTTCGCTGCACGTTCCCCCATTGGCCAGTGTCCAGTGCATGTTGCAACTACTCTGGCTTTTTCTTGCCTATGGGTCTGTATATAAGGTCCTTTGTTGGTGACTTTTTATAGGTGGGCCACACCTTTCTAGACATAATACAGTTTTTTAAACTATTCCACCTACGATTGATTTGTGTGAGAATTATTGAAGAGATTTTGCCCTTCATAACACCAAGAGGAATGCGGGGTTGATCAATGCCTGGGTAGCTTAGGCCGTTCATTTCCCTCTATTCCAATGTGATCGGAAACCCAGATCAGAGCGACATTTAGATGCTCATGCTCACAAGTTCAGCTCGTTGAGAACCAGAACCTGATGCCTTCAAAATCTCAATCATTCATGTGTTCGTGTTGCTGGTAGAAATATTGGAATAATACTGTTTGTATTCCTTAGACAGTGCCTCTCAAACGCCCAAATCTTTTCCATTTGAGATGGAGCAACGTTGAACCACACTGGGCATCCAAAGGCAACCATTGACCCGATATGTCTGTCGAAATACAAATACTGATGCAACCAGATGCCAAGATATTCTACTCGCCAGTGGCTGTCCATGTGACACTAAGATCACTAGCTTGCCCCAGTTTTTTGTCGTATCTCTTGAAGATCCATGCAACTGATTCCTAAACAGAATATTTTCAGATTTTAAAAGTGGATTTTCAACTTCCAGTCATGTAGAAGTCATTTGGTGCTCGCCTTTTGGTGCTGTTCTTTACGCTATTAGATCGTCGGCATACACAATTGCCTGAGTTAGACTATCTATCATATCGCTTGTGTAAATACTTAATAAACTCGGCAAGTTTCGTTAAGACTTTAAATGGTTCAACAAGAAGAAAGAAAGTCTACAAGATTCATGTGGTATCACAATGGACCAACTTTTGTTCTAATAATGTCAAATATTCACGCTGACAGCTACACTAACCTAACGTAACCTAAGTCTGCTAAACATAAGAGCAAATTCGTGCGACTCAGTTCTGACGGAATATCTTTTTGGAAAATACTCTGGGTAAGTACTTGAGAAAAGGATTAAAGTGCAGGACGTCTCTCTGTTCGTATATAAACGGATTGCTAATAGCGTCGGATCCATGTTTAGTCTTTGGCGGTCATATTGTTTTGGCTACGTCTGTCTGCCAAATCTGTTGTTGATTATTAAGTCACTGGTGCCATATAACTATAGTAGGTTGATCGTTTAAACACCATTTAAAACCCATCAGTTTGGAACTGACAACTTTAAAGTAAGCGTATCTACCTTCATATAACCTTCCCGACTTTACTTGTCGTCATTTACTTCTCATTAAATTTACTTAATTAATTAAACAATTCGTCACCACAAGAAAAGAACCTGATACGGTTTTATTGTCTTTTGTCAATGTCAAGAATAAAGTCGTCTCTACTACTCTAATTACGGGTACCCCATTTTTCAGCAAAACAAAACAAAAAGATACTCGGAAAGTGCAATTAATTAACAATGGAGATATGTACAAACATTGAGAAAAAAAAAACGGAATTGCTCATTACAAAAACAGTTACTCATTGTTGCATAAAGTAGTGCACTTACCATTCCTTCAATACAGCCCACGCAGACAGAAGACTGTCTCATGTTAGATATTATGTGACCTCAAGAGATAAGCAACAACAATGACAGACATTAAACTAATTGTAATGCATCGCCATCAAGAAGCTAATAGATAAGTAAATTACACTAAAAAGACCCAACAACAACGAAAGAAGTTTCAAAAAAAAAAAAAAGACATAGACGATTCGACAGAAGAAAACAATGGAAAATCTTAATTCCAAGTTCAAGGTAGACATTAAATTATAATAAATCAATTTTAATTTTTTGTATTTGTGGGGAATTTAATTTATGAGATTACGTTCACGTTTAAGCATTACGTAACGAAGAGTAATGCGTTGGTTATTTATGTGACCAACAATGATAGTCGATCTTTCGTTGAACTTGACGACTTTGACGATGACAGAAAATGTGTCAAGTTGAAGTTGAAGTTTATTTAACATTTTGTGTGTGATATATTGCGAATTGATGGAAGGCAATTTATTTTGAGTGTTTTTGTTTTTTGTTGTATTACCTGACTGGTAAATGATAAATAGAAAGGAATAAAGAAGAATATCCAATTGGATCTCAAGTTACATATTATGCAAAGAATATATTCTGGCAAGCCCACGGCCTTTGAAAATCGAGTTCCAATTCATTACAGTTTTTGGTAAAAGGTGGAAAATTTCTAGAATTATTTTTCTATTAACTTTTTTAAATATATATTTTGTTTAGATAATGAAAACTAATATTAAAGAGCTTTTAAATAAAATGCCGGTTAGTTTTTAAGTCATAATAAATCATTACAAAAACAAGTCATTCTGACAAATAAAAATGGCTTTCCGAATCGTTGTTGATTTGTTGTTTTTTTTTTAAATATCGAAAAAGGATAAGAAAAGCAATTTTGATAGTTTCTTGAAATGAAATAAAGCTTTTACCAAATAGCAGAACATCATTCTTCGGCTTATTTACAAACATCAAAATCTTCGATTTTGTTAAAGTGACGTTTGTTTATGTATAGTTCTGAAAGTAAACACTGAATATTGTATGCGATGTATTAAGTGATAAGAAACACTTCGTTTTGCATTTTTAGATCTGTGAAATTCATCAAAGAAATGGCTTTATCTTTTTTTTTCAATTCAGCCTAAAATCTTTTAGGGGCTAACTGACGTATGGAGGAATTTCCGAGTAGAAGAATTTAAACCCAAGTCAACGGAGCGAGTGGAACAAAGTTGAACTAAATCTATTTAAATTAAAGGGAGGCGCAGTACCTTTTAAAGTGCGCAGGCCTAAAGTCTCCATAGGACTTGCATCCCATTTGACTGAGACAAAAGTTCCAAATCAATTCCGGAACTCACTCGAATGGGACAAAAGTTCCATCGGGAGATATGTCCCTTCAAGCAATGTGTTCTTTACACCATACTGTTGATTTAGAAAACTAATGGAATAGACGCCTATTTGGCGACTGAACATACCCTAAGCAATGAAATTACTTGAGTGGGACAGAGAGTCACTCAATGAAATATTGGCTAAGAAACTGTTGACTTAAGCGCCTGCCAGACGCTTATTATTCTAATTACGGAGCAACAATTGTAAAATGATTTTTTGTTCATAATTTTGTAAATTTCTTAGGCCAATTTTACTTTTTGGGACTTATGTCCCAATCAAGTAGAACATAAAACTCAAATCAAATTTTAAACGTATTTTTAAGTTTCTCACCAAATTTTAAAATTTAAGGGGATAATGTCAGTACGGTTAAGATTTGTACAAAACTTTGAACAGAAAAGTCATATTAAAATTTGTTGCTCCATTAATAGCATATTGAGTTGCCTAGCAGCTTCCAAATTCAACAGATATGTAAAGTCGATCGCATTCCACATTCGTGTAGTGCGGCTTAAAAAACAATCTCTGTACGTCCGAAATTGGACTCAAAGGTTGACTGATGAGCATTCCTCGATGTACGGGTATTACGGTTGAATTGTTTGAGGGGAGGAGTGTAACTGGCTATTTAATTATGGCACTGTTTATAAAACTAGCGGTTAAATAATGATAGACATGAAGCATTGCGGCGGTGCTCGAGAGATTCAAATAATTCGGTTATATTTCTATCACCTATCATTTTTAAAGCGCTTTTTTGAATTCTATCCAAGAGACTCAAGTAGGTTATTGGAGCACCTGTCCAAATATGGGAATTATACTCAAGCTTTGGGCGAACATAGGCTTTATTACAGCCAGATTAGAAGGGGTAAAAAAACTTCTTGCATCGGCAGAGAAAACCTAAATACTTAGCAGCGTTTTTGGCGACGTAAAATTTGTGATCACTCCACAAAAGATGGTCTGTGGTGCCCATACCTAGAACTGAAAGGGAGGGTAACGCTTTAGCGACAGTAAACAGCATTGAGTTTTCGAAACATTAAATTCTACACGGTTTTTGATTCTCCATTCTAAAATGCTGTGAAAATCAGTAATTAATGAGTTTATCATAAGATGCCTTTGGAAGTCCACATCCGAAGGAAAAGGGTGTTAATCTAAAAACGAATATGAAAATCTGAGGGTACTGTCGTCAGCGAAACAATTTAGTGAATTAGACGGTTTAGACAAGAGATCATTTATGAAATTAAGAAAGAGTGTCGGACCGTTTATTTTGTGGATATCAGATTTGAAACCGTCCAATAGTACTTGTAGTTAACGATCCGTTAGGTAATTTCAAATCCATCGAAGAAGAGTTTTATCGATACCAGAAGAGCACTTTTTCGATAAAGTTGCTTAACTCTATCAAATGCCTTTGAAATATCAAGTATTGTTACTTTTGTTTCTCCAAAACGATGTAAAGACTGGTTGCATTTTTCGGTGAGATATACCATCAGTGGACCTATTGCTACGAAAGCTATACTGACGGTCATTAAGAAGCTTTCGCTCCTCAAGATATTTCTTAAGCAGAAAATTGATCAGCGTTTCCATGACCTTAGAAAGAAGGGACCTTAGTGCAATTGGATGATAGTTAGAGGGGGAGGAGGATTCGCCTTTTTTAGGGACTAGCTGGACAATCGCTGTTTTCCTTCCACTCGGAAAGAGACCTGTAGAGTAAGACCCATGGAAAAAACTTAAGCAGTTGTATTGGCAGCGTTGTTTCTTAGAATTTTTAAAAGCCCAAAAGGATTTTAGGTCTCCTGAAATTTGTGATTGGATATTCATCAAATATTGTCCTTACCAAAATTTAATTAAAAAATTTACGCAATTGAAAATAGAGACTTCTGTCAATTTCAGATTAAGTTTTTTTTTAATGTTTTGAAGAGTTTATTTTTAAAATTTTATTTTTAACAATTTCGATAATAAATAATAATAAATAAACGATCCGTAAATATATTATAAATACATAAAAAAAATTCAAAATATTTATATTTTTTTTAATTGAGGGATTACTGACTGACCTACCATATTGTATAACTCTTTTTCCATTTTTCACGTTCTTACATATTATTCGCATAATGTATTTAAATGAAATTGGTTATTCAGAAGCTTGTAAAATGTTAAAAAATATTATATATAAAAGCATAAAATAAAATAATTTTTTTTTTTTTGAAAATTCAATATCTCAAAAACAGGTCAATTATTATTTTTTAACTCAATATTGGCGCATACAATTTTTTTTAAATGTTTTAATTTTTTTTAAATAAAACTTATTTAAAAAAAATAAACCTTATTAACGATCTTTTTAAAAATTATAAAAGTCTCTTAAGCATAAGAGCAAGCTCGTGCGACCCAGTCGTCCAAAGATTTGGTATTTCATTTCCAAGTTTAAGGCAAAACATTTTGGAATCATTTCATATGTAGATGAGACATATGTGCCAAATTCGATTTGAATTTTTCTGTCCACCTAAGTAGGGTATACGTTTAAAAAAATTTACGTTATATATTTTAAATGGTTTTTTCAGCTTATTATTATTTTATTTTTTTTTTTTGCATTTTTCCCAATGTCTTTTAACTTTTAAGATATTGTTAAAAAATAAGTAGAAGACTAGATATTTTTTGTTTTTATATTAGTTTCACACTTTCTAGTACCACTTTGTGGGTATGGTGGTTACACTTCATGACCACTTCATGTATTCTTTATTTTCTAGTCGATTCAATGAGAAACCACTTTCATCATCATCATCATCATCGGCTCGACAACCGGGTTCCGGTCCTGGCCTCTTTCAACAAGTCTCTCCACCTATCCCGGTCTCTAGCCGACGCCATCCAGTTGCGCACCCCAAGGCTTCGGGCGTCCTGGTCTACGCCATCTCTCCAGCGCAAGCATGGTCTACCACGCTGTCGTCTACCATAGAATGTACCACAAAGAACTTTCCGAGCAGGTTCCTCTTCGCTCATGCGAGCTAGGTGCCCTGCCCACCGGAGTCTACCGAGCTTAATTTTTGTCACGATATCTGCTTCTAGGTAGATTGCGTACAATTCATGATTGTACCGTCTCCGGAATCGTCCTTCCTCACATACGGGGCCAACAATTCTCCTTAAGACTTTTCTCTCGAACGCAGCTAAGAGGTCGGAGTGCCTTTTGCTAAGCACCCAAGTCTCGGATCCATATGTGAGTACTGGCAGGACCATGGTCCTGTACAGCAGCAGTTTTGAAGTTATGGTGAGATTTCTGGATTTGAAGAGCTTTGACAGACTATAGTAGGCTCTGTTGGATTTGAGAAGCCGCCCGCGTATTTCTTCTTCTATATTGTTATCGGCTGCTACTATTGACCCAAGGTATTTAAAGGATTGCACCACTTCAAATTCGTGCTCCGCTACCTTGATTGTTTGACCAACTGTTCCTCTCGCATTCGACGCCACCATGTACTTTGTTTTACCTTCACTAATGTGCAGCCCCAGATTTTGTGCCGCCTGCTCGATCTGGATGAAGGAATCGTGTACAGCTTGTTCGGTTCTTCCGATGATGTCGATGTCGTCTGCGTAAGCCAGTAACTGGCTGGACCTGTTGACGATGGTCCCTCTTGTTGCCGTGCCAGAGTCACGGATTGCTTTCTCCAACGCCAGGTTGAAGAGGAGGCAGGCCAAACCGTCCCCTTGTCGGAGTCCATTAAAGATGTTGATTGGTCTGGATAGCAATCCGGCTATTTTTACTTGGCTTGTTACGTTGGTCATGGTCAACCTACATAGTCGTGTCAATTTATTTGGCATGCCGAACTCTCTCATGGCTTTGTAAAGCTCTACCCTGGCTATGCTATCATAGGCGGCCTTAAAGTCTATAAACAGATGGTATGTTGGGATGTTAAATTCTAGACATTTTTCCATCGCCTGCCTAAGGGTAAAGATCTGATCAGTTGTTGATTTGCCTGGAATGAAACCACACTGATATTGTCCGATGACGGTTTTAGCGTATGGGGTTATCCGGTCTTGTAGGATAGAGGAGAGTATCTTATAGGCGGTACTCAACAACGTGATACCTCTATAATTGCTGCACGTTGTGACATCTCCCTTCTTATGTATGGGGCATATTAAACCTTTTCGCCAGTCTTCTGGCATTTCTTCCTGCTCCCATACGTGTACTATAATATCATGCCATTGCTTGACGTAAGGCTGGCCCGCCGTGATGGAATAATTCGGCTGGTATGCCATCGGCTCCCGGGGCTTTGTTCTGTTTAAGCCGGCCTATAGCCTTCTCAACCTCTTCTATGCTTGGTGGCGGCAACATAGGGTTTTCTTCTTGAAGTAGTGGAGCCTCCACTTCTGTAGTGAGCTGACCATTTAGCAATTCATTAAAGTACACTTCCCATCGCTCCAGTATGCTTTCAGGATCGGTGATCAGATTTCCCTCCCCGTCCTTGCAGTATGTGCAGCGTGGTGTGTACTGCGTCATGTTTCGGACGGATTGGTAGAACTTCCGCGCCTGGTGCGGACCTCGCTCTCGGCTATTTTCTATTTCACAGATTAGGTTCTTCTCCCAGGCTGATTTTTTTTGTCTGTGTAGCCGTTTTTCTATTCTTCTGAGCTCTTTATATTCCTCTTCGCGTGCCCGCGTTCTATGAGATTGTTGCATTGCTCGGTACGCAACATTCTTACGTTCAGTCGCTAGCTTGCATTCATCATCAAACCAGTCGTTCCGATTTTTACGACTGCTGCCTAAGATGGAGTTGGCAGTACCAATGACAATATTCTTAAGGCGTGTCCACTTCTCATTTACGCCCAGCATACTGGCTCCAGGACTTACTCTCCCTAAATCAAGTGATTCTAGGGCGAGTCCTAACGCATTACCAAAGGTGTTACTGGTGTTTTCATTGCGCAGGGCAGCCGTGTTGATTCGAACCTGATCGGCGGATGCAATGCGTCTTCGCAAGGCAATCCGCCCTCGGAAAACCATACCAACAAGATAGTGATCCGAGTCGATATTGGCACCTCGGTACGTTCGTACCGTCATCAAGTTCGAGTAGTGGCGACGGTCTATCAACACGTGGTCTATTTGGTTACGAGTGACTCCATCAGGTGATACCCAGGTGGCTTTGTAGATATCTTTACGCGGGAACCTGGTACTCGCAACGACCATGTTTTTCGATGCTGCCAATTCTAAGACTCGAAGTCCATTGTCATTAGTGTTCTCATGCAAACTATGGGTGCCTGCGTAATGCCTGAATACCGGCTCCCGACCTATTTTTGCGTTCAAATCCCCAAGGATGATTTTAACATCATACCTTGGGCAGGCATTGAGGGCCCTCTCGACTTGTTCGTAGTAAGTCTCTTTTTCTTCGTCTGAGGACTCCTCCGTAGGTCCGTGAACGTTAATGAGGCTGATGTTCGTAAATTTGCCTCGCACGCGAAGGGTGCATAGCCTTTCGCTTATAGCGTTAAAGCCAATGATAGTAGACTTCATTTTTTCGCTGACTAGGAAGCCTACCCCGAGCACATGGTGTTTTGTATGACAGCTGTAATATACGTCATATTCTTTCTTCTGTAAAACACCATTCCCTGTCCATCTGATTTCTTGGAGAGCTGTTATGTCAGCTTTATATTTTGACAGGGCATCGGCTAGCTGCTGAGCAGCTCGAGCTCTATAGAGCGATCGTACGTTCCATAAGAAAATTCGTAAATCGTTTTTCCTTTTTCTTTGCGTTGGTTGTCGTCGTGTGATCAGTCCGTTTCCGAGGCTTGTTGTCGTTCTCGAAATTCTCTTAGTTTTACGGGACAGGGAATTAACCTGTCGCCAACCTGTGGAACCAGCCTGATCATATTAGCCAAACCTTTTTAAAAGGCTTGTTTCTAGCGGCCGCCGCGAAGAGGCTATGATCACACTTCCACCAGTCCCGAATAGTTACGGCACGTGCATGTTTTCGTATGCTACATGTTGTTCCCCCTATTCGTCTGATGGCTGACCGCCCAGACTTTATGAACTGTTATTCTATCAAAAAATTTAAAAAAAATGGTCTAGAAATATTGAATCCCAGAAAAAGAAATAGAAACAAAAATTTCATAAATAAACTCCTTTTAATGAAAAACCACAAGCTTCCGCAAAAATGTGACTCAATAATCCGTTTTCATTTACAAGCTTTAAAATTCCACCATTCTGGTTTGCTTCCGTTAAGCTTAAGTGCTTGATTTAATTTCCATGTAAATGACAAATTCTTTTAACGAAAACACGTTTTCGTTAATACTCGCTACTCACTCTTGCCGGAAAACTGTCACTCTTGATATTTTGCATAACCGGAGGAAGCCAATTTTTGCTATCAAACGGGACTTCCTTCCTCTTTAATGCCATCACTTTTTGCTACATCCTTATCACAGAAAAAGTGTTTTTCCATTAAATGCCAAATATAATGTTTATATCCTGAGATGAGAGGATAAGAGGACTCTGTTGAAAATGGAGTGACAATTCTATCAAAAATTTTCTTTGCATATTTTTGTGATTTTTTCCTTTTTCTTTGTGAAACCGCAAAAAAAAATATCAAGCTTATCGAATCAATTTAGGTCATTTAGCGGTGGCTTTGAAGTGGTATTACCAGCTTAAGACATTACCGACACATTTGACATCAAAGGTTCTAGGTGGTTAAATTCATCATTGCAAGATTGCAACACTTCACCCACAATGTTGTAATGAATGACAGCTATACAGGGTGTCTTTTTTGTTATACGGAATTTTTGGTGCCAGTAACTTCATCAAATTAACTGTAAATTATTTCTTAAGCAAATTTTTTTTTTTTTTTTTTGTTTTAACAGCATAATCATTACATTTTGGTTGTAATCGCACAATTTACACAGAGTTATGATAATAATATCTTGCTACTGAAAAATGATTTAATGTTTGAAAAACGATAAGTATGTATGTTGAAGAGAATTTGTAATGGAAAGGAAAAGCTTATAAAACCTTTCATTGAGAAGAAAAAAAAAAAAAGAAAAAAAAGAATTATATATTTTATATTATTTAGTTAAATCTAATATCACAGTTATTTTAAATTATAGTAAAAAAAAAATAAATAAGTAATGCAAACAGAAAATAAATAGATATATAAATAAATAAATAAATCAATAAATAATTAAATAAATAAATAACAAAATAACTAAATAAATAAACAGTTAAATGAGTAAGCAAGCGAATAAATGAACAAATAAATAAGCAAAAATAGTTAAGTACATAAATAAATAAATAAAAAATTAAATAAGTTTATTAATAATGTTTATAATAATATGTTTTTTTTTTCGGGAATCACAAATTAGTTTACAAGATTTGTAATCAAGGGATTATCTGACAAAGAACAATTACATGAATATTTTGTAGAGAGTTTATAAATTCTTGAAGAAATAGTGTCGATACTGGCCCTATCATGTAGTTCAAGTGTTGAAAAATGCCAAGGAAGCTTAAGTGCTAGTTTAAGAATTTTATTTTGTGCTATTTGCAATTTTTTTATATGTGTCTTAGCACAGTTTCCCCACACGGGGCAGCCATACAACATAAACGATTGAAAAATAGTTTTGTAAATAATGAGCTTATTTTCTGCACTCAGCAGTGATTTTCTGTTTATAAGAGGATACATTATTTTAATGGTTTTATTAACTTTATCCAAGGTGTTTGAGATCTGTTTGTTATATGTTAGTTTTGAGTCTAAGGTTATACCAAGATACTTTGCACTGTCATTCCAACTGATATCTACATTATCCATTTTAAGATTGTTGCTAGGGAGGAAGCAAGTTTTCCTTTTTCTCGTGAAAAAGATAGCTTGCGTTTTCAAAGGGTTCACCTTTATCTTCCATTTATTAAAGTATCTTAAAAGTATATCCAAACCTGATTGTAAGTTGGTTTCAATAACGGAACCAAATACATCAGATGAATAAATTCCTGTGTCGTCTGCATATATAGCAAATTTACAGTTGGGAAGTTCCGGGAAGTCGGAAGTGTAAATATTGTATAAATATGGGGCTAATACTGAACCCTGTGGTACACCTGCAGGAATATTGTGCTGGGATGAAAAATTATTATTAACAGAGACTACATATGTACGATCTGTTAAAAAACTTTGGATGAGTTTTACTATATAATCTGGAAACCCATAACATAGCATCTTATGAAGTAAACCTTCATGCCAAACAGAGTCGAAGGCCTTTTCCACATCAAGTAATACTAAACCTGTTGATTTCTGTTCAGAAAATGAATTTTTGATATGTCTTGTGATTCTATCTACTTGGTGAATTGTGCTGTGGTGATTTCTAAAACCGAATTGTTCCTGTGGTAGTATGTTTTTTTCTTCTAAAACTTTAGAGATTTTCAAACTAATAATTTTTTCAAAAAGCTTACCAAGAGAACTTAGCAAACTAATTGGTCTGTAATTAGTCGATAAATTTGCAGAACTTCCAGGCTTAAGAATAGGGATTATTTTGGCTTTTTTCCAATCTTTTGGGAAGTACTGCAGCTTAATACATGCATTAAAGATAAACAAAATAGCTTTCAAACCACGTTTAGATAATTTTTTTAGATACAAATTTTTTAAGTTGTCTAAACCGGACGATTTACGAGTATTAAGATTAGATATTATATTATTTAACACTTCATACTTGATGAAATTGCTGTGATCAATTTGTAAAGGAGTTAAGTTTAAACTATTTATTGTATCACTGACCATTGCAATAGTTGTATTGTCTCCTAAGCCACAAGAAACTAAATGATTTTTTTGAAAGTTGGCTGCTAATATGTCAGCTTTTTGAGTCGATGTGAGTGCAGAATTTTGTAAATTGTCTAAAGTAGGAATTACTGTATACTTTTTTTTCATTATTTTGGTAATATTCCAAAAAGGTTTACTGCATTTGTCAAGACTTTGTAATTTACGATTCCAGCTATGATTACGAAATTCATTTATTTCAGTTTTGATTTGATCGTTTAAAGATTTGACGTTCTGTTGATATATTTCTAGCCTATATCTTTGCCAGTGTCTTCTTGTAGCATTGCGAACTTTAATTAAATTTAAAATGTGCCGTGGAAGTTGTTTATTGTTAATAGCACACTTCAATTTCTTTGGTACTGACTGATCAATGGCATCTTCTATATATTTTGTGAATTTATTTGTATAATCATCTATTTGCGAGCAATTAGTTACGGTCTCAACGGTTTGGCTTTGGTTTTGTAGATTATTATCTATTAGCTTGCGATATTTTTTCCAATTCGCGTTTTTGTAAGCAAATGAACTTAAGCTTTCTTTTGAAAGAATGAAAACATTTGCATACAAAAAGTAATGACAACCTATGTTTGAATGTCATCGAAGAAAGAGATTATAATTATTATTCAACTATTTCCAATCTTTGATCTGTCATTTTTGAAAACTTATAACTTTTTAAACATTCAAAATATTTAAAAAGGCTTCAAACAAAGCCTCTTGCAGAGCTAAACGTTAACAAGTTTTGTTATGACCAATTTTCAAGTAAAGCTCAAATTTGCCGAGATATTTTGACATCCCCATTAAAATTTAAGATGGCGACTACCACTTCTGAAACATGAAGGAGGATATTTTTGTTGGATTCTTTTAGTAAAATCTTTTCTCTACTATTTTTAAATATATCTACGGACTTCGATTAAGCTCATACTGCGATGCAGGGCGGAGGTTTCAAATGTACGAGTACCTCTGTGGAGAACTTTTAAAATTATGTAAAAAGATGTGGGCGTATCTTCGGTTATATCACCATCAGTATAACAGTTTAACAGTCGGTTATTTTGATAAATAAGGAATAAACTCATTTACAGTAAATAAATGGCGCCAAAAAAAATACTTTCAAGAGCAAAAAACACCCTATACGCTTTTAATTAATAATTGGCCTTACATTCAAAATACCGACTTTGTGTGTACGGTTTAAATTCTGCAAGTCTTTTAATTTTTATTGGTTCACTGTGCAAAAAGTCGTAATCCACTTAACAGGTGAATCAACAACAGTATTACTCGTTTGAACGAGACAAGACGGAACTTCCAAGCCACATTAGGCTTGAAGAGAGGAGGGGGTGAATACGAAAAAAAAATATGTTCAGTCTATTGAGGCCTGCTAGTTCTGGTTCAGGTAAAACTTAAAAATACAAAAATTCTGAGGAAGACATGGCATACTCACTCATGTTGCAATTCCCTTGAGCTGTCCGCTTTTGAGTGTTGTCATTATTGTTCGTCTTGTCTATACTCGTAGCCCGTCTGCCGATGCGAGGGGCGGCGGGTTCGCGGCGTTTTTGTTATATTTTTCTCAGTCATATATTTTTGTTGTCTGATGTTGTCTTTCTGTGGTGCTTTTCACGCGAACTCTGTTTATGGGTAGGTCATTGCTTTTTGCGGTACTTCAATGTTCATGTCACAACTGAACGTAAAGTTGGTATTTTTTTTAAACTTGTTCTAATGGCAGTTAATTGTAGGAGAAGTTTTCCTTGCAATATAAAATGACGTTATGGCTTCTTTTGATTTTTTTTTTGTTTGTGCTTTGCTTTTACTCATAAATTGGATTAAAATCGTTGACTCAGCTTGACTTGAATTAATTTTTTTTTCTTTATGTTACTTTTTGTATTGTTGTGAATGGGGAATTATATTTCCGTGCAATTGACGGTAAGAAATACACTTAATGTGACTTGCGGTCATAAGCTTTTCGTTAAAAGAAAAATAAAGAAAAAACAACGAAGAAATTCATCATTGCAGAATTAGGAGATTGTTTTTTTTTTTTTGTGTTTTGTAAGAATTATTGTTATTAAAATTAACTCCGAAAAAAAGTTCACTACATATTCTTTCTTGTAAACATAACTAGGAAGGTGCAAAACCTTTTCCGAATTGTTCTTTCAAAAAGTCAGATCAGAAGAACACCGCAAAATTTCTTGAATATTACTTTGTTGGTGCAAGGAAATAATTCCTGGAAATCTTCTCTATATAGAATTCATTCCACTGTAAGTGAGAATCTGATCAACTTTCCAAAGAGTGATAATATATTAAATTTTTTTAGTGAGAAAGAAATTAACTTAGACGAAGGTACCTGTCTGACAGCCATAAAGGGAACGCAGCGGTGTAGCGTGAGAGGACTCGAAGAGAGAGTTAAATTCCTTGAGCCCGGGAAGCGAGCCCATCTAGGAATATCTGCCCAAGATCCAAGAGCCTTTTGTGAAAGTATAAAATTAGCTGTATAAAATGTTAGGTGGGAAATAATTCCACAAAATGTGTGAACTCTCGGTGAGACGATTCAATAATCATTTTTATGATTTTAAAAACTGCATATGATATTCTTCTAGGCAATGAAAATCGGGTTATGTAGGTATCAGGGAATTTTGTGGACCATTTGGCTTTGAGAAAGTTAAGCTCTCTATCACATAAAACACCATAGTCGCGTATTGACTCAGCGGTGGACATGGGTTGATAAGGGAGAAGTTAGAGATGGTTAGGAGATTGGATGAGTTCTCGTGGAAAAGTGACTGAATAGCATTTAGAAATATTTAGCTCTCATTTTTAGACAAAAGACAGAGAAACAGTCGAGATTAGCTAAAGAAGAAGAAGAGTATCATATGTCGAAAAAATAATCTTAAAAAACTTGGTATCATAGATGTAGAGTGAGATATGGGAATATTTGATAACTATAACTATCATTAAAAGTAAGAAAGAAAATAAGAAGCCCTAACTGGCTACCTTGTGGGACCCCAGAGGTAGCTAATAAATCATCAGAGAAGGCAGATATGAATCGAGCTTTTTAGAAACAGTTTTTCAGGTATGAAGAAATCCATCTTAAGAAGACAGGTTCAAGCCTAGAATGGGTAGGTTTGAATAGAAGTAGCTTATGTGAAATTTTGTCAAAGGCTTTAATGAAATCGGTTGAGACAACGTCGACTTCCTTTCCGTTCTCAAAAATACAAATTCAACGAGGTTAGTCGTTGTAGTTTTTTTCAGGGTTGTACTACCTCTTGCGAGAAATTCACAAATTCTCCAAGAGTATTTCTTGTCATGGAAAGTGCTGCTCATATGCCGTTTGGAATCGGCAGAAAATTGTAGGTCTCCTTCGTTCCTGGTGTGCGCACACAGGAATGGTTGAGAATTGTAAATCACTAGGTCCCGGTTCACTCCGAGCTGTTGCACCACCAAATTTATAAATTTAATTTAAACATTTACTAGAAAAATGGTGAATATATCGCGAAAACGTTTCGGAGTTTTGTACACAAAATTATTCACAAAGATCGTAAAAGACTTTTTTGTCTGAAATTTATTCTATGGTTGTCGGCAACAATGTTTAATTTTAGCAGGTCAACGGCTAATATCAAAAGGGAGCGTAACGGAATCCCGCTTTTTATAATCCCGTTTTTCAAAAATCCCGCAAAAAAAGTTTCAAAATACCGTCCTCTATAATACCGTCTTTTTAAAATACCCTTTTTTAAAATACCATTTATTAAAAATCCCCGTTTTTTAGAATACGTAGCTAAAACTTATTGATTTTATGTTGGTTATTTTCCAGATTCTTTAAATGCTAAAGAAACTTTGTATACAGTCCACCTCGCCCCTACCCCAAATCCTATAGTGTGCCCAAGCAGGTGGGTTGCAGATAACCCCCTGTTTATACGTAGTAATAAGAAAAGGGATTATAAGAGACGGGATTTTAAAAAGCGGTATTATAAAAAGCGGGATTATAAAAAAACCGGATTATAAGAAACAGGATTATAAGAAACAGGATTATAAAAACGGGATTTAAAAAAACTGGATTATAAAATGCGGGATATCGTACCCAACCCATACCAAAATGATCGCTCGTGTGCTATGTTTATGTTCAACATTACAAGGGTCTCATAATAGACCCTTGTGAGTGGGTGTGAATTATAAAAAAAAGAAGTAATGGGTCTAAAGCGTCATAAATTTTATAGACGAGTGATTTATCCGAATGGAGATCATGCGAATTGTCCCTAATTTTGACCCCATTTTTTTGACTTTGGGATTATGTCTAAGAAAATATCAACGCCAATGCTTCACCAACAGATTCGATATAGCTATCTTCACTGAGTCCAAGTCAGATGGGCGGTATTGTTGGCCTGCGTGTCGCCTAACTCGAATGCTACTATAGCAGCGGAATTCTATTCTTCAACGTCCTCATAAAGTTTGGAGAAATGTTCTTTCCATATTCTCAGCATGGACTGCGGTTCATCCATGCAGGCTTCGGCTCGTATTTTTGTGATGTTTTCTTGTACCTTTTGGAAATAACTTGCGAAGCTCATTCCTGCTATGGCATCCCCCTATTTCCTCGATAAAGCGCTTCTCATGCTCCTTCTTTTTCTTTCTGAGAAGCCGGTGTTCTTCTCTTCTCTTCTGCTCGTAGAGGTTGCGAGGAGCTCTGATTGACAGTAGATCGCCATGTTCTTTTGTGAATATTAACATGTTTGAACAGCGTACGAGCTACAAGAACGTCCCGCCCCACAGCGAAGTAGATCAGCCTACATTCGTTATCCGAAGTGGTGTCGTGCAGGCTACTTCTTCCAATCGTGTCACCAAAGATGTCTTCTCTTCCTAGCTTAGCATTAAAATCTCCAAGGACAATTTTAATGTCATAACTAGGGCACTGCTCGTATGTTTTAACTTCCCGGGTAGAAAATTATCTAGGAAACACTATCGAATAGCGTGGCCCTAGCTAGATTGGCCATTATATAGTAAATCCTATGCTGGGCCTAGACAGATGCAAGCCTGGCGGATCTTGACTAATTTATGCTTATCCTGGCTTTATATTGAACCTGGCTAGAACTGCCTATTTATTGGCTTTTCCAGGAGTATCTTAGACTGGGCCTAGATATTTTTAACTTGATGTAGCCTAGATATGAAACTTTTTCTTGGCGATATCTTGGCTATAGATAGTATCACCTCTTTATTGGCATTGTAACAAATAAACTACAAGGGACCTGGATAGTTTTTACTTGGTGTAGCCTGGATAAGGAATTGTATCTGGGCATTATATTGGCCTTAGCTAGTGTCGCCTCTTTATAGGCGTTCTCAGATTTTACTTATACTGGGGGTAGATAGTTTTTACTTGATGTATCCTAGATTTGAAACTTTTCCTTGGCGATATATTGGCCGTAGATAGTATCGCCTCTTTATTGGCATTGTAACATATAAACTTCAAGGGACCTGGATAGTTTTTACTTGGTGTAGCCTGGATAAGGAATTGTATCTGGGCTATATTGGCCTTAGCTAGTCTCGCCTCTTTATAGGCATTCTCAGATGTTACTTATACTGGGGCTATATAGTTTTTACTTGATGTATCCTAGATGTGCCTATACATAGGTATGTCTCTATAAAAGGCTATCCATTATCCTTCTAAAAACATAACTTTTTTGTTTTGGTCCTAAATCGCTATTTTTCAGATTCTTTAATACATATTTAAGTCTTTTAAACAGTATAATTAAAAGAGAGTTATTTGAGTAGCACTTTGAGACACGATATTTTATATATCACAGTGGCGCAATAGGTAGCGCACAAGCACGGCAAGCGAGAGGACTCGGGTTCGAATCTCAGTGGAGGTAAATTAAAAAAAAAAAAAAAATTCTTTCATTCCAGCAAAAAATCACTTAAAGAGTCGAATAATAGGGAGGCAAAGAAAAAATGAAAATAATCAACAATAATAAAAAAAAAAATTTTTTTAAGAATTGCCGTAGCTCTTGTGCTACTTGTGAAGACCCATCTAGGGCCCATATAGGAAGATCTAGCAAGGCCCATTATATACAGAGCATTAACAAATTAGCGAGGGACAAGCTAGATACTGCTCGGTAGGGCCATTATTGAAACTAAGAAAAACTAGCTGGGGCCTTGGCATTATCGAGTCGAAAATTCTACCCGGGTTATAGAAGCTCGTAGAATATTTCTTTAATGTCTTCATCTTTTTTCTCTGTTGGGCCATGCGCGTAAATGAGGCTTATGTTCACGCATTTTGCCTTAATGCGGATTGTCGTGAGGCGCTCGTTCACACAGCTGAAGCTCAAGTCTTTTTGCGACAACAAATCCACATCCAAACAAACGCTGCTTTTTTTCTCGATAGTAGTCGCCGTAGTAGATATCGCAGTCTTTTAATTTTCGTCACCCCGATCCATCCCTTCGCATTTCTTGGATGGCGGTAATATCTGCTTTGTAGCAGCTTAGGGCTTCCGCAGTCGAATTGCTCGTGGTCTATTAAGGGACTAATATTCCATGCACAGATCCGAAGATCGTTGTCCTTATTTCGTTTACATATTTCGTCATAAGCAAATCCGTCCGTATCCGAGGCTTGTTTTTAACTAAAATTATTTTTTGTGGCCGGGAAGTCTGCTCTTTTCGAGACTGAAGTATTGAGTCGTTGCAACCTGATTTTGTCCTTCCGTGAACAATTTTCAAATAAATGAGGTGCGTGATGCGATTAATCATAGATTACGCCGTCTCAAGTCGTTCCGTGCGACAAATGACAGCGATTTCGAACGTTGTCTTCTATAAGTTTCATTACTCATAAAAAAAAAAAAAACAATTACACATCAGATCAAAGGACACAAAAGATCCCACTTTAATTCTTCAAAACATTAACCACTCTAATGAAGTTCACTCTAATCCATAAAATGGTATTCACTCGACTCTAAGAATCTACTAATAAGGTTGTTGACGTCCTTTGATGATCCTACTTTAAGCAGATTTTTCAAAAATGTTGATGAAATAAATGCGAGAATATCTCCGTTGTACATGTATACATCCCTTGCTCTATCAATTTTCAGATTACCACTCCCTTTTTTGTTCGCCCAACTGAATCAAATGTAATTCATTCTAAGCTTTGGAGAATCCGCATTAAATTTCGGTCATTCAATCTATGGGAGCATTTTTATCTTACAACAATCCCCTTTTCCACAATCCCAAATTCTAATAAACCAAAGAAAAACAAGGACATAAAATTCAACAATATATATACCAAAGTGAAATTCTAATCCGGGAGCACAATTCTAGAGTTTAATGCACCCTTAAAGTATTTCTTGAAAGAAGAAAATACCAGAGATGCTCTACTGAAAGGATTTCCAAAAAAAAAAAAAAAAACACAAAAAGAGGAACAACCTAAAAGGTGAATCCAAAACCTCAACAGAAAAAAATAGTGAAATGAACGGATTTGAACTCTTAACCAACAAACCGAGCTCCATGCAAATATTTATTCGCCTGCGAATCGAGAGCAAAAAGGATTTACCTACCTTCGTCTTTTTTTTATAAAATTTATTTTTTGTCATCCTTTTTGGCCAAACTTTGGATTTTATGTAAACATTTAGCTGCTTCGTGCTTCAAACCAACCAATGCAGACTTGAAGGAGAATAAGGACTAAAGCACGTAGTAGTCAGTCGTAAGGACTTTTTCGCTAATTAGTCCGCACGAGCGCGGTTTATTGGCTGATAATGTTGAGTAGGGACACAATGAGCAAGAATAATGGGTTGCACGCGTTCAATGTCCTTCAGAGGATATCTTTCAATACCTTCAAGGACCTGAAGACAGCGCACGGTGCAGCGAAATAAAGAAGGGTAACGAATGTAAACAAAGAAAATAAAATTTCGGCACAAAAGATTGAAACTGGGGGACTAATATACCCAGAAGCTATGTACAGTGAACTTAAGAAAATGAAAACAAATTACAGGATGTTGCCATAGATTGGGGGAGGGAGTTGGTGGGGTGATTTAAAGGAGGGTGGGTGCTTATTTTGGATATTTCATTCCAACATTAATTTCGTGATACAAAACACCGGCCGGCAACCGGCTTTTGTATTCAAAACATTCGTCGTAAGGTGAAAGCCGGCTTTATGAGGCAAACAACCCCTGTAGATGGGGGTTTCGTTTCTGTGTTATTCCTATTCTACATTGGGGATGTTTTTGATCTTCTTATAAGGAGCAAAAGACTAGAGAGCACATGGTTGCTACTGAGAACAATGACGACGATAATGGGGGTGTGAGAGTGGGTGGAGAACGGAAATGACGTCTATGGGTGTATCACTTGTGTCGAGTGGCAGACATTCATTCATATTCACCCCCTGCGCACAACTTGACGATGGGAAAAGTCAAAACGACGACGACGACCCTCTGTACTCGTAGACACAACAAACCAACATGGGTCGATATTTGAGGAATTTATGAATATTGTTGGTAAGGTTTGTGCTTGAGGTTATGTCGTTAGACGAGGGTGGTTTTGGTTTCGTTGATGTGAAGACGAAGAAGAAAAACAAGCATAGATTTGTTGCAGTGTGGACTTTGTCTGTCAGACACATGTTGATAAGAATGACGAATGTTGGAATTTATGGTTCGAAGATGGTGAGTCGTTGTTGTAATGTATTTCAAGGGAGTGAGGGGGTGGAAACAAGGAATGAATGACTTAATAAGGATAATGTCATAATAGAGGGAATGTCAAAATAAAAAATCGATTTGTAGATAAAACAAATAGACGAACCTTAGTTAATTTAGAAAGGATGTATGTACATTTCATAAAAGGCTACCTACCTTCCGGCTAACATTTGGTTTATGAAGGTATTTTATGAAACAGTGATGAGCTTTAAATAGGAAGACATACATTTCATTGAACCAAGGAGTGGTTTAAAAAAAAAACTGAAGGTTAAGCGATAAAATCGACCAAATAACGATAAGTTTTCTGACAAAAAACAAACTCTAGTTACCTAGGAAAACTTGTTTTACATGAATTTATGTATAAAGTCTGAAAAAATATAATTTTTTTATAATATCACACAATTTCCTACAAAGGTTAAGTACAAAATCATATAGTGTTAAATGAGACATCAAACACTTTTTTAGGTGAGATAATCCTATTTCGGTGGCCTGTGAGGGCCATGTTGCTTTGGTGACAGCTGTCATTAATCATCAGATACTGATGCTATGATCACCATGACAAGTGACACCATTGAACTGAAAGTCAAAATGATATAACCTTATCATCAAAAGGAGTGATCGTTAGTGCACACCTTAATGCGCTCATTTTACAATAGACGTGGAGGCCTTTTACAGTCGAATCTTCAACGTTTAACAGCCAAGCCAGATTTGTGCGACCGACCTGTTCGGTAATCAAGCAGCCAACAACTGCACTTTAACGGAACGCAAGATCGGCCGAGAACATTACCGCTGCCAGCTAAAGTATACAGCCAAACCCGAAGCAATCGACTCTTGGGCCTTTCGCAGACATCAACTTGGCGAATTTTACATCGGAACATAGGCCTGCACCCCTACCAGATCCAATTGACCCAGCGGCAAAAAGTTCATGACCATATCTAACGCTGCTTGTTCGCTGAATGGGGTTTGGAGCGTTTGGAAGAGGACCCTAATTTTAGCCGAAAAATATCATCTTTTCTGAGGAGGTGCATTGTTGGCTGAATGGCTGTCTTAACAAACAAAATGGCAGTTTATGGGACGACACCAATCTACACGAGGTTCACCGTGTGACAATGCTCCAAAGTTACTGTTTGGTGTAGATTTTGTGCCGGCGCGGAGTCATTAATACGTAATTTTTCGAAAACGACGTTGGTGAGGCGGTTGCCGCCAATGGCGAACGATGATAACCAATTCCTTATGTCCCAAATTTAACCACATGAACCTAGACCTAGAGGACATTGAAAAACCCTGTACATTAAAGTCTTAAAACATTTTTAAGAACAAACATTTTCAAGCCAATTTTAATTTTTGTCAAAAATAAAATTAAAATTAAACAAAGATCTAAGCAACTTTTTTTTGAAAATTTCAATACATAGAGAGCATTAGAATAACAAAAATTATGAAAATCAGTTGTACAGTTTTTAAGAAATCGAAAGAAAAAATATTTACATGTATCTAGGGTACCAATAAAACCATTTTTTGATAATATTTTTAAACCGTTAGCTAACTTTTACTTAATAAATTGTTTGTAAAATTTTTAAATTACTATCTACCAAGTTTAAAGAAAATTGGCCAAGCCAGTTATACGCAACTCTCCAAAAGAGACATTGCAATTAGCATCAAAAATCTCTTTACCTCAATGCACGCCGACGTAATCAAGATGATTACTTCAACACCTGACAATTCGCTTATTCAGGATTTCAATCAAAACAGCTTCTCATAACCAACACATAACGACACCTTTCAGGGGTGTCGCGAGCTTCTGGAAAAAGAAAATACGTTTCAGTTTTAGATATTCAATTTAAGACCATTGATGTGACATCAGTTTGACAGAGAGTCAATGTCAGATTGAATAAATTGAAAATCATTCAAACTCGAAACTTTTAAAAATAGTTTCAGATCATCTGCATATAATACGCATTTGCAATATGAAATGAAAATTATAAAAAGGGGCGGACTCAGATGGTTACCTTATGGGACACTGATGTACACTGAATTTCCTTTGAATATGTATCTTCAATGTTAACTTTTTGTGTCCTACAAGATAAATAAGACGATAACCAACGAAGAAATAAAGAATGAAAATGATGAAATCAAAATATTTAATCAGCTATAAGCTATAAGTTCCGAAAGAGCACAACCTCATCACACTAATCGAGTCTCTTACACTTAATGATCTATAAAGTTAACGAATAAGAATTTTTATTTTCTCGACTAAAGACCATTAAAAACAATTTTGTTCTAAAATTCTTAAATCCAACTTAGCGTTTTGCTTTGTGAAGCAATGGTTCAAGGAATTTAATAAAACTATACAACAATTGTAACATTAGCAATATATTTACACTCCCAAAATCGAAAAGATATCGGGGTCTGTCTTGAAATAATTTTCTGAACCTACTTCACTGTAAAAACCGACTGAAACTTATCAATTTGAATGTGAGGGAAGAACTAAGCAAAATATCCGAAATTAAAATAATTTTTCGACTCTTTTAAGATCAGCTAACTGAACGACTATTTATTATTCAATTTTTCGTAGCACTAGACCTCCTATAAGGCGAAATTCTTGTCTCATCTATCTCCCCACTCATTGCACCCTCTTATGCGCCAAAATGAACTTTTATATTTCTCGTTTGCTGAGGAGTTTAAATTTAAATGTTCACGTTTTTTGTATAATTTTGTTTATTAACGCAAATCTAAGCTATAAATTACATCAAGAACTATCTTGGTTTAAAGACGAAAAAATTGTCATTTTTGACGCTAACACAAAAACATTTTTCGAGAAAAACATCACTAGAATTATTTGAGAATCAGCGCATCACAATATTGACATTCTATTATTGACAGTTTTCATATTATGTTTCAAAAAAATATAATTGGTCCTTAGACACTACCATGTGGCAGACCATGTTAAATTTCTTTTAGAATTCACAATCATATCAAACTTGAAAAAATCGTTCAGAAATTTGGAATTTTAATATTAGTGTCGTTCATTATAAAAGTGTCATTAATCCACTAAACAATAGTTCAACACAGAAATCTTTGCAAAAGTCCAAGAATGGATTTAAGGCAGTCTTGTAATGAGCGAAACATTCAGTCTTCGAAAATCACACAGCCGATGATAGCCTGCCACAAATGCAAATTTAGTTGATACATTTATACAAATTATTCAAAACATAATAACACTTTGAAACGCTTGGGTGTTTCGCAACAATCTAAATCGCCGTGGCGCGATGGTTATGTGCTCGCCTGTTAACCTGATGATTACAGGTTCGATCCCTGCCGTCGTCTATGTCGTCTTAATTCCATTAAGAACCTTCTAAAAATTGTCATCAATGGGTTGCTGGTTTACTCATTACATGTTGTTCAGGAATAACACTAACAACATGTGATTGAGTTAAACTAGTATGCCACACAAGGATGCATACGAATAAAATAATGCGAATTATAAGGGACATAGAAATAAGACACAACATTTCTCCGCATTAGTTCAGCCGCCATCCCTGGAGATAAAAAAATCTGAGACAACCACCTTCAGTCTCTGAACATCGTGCGACACATCTTTCCTATCCTTCTTTCTCTTCCTTAACTTCACGCCCGCGCTGTGTTGAAAAATTTAAAGGGTAATCATAATTCCGCGCGTGTTGATTATATAAAAAAAAAAACTTTGATAATGACCATGTTACAACATTAGTTTTCCTGGTCTAAAGCCTTCGATAAAGAATTTTTTTCTTAAAAACTCTCTTTTTTAACAATACCTAAGTCATAGAACTCAGGCAGTTTTCGCGAATTCTATTTTATATGTATCTCTCTCTACTCGTGCTGGGCTGGTGTGCCTCAGGGATCATATTTAGGTTCACTTTTATTCACGTTGTTCAACAATGACTTTTCATGGAGATTGTATTGCATCGCAAGAAACATATTTACGCAGACGATGTGCAAATCTATTTGAGATATCGAATTGGTAAGGTTGAAGATGCAACAGCCAGAATAAATAAAGATTCAATTCAAATAGGACGGTGGTCTCAAGAAAATCTTCTGAAACTCAATTCAAATAAATGCCAGGCTATTGTGATTGATAACATTGCACTCGATATGTCATATCTGCCAAATATATCGAGCTTAATGGCACAACGTTATACTATGTTTAAACAGTAAGAAACTTTGGAGATATTAGCCACCAAACCTTATCGTGGGCCAACTATTTGGCATGTGAAGTTGGTCGTGTATATTCTGTTTTGCGGGTTTCGTACCTTTCTGGGAACTGTCTTCCAATTTCAACGAAAATGACAACGAAATTGACAATAAAACTCTTGTGCTACCAACACTTTTGTATCGAAGACCGATTTTTTTTATTTGCTGCTGGGCTAGTTTTGGTAAGCGCAAACTTCAAGTACGGTTTAACAACATTGTTTGTTTTATCAAAGGCTGTACAGGCAAGTAGTATATTCAAAATGCCTTTGGAAAATATCTGGATTTGTTTAAAAATACTTATGTTGAAATAAATACAAATTACAAAATAATATTTAATGGGTTAGACAGTCATGCAGAAGGTTTGGCCATTGCAAAAATGTTTTCACTAGATTTAGGCCTTTGGCTTCTAATTTATTTGAAATAAAATGAACTTGTATTTTGCTTGGCTTCTTCAAGTATAAAGATAATATATTACAGTTCCAGAAACTTTTCTCAGAAAAAAAAAGAACTCAAATGTAAATTCATATCTGTTCTGCATGCTCGTTGGCTTGTTTAAAAGAAATGAAAGATCTGATTTAGAATGTCAATCTCATTTCAACTGCATCTGTCCAGCAGCAGCAAAAAGAACTATCATCCAGTCATTCTAACGTCCAATTTAAAACGTCCACACAACAAAAAGTTTCTCATCTTGCATACAGATGTAGGTCCTTGAGTGTTGAATTGAGAATATGACATTCGCACAGACAACTCCCATTCATTTCCTCTGCCCACATCAACACCATCGCTATATGAACATTGCACATAACCAAGCCACATTGCCACGACTTAATTTAAGGCAAAGTCAATCATAGTTTCGTTACATGTTTTGCAGAGTAATCCCATTGCCATCGAAAATGGAATCGTTCATTCTATCAAGACGACCGACCCAGCGCCACCGCCAGAAACCACAGAAGCACCCATCAACTGACTGCGTTCAGAGGAAAATCCAATTTCCACATCGATTTCTTTATCGCATTGCTGGTTTGAATGTCCGAAGTCCAGTCGGGATTGGCTTATCTTTCAGAGTGTCGACTGCAGTTGGTGTCTTGGAACTACCAACAGCACAAGGAAACCTAGTGATGAGCTAAGACGATGTATACTGCTAGGGGCACCCAGCATAGAGATCCGCGCACTGTTATCAGTGCAACTGCATCAATTATGGGAAATGAAAGTACGAAAGCCACTTAAAAAAAAAAGACATCAAATATAAATTTCCAAGGAATCGAGGACACAAATTGTATACATAATTGAGTAAGCAGTAAGCGAAAAAAAGGGAATCAAAAGGAAGAAGCAAACTAAGGAAGCCGACTCCCTCAACGAATAAAACACAACCAAAGTAACAAGCCGTGTTGCCATTGGATGTTTTGAGCATTTGCAAAAAATTAAAGACTTCTTGGCAGAAGATATGGATAGAACTTAGGATATGTAATTCGATTAGGTCGGTGGCCTGACCGATTGCCCTCTCAAACCCTTCTCCTTCGACAATAGAGTACAATTTGAAAGAGTACCTCATCCTTTTGCACATAATCTGTTAAAGCTCCACATTTTTAACTACATGGGTAAAGTGACATATTGTGCCTTATTGCGATCGATCTGTAATGTGCTTATTAAGCAAAAGTATATGTTAGGTTAGGTTGATGTGGCCGTGAGTCAGCAGGAGAGCCAATACACTTAGACCATGATTTAGTCCATTGTGATTTTAAATCTTGGAGACTTCCTGATCGTTAAATGAATTGGAGTTTCTTGTGTAGCGAGCGAGATTGTCTATATCTATATTTCCTAGAGTCTGCGTCTTTGGGATAAGGCGGGACATGTACAGAGTAGATGAGAGATCGATTCCTACTCTTCTTCATCCACGCAGCTTCTGCAGGAATTGTTAAAATAAATTCCAAGCCGTGTTGCGTGCTTGCTAATCAAACAGTGTCCTTTATTAACACCTATTACGGAGCCTAAGTGCGATCTGTTTAAAGATATTAAACGTTTGGAGAGCTTTAGATTGCGCATTGTTCCAATTTTCGCGAGTTCGTCAGCTTTACAATTTCCTGACAGCCGTGAATGTTAAACTGCGGTGCCATATTCATAAGAGAAGATATACAGTTAAGGGTTATTATTGAGCTGTTAGAGACAGAATAAAGAGATTTAATTGCTGTTTAGATGTCTTATTTAATATCACGTTTGCCTTAGGTCAAGACAGGAATTCTTTAATCGCTAAAAGTTCCAGCTGGAACACGTTACAGTGATTGGGAAGACGAAAAGAGAGACTTAAATTAAGTCTATTCCAATATACGCTTCCACCAAGCCCCACGTTAGTTTTTGATCAATCAGTATAAAAATTGACTGATTCATCTTCCAGGAATGCCAAGTCGTCCCAGATATCTCCAGAAGGTATGGTTACCCGAAAGTTTTTAACAAATTGAATATGAGGGATGGTGTAATCAATGATACTTGGAAGTGAACCGAATGAGTTCAGAATGATGGAGTGACTAATTCCATTATTGATTGAGCAGGCTTTAAGGCGAATAGCTGTGTTTGTAGCCATTTACAGCGGAGGGAGCCGTACGAAGTGCTCCTTCCATGCGCAGACTAGCGGAGAGTTGGACGGCGCCGCCGTACGTTAGAATCGGTCTAACTACCAAGGTGTATAGTCAGCGAGTAATGCGGGGTTAAAGCCCTTCTTATTTCCCAATGGTTTTTTTGCATGAGAAGAGTCTCACTGGGGTCTTTTTAACTCTTCTGGAATATTGGGTTTCCACCTTAACTTCTTATCTTAAATAAGACCCAAGTATTTTTTTGAGAATGTTAGTTGTAATGTACCTCTAAAAGAAAGGGGGTCTATTGGGAATTTTCCTGGAGAAAAAGCAAGATCTCTTTCGTGACGATTAACATGCAGTCCACACCGATCAGCCCACTTGTTAGCTTGTTTAAAATATATTGTAAGGAATCTTTTACGGTAATTTGATGCTTTCCTGTCAATGTCATCTGAATAGGCAATCACTCTGTAACTCTCCGCTTTCAGATATCTCAACAGCTCATTCGGAACCAAGTTCCATAGAAGGGAAGATGGGACACCACCTTGCTGCGTTCCTCTACTGACAGAGATAGATATTCTTGGGGAAAACCCTTCCAGGCTTAAATAAATAATCCTGCTAGTTAGCATTAAATTGATCAATTCTCCAAGCGAACCTTCTACATTCAGAGAAAACAGTGCAAGCTAAGGTAAAACAGGAAATAAAAATTTAAATGAAG
Organism: Philhelius festivus; assembly: GCA_963931855.1. NCBI lineage: Eukaryota > Metazoa > Arthropoda > Insecta > Diptera > Syrphidae > Philhelius > Philhelius festivus. Next base: position 209,611,127 of record OZ007556.1, read on the forward strand.
TTTAGTCCCAAATTAGTACGTATTCTGGCGTAATTTCCGTTTTCTTTTCTGTCCTTTTTTCCGTGAGGATGTGCGGGGATTTCTGACATTCTGGTAAATTTTTTATACATTCCGGAATTTTTTCAAAAATATTTCAAGATAATGTTCCAAGAATATTTCGTACAATTTTTGGACTAACTTCTGTTGAAGTATTCTCCTAAGGATATATTATAATGAGTTTTTGAAAAATAAAGTTTTCCTTTCCATTACCTTTGGAGCTGCTATGTACGCTATTAGATCTTCGGCATATCTACACAATTCCCTGAGTCAGACTACCTATCAGATCGCTGGCGTAAATATTGAATAGAATCAGCGAGTTGACCGCTCCCTAATTTTGTTCCTTTGGATATCAGGGAACAGTTTAGAAGCTGCATGAATTGTATCATGTCCCGCCTTAAAACCGAACTGTGTATAGGGTATAATATTGTTGTCCTCAGCCTATTTGGACAGAACTGGATTAATATCCTTATTAACACTCGGAAGAATACTAGTTCACCGGAGATTCGTCGGATTGGAGTTGTCCTTTTCATTTTTCGGGACAGGATGTACCACAGCTCTTTAACATTGTCCAGAGTAATATGCAATATTCAGTGGTGTATAAATGTCCACTGTCTCCTAAGGTCCAATTTACTAACCATAAGCCTAAGGGACACTTCAACTATTGTATCATTTTCATCGAAAAATATTCAGCTCAATCTTAATAAGAAAACACACAATGGCAACCCTTAAAATTAAATTGTAATGCAGCTCCCACTACCGAACTAAACAATTTTAAGAAAAAAAAATTGCATCTCAGCGGGTAGAGCCTTCAATCAAATTACAAAAGTTCAATATTCCGATTTTATAGCCTTTGTTTGTCCTTTCTTTATTGAAGATAGAAAATGTTGTTTATTGTTTTGCTTCTATTGAAAAATGAAGAAAAGGTCGCAAGAAGTGTCAAGAGACAAAGGCGGCGCGATAAAATATCAAGCCATGTAACGAACAGACCGTTTGAGGTCTTGCTTGTTGTTGGATGACACAGATGAGACAGCATAAGGCACAAAAGCACTCGTACTTCGTACATAGTAAATGAACTGAGGAATATTGATTTGAATTTTGATTGCAACTACTCGTATATACACTCAAGTTGGTATATTGAACTTGTATTCGTATTCATCTACCACCAGTTGAGGGGGATGATGGACAATTGGAAATGAAATTCTTTATTCAATTGCAATATTTATCATCAGCGTGGTGGTATGATGAACGAACTCAAATGGAAGTGATTGGAAAATGGTTTGTATTGAAATTTGCATCTGGACAATGTGATGGTGATGGGACAGCAAAAACAATGCAAATTTATATTAAACATTTGAAATTGCATTCAGAAAGTGATTTATGAGTTATTGATTTCCATTAATTTATCACAATTACTGAGGAAAATATAGAAAAGATAAATAACTACTTTATACAATTAATTGTAATGTGTCTTATTGCAGATAGTCCAATTCCATTTGATTTAGAACAGAACGAAATAAAAAAGTAGTCTGAAATTTGGTGGATCTTGGGGGCTGGGATTCGAAGACAGTCTTAAATGGACCTTTGTTGTCTATTAGCTCAATGTGGCCTAGCCAATGTAGTTGACGTGTTCTGGGTTTCTGGACTACATCCACATCTTGGTACAGCTGATAGAGTTCGCGATTATACCTTGTCCTCCATTCGCCCTCCTCGCACACAGGACTAAATACCCGTCGAAGAATTTTTCTTTCGAAAGAGCTTGTAGTCCAACACTCGGCGTCGCGACGTAAAAAACGACTAGTAGTATAAGGGTTTTTAGAGTGTGAACTTCGTCTTTAGAGTGAGGAGTTTTGAACTTATTTGATTTGCTAGACATGGAAAGCGAAAGCGGTAATTCTTGTCATTCGTGGAGTAAATATTAACTCCGATGTAGAGGAAACTCGTAACTACCCTAAAGTTTTTGTTATCAATTGGTGAACAGATGTTTGTTTGTTTATTTGTTGATAGCATATACTTGGTTTCGTCTTCATTTACTTCCAAACCAACAAGTCTCGCCAGATCTTCAACAGCTGTAAAGGATTCTACTACAGAACGTTGGGAACAGCCGATGACGTCCGCATACCCCAACTGTTGGACAGATTTATTTAATAAAGTGCCCGTGTCAACACATGTCTGCGCATCTGTTCTTGAACTAAATTGAAAAAATCACATGATAGCTCATCTCCCTGCAGAAACCCTGTTCATGTTTGGAATAGTTCAGAAGAGCTGCTCCCTAGCTGCTCATTGCACCGAGTTCGGCCAACACCACAAAGAGCACCTGACGATGAATACTATCATATGCGGCTTTGAAGTCGATAAATAGATGGTGAGCCTCGACCTGAAATACATTGGTCTTTTCCAGAATTTGCCTTTTTTTTTATAATCTACACGCGCTCAAGGGATTATGAGTACCCTTTAAATGTTTGAACACAGCGCGGGCGTTAAATTAAGGAAGAGAAAGAAAGATAGGAAAGATGTGTGGCACGATGTTCTGAGACTGAAGGTTGTTGTCTCAGATATTTTATCTCCAGGGATGGCGGCTGAACTAAAGCGGAGAATGCCGTGTCTTATTTCTATGTCGCTTATAATTCACATTATTTTATTCGTGTTCATCCTTGTTGGGTATACTAGTTTAACTCAATTACATGTTGTTAGTGTTATGCCTGAACAACATGTAATGAGTAAACCAGCAACCCATTGATGACAATTTTTTTTAGAAGGTTCTAATGGAATTAAAACGACATAGACGACGGCAGGAATCGAACCTGTGATCATAAGGTTCACAGGCGAGCACACATCCATCGCGCCACGGTCACCCCTCAATGTGAATATTTGGTCTGTGTTAGATCTGCCAGGCCTAGTATAAGCTTAATGTAGTTGTAAATTTGTTTGCAGTGTCAAGCTATTTTATTTTCATTTCTTGATCCATAAAAAAGTGGAATATTGCATTATTCCCATTGAAATAATGCTTAATTTAAGAGCCGACAATCAGCGCAACATTATTCTTTCTTCTCTTACAAGTAATAAATCGCCCTATTTCAGGGCAACCTTTTTCTCTACGTTAAAAGTTTCGAATTCCATTGCCTGAAATTCATGTGCCAACAACTTCTAAACAATTCCAGGAGTGTGGAAACACCTAAAAAAGAAATTCAAAACCTTATGGAAGAACGGTCAAAGTATTACCCAGCCTACGATACTATTTTAGAAGTCCAAAAAATCACTTTCTGACTATAACCGAAACCTTATGTGAAGTTAAACTACAGCCATTTTTGGACTTGATACTACAAGTTCTAACTTTTGAAAACCAGTTAGAAAATGGTGATACTTTAGTATATTTGTGGAAATGGGGCTCTAGTGGTAGTGGAGGGCACTCGCATTATAAGCAAAAGTGGTAGTTTAGCTTTAGAAATAAAATGCACGACTGGGTCGCACGAACTTGCTCCTATGTAATAGACTAAGAATTTTAAAAACGAATGTTATTAGAGAAAAACTGTTCATAAGCATAAAATTAATTTTTTAAATGACTAAAACAACTTATGTATTTAGTAGTTGGAGGTAAAAATAGGATGCCATGTGATTCAAGCAAATATAGGTTTATGCAAAAACAAAAATTATAAGTCGTTGTAGTGGTTTCTTAAAAACATAAGCTTTTATATAAAAAAATTTTTAAAACATTTTTAAGAAAAAATTTTGGTACGACAATTTAAAGTTTTTATTATTGTTCGAATAAAAATTAAATTTACGAACAAAATATCAAGCCATTTTCCACATTGAATTTTTTTTTTTTTAAATTCAAAAAAAAAAAAATACTTTTCTTGAAATGCAATGTTTTTTAAACTTTTTAGAAGCTTCCCTCTAATTTTTTTTTTATTAAAATCCGTTATGCCAATAATGAGAAATTAAAAATTTAAGAAAATCGTTCTATGGTAGGTACAGTCAGTAATATCTTGTTTTCAAATTTTTTTTCTTAAATTATAGATCTTAAAAATTAATCGAAATAAAAAAATTCAAGCAAAATTATCGGAACCGTTTTCGAGAAAAATACGATTTTCGAAAACCATATTTTAACATTTGTATGGAGGGTACCGTTATTTTTATGTAAAATAAATTTTTTTTCTCATATCTTCTAGATTATTTTAGGAAACTTTTGTTTATCAAGTCTTAAAAGCCTTAACATAAAAAAATGATCAAAACCGGTCGTACCGTTTCCGAGAAAATCAAAAACAAAAAAAAAAATGATTCCAAGGAAAAATTTTTTTTTTTGTAAAATTTTTTTCTAACCATTACCTAGCTTTAACTAAATGAAGTTTTTTGAATTTTTTTTTAAGAATATGTGGGACAGTTTTTAAGAAAAAAAATATTTAGGTATAACATTTCGAAAAAAAAAATCGTATGGCATTTACCGTTATTTTTGGTCTAAAAAAAAAAAAGGAAAAAACATCCGGAGGAGAAAATTAAAACCCATATCTACCAAGTTGAAAGAAAATCGGACGAGCCGTTTAGCTGTAGTCGAACAGACAGACAGACAGACGGAATTTCGAGACCCACTTTTTTGGTCTTCGCTATCATTTTTTTACTAATGTACAACTTGCCTTATAGTACCTATAAGTCGCAAGTAAGAAGTTAAGTACTATATATAATACTTAAAATATCTGGATGAATTCAACGAATTAAACGTTTTCTTCAAGATACTCTTCGAATACTTTTAAAATTCGGAAAATGTTGACACAATGTCGAGAGATGTCTAGTAGCCACAAGGGTAACTTTTAAAGAAAAAATAATGCCTTCTTCAAGGGTAGATCACAAAATATTCAATGCTGGTTTGAAGAACAGGGCGAAATCAGTTTGTTATATATGCAAGGCATCTCCTTAGGAAATGAACATGACATAATACGGGTATGATTTATAGAAGCGGTGGCAAGCACGAGGAGCTGAAGAAAAACTAGCAGTTAAAAATAGAAAAGAATTCTTACAAAACGAACTTAGATCTAAATTAGGAATATTAAAAGATTCAGGTCTGAAAATTGATACCAGTACATTCCGTTCTTACTGAAACGAAATGCCTGTTGCTTGGTGTTTATGTCATTGAAAGTTTTCCAATCCCTTTCGGACAGCGGAAGATGTTATACAAGCTCGTAAAAAAGATTTCAAAATTTTTCGGAGCAGCTTTTCAAGAAAGATGCTATGCAACAAATACCGATGTTATCCATAGCATGTTGGTATCTTTTGATCCAAAGTTAGGTGAATTGCGACATCTACCAACACAAAAATGAAAATGATTTTAAATCGATGCATAAAACACATTTCTAACTAAATAAAATAAATACAAATAAATTCGAATTAAGTTCAGCTAATGACCCTAAACCGATTACTGTTCATAGGGAATAGGCAATGCTGTAACAGTTTCTGGTGACGTAACATTATAATATGAACCTCTAAACCAGTGAAAGTACTCATTTGTTTCTTGGTGTCAAATTTAAAATTTAAAAGGTCAAATATATCTGTGGTTTGCCATTACATTAGCGATTTGTCTTTCATTTGAACAAACAATATTTGATTTCAATAATATCTTATTTTAATTTTGGTGAAACACAAATTCATGGAGCATAAATATAATTAGTTTACATAATGTATATTTGTCGCGAGTTCCAGTCATAATGAGTCTTGTGTACCCATATCTCAATGGTGCATTTGTACGTGAATTGAAGCTTATTATTTGAGTGAAAGGTTTTCAATGTTGGAATATTTCTATGTATAGGGTAAAATGGGGTAAAACAAGATTTGTGATTTACATAATTTTAAAATTTAATTTTGTGAATAAAATGAAATATTTTTAAGGATGCTCCCAAATTTCCCCAACGCTCGTGCTATATTTATGTTTGACATTATAAGAGTCTCAATAAACATTTCTTTGAGCATGTGTGAATTATAAAAAAAATTTCTTTCGAAAGATCCTAGTAACAGCTATCCCTTTCTGCTTATTGTCCAACATTTGGAGTGGTAAACTGGACTGGAAATATTGAGTCAGGTTAAGCATCTTACATTCGTGTAGTACGACTCAGAATTTACCACTATAAACACTATAAAAATTACGATAAAATAACAAAAGACAAGAGATATTTTGGCGGATAGGACAAGATGAGTCAAGAATCGGGAGGCTATATTCCCAATCGATACACTTAAGAAGTTTTGATGCTCTGAAGTCTAGACCACATTTTTCACTTCGTATTATTTTTTAAATGCTCAGTATAAAAGGTGACAGAATTTTTTCTAAAGTCCTTCATAATCAGAGTTTTTACTTTTTGGAATTTATTGTAAAGGAAATCACAATTAAGACGGACTCAACTGATGGGTTATTACTGTATTAAAGTTAACGTCTATTAACCAAGTAGCAAACATTTCCCCGAGGGTCAGTTTTTTGTTGACAGACCGTCATGCATATGCTCAATACAAATTTACATTTGATTTTAGCTCGAATACCAATACCTCCCTTTCCATAAATATCAGCCAAACAAAAACAGAGAGCCCAGAGAAATAAAACACATTTTCAGCAAATACGAATTAAAAAAAATTTAACTTTGATCTCTTGTTTTCTCATTCCAAAATCGCACAATATTAATTAACTTTCCCTTTTCGTTTACATTTGAATATCATATTACCTCTCCCTTTCTTCGTTGTCTTCTCCTATTCTATGTAAACAACATTTAACAGACTGAACTTGGCAACGATTTCATCCATTAATCGGAAGGGATCCTCCCCCTAAAAATCGAATAGCTTTCATTGTTTATCGGCAAAACAACTTAGCCCAAACCCGATAGCACCACAGCGACATAGCATCATGTAAACAAAAACCAAAGACTTAACAACAAAGTCTGTCTCTCAACCTGAATTTGTATGTCTGCGGGTCAGCGGGGGCAGAGAAGATCATAACCCTTTTAAAAAGCCCTTAAAACGTATTCGTATTATGCGATTTGGTTGAAAACGATACCTAAATCACCCTCAACCGATTCGACCTTTCTATAAAGTATTTAGCCAGAAAACTGTCTGCTTGCTTACAAAACTCAAATCCCACCCTGCCGTAAAATCATTTAATCCGTTGCGTAATGTGGAAATTAAATCCAAGCCCTGGGCCACGAGGATGAGGAACACAGAACGCAGCACACATACTCGTAACTCCACACGAATGTAATACTCGTAAATGAGACTTTTTTATGAACTCAATGTTGTATGCATTTTTGTAGACTTCCGTTGTGAAAGCGTACTAGTATTTAGGTACCTCGGGAGCCCTGAAAGTTGTTTTGTGGTGTTTTGGTGTGTGGCGTCTGGAGGCTTGAATCTAATGGCCAGAGATTTCCGCTATCTACCCTACGCATTTCTATATATGATGCTTACGGAAACTCATCCAAAATGGGGGAGATAAGATGATGATACAAAGGTGGGTGTTGCTAGTGGTTCGTTCCGTCATGAAAGTCATGAAATTACAACACATATCCGTATCTTGGTGCTGTTATTGCCGAAGGGAAGTTGTAACGCGGTTTTGTCGGATTGCATAAGCTTGTCTACATAAAACGACGGAGATGTGTTAAAAAGCCTGAAATCCCAAATGAGAAATGTCTGTTTTAAATCATTTGTCTAAGGAATTCATCTGCAGCACTTGAGTGCTTGAAGTGGGTATCTAGGTACACATTATTATCAATGTCTGCACTCTGTATTCCTCCGTAGACCAAGTGCATAGCAAACATTTTTTTAGTTCAACATAATTGGTGATACAAAATAAAAGAAGAGATAATGGTGAGGCGAGTTGCTTTTTAGCGGAGGTTCTGTTGGAGACATTTTTAGGAAAATAAATATTTGAAAGAGATTCAAAGCTTACCAAGGGATTAATTTCTTCGAAAGCAACATTGGGAACTTACCTGTAAAGATAAATAAGACAAACAAAATAATTAATAATATTTTTCAATTGCAATATCGAAGTATTTAAATATTTATAGTTTTAAAATTAAAAATTCTAGGAATGTCATACAATTGACTATTTTAGTCAATATTTTTAAGAAACTATATTAAAAAAATCAATTGCAAAACTAAAAAAAATGTAACCTTTTCTTTATTCATATTGAATTAAATTGGTACAAATTATATTAAAAACTAACAATTTGCATGTGTAACTTTAGGCCGAAGTTATAGCTATTTCACAGGGACAAACCCGATGATCAGTTGCTGCAGAGATGTAAAACAATGCAATATTTTGAGAATGCAATCTCCTAACTGTTTGAGAATTGGCTCCGCTTGTAAATTTTTATAAATTTTTTAATCAGCATCGAACTTGGCATTAAAACGATTCAAATCAATTGTTTCTTTTTTCCTATTTTACAGCAATCAATTGAACGCAATCCTTTGCGAATTCTCGCATTATATGAATTATTCACCAATGAATTCTAAACAAAATTAATTCAATTGATTGTTTTAAAATGAATGAGAAAAAAATATTTTTAGCTTTTTTTACGTCAAATGAATGGTGATAGAATATCTCGAAGTTTTAAAGAAAATTCAATGAATGCAATCTTTTGATTGAAATTTATGAATGAGTGAAGATGTGAAGATTGCATTCACAATAGATTGCGATTTTTCGTCGAGGCTATTAAAAAGTCGTAGTCGTTACAAATTATTGTCATGCACGCACTTGCGATTTTTTGCCGCGCGATTATTTAATCGCGAAAAATAAAACACACTTCTTATTTAAGTGCACGCATTTGCTACAAATAAGTAGCGACAGAAAAATCGCTTGAAAAAATAGAACTTGTTTCATTTTTATAATCGCTACGATTTTTAAGTCGCATGTGCGTGCATTCAGATTTAAGGCCATGTGTCTTACTTTTTGCGACTAAAAAATCGTGGATTAAAAATCGCAAGTGCGTGCATGCTAATTTCTCTTTGCGACTACGATTTTTAAGTCGTAGTAATTTAAGTCGCAAGTGTGGGCATATCCATTTGAGTACATGTGTTTCATTTAAGTTTACGACAATCGCATCGCAAGAAAAATGAAACAAATTGCGACTTTTAAATCGTCATGATTTGTTGGTAGCAAGTGCGTTCATTCTCATTTAAATGCATGTGTTCTATTTTTGCGACTAAGAAATCGTGCGATTGAAATCGCAAGTGCGGTCCTAGCCTTAGTTAGTTTTTAATAGAAAATGTGTTAAAAACCATAGGGACTTGAACTTCGGATCATTTGCTGTGACTGGATTCAGAAGCCCATGTCCTAACAATCGCATTACCGACGTCAATAAATGGCGATAAATAGTAATAATAAATGGTAAATAAACAAAATAAAAACTAAGCACTACAGGATAAAGTCTGGTGATCAACTTGATATACCTATTTAATGGGTAGAACTCTAGTTTAAACTTGGTGGGAACAGACTTAAGTTTTCCAAGGTCGGACCTCTTATAACCTAGGAGAGAATCAAAAAGTGAAGGCTAAATATTTGTATAGAAGCAGTAAGAATATAGGAGTGTTTGTATAGTTTTCACACGAAACGCAGAGTCTGTAGAGATAGCCATCCACTGTTGTCGTTTGGCGCGCGGTGTTTTTGAAAAAAAAAACAGGCCTGCACCTCATGAAATTATTTTGCGCCGATATAATAACTTTGTAGTAACCCTTGGCATGATGGTTAGTGCCTTGGACTGTCATGCGGAAGGTCTCAAGTTCGATTTTCAGCCGCTGCAAAAAAGTTTTTCAAGGGTGTACTGCCTCTTGCGAGGAATTGACAAATCCTCTAAAAGTCATGAAAAGTGCTGCTCATTAGCCGTTCGGGATCGGCAGAAAATTGTAGGTCCCCTCCGTTCCTGGTAACACGCACACAGGAATGGTTGAGAGTTGTTAGTCACTAGGTCCTGGTTAACTGGGAGCTGTTGCACCACCAAATTTATTTATTTAATAATTTAGTAATGGCTTTCGCGGATTTTCGAAGCGATATTTTTACTTATCCACATATTCTGACAGTTGGAAATGGGCCACGTCACCCACGTAGTCGAGATTCAGGATGACTTGTACATAGGTTACATGCACTTGGAGGTCAACAGCTAACAGCTGATGCAGTGTTTGCACTTTGTAAGGGAAAATCAAGTCAAGTTTTTAACCATAGTTATCTTTATCTGTAAAGATCAATGATTGATGAGCAATTGCATAGCGCGTACATCTGTTCAATATTCATGGATCCTCTGCCACATCTGAGGTATTCTCAGCAGAACGGCTGTTCTCTGGCCAGCCTGCTTTGCCATATTCCGCAAGAAATCGAGACAAGAATTGTGCGTTCTTAAGGAGTATAGCAATTCAAAGTAGAATTGACATTTGCCGCCATTTTTAAATATTATAGCATCTTCCGATAGGGTAACAACTTTTGCATCAACTGTTACATACATTGTTTTAAGCCAAAAATTTAAGTTCGAAAATTTAAAGAACGAATTTAATGAGTATTTGGTGCGGTTTTTGAAACGAGTGGCGGTGTCATAATGCCATTTTTTTCGAAATTGATTTTGGTGCGATGGTTTTAGTGAATGTAATGTCAAGTCTGATCAAAATTTCGAGTTGGACTTTTTTTACGATTGCCTACAGTTGTTGACAGCTAATTCAGATAATTAGAAACGATTCTAGTTTTGACCTTGTATTAATGAATGTCTCTCACCTAGGAGTGCATATAGTGATATATTTATGAACCTTCATTATTGTTCCTAAAAACAATATGGATAGCATTTTGATTGATCACACTTTTTGGAAACGGTAAAGTTTTAGTTTAGAATCTGGTTTTTTGGCAAACAGCTAATTAGAAACGATTGAGTGATTAAAGTGAAAATAATAGAAATTTTCAGAATTATTGTGAATTAAAATGTGTATATTCTACTGATTATTTTGAAAAATATCTATTTCTAACAAAAAACTGTTAGGCAAGCGGTTTCCACAATGGGCAAAGGCAGGAGTTTAGCGCCAAAAATCCGAAGCGCTATTGTTTCATATCAACATATGGCAACCCAGCTTATCTGTACTAAAAAAAGATGGTGTTCGGTGCCATTGCCCATTTCCGTAGATACAAAACCAGAGACAATGTTCCGTCCCGAAAGAGACCAGGGAAAACAACAGTTTATACAGATAGAAAAATTGTTTGGCTGTCCAAAGCAGGGGCGAAATTATCGCTTCAGTGACCGAGTGAGTGAGTCCCATCAGTATCGAATGAAAATGTCAAATTAGGGTAATCGATTGCTCGATGACGTAAGTGATAATGCCAAACTCACGCATAATTCAGTCACGTAGTACTCGAAAACTGATGCGGTAATTTGACTCTAGAAATTGTACAGCAGTCATTCAGCGCAAAATAATGGATGAATCTGACGTCCGCCATACAAAAAGAACAGTAGCTCGTCGTTTGGTTAAAGCTAGGGTTCATGGACGAATTTCACGCAAGAAACCAATGGTTTCAAATGTGCCAAAAACAGCAACGGATCCAGTTTGCCAAATGACGGTGAATCCATGGAAATTTGTGTGTTGTGGAGCGATGCATTGATCCCGAAGGTAGAAAGTACGTTAGACGCCCAAAATGTAAGGAACTTGACTCAAAGTTTATTTCACCGGTAGTCAAACATGGCGGTAGATCAATCTGCGTTTGAGGATATTTTTGGGACCCATTCATCGTATTGACGCAATTCTCAACAAAGAGAAATACGTCGAATTACTAGAGAATATAATGCTACCGTGGGTTGAAGAAAAATATGCCGGTTATTTGGTCTTTTCAACAAGGCAAAGACTTGAAGCATACTTCGAAACTCACAAAACAGTTTTTTGTTCGAAATACTATGCAAGTACTTGATTGGCCATCGTCAAGTCCAGATTTAAATCCTATCGAACGTCTATGGAATGAAGTCAAAAATATTTAGAGAATTGAATTAGAAAGTCCATGTTTTTATTTGAACTGTTACTTGCCATATAGTGCCTACATATTGCAAGTAAAAAGGGGAACAAAAATTAACCGATTCTAACAACACAATTTTAAAATTTTCATTTTAGTTTTGAAAATCAAGAAATAAATCTACAACATCCAAAAATCTAACTTCACATACCACGAATCGACTTAATAAAATTGAAAAAAAGGCGGGAGATACACAAACTGTATAAGCAGTGAAGTTAAATAAGCCTAAAGTACTTGAACGCATCATCGAATAAACTTTTGCAATACATTTTGGATATCTTCGTTATAATTAAAAACACATCCAACTTTACTTAAATTGAACAAAAAACATTATCCAATGTTATTCATTGCTTTCAACAAAATATAAAGCGTAATTACAAAAACGATTCTACCTAATTAAAATTAAATAACAATTTGAAACAAAAGCAAAAAACAAACCGCATTAAAATGAATTCCTCAAAATTCGTTTCAATTAAAATTTTTGCTCAAAAACAGATTCTAATAAATCTATATTTGTAATTCGAATTCCATTCACCTCGAACAAGATTCTGTTATGGCGGTCGTCGTTGTCGTTGTATACACAGATTGAAAAGAAAAAATAATTCCAAATCAAGTTAGTACAATTTGAGTGATAAATTTTATCTTTTTGCCATAAAAAGTAAATAATTTGAAATGTTTCTCCAACCAACTACTGAGTGGACAACATCATCATCATCATTATAATCATCAACAACACAAAGTAGTTGTTCGTTACCGCGAAATCTAATAGTCAACAAGATACATTATCTATATTTTCGTATCTATTTTCAGGTATCCGATTATAGATTGCCATAAATCGCCATTGCTGAAGCATTCAATGTAATTCTATAGCTCCAATGCAATCCACTAGATATCAGGGATGCCACTTTATGGTTATTTTAGTTGATTTGTGGAAACAACGAGAGCAAAAAAAATTTTGTATTATGCCAAATGTTTCTGTATCTATTTCTATGACGAAAGTTCGTTTTTGTTGTGTTTTATAATTATTTCTCGAAAACGATTTTTAATATTTTGATAAAAGGTCACATGTACATATTTGTTATTTTTTTATGGAATACACTTGAAGCAGATTTAAAAGCACAATACAAAACTTTTTGTACTACACACTAAGCATCTATATAAAATATATAAATAGATATTTATAAAAAAAAACAAAACAAAAACTGAATCTTTAAAAAAAAAATACTTTATTAAGATGGCAGCACTGGTATATATTTTTGTTGGATTACAAAATATACATGAAAAAAGAGCCTAAAATCTTGCCAGGTGAAGCATTGCATGAAGATTTTTCTATTTAATTTTCGCTTGAAAAACCATCACAGTTTCATGGAAATTTTAAAGATAAAAATAAATGTTGCGCATACGCAGTGTAGCCCTGCCATACATGGAACTCTCCCCTCAACAGATGCAACTCTGTCTCACAGTTATGTTGCCGATGTGGATGTTTTAGTTGTTTAGGAAGAGTTAACCTATACCCATTCATTGCTTACCGGAAAAGATGCGTTATGAGGTCGAGCGGACAAGTGGGTCTGTGTGGTGTGTGAAGTTGTTCCGACACCTGCCTGGCGGACTTCAACCAAACCAAAAAACATCATCGCATCAGTATACGGCTTTATTGCCGTAATCCAAATTAATGTATTCTGTGGCTTTGTCAAATTGCTTTCCGTGTCGTCAATTGGAAACACGTTCCGCAATAAATTGCAATATAGTCAAGGCATGCGGCAGAAAATCAAGCTGGAGGCTGTGATCATAACCGCAACGACAATACACAACATACCTTCGTACAGTTGTACATACCACAAACCTAAACTTGGTGTAACCATAGATTTGTTGTAAGGAGAACAACTCTGGTGGTGGTCAGTTCCTTAGTGGAAACTTGTTGCCTGCAACCACCATATATGTGATTGTTGGCGATAAAATGCATGTCGGCAAGAATTTAGTTCCAATTTTTTGGTGAAAAATAAAAACTTACAACAGGGAGTTGTCCGGCAGTTTTCTTCCAAAAAAAAAAACCAGAATCTCAATTATATAACCTTATACGGTTTGGGATATAAGAATCCAGTTGGAATACCGGTGCACCTGCAGGCGCAAATTTATACACATTTCCTCACGTACGCTTTATAGATGGACAATCTTGCAACGGAACTGGTCGTGTTGTCGTCGTCGCCGCCTTGCAAGTGGTCGACTGACTTGTTTGGTGAAGCCTGCTCGTGCTGCACATCAACCTGATAAATCTCTCCGAGAGGCGGGAAAACAAGAAAATTGCAAGTTTCTGGGGAAATGTGTTAATGATCACGCTCGCGCCCAAAACATCAACAAAAGACTGGTTTTACAGATTCAAGCCTTCTAGGGACCATTGAGGAATAGGTGGAGATAAGGTATATACGATATCGGTTCAGCTATGGCGATGACAATTTTATTTCGTTTTTTTTGTGATCTTTCCACGATCATCATCACCGGAAACCGCAAACATGGGTGAAACAATCAAGCGGACCGGGTGCACACAAACTGCTCCGCTCTTGCGATGCAAATGTGTAAACCAGGTCAACGCATGTACAGATGCAAATAATGTGGGCAACCAGGCGAAGGCAACAGACGTACGAGTGACTTGGCATCGACTGTCAATTAGTTTTGTATACGCTTGATCGATCGAAAGCAATTACTGTTAATCGATTCGTTGGTATCTGTGTGTGATAAGTGGGTATTGGTGCTAGATGATCGTCGATCGTCGATCGTGAGAGAGCCAAGTCATTTTACTTTCAAGACACAACTACCGTACCATTGGATTGGGATAAATTGTGTCTATTAAGCGATTAGATGATGTTCCCGATGCTTGTAATAAATATGTGCCTATTAAATATGGAAAGTATCTTGGAGTCGAAAACATGCGTTTGGGGTTTTTGTGGGCAATCGTGGGAAATCTATTACAAGTTTGTTTGTCAGAAGCAGCAGTGGTGTTGGCGAAAGTGGAGTTTTGTCTAATGACAGTGTAACATAGTGTTGGAGAAGAAATGTCATCAAAGATTTCACTTTATCATTTTGATAAATAGATCCCATGCGTTAAAATTAATGGAAAATACACACGAGAAAAGATGGAAGGACTCAATTTTACAGTAATAACATAATTTTTTTATATTCTGGAAAGAAACTTTAACTTTCCAAAAGTAAAACGGGAAACTTGCTTACGGGTTTTGATTGATGACAAGTACATTAATCGGCTGAAGATATACTACTAAGGTAGAGAAGATATACAGGAGGATATAAGTCGACTGGGATGGAAAATAATCAGTCGAGACCAGTCCATTGCATCGCAACTGATTGAATATGGGAGAGTGAAGAAGTGTCAGAAGACTAGCGAAAGAAATCGTATGTACGAAGTGAGATGTCAAAACTTGAAATGGCAAGGGGAAACAGGGTCGGGTAAATGATTCCATAATCGTGATTCGAATATACTCTGTCTAACAAAAATTGTCAGTACAGGGAAGATAGGACGTTTGTCTCTCATTCTGGTTGCATTGCCATGCATAAATGTGTCGCCTTTTAAAGCTCTCACAGGAATTCCGTAGTTTACATTAAAAATCGATGCAAATGAGAGTAAAAAAACGCGTAGGGCTACCGTCTGCCGATTCAAAACGACTGAAAACAATATTCAATTTACCTTTTCCCATAACACGCCAAGCGGTAAGATAATAGGCGCGTTTTTTTTTAAGTTGAAAAGCAATACGACAACACTCAACATACTCATCTTCTTAAAATGTGTTCTCAAAAGCTTCAAATCCCAAAAGCTCCTTAATAAAAACCAATGGAAAAGCTCCTTGCTTGCAATTGAGAATGATAATGGCAACTCTGTTTTGTATAGATAAAGAGCACACGATCGTATTGAGTGACACTTGAGCACTTGACACTCTTGACAGTATCTCATCAGCAGTGGATACCACGGTCGTGTTGGGGTGTACAACTTTTTGCAAAGAATTACAAAAACGATTCCTTAAGAAAAGTCAGTGGCTTGCTCTTTTTTCAGTGGCATTTTTCCTAACGCATTGTAGTGAGGGTGCATCAGGCGCCACTGCTTTAGAAAAAGCTCTCCCATATGGCCTGTACTGACAATTTTTGTTGGACAGAGTATAAAAACTAATCTTGTTGAACGCTACGACCGAAATTATGCCCGAGGGTGAATTTATCAGCATTCCTAGCGAAACCGGTATCATTATTGAAATGATTGAGGGAAGAAGTGCAACTTGCTACTTTGAATGAGCATTTCTTACGAAAAAACCGATAGAACAAAGAAAGATCTGAAACATTCCGACAGTGTTCAAGATGTGGGAATGATTCTGTGATAGTTCTGTTCCATATCAGTTTTAACGTACTATTCTGGATTTTAACCCACTATATGAAGAGAAGTTTGGGCAGCCCGAAGATATGAGCAATAATTGAGTTTAGGACGAATAAAGTCTTTATAAGTTGTAACCAGATCAGAAGAAGTATCCAGAACGATATAGAAATCCTTAGCATTTTTGGCGGTCTGGAGAATGTGGGCATTCCAACGAAGATCGTCGTTGACACACATAGCGACTACTGAGAGCTTTTTGGTTTCTTCGATGTAAGTGCCATTCAAGGACAATGGCATAAGGGATACATTGTTCTTCGACGACATTAAACAACGTGGAGTTTTCAAAGCAAGTTTTATGCTTCACACGATTTCTTTTACCCCATTTAACAATGCTATAAAGAACAGAGTTTAATAAGCTTATCATACAATACTGTTGCAATTCCACTTTCGAAGAAGATGGACGTGAAATTGAGAATGATTATAAGAATCTCTGGGTAGAGTCGTCGGCAAATCAATGAAGTGGATTAGAAGTTTCACACAAAATATCATTTATAAAAATGAGGAACAGAATCCGAGACAAAACGGAGCCCTGAGGAACACCAGAATTTATTTTTTGAAGATCAGACTGGAAACCGTTCAATATAAGATGTAGGTACTGAACGATGCAGAAGGTAATTTATGATCCAAGGAATAAGGGTCTCATTGATACCATATGCGGGCATTTTTGATGAGAGATGCCAGACTCTATCAAATGCCTTAGAAATATCAAGCGGAATAATCTTACCTTCTCGAAAACTATGTAAAGATCTGTTTCACTCTTCGGTGAGCCATGCCATCAGATCACCAGTGAAACGATTTCTGCGAAAACAGTTTTACCAGTCATTAAGAAGCGTATGGTCTTGGAGATATTTCTTGAGCTAATGATTGATCAGTGATTCTATAACATTGGAAAGAATGGACGTAAGTGCATTAGGTTAATAGAAGGAGGAAAAAATTAAAAAAAAAAGTTACAGAATCCGAGTTTTTCTTAATTTTCTCGAGACAACAAAAAAAAAAAAATATATATACATAGTTTGAATTGAAAATAGTTTTTTAGGCCGAAAGGTATTAGATTTAAGATATAGTTTAGCTTAGAGCGCCCGCGTAGGGCCAGTAAGTTAGTTTTAAGTTATTGCTTGGATAAGTAGGCTAGTTTTTTTATGAATTTTTGTCTAGCTTTAAGATAGTTTTAAGATTGATGAAAATAAAAATGAATTAAAAAAAAAAAAAAAAAAAAAAAAAAAAAGGAGGAAGAGGAAGGGGCGTCTTTTTTTAACTTGTACTAGAGATAGTGAAATAATGTTGTGGAACATAATTATTTTGTCATTTCTGGCTGGTGACAAGTAAAGGGTTTTTCAATAGGGACGCTACAAAAGTAGAGCGACAGGGACAGCAAACGACGCCATATTTCTTGCCGCTCTTTTGACATCTCTTCAGTAAGGTTTGCCATTTCATGATGGAAAGATATACGAGCCAACAACTAGTCGAAATTATTAATATTTACTACCGAAATTCGGAGTCAGTGGCCTCAACGTTATGTCCAATTTATGGTCGTCATAATCGTCCTAGCAGAACAACAATTAAGCGTCTAGTGGACAAATTTGAATCCACAGGCTCAGTACAAAATGTTGTGAGACAAAGAAGTGCCCGTAGTGTCAAGAATATTGCTGCCGCTGAGGCTTCAGTTGCAGAAAGCCCAAATGTGTCTCTCACACGTCGTTCACAAGCGTTGGGCATCTCTGTGACGTCGTTGTGGCGAATTTTGCGAAAAGATCTTGGCCTACATCCTTACAAGATTAAATTGATGCAAGAACTGAAGCCGCTTGACCACCAGAAGCGTCGTATGTTCGTGAATTGGGCTGAGCAACAACTTGAAAATGATTCGGATTTTCATCGAAAAATCATCTTCAGCGATGAGGCTCATTTCTGGCTGAATGGCTTCGTCAATAAACAAAATATGCGGTATTGGTCAGGCAGCAATACACACGTACTCCATGAGTCATCATTGCATCCCGAAAAAATTACGGTTTGGTGTGGTTTATGGGCCGGCGGCGCGCGGCGTCATTGTGAATGGGGATCGCCGTTCAATGATATCCGAATATTTTTGGCCCCAATTGGATGATATGGACTTGGAGGACATGTGGTTCCAACAGGACGGCGATACAAGCCACACAGCGAATGTCACAATCAATTTATTGGAAACCAAGTTTGGAGAACGTGTTATCTCACGAAATTGTCCAGTCGCTTGGCCGCGATTTGACGCCGTTAGACTATTTCTTGTGGGGCTATGTCAAGTCTATGGTCTATGCCAACAAGCCAGCGACGATTGATGAACTTCGTACGAATATCGAAAGTGAAATTGCAGCAGTATCGGCCGATTTATGCTTGAAAACCGTCGAAAATTGGGTTCAGCGTCTGGACTTCTGCAAGCGTGCCCGTGGTAGCCATGCAAAAGAAATCGAGTTCCATACATAATGGCATCAAACGTACTTTCACAGGAATAAAGAATTTCATTGATATCCAAAACCGTTTTTGTTTTATTTAAATAAACTTTTGTAGCTCTCTTATTGAAAAACCCGATATAAATGAATTATGTATAGGGGATATTACACTAAGACCTGGAGATCTATTGTGACCTCACTTACATAAGAATGAGCCTGCTCATCTAAGGTTCCTCCCTCAAATCTATTGCTCTTAGGAATCTTAGTATTTGAGGCACCTTCAGATGGGATAGGTCGCTCATGTCCCAGATGGTTTTTCCTTTGGTGCGTGAGTGGACTACATCTTCCTAGTATGTGGTCTGGTATTTCCAATGCATGTTGCAGAATCTACATGTCGTACGAAGTAAACTTAGGTGTCTTCTAAGTTTGCAGTGTCCAGTTAGGATACCTGTTATTATTCTTAGGTTATTTCTACTTAAGTTAATGCAGTTTTCGAAATGTTGCTGGTTGTAATTGCCCAGTAGAAGTTTCGTCTGCCTCAGGTCTGGGAGTTTTTTCCAAATCCCTGGATCTTTTTGCCTCCTCTTCTTGCTTAATTTTGTTTTTTTATGATATTTTCTACTATTGTGCAATAGGGCTCAGACACTGTTAAAGGTGTTAATGCGCCTGCCTTTTCGTTTTCATGAACATCCACATGACTAGATACATAGTGAACCCTGTTCTATTTGCCAAGTTCATTTAGGCTGCTTATGCACTCCCACACCAACATTAAGCCGATGATATATGAACTTAGTGCCTTGAGTGCCGCTTGACTATCTGGCATGTTGGCAATTTTCTTGTTACGATAGTTCTTTTTAGGTTCGATCCATACATTTCCCTATGGCGTTTACCTCTGCTTGGAAGATGCCGGTGGACTGCCCCATCGGTTTGGAAGGTTTGGTTCTAGACCCAAAGGTTCCTGCACCAGTCCCTTTGCTTGTTCTCGATCCATCTGTATACAACTTTATGGTATTTGTTTGACAAATATAAGATTTTGGAATTTTATAAGATTTTCCATTGGAAAAAACATAAAAAAAAATAAATAAAATAAATCAATTCATTTCTGATTTGTATGTAAAAAAAGTATCAAATTTTGGAACTTTTAAATTTGGAAAAGAAATTGTATATTTCTTTACCTAAAACAATTTTACAATTTTAATTTTTCGGCAGATTTATCTCTTCCTGCACTAACACCAAAATTGTTTTTTTAATTTATATTATTCATGAAAATTGTTTCCAGAACATGAAGGAAATAATCGTCATAAATTTTAATTTAATTTAATTTAATTACAAAAA
This sequence comes from Philhelius festivus, assembly GCA_963931855.1. NCBI lineage: Eukaryota > Metazoa > Arthropoda > Insecta > Diptera > Syrphidae > Philhelius > Philhelius festivus. The sequence goes on from OZ007556.1 coordinate 209,631,345, forward strand.
CCAATGCCCTTGCTTTCATTGCATACTTCACATCGCCGTAAAACAAACTGAATACTTAACAAGTACAACATAAAACACCTTTTATACCACTCTTATCGTCTAATTCTCTATCGTTGTTTTTAATTAGCCCACCAAGACTGTCATAACGACCTTCGCTATTAAACAAGTTCCACGCAATTTAACCTGCGTGCCAGTCGCTCCCAAAAGCTTTGCGTGTGCGTTTCGAAAATATACATATGTTTTGTGCAATAACCTGGCACATTACATATTTTGTAACTCCAACGTACTTAATACTCTTGGCTTCTTGGGGCTCTATCTTAGACCACTACTATTATAGACCGGTATCTGAAGACCAGCAGCCCACGACGAAATCCAAGACAAAAAAAACTCCATGTATCACAGCCTCACACACTGGTATCCATTAAAATTGGCATCTTGTTGGCTTGTCGAGAATGAATGAGCAAATAAAAATATAAACCTACAAGTCTGCAAGTTTCAATCCTTGAGGTTTGATTTGTAGATATGGAAGACCACATCGACCACGAATTCATTCAAGGGGAACAAGCTAGAATTCTCTAAAGCTACGTATAGACTTAAGCATTCTCATATTATGTATGTAAGTATATACGAACTCAGGCAACACTGAACTAGAATTATCTACTCTAAGAGGCAACACGCACCATTGCCTCTTACCGGAGAGAAGTGGAAAAGGTTTAGAGGGAACAACTTCAAGCCAAGTCAGACAGCCTGTGTAACACCTGTGACGCAGGTAAGAGTTGAAATGTTTACTCACTGGCTGGAGGTTCTTCCAAGACAAAAATCGACTCCATTTATTTTATAAAGCAATCGTGCAGCTTTAATCTTTGTGTTCCCCCTAACAACGTGAGATGGAGCCCGTTTGTGTGTGTTCCCTTTGTAGAGATTGAAAAGAACGTTGACAATTTATCTTGAATGATAAAATCTAATGAATGCTTGTAAAGAGGCCTTAATTGAGAAGCAGGTAATTATATTGGCATTCATTTGATTTAACTGTCATTTGTTGCCACTATAGGAAACCGTTTAATAAATAGAAGCTGCTTGGATATCAGAAGTAGGTAAGCTGATGCGTTAGTTTATGTTTTGTCTGTGGATATTTAAATTTAATGAATGGTTTTCTCAATAATTATCAAGACGGTTATTTATAATTATTTGGTTGTATTGAGTTTTTATTGACTTCAAGGTTGATTAAAGCTATTCAAATTATATATAGATGGTATCTGTGTTTAGAAGATCCTATTACTATTACATCCATAATATCTTATTAAGATAAATATTTCAATTAACCTTTGAGATGCATAAGTTTATTTTCATTTTGAATTTTAGTAAAGATTGATAAATCAAATATGAGATAGTACACCGTGGTGTATCGGCTATAATATAACGCTTGAGGCTGGTGATCGATTTCCATCCGATGCCACCTATATAAGCACAAAAATATTTTTATTGTGAGGGACTTACAAATCCTCCAGGAATATCTTACTATTTTTCGTCTTAACATTCGTAATCTGCAGAAAATTGTAAGTGCACTCCTCTCCGTGTTTTTCTTATTCTTGAACATAGTATTAAAAAACTATCAACTGTCAACTTTTAAAAGAAATCAAACATCTGGTTTTGGATTATACTGTTTTCAAAAACAAATTTTTATTTTTTTTAATCTTCAAAAATAAAATTTGAAAATTCAAATATACAAAACTATTTAAAAATTTGAAAGTTATTAATATTTGGAAATATTAAAAATAAGTTGTAATGTATTTGGCAAATTCGAAAACAAAAAAATAGTCATATGGTAGGCAGATATTTTTTGTATTTTATATTATGTTTTATGTTATGTTCATGTTATGTTTATGTAAATTTGTAGAATAAGTGTAGAGTAAAAATTATTTCCGAAAATACGTCAGGTACCTTTATTTATAGTTCTAAAAAAAAGAAAAAAGTGACAGGAGAAAAATTTGAATTTTGAAAAAAAATCGATCGGAATAGCCATCTAGGCTCTATCGAAGAGACAGACAGACCCCCTTTTTACTTGCGACTTATATGTAGGTACTATAAGGCAAGTTATGCATTCGTAAAAAAATCGAACTCGAGATTTTGATTAAAGTTGACATTACGATCATAGCGAAGACTAAAAAAGTGGGTCTCTCAATTCTGTCTTTCTGTTTTATCGACTACAGCCTAAACGGCTCAGATGATTTTCTTTAAACCTGGTAGATATCATTTTTTAATTTTTTTAATATTTTTTTTTTTAATGTCATACAGAATTTAAAAAAAAATCATAAAATGTCATTTAGTTAAATCTAGGTAATGGTTGAAAAAAAATCCAAAAAATGGTAATTTTTGGTAGCCCCCCTGGAATCATTTTTTTTATTTTTGATTTTCTCGAAAATGGAACAACCGATTTAAATAATTTTTGTTATGCTAAGGCTCCTCGAAGGTTTGAATATTACGAGTATGTATTACTTATTTTTTAATTTTTTGGATTTAAAAAAAAAAATCAATTTTTTTTTGGAAACTGAATATTTCGAAAACCCTATGCTCGATTTTTTTCAAACTAGATAAATAAAAGTTTCTTGATATAATCTACAAGATTTGAGAACAAAAAAATGTTTTACCTAAAAATAACGGTACGCACCATACAAATGTTAAGAAATGGTTTTCGAAAATTGTATTTTTCTCAAAAACGGTTCCGAGAATTTTACTTAACTTTTTTTTTCTTTCGATTAATTTTTAAGATCTACATATAATTTTATAAAAAATTTTGAAAAAGAGATATTACTGACTGTACCTACCATATAACGGTTTTTTTAAATTTTGAATTTCTCATTATCGGCATAACAGATTTTAATGAAATTTTTTAGAGAGAAGCTTCTAAAAAGTTTAAAAAACATTGGCGCAAAATTTTAAACAGTTCTCGTTTAAGGAATAAAACCGGCTCTACTTAACGCAGTCGTTTAGCTTGGAGACTTGGTCTAACTTTTGCATAATTTTAAACACGTTAGACAACTCTTCTAACTGATGTGGGTTTTACAACAGAACCTAAACGAATTTGCTTTGAACAACCCTTAATTTGACAGATACATAACTCACACAACTACAAAAACACAATAAAAAAAGTAAAAAGAACAGACAACTTTAAACCAAATAATTTTTCGCCGAAAAAGTACATTTTATATACTACCTCGGTACAGATTTTGATTGTTTATAAGTTATTTACATTATTTTAGATGGAAATAAAGTATAAATCGCAAATTCACAGCATAAAAACTCAATTTGTTGTTGCAAGGTGCAGATTTATTTAGCTATACTCGTCTCTGCCGGCGGCGGCGGCGCGCGTGCCTACATACATTTGTATTTACAGATTTGTTCATCGTAGAGCACTTTCGTACGATTATTTCGAATTTATAATATTCAGTTATTCAGTCTATTTACAAAAAAACATCTTTAAAAAATCGAATAAAACATCAGTAAACATTTTTTCTTCGATTTTCTTTGGTATGAAATGACCATTGTCAATATGGGTAAAGTATACTTTTAAAAGATAAACTAGCTTTTTGCTGCTGTTAAAGAAAGACGAGCTCTTTAACGTTAAAGTATAGTTTATGTCCTTTAAAATTAACAAAAAGTCGGTTCTCGTTTTATACTCAATATTTAGAGTCGACTCCCATTCTAAAATTGATTTAGAGTAGGTTTTAAATGTTTAAAATTTTGCGCCATTGCATTTCAAAACTTTAAGAAAAATATTTTTTTTGAATTTAAAAAAAAAATATATTTTTTTTTGTTGGAAAATTCAATATTTCAAAAGCGGTTCAATATTTTTTTTTGTAAATTTATTTTTTATTCGTATAATAATAAAAAACTTAAAGTTGGAGTATCAAAATTTTTTCTTAAAAGTTTTTAAAAGTTTTTTATACCTATAAAAGCTTAGTTTTTTTAAGAAACCACTACAAAGACTTATAATTTGTGTCCTTGCATAAAACAATTTTTGCTTAAATCACATGGCATCCTTTTTTTTACCAACTACTAAAGAAGTTGTGTTAGTCATTTAAAAAATGAATTTTATGCTTAGGAACAGTTTTTCTCTAATAACATTCATTTTTGAAATTCTTAATCTATATATTTATATAGACAAATAAAAAGGGATTTTGTATCAAAATCGATTAAGCTACCAAGGAGATATACATATGTATGTATACGAAAAAAAACTCAAAACAACTGCCAAAAATTGCATTCTATAAGAAATTTGTAATTAGAATTCTTTTTTGTAAAAATTAAAAGTCAACCGGTTTACTTTAGATTTAAGACTGTTAAGACACTCCATTATAAAGAGAGACTTTCGAAATGGTTCACCATGGGCTGCAATCAACTTTACAATAAAGCTACGGCTTTGCATTTAATTTTCTCAGAGCTGTTAAATAACATGTAGCTCCATCTATGTTACTTGAGCTATTTCTATTTAAAAGCAGATAAATCACTTTATCAAAATCGTTGGAACCATTTTCGAGAAAGTTTGATCTTTCTTTGAAGTTTCTTTACAGTTGTATGTGAGCAAGTTATTTTTGATTCAACAAAATACAAACTGCGAAAATTGTGTGTTTAAAAACTGTTACGCAAGAAAAAGTCAACAACACCACTTTCTTAAATTTTTAGTTGTGATATGTACGTAGGATTAAATATGTACCAAACATAATGGACTGTAAAATACAGATTTTAAAAAACAGTCAAGGAAATCGTATTTTTCTATAAAAAAGCTCCTACGATTTAAAAAATTAAAAATGTTGTGAATGCTACAATTAGTACTATCAATCGGGGCTCTGTTTTGCCTCCGACTCTCTTCCTATTTTTTATATAAACTCTGAATCTTTTAATCAACTTCATTATTTTGCCAAAGACTCTACCCTCAACTTTTCATACTCGTTCTCAAATTCACGTCCATCTTTCTTTTTTTTTTTTATAATTCACTCGCGTTCAAGGGTATGTTACGAGACCCTTATAATGTTTTAAACACAGCACGGGCGAGGGAGAAATTAGGAGGGGAGGGAAAGGATGTGTCGATGAACATTGGTTTTGAATGTTTGCAAATTGAAAGGGCAAGGGAAAACTGTACCGGGTAAGTTGTTCCATAATCGTGTTGTGCGACTAGAAAACGAATCTCTATATTTGACGGTACGCCCAAAGTTAGGCTCAAGGGTGAACTGATGAGCATTCCTAGCGAAGCGGGTATCACGGGTGAATTGATAAAGGGGAGGAATGCAACTGGCTACTTCGAGTGAGCATTGCTTGTGAAAGAAGCGATAAAACAGGGAAATACATGAAACATTCCGACGGTGTTCAAGAGATGGGAATGAATCCATATGATACGAGTAGCTCTGTTTCCAATCAGTTTTAACGCTTTGTTTTGAATTCTATCCAATAAATGGAGAGAAGATTGAGCAGCGCCTGCCCAAAGGTGTGAGTTATACTCGAGTTTTGGACGTATATACGCCTTATAAATGGTAGCCAGATCAGAAGGGGTGAAAAATTTCTTACATCGATATAGAAATCCTAAACATTTAGCAGCATTCTTGGCGGTCTCGAGTATGTTATCATTCCAACGTCATTTTTTATTTTTTTGACTGGCCGCTTTCAACAGTGCAAAGAGACGTTCTAATGATGAACTAGAACAACTTTTACGTATTTTGGCTTCCAAAAATGTCGTGCCGAAATTTGTAACATTTTATTCTATTGTTTGTAAAATCACCCATATGTTTTCAATGTAAGGTAATTCTTGTTTTCCAAGTTACTTTACCTTCAGTGCACTCTAGACAAGAACCTAAGTATGCTTCGCAAATTCCCATAAATCATTTTCACACAAATTTTCCATTTATATAAGCTCGGAAATCCCCAAAGAAAATCCTTACAAATATTGACAACTTCACACATAATCCGTCATTTGTTCTGATTCATTGACTTTTGTAATAACTTTGGAATTACCTGTGCAAAAGTAAAGCCCCTAACATAGGGTCTTAATGCCATCAGCCAGAACCCATTTTATGTCTTGTCAATCAAAACTAATTTATCCAACTCATATGTATGGGTATACTTGGAAACTTAACTCATTTTCTACCTCAACTAGCTAATCTATCAACTTCAAAGTCACACAAACTTAATACACCAGTAGCTTAAACACCACCTGAATCTCGTCTATCTTCTTTTTCTTCAACAGATGGCAGACTAGAACCTATATCGCAATCACCATGGGTAACCATATAAAAACCGAATGAAAAAAGATACAAAAAAATTACAAGACATAAATGAAGAAAACACACCTCCTCGAGTTGAATGCACACACTTGCCCCATAGAAGCGAAGCAACACCCGACGACGATGGGAATGGGGGTATGGTGCGGCTAGAAGAGAGACCCTCATCAAGGTAGTGACATCTAACATCTGACTTGTTTGCTCATAGAGCTTCTGCTGCTTCGGCATGGCTCTTCATACCTCTCCATGTGTGATGGCTGATGGGTAATGTTGGTAATGTGCATGAATGCATAAATAGTGAGTAGATCCGCACTCCATGGCTACCACACCACCCGCCACCTTGATTATGTGTGCTGTGCCCCATCAAGAGCACTCTGTTCTCCTTCACTGACATCGAAGACACATAAGCTGCTGCTCCAGAGCCCCATTCATCCATTCCATGTGGAGTTGGTGGACAGACACAACGGTGCGCTGTATAATGAATGAAGAGCCCACAAGGAGATGATACATCAAGATATCCTTGTTTTAGTTGGTGATGACAAGACATCAGGCATGATAACGATGATGGTGGCGTGAGGAACAGGTGAAACCCTTTTAAGTTTCCCATTTACACTTGGATACCATTGTTCCAACTCTATCTTTATGCTTCAACCGCAACAAACAAGGAGGAAGGATGGCTGCGGATAGCACGGTGGAAGAGGACTCATCAAAACTTTTTGTGTCGGTTTTGTGATCTGCACACACCAGGAGCAACTCTGGTTGTTTTATTTTTGAATCAGCCCAACGACCTATAATTCCATTAACCAAGCCAACGCTCCAATTTATGACTTTAATCTGAAAACGGAAGACAAGAAATACCTTCTCCACATCCTTCATAAAAGTCGTCGACGACCGTAGACGGACGCCCATATTGAATGCAACTAGTTATGTAGAGATGGCGTGGCCATCAGAACACCCAAGTCCTATCAGCATCATCAGGAAGAAGGATGAAAGATACATCTCCAGTTACCAGTGGATGAATGCGAAGGCGTATCAGTAGCCTGCATCAGGAGCTAAGACCAGAGCACCAGGATTGTGTTGCTGATGCTGGTCCAAATGCTGCGACGACCGACGACGACGGACGGATATACGGCGACGAATGCTGGTTGCTGTCCGTTGCAAATCCAGAAATTATGGCCTTTTAAGTACGTACACCTTTTGAAAATGCAATGTAACCAACCACCGCACCGTGCCATCTCATCATCGTGTCCATGCTGTGAAATGGGAATGGAAATGGGAATAAAAATTAAAGGGCAATGTGCCCGTTTTTATAGTGCGGTTGTAAATGCATTTAAGAAGATACTGCCTATAACTATTTACTCTGAATGAGCTTGAGCATTCTTTGGTGTAGTATCTTTACTCTCAAGGTAAAGTGGCTTAAGTCGATTTTTAACATTTTAGAGGAGAAGAGTTTTAAACTTCAAAAAATTATTTAAAGAAAACTATGCTGATAAGGAGGCTGAAATTTCAACAAAATATAAACTTTTAATAACTCTTTTCAAATTAATTTTGAGATTTAAAAAACTCAATTAAGATTCAGTGTTAAAAGGCAAAAAACCTACATAAGCCTTTTTTACTTTTTGCTTAGTTTTGTATATATTGTCTTAAGTCACTTAAGCCGTTTTTCCAATTTTATTTTTTATTTTAATTTGTATTAAAGTATACATTAGCCATTTTTCCCTAAAAAAAAATCTTATATTATTTTGTAAAAGTGACTTGAGTCTAAGTAAGCCAAATAAAAGCAAATAACATAAATTGGAAAAACGGCTTAAGTCAATTTAAATTAACTTTCGATATGGAAAAACGGCCTAAATTGATTTTGGAAAAACGGCTTAGTTGGACTTAGTTCTCTATTCCTTTTTATGTAATTGTAATTTAAGAAAAAATCGAGAGAGGCTTAATTGGACATAAGACAAGAAATAATTGCACAGACTTAAGAACCTGGAGTTAGGACGTTATTCCAAATGTAATTTTTTATTTTCATTGAATTAGGTCGTTTTGACAAATTCAAAAAAGGTGTTCTAGGGGTCATTCAAACGAACCGATTACACAGAAATGTAGCTAATTTTTTATTTTCTTTAATTATTAAAAAAAATCGTTTTTGGCTTAAGTCGACTTAAGCCACTTTACCTTTTGAGTAAAGAGTTAATGGTGATATAGAAACGAATGATAGCTCCTGCTGCTGCTACACAGATATGAAGAAATCTTTTTTTCTAATTAGGTAGATGGATCATCGTGGAGGTTCATGAAAATCGGTTTTGTAAAACGACTCGTTCGGAAATAAATGAAGTCTTTTTTTTTGTCTTAACTGCTTTTCAGAAGTCAGTAACTTTAGATGTTGTGTTTGTAGAGGTATACATGAGCACTAAGGGTTTTTAATTTAAGGGCTACAAATAAAGGAATAATTAAATTAAAATAACAAGGTTCATTGAGCTGAAAGTTGGCTTTTAGGAGGATCCAGTAACATATTTGAAGAGTTGATTTGATAGGATATTGATGGAAATAGCTAACACAATATTTTTGTTATGTTTCGCAATGTTAACTAACGATACTTCTTTCAACGGATCTACAACCTCAGACTTCAAACATTTGACTGTTTGATTTTCGATCGGAATTCATCACAAATGCAAGACCCTTAGGACTGAAAACATAAGGGATTTGGGGAGCGTGCAGTTCGTCTTAAACTTGATGGGTTTTGAACAAATTTGCTTGGCCAAACTGAAGTAGGGTTTTTCGTCAAATTTCTAATAGTAATCTGTTCCAAAAAGTTGATTTAAGTAATTAAATTAAATTAAAAGCGCATTGCGTTGTGGAGACCCTGGGTATAATAATTGAAAGAGGTGTTCCGTAATATCACATTGGACTGCTTATTTTACAATATCACGCGACACAACTGGATTAGTTTTTTTCGGGATCCAGAGTTTGGCCATCGTCATATACTAGAGTTCCGGACGAAAAAATTATCTGGGGATTTGAAATCGATGGTCAAGCCGTAGGTCGCCTAAAGTGTTGAAAAATAGATATAAGACCCACAAAAACTACATTGGATAGGATTTATATACGAATTTTAGCAGGAAAGTGCGTCGATAGTTCTTTAAGTGTGCAGTAAAACGAAAGAAAACTGAAGTTGACTTTGGGAGAGATTCCCCAAACCTAAAGAAGAAACTGTGGTTTGAAAATCCTATATTTTCAAGAAACAAAGCATTAGAAACAAAGGCATATCGAGTTATCAAAAAATATCGATTTTGACTTCTTCAGCAAACACCAAGATACTTATCTTTGTCCTTAAGAAAGGGAATTCGCCTCTCAAGTTTTCTGGCCCACCTGCCCGAATTCAAAAGAAAACAAAAACTAACTGAGTCTCCTTCACTGGACACTCCAACTGATTTTTCTCACAAAATATATGAATTTTCGAATTGATCAAAAAACGATTTTTATTTCCGTAAAATTATTTTTCACTTTTCTAAAAATTTCTCCCACGATCTCTTCCCCACACAGGATCTTTCTAAATGTAATCATGGAGGCTTTTTCGTTCAATTTCGTTCAACCTCATTGTTACCCTTCTCGCTTCTGAACTCACTCTCTATTGGCGGTGTTTGGTACGGGAAATACCGCAAAACTTCACCAAATGGCTGAAAACTCAATCCACTCTCTAATTTATAGAAGTAATCTCTAGTGAAAGACACTATTCACAATGGAGATAGCGCAATAAACGAATTCAGCTCAAGTCCATCAAATTCCATTGCTATTTCAAGTTAAACGGAGAAACATTAACACGAGCGAAGTCCCCACACGGACTAAGATGAAGACAAATACCTTCGACGGACGCAGTTCTGCCATTTACCAATCCTGATGAGGAAGAATTTTACTCGTATATCACACGAAAAGTGACAATTTTTCAAAATTCGTAGACTTTCGGGAAGATTTGAGGAATTTAAGGAATCACCTAACAAAATCCTCTTCGTTTAAATGCACAGACACTCTATGTAAGGCTCTCGGTCGTTTGGTTTAAAAGTTGGGCTCTTAACCATTTTTGTTCGGATGACTGGCGTTGTCAGTTCTGACATCTCTGTCAAACGTAAGTTATGTGGACCATCTGTTACACATATCGTTGGACACGGACAATGTGTCAAATGCCTTGGCATCTTGGAAGTGGACTTCCTGTCAAACGATTATTATTGAGAACCTAATTTTGTGCTTTTCTCAAGTCTCTTCAAGAATAGGGCTCTAGCTGAGGGTCCAAAATTTCACTAAACTCTGCCAGCATTTTGGAGCCACATCAGAAAGGGAGGGGTAGTGAAGAAAAAACAGAAAACGAATGGGCTTGTGAAACTGGTTGTGGTAAAATTCGCCTCAACAAAAGCATCGCCTTTTTTGTAGATAAGACATTATGGAATTAATAGTCCATTCATCGAGCATATATGTTTTTTCAGTCTTACTTGATTGATGAATTGATGCATGCCGCATGATCATGATTTGGCGGAAGGACTTAACTCCCAAGGACATAATCCCCAATTCGTCTCACCGAAGTGGGACAAATAAAGGATGGTTAAATTTTAAGGGCCGATGTTGAATGTGAACCACACCAAAACGTCAAGTTTTTTTCTGCATTTCATTTGACATTTCTCAATTTCAGACTAGCTCAATTTAAACCATGGAAAGATACACAATCGAACAACGCGTTAAAGTTATTCAGGCTTATTATGAAAATGGGCGTTCAAATCAAAATGCATATCGTGCACTTCGTGATTTTTTCGGTCAATTTAATCGTCCAAATGTGCAGCGTACAATCGGAAAAATCGTGCAAAAATTTGAGCAAACCGGGTCTGTAGGTGATGTGAAAACACCAGTGCATGCTCCTACAGCTCGTACTGCAGAAAATATTGCTGTTGTTCGCGATAGTGTGGCTAAAGAGCCGTCCACCTCAACTCGTCGTCGTGCTCAACAATTGCACCTCTCACGCTCGTCGTTGATGAACATTATGCATAAAGACTTGCATTTACACGCTTACAAGGTGCAATTGACTCAAGAACTAAAGCCTCTTGACCATTCGAAGTGTCGTCAATGGTCAGAATGGTGGCAAGAAATGGCAACAGTGGATGATTAATTTTCGAAGAAAATCATCTTCAGTGATGAGGCACATTTTCACCTCAGTGGATTCGTCAATAAGCAGAAGTGACGCATTTGAGCTAATGATAATTCAAGAGTAATTGTCATCATGGTCACGCAAGCGCCAATTTCAACAGTTTTAGTAGCTTTGTGTGACCCGTTTCGCAGGTTCTCAGGATTTTAACTTTATTTGCTCTGTTTAGGTTATGTTCAGTCGTCAGGCAGTCGCTTATGTCAATATATTTCTTAGGCAACAGCACCACCGAAAATACCACCCAAAGAAGTGTCTTTAAAACTCTGTTGGTATTAGAGCTTGCCTTGCAATGGAGTTGTGTGTGCGGTACAAGGAACCCAAAGGAGAAGCTTTAGACCTCTGAACCCGCGAAGCGAACCAAAGAAATAGAAATACAGTTGATGAAGAAAACTATTGGAATTGGTGCCTCCTAGGCCGCTGAGCATGTAGAAGAAACAGTTCAAAGTGACACAAGGCAAAACTGGCCTTACATTGGATAATTAAAAAGGGGCTGGAGTTTGGTTGATGTTTAATCCTAATGATAGACCACAATACCTGGTGACTAAAATTTGTATTATAGTACAGAGAGATTCTCCAAACTGCCCCAAGGCTGTTATAACAATATCATCAGCCATCTAGTAAACCCACTCCACAACAACGTGTGAAGTAGTACTCCTATTTAAAGACAGTTTTTGTTCCTATGATTTTCTAGACACTTTTTCATGCGTGTGATTCTTTCGGGCATTCTTGTATCAAGCATATCACTGGTTATAGTGTCGGAAATGCATTTCCTTACAAATAATTGGTCTAGAGTATCAATAAATGCGTTCTTAAATGCATGCTCAAAGTCTAAGAACTCACATATGTCCAGAAAACGAATTCTAGGTGACTGTTTGACTGACGTTTCCACTGGACTTATTTCTTCAAGGTTGGTAAGGTTTCGTTAGTTTTTTTTAGGATTTCGTTCCAGAGTATTTTCTGCGGACAAAGAAAACTCTCTCATCCCTCACTAAGGAGTGCTATTTTGAACTAAAATTTCCTTTCTATTTCCTGTTACGAAAGTAGGCGCACGTTGCAGAAAGGATGTTTATTTTTATAACTGTTTATTTTTGATTGACTGAGAAACTTACCGATCGGTGGAATTAAGCGTACAAAATCTTTCCAATTTAAACAAACTTACCTGGAAATAGAAGAGAAAACAAAATTTAAATTTAGTTTATTGAAATTTATTTTAATTATGAACTTAACCGCTTAGTTTAATTTTTAAATATTAACTCTGTTCCTGACCAAAAACCAATTACCAAAATTAAACTACATATTTATCTCCATTTTATAAATAAGTTTTTTTTTCTTCTGTGGATGATAAATTGCACGTATCTTTGCCAGTGCCCACAACCACACCCAATAACAAATAACCAGATATCCTATCACAGCAACCAACCACATGGGGATAAATCAGAATCTAATTTAATTAACATTGCAAATGCAAAATGCTCGTAATCAAGTGTGCCACAGTTACTAACATACATCGATAACTATATTCGATTTCAACAATTTTATCGAAGTATAATTATTAATGACCTCGCCAGTCTGCTTTTCAATATGGCGTTTGGGGCTTCGCCCATCTGCTTCAATTAGGACATTTGAAATTGTGACTGCCAGAATATGAACCAAAGGCAAAACACGATGAACTACGTTTAATTAACTTTGATGGAGGGTACAGTATGTCCAGCAAAATTTAACATCAGGATTGGAAATAGTAAATATGTAATCGAAAAGTGTTCTTTTTTAACTTGTTCCAAACGAACCATCTAGTCGATGGGCTATAATGGGAAATTAGGTGGTCGATAAGATGGCTGTGGAATGGTTACGAACCATCTACACAATAGCAAATGTTATTGCCATGTTATTTTCGTGACATCTGTCAAATCTGTTGTTTATTATTCAGTTACCATAGCAAGTTAAGAGTTCAAAAGATAAAACTTTATCATTATTATTATTTATTATAAAACCTTATTAATTTTTCTAACACAACGACGCACGTTGGTAGGCAGTCATCGCAAAAATTGAACAATATGGACCTGAACGACATGTTTTTCTAGCAGGGCGTGGCTAAGTGCCACACACCGGACGCCACGATTGACATTCTGCAAGAACGATTTAAAGGATTTCCTGGAGTCGCAGGTCTACGCTAGTACACCATAATCGACCGATTCCTTTAAGGTAGGCATTTGAACGATGTCATATTCCATACATAATGGCATCATGGTACATGGACACGTAGCGCCATTACTGGCCATCGCAAAATCAAAATGCAAGGCCATCGAATCACACCCAGCACAGTGTATCATCATATTGTCCATGAGGGGCAACATTTATTTCCAGCTAAGGCTAAAATGAACTTGCGATTTTTTTTCGCTGCGACTAAGTTCAAGGTCGTTCCGACCGAGTATGAGTTTTTGATACGAGTATCATTAAGATTTTAAGGATCTCCCAAACCAACTCGAAACAATTACAATTACAATGATAACGAAACTTTTACTGTTGACAAAGTTTTCATCATTAATTGTCGTTTTTGACGTCGCATTGATTTTATCGCGTCAGTATGTGAGTAATTTATTGCCACGTTCATTAAATCAAACAGGCGAAATATTCGTTTTAAATTGGAATGTTTCACGTTGGTTTGGGATAGCCTTAAGCTCTTGGTTTTATGTGTGATGGGAATCGCAAGTGAGTTCCTAGATTAAGCCTTTTTAATGAAAAAATATAACGTATCTTCTGAGCCAAGGTAAGGTAAGGGTAGAGCTTAGTAGCTGTGAGTAGAAAAACTACCACACTTTAGAACTCATTTTTATACCAGAGCTCCTTATAAAGTGCACACCATTACATATCGTTTGTCCAGCAGAAAACTTATGTAACTCAACTATTCCCACTTTGCAGCAGAAAACGTTTAATAAAGGTGGACATTTTTCTTAAAAACACAGAAATGAATTCTATTCTGTTGAGCAACAGATCGTGGAGAACAAGGTCCTAGCGACTTACAAGTCTTAATAATTTCTGTGTACGTTTTATTGTCAGGAATGAGGAAGGGATACAATAATTGTCTGCCATGTCCGAACGGCTAAGATGAAAGGTACTTTTTCAAGACTAGAGATACTTCCAGGGAATTTATAAGGAATTGATGGCTAGGTTTTCAGTGTATCAATTTTCAATTCGATGCCGCGATTTAACAATTGTCGTTTCAAAGATTATTTTCTATCTTCATTTATTTCCTTATAGATGCGATGGAAACGATAGCTAGGTCAAAGTGCTAGAAACCAAAAGCTGAATGTTCCCAACGACTCATCTTCGCAACAAATCTTCTCATTATTAGAGCTGTGTCAATCAGGATCGATACGATTTTTTTAATCCGATCATCGAAAAGTATTGATGATCGAAATCAATCATTTTAATCGATCTCAATCTTAATCATTTAGATGATTCTCGATTTTGGATTCTCGATTTTCTATTTTAATCTCAATCATTTCAATGAGTCTCGATTTTCGATATCAGTTAACTCGATTAACCATGATTCGATTCCATTTGTTCTGATTCAATCAATGTGGATTATGAATGCCAAACGGACGGTGGACTGGAATTTCTGGGTTGAACTCGGCATTGAAGAACATGATTGATCGAGTTGGTTGTTGATGTTGTAGGCCGAAAAAACAATTGTTGGGTTAAACTGATGTTATTTGATGAATCAGGATCCGGTATGTTTAATGTGGACTTTTGGACGTTTCTTAATCCATCGACATCGTAGCCATCCTTTGATGAAATTTGACAGTTTATGACTTGACGAATACCTAGAGGACGAATTCATCTATGACGTACAGAGAGTATTTCGTACCAAATGTTAGCGGAAAGTCCTAAAATTGCTCTTTTCCGGAGCAACAAATAAAATCTCTTTTTCTTGAATTTTTTGACACTTCTTTTTAATCCATGTACAAAGTAGCCATCATTCAATGTTATTTGGCAATTTATGGCTTACAATAAAAGAGTATTTTGTGAGAACTATCAAAGCCACAAGTCAATCTTATCATCGAAATTAAAATCAAATAGGAACAGTATTGAATCATTTCAGTGAAATGAAAATGATCGAATGATCGATCGATTGAAATGATCAGATGATTTTCGTAATCAATTGTTGAACGATTCGATCATTTGAAATAAACGATTTACACAGCTCTACTCATTATGTCTTGCACATTTGTCGCCAGAATTTGATTCGAATGACGGTGGTTCAAAAAAGTATGTGCTTTATACATGAACCGATCGATGCATGGGAGGATTTTTTGAGAAAAGTTGTGTCGTTGCGGACATTAAGCATTTCGAAAATTTTGCTTTCGAAGATGTGTTGTTTCGGACATTAAGCTTTTCGAACATATCGAGCATTAATGATAATAATTTTCAAAGCAATGATGCAGATTTTAGATAAGTTTTTGATGTTTAGTTCAAAATTTGAATTCTGAAAACCCAAAACTTATAAATTTATGCAAACGGAATTGGAAAAAAAAAATCCTGTAAGGAAAATGTCTCTTATTAAAAATTATAATTCCGATAAATCACAAACAAAATATGCATAACGAGTCATCATCCCTTAGATCAGTAACTAGAAACCTATAATTTCAAAAACTCGAAATCAGAAAATCGCATAAACCGCAAAAACTAAAAAAATCTCTACAAAATTTAGGAAATATTATTAAAAAAAATAATCAGAATCTTATACAAATATCCGAAAATCAAAACATTCCACTTTAGATCCAAAAATATTGCCCGAAAAAATTTACTTCAAAACATAAAATTTTGAAAAGTATAATAACCAAAGAAATAAATTTCTGGATATTGAAAAATGCCCAAAGATCGAAATCCCAAGAATCATAATTTCAAAAATCAATTTGGGAAAATCAGAATACCAAAACCTGAGAATACCAATTTCGAAATATCTTAACCAATCTTTCATATTTTCAAAAGTGTCCGTGTCTCTTGTTCACCACACTGCTCTCACCTCTGGTAGTTTTTTTTAACACATATGAATCGATAAAATTTACACCGAAAACCGATCCAGGAAAGCACACAAACTCAATGGCAAACAAATACAAAAAAAACCCTTCCAGGAACTATCGACTCGCACAAACTTCTCATACACTCCTTCGCACTTCACACAGCATAATTTAGTAAGCTCGTAACCCATTCATTGCTCTTCTGCTTCCTGTTCTTGTACCCCTTCTGCTCTTTTGCTCCAGTTGGCCAGAGATATTGAATTTTCATTTCGAAACTGAAGCAGGAGCTGCAAGCTGCAAGGCATATGCGTAGTGGCATGGAATGAATTTCAAGTGATTCATAGGAAATAGTTGATGATTTCACACTAACACCCATGGGTGTTGCAGTCCTCCTTATCAACAATGCACCTTCACCACCGCGCCAATGCTAAAAGGTGCTCCGGTGATGGGTGTGCTGAAAGTTCATTGACTGACTCGTACTTGTGCCGATGCCGAATGGAGTAGTAGGTAGTGTCTCTGGCTGTGTGTCTCTGTGTCAGTGATTTTGTTTAATGTCGGAGGTTTTCGGGTTTATCTCCAACATTGCAGATAATGTCCTGAGGGATTCAATTTAAATTGAGTTATGACCGACAGTTTGCCATCATCGGTTTGTGGATTGAGGAGAAACAAAACTAATTTGTTTTAGCGACAGGATGGATGGTCAAATGATGGACAGGTGTGCTGATGAAATTGTAGTAATTGCCGAGATAACACAATTATTACGGTTTGAATCACAGTCATTCAGCAAGCAGAGTCGTTGACTCCGACATGTTTTCAAATGATTCATGGTTTTTGGATTTATTTTAGTAAATAATCATATTTTAAAGATATCTTTGTAAGCCCACATCCACATCATAAAACCAAAGACACTATACCTCATGACTCATTTGAGAAAAAAAGAAACCTTTCCTTAGTTAGAGGTCCAACAAAGTGAACTTAAAAGATTGAGATCAATGTAAAAATAGAGGTTTCTTTTAACGAGCTAGTGATAAAACATTTCAGTTGGAGGAATAACATTTGGATTGTTTTTATTGGGATGTGGTTTCAACAAAGACCTTCACGTGCCATAGGTTGAGGTTATAATTTTTCAACTCTACAGTTATTCTTCAGCATACTCGTAACAGAGAAACAATCGCATCATCGTCGTTTTATCAGAAATCAGACAGAATTCCAAACGCAAACGTTCAAATATGTTAGTGTATATATTTTGTTAGCAACTTAGCTGCGTAGCTACGAGTATGTACGTTTAGATTTGCAATGTTTCCTTTAAAGCTTATCTTTTTGGAAAAAAAAATGTATCTGACTTTGTATATGAAGTTCACGAAAAAGGAAATAGAAGTGAAAAGCACAGAACTTTTTAGCTCAACTTAATTCCTAGAGTTCGAGATCAGTCAGGCAATATTTAAAACAAAATGGAGGTTAAATAATCCTAGTCTGTCCCATTTTCTTTAAAAAATATATCATATATCCTATAAGTTGGATATCGGAGAGGAAAATGGGCACAAAAGTCATGTTCGGCTTGAAATTCTGAATTCTTTTATAATGGGTGATTTTTTTGCTATTTTTTTTTTGGCAACACTGGTTTTGACAGCTCACGCACGTTTCGTGTTTTGTGTCATTGTGAAACATCTTCAGTTTGGTCTATAATTTAACCATGAATCGTCTTACAAACGAACAATGCTTGCAAATTATTGAATTTTTTTATCAAAATGCGTGCTCTATTAAGAAAGTTCATCGCGCGCTTCTTCCATTTTATGGTCCATTTAATCGACGTACTGAGGCGGCTATTCGGGATATTGTGACTAAGTTTCGCAGCAAATTTACATTGTTGGACATTAAACCACCAACACGCTTACGTAGAGTGTGAACTGAGGAAAATATCGCAGCTGTATCGGCCAGTGTTAGTGATGACCGTGAATTATCGATTCGGCGTCGTTCGCAGCAATTGGGCCCCTGTTACTCCACTAGGTGGAAAATTTTGAGGAAGGATTAAGGTGTGAAGCCTTTTAAAAAACAGATGGTGCAAGAATTGAAGCTGAACGACCTACCTCAATGCCGAATTTTTGGTGAATGGGCTCTTGAAAAGTTGGCCGAAGATCCACTTTTTTATCTAAAAATTGTTCAAAATGTGTTCAGCGACGAAGCTCATTTCTGGTTGAATGGACACGTGAACAAGCAAAACTGCCGTATTTGGAGTGAAGAACAGCCAGAAGCATTGCAAGAGCTACCAATGCATCCAGAAAAAGTCACTGTTTGATGCGGATTATGGGCTGGCGGAATCATTGGGCCGTATTTCTTCAAAGATGTTGCGAATCGCAACTTTACTGTGAATGTTGAGCGCTACCGTGCGATGATAACAAATTTTTTTTGCGCAAAATGGAAGAGCTTGACTTGCATGAGATGTGGTTTCAACAAGACTGTACCACATGCCACATAGCACGCGTAACAATGGACGAATTGAGAGGCGAGTTCGTTGAACAATTTATTTCAAGTTTGGGGCTGGTCAATTGGCCGCCTAGATCGTGCGATTTAACGCCTTTAGACTACTTTTTGTGGGGCCAACAAAGAGTTTTTCGACATTCGTTACGTCGGGATGTGCATCTGTAATTTCACTTTACATCCAGCTTGTGTCTTAGGGAGTATCCGAATTGCTTTAAATTTGGTACAAAGCATTTTGTATGTGATGTTCAATGTGAGAAATTTGAACTTAATTTAGGTTCATCTTGAATGTGTAGCTGCCATGTAACAATTTTTTTTTTCAAATATTCTCAAAACCAGCTCCAAGGGTTTTGATAAAATTTTGTACCAGTGATGCACGAAATAATTTTAATAAGACTGGGTTCTCTGTTTTTGGGGAAAATGCACATAATGGAAACATTGGATTTTGATTTTTTTTTTTGAAAAACCGGTACTATTTTTGCAAAACGGTTTTCTTAATTGGATTTCCAAATTTTCAGTAAAAAAAACTATATTATAAAGGAAAAACCTGAAGAAAATGTATGTATTTTAGTGCTTAATATATACCGTAACAATGCGATAATAAAAATAATAAAAATTAATCTACTACTTTATGCCTCCATTGAAGCGTTGAACCATAAAGCCAAGTTGGTACAAAATCGTCGTGCATATTTTTACTTGCGAAATATCGGTTATGCATTCTTCCAAAATTTCGAACTCCAGATTTTGATCAAATTTCACATTAGGGAATATCAAACAAGTGGGTTTTGCAATTATGTCTGTCTGCCTGTTACGCTTTAGTTTAAAACACAGAGTTTATTTTTAGTGTTTTTTGGTTATAATATAAGATAACGGTACCTGCCATTCATTTTTTTTTTTCGAATAAAATCAAAATTTACAAATCACTTTCTGTAAAAGCTACATATCTTCAAAAGAATTCCCTAAAATGGTAATTAAAATGGTTACCGAGAGCGGGGCTGGAAGTAACAGCTTTAAGAAGTAACAACTAAAACACACAGTTTTCCTGAAAATTTAGAATCGCGTGAAAGGGAAAAAGTTCTATAGCTATCGACTTATCAACTTAAATTGTTAATTGGAGTCCATTGAAGAAAGTGTCTGGGGATAGTACTAAAAATTAGCAGGTTTGTAATCTTTTTTTTCTGTTTTTGTGGACATACATTTGGGTATTGGTTAAGAATGTGTGTATATTTTAAATACGTGTGAAGTTTGTTTTGTTTTAAATTTTGTTTTTTCTTTTATGGTGGGGCTAGTTGTAACATTTTTTCGGGGTAAGTTGTAATATTTTAAGATTAACTCCGTTCATTTTTTTCAACTAATCGTTCTGAAAAAACGGATCTAGGTCGATTTTTGTTTTTTGTGTTTCGTTTTGTCTAAGTTTTTTTTTTTTCAAAAAAAAGTGTCAAGTTAACACCTCAGTTGTGAAGAAAGGGATTCACACAAGTGCTTTGTTGTTGCTAAGTTTGCTTGGTGTCGAATGCAGCTGATGCCCGATCAATAATTAATAATAACTATTTTACGCCACTCTAGAATACCGTTACCGTTAGATCTGATTTGGTCTATGTATATGAAGAAATCCTGTTAACCTTAAGATTTTAAATAAAAAAAAAAATTTCAAATTCGAGCACACTCTTATTATATACTTTTTTATCATCAGACTGATATAAAAAATGAAAATTTAGCAGCGTAATTGCAATTCATTGATGCCTCAGGAAGTTGAGACTTATAATATCTACTCTATTCAAATAATCTTATACTTACTTTTTTTATTTCTAGTTCATCATATTCCTTAAATTTTAAATACAATGAAAATGCTTAAATTTTACAATGTAGAGTGTTTTTAAGTTTTTATAACTTAATTCAAGTGCGCTCAACGTTTTTCAACGTTAAAAATAAAAATTACGCTTGTGAAATTTTGTTTCATGTCTTTATATCTTTATCAATTTTTGAGGCACACTGACTTTTCTTGGCTTAATTTTTTTATTTTTTCACGTAGAACATGCTGTTAAAAAATTTTTAAGGTGCATGAATGCCTCAAAATGTTATGATAATAAAAGTACGAGTACAACACTTGGAATATTGCAAAAAACGATGGACATGTTTTGATTTACTTGCTACTTCCACATTTGCAGCAGCACACTTAAATAATTAAATATTCTATATTTGAAATACGTATGTGACGTCATTCCTACAGATTATTTTAATAAAATTCGAGTGATAAGAATGGTTTGAAATGGTAACATTGGATTATTTTCACGAGGGTCATCAAATCTCAAGTTTAACAGGATTTCCTCATATGGGTCATTCGGGGCGTTGTTGATGTGAATTTTGGCTTTTGCCTTCGTTCCTCTTACGGTTTCTATTGTTTTACGGTTTAAAAAATCATTAACATGTAAATATATATCTTTTTTGAGCTAAGAGTTACTTTTTTTTGTGAAAAATAAATTGAAATTTTTTTATAATTTTTGTTACAATTAACCCCGGTCTACTTACTCAATAGTAGGGGTTAGTTGAAACAATACTACTTCTTCAAGTGCTACATCTTGACATCTTCTCAGCTAGCTTTGTTACATCTTTTTAAGTGATTTTGCAGCTTAAGAATGGCTTTCGAGTTTAAAAAATGTGTGGGCGAAAAGTGTTACTTTTAGCCCCACTCTCATCTGCCTCTCGTAGAACTATTTTGTTGGATTATCTTTCCATGTAATACCTATAACTGATTTTGAATTTTTTTTTTAACTGAAGCTTCTAAAAAGTCTTTAAAGCCTTTTGTACCAACATTTTTGTATAAAAAAATGTTACTTTTATCTAAAACAAACATCAAAATTCATTAATTTGAGAACAACATCGTCGTTTGTTTTAAACATGGCACCTAGTTAAGCTTAATAACATCTTAAAAAAAAGTGTTCTTTTATCCAAAAACAATAATACCTTCCATGGAAATATTAGAAAACAGCTCTAAGAATTTCGATTAAATTTTGTCTAATTTCTTAAATTAGAATCTATCATCTTTTATTCGAATAAAATTTCTTAAAAAAATACTTTTTTTTTTTTGAAAATTCAATGATAAATTATCTTCTAATTTAATACAATTTTAAAATTGGCGTTCCAATTTCTTTCCAGCACTATCTGGAACGAATCTGTTCCAGTTTGATCTAAGTGCTTTTAACGCTTTTTGACATCTTCAACAGCATTTCTTTAGCAACTTTCACCTTACCGATTCTGCTTCTTCCATCCAGGTGCCAATATCAGAAAAGGAAGCTCTGAACTTTTTCGACATCTTGCCAATCAATATTTATTTTTGGAGATACAACTTGAAAGGCTAAGAACTTTGGTCTTGACTGTATTTGTTTTTAAGCCTCAAGATGCCATCATTTTGCCTTAACATACATATTCTGTTGATTTCCTGGATTATTTCTAACGGGCACCAGTAGCTCTGCCGATTTATTTGGGGAAGCTGAGAACGATTTCACGGGAGTTCCATTAATACCAATCGACTTGCCTTCTTGAGGAGTTTTGTAATGTTTGTATTTCTAGGGATACAGTTCAATTTCGGTGATTTAGTACATTAGCTAATTTTGGTTTGGGACAATCACGCTTTCGACTATATATAAATTTAAGCACCACCACGAAGTGGTTTTTCATCTTCTGAAATAATCCTCAGTCAATATAAGTAAGGAACCCTCCATACTTTTTACATGATATAGTTTAAAATGGCGTCGTGCTGTTGGTTTCTAAGCCACAGCATTAACAGTCTAACTGTCACACTGTTTCGCTGTCACATATTGCATTGACGTAGTTGGGCATATCTTCCTACTCTGTACTTCTTCTTTTCTGTTGACCTCCTAATTAGTTTCCAGTTTAGATTTATCTGCTGATACTGCTAAGCCTGCTGAAAAGTGTGCTTTTGGTGAAATACGGTGGCCTTAGCCATGTACACTTTGTTTTTATGAACATTTAGTTAATAACATTGTTCGTTAAAGTACCATTAACTAACTAGTGGAAAACGGTCTTCAATCTCTAACCTTCAAGAGTCTGGTTAGTGGTTATAGCCCGATATGTCCTGCTTTTTGCCTGATATTTTATGACTCCGATTATGGTAGTATTTTTTACAGATCTACAAAGGTAATCCACATTTTTGTGCTTAGATCTGACATAGACCCTAACAGGGCCGGATCTACCTGAGGGCTGTATGGGCTGCAGCCCAGGGCCCCGAGGTCACAAGGGGCCCCCAGACCCCGCTAAAAACAATAGGCGATAATTTGAATTAAACAAAAATCTAAAATTAAAAAACCTACCATAAGGTTGACAATGGCAACCCTGAGATCAATCAACTAATATATAGTCCCCGGCAAGCTAGATGGCACTATTTTAGAGAGAGACAGTAAATTCGCGCATCGCTTTTACCTGGAAAAAGCGCTGCCCGAACTTTCTCTCTCTCTCTCTCTAAAATCGTGCTAAGTTTGATGCCGAATAGTGTATGTCAGGGATGGAAAATGAAATTTTTCAATTGTACTGAAATCTGGAATAAAATTGTACTGAAATGATGTCAATTGTACCGAAAACGAATTTTGTATGAAAAAAAAAGCAAAATCAATAATTCCACTTAAAAGCTTTCCAAAGTATTTTATTTAAAAAAACCAAAGCAGAAATGATCAGTTTGTCTTCTTATAAAAAATATAAATATATGTATATAAATAGCTGCACAGACAAAAATAATACTCGTATCTTTATTTTAAAAGTATATGCATAACTATTGTATTGTATTGTAATGACGAAACTAAATCTTTTACTTGTCCATTTTTGCGGCACCAGCTTATACAAAAACAAATTAAATATAAAACTAAAATTCAGAAATTAAATATCTTAAAAATGCACATACGAAAAACTGCAATCAAAATCACATCCACAAGCTTACAGTTTAGTGTTTAGTAAACAAGTGCAGGTGCACTTCGTCGTAGTATTTAGTGGAAAGTCGCGTTCATGTTTAAAGAGCTTATGTAAGAACGAGAAAACGAAGATTTTATGGGGTGCATATAAAATCTTCGTTTTCTCGATCTTAATGGTGAAAAGGAAAATTATGTTGAATCTTTGCAGACATTTATACTGATTTTGGCAATAATGTCGTGTGTCAATAGAATCTTTTGATTTTCTGTTGGAAAATGTTCGGCCAAGATTAACAATACAAAGAAAACGAATTAAATTAGTGCAGAAAAGCGGCTAATTTTATTACTAATGTTAGTTTTTTATTTTTTTGTTCTTAATTTTTATTTTAAGTTTTGCCAAAATAACATTCTGAAAGTCACTTTTTATCGCTAGTCGCTTGGGGCTTATGTGGCCACCTCCACACTATTTCATGTGTTTTAATTTTTTTGCATCGCTCCATACAATTTAATGTGTTTTAATTTTTTTGCGTCACTTAATCGCTCAGTACGTGGCCGAAGCCTAAGAGTTATAAGGGCTAACAGCTGAAAGTTATTGTTCTGGTATGAAAATGAATACATTCAGGCCGGGAAGAAGTATTTAACTTTCAATTTCCTTTTATCAGGTTGCCTGGAAGAGATTGCTACCACAGCAACAATTTCGCCGTTTGCACAACTAATTCTTGCGTAGATTTAAGTAACATTTATGCTTTTTTTGTGCTACAAAGAATATAATAATAATAATATATCATTATAGACATAGTTTTTTTGACATGGCTATTAGTTGAGTACTCGTACTTAGGTAGGCCACTAAATAGTTGCAGCCCAGGGCCCCACAAATTCACGATCCGCCTCTGGACCCTAAGCTGTAGATGCACTGCCGAACCCCGAAGTCAATTGGTACTGTAAAGAGGTATATAATGAGCAAGTACGTGAGGTTTCTAGGAACGGATTAAGTAAGAAAACGTATTTTTGTTTTTATAAGAAGATATGACACTCAGCTTTTCATATTCGTTTTCTTCAAACCCTTGTTCTTCCAATGTGAAAATACTAAATACAACGCCAGCCTATGTCAAGCTCATTAAAGCCTATTCTTAACAACATTGCCATTTACAAATTCAATTATCTCAGAGAATATAAGGGTCTAGTTTCTTTCATAGACGTTATAAGATAAATTTTGAGATCTAAACACGATTATTTTCGAGTATTTAGAATTTTTTCAAAGCTACTGAAAGTTCTTTAATTGCGAAAGAAGAACCAAAATCAAAAGTCATAACATTTGAAATTACCTGCTTTCTATTTCCCGAGGAGTCAATTGAAAGCTTTCCGAAGAAAAGTTGTATACGCCCTACTGATTTTCAGCACCATCTTTCTATCTTAATACTTTGAATCAAAGTAAAGAAGATTGAAGCTGATTTTCAGAAAAATATATTCAGTTGCAATCCCTTATAAGCGTCTTCCTAAAAATGTGCTTATCTCTTCATTTCTCTTCGACTTATTATTCAAAAACCGAAAGCTACCAAATGATTCACTTTGTTTACATAGAAAAAAAAACTTCTCAAAAAAAAATGCATTCACCATAACGGAAAGGGTTAATCACCTTCCTCCATGTTTTTGAAATACGGTAACAACTTATCAACAAACTACTCACTCATTCAACCAAAAATGCATTGCCGTTGCATCGTTATTGAATACTAACGAATTCATATCACCAAATACAGTCACAGTCGTAGAGACGCTTTTGTGTATTTTTAACGTCATTCCCAGCACTTCGAATAATTGTTCGCATAGAATTAGTAGTAACTTATCGTAAGGTCTACGAAGAGAATTTTTTAAGATTAATTAACATATTTCCAAGTCGGTTATCGGTGTTTCATTAATTTTTATTATTTATTCAAATCACGGACACAGACGTTAGGAGGTATAAGCCATAATGGGTTCTTTTTTTGTTGGTTCGTCTGTTGCTCTTTGACATATTACTCTACCTACAGGTAGCTGATATGTCTTTTGGGATTGATCACAGAGTGAATCATCATCTAACACTCTTTTCCAGCTCATCAGACACAAAGAAAACACACAAGTCACGAAGCTCTGATC
The DNA here is from genome assembly GCA_963931855.1 of Philhelius festivus. Lineage (NCBI taxonomy): Eukaryota > Metazoa > Arthropoda > Insecta > Diptera > Syrphidae > Philhelius > Philhelius festivus. Next base: position 209,657,350 of record OZ007556.1, read on the forward strand.
AGCTGTCTTATGGGAAAAGTAACCGTCTTTGTCGTCTGACCGTCTTTATTGAGAGAGTCTAGGTCAATCGGGCTCTTATCAAATTAATAATAATTTTTCGTGAAGCGATGTTTATTTGTGTCAATATCTTTTTCGACTTGAATAAATTATATCCACTTGAGTGAAATAGTATTTTAGTTCAGCTTATCTTCAACATTAGTTTTAGGACGACAAGCTTAAATCAATTTCGAGAGGCTTCGATTAGATAGAGTAGAATGAAAGCTATAGAATTTAAATGGAACATAGAGATAACATTTCCGATCAGGTATAGACATTCCGGCTAGGGAAAACCATGATAACAATGGTTTTATTGAAGCATGTCCAAACGATGACCGTTTGGAGAGATTAAATATTTTCCCAGGAAAATTTTGTTGATAAATTAGAAAACTAGGTCGATTGTTGTTTGACACTGATTATTTAGTGATAAATAGAGTGAATGGAATTGTTTTTTCATCACTTGGACATTTTTATTGATAATATTTGGAAATTGTAACTGACAAATTAGTCAAATTAGTAGTGCAGCATTTAACCAGATGGATTTGTACATCCTTCTTTCATATTACATTTGGGTTTTCCCAGATTAGCGAAGGATTTAAAAAAATAATAGAAAATTAAATTAAAAAAACCAAATGTTCGTAATCAAGTTAAATGGGGTGTAAAAGATGGTAGAACTCCCCTAGTGTGGTGAATAGTTGAGTAGTGGGAAATTTCTATCTATCTATTCTTTTAATAGTCCGCGAACGCTACACCACAGCATTAAAAATTGGAATCGAATATTTTTCTAAAAAAAAAAATCAACGTATTTCTGACAAAAAACTTGTAAAAAGTATGCACTTTTATTCAAAACCGCTTGAAAATAATAATTAAAATAATTTAATTAAAAGAGGGCGTGGCAAAAAATTTACGCATTGGAGAATATTAAAAAAAAAAAATATTATCTATAAAATGTTGGTATAACACAACTGAATGCTTCAGAAGTTTAGAGAATGAATTAACTTCTTTTTATTCAAGAAGACATCATCATTGGGAATTTAAATACCGTTTTTTTATTCCATAAACGTCTTCGTCAAAGACTGAGTCGCCAAAGCCTGAAACTAGACTTGTTTCTTATACAGCTTAATGATAGCCAATCCACCCGTCCGAGCTAAATGGGACAACTGTATTTATGCAGACGATTCGCTCAGTTAGAGAATCTACGTCACAATTTATAGTTGCTCGGCAAGTCGAGGATCACATCAAGACATTTCATAGATGTGAAGGGGTGTCCCAATCAACACTTCCAAATCGGAGCTTGTCTGCTTTAGGAGACCCTCAACAGGACTTGGAAGTCAAACAGCAAAAAATTGAAGAAATCTGGTTTTACAACTTTCAGATGATTCGCATAAAATAGCAGCGTGAAGTAACTGGGGATTAACTTCAGCGATTCAATATGCACTCAAGAAATGTGATCAATAAAGCCAGCTGGGCCTTTCCTCATCTACACCAATTGATGAGGAGTAGAGCCAGGACTAATGAGCAGCACTCATTAGTCGTTCGGAATTGGTGGAAAATTGTAAGTCCCCTCCATTCATGGCAACACGCAAACAGGAATGGTTAAGAGTTTTAAGTCACTAGGTTATGCTCTGTACGGGCCGTAATGGCATCTTATTTATTTATTTAGAACCAGACTAAGCCAACAAACAAAGATCTTGATCTGCAAACAACTCATGATCAATTTCAGATTCAGTCCAACCGGAACCACTGGTGCTCGGCTTGAATGCAGCAATACCTAGAAATCCTATTTTTTTTACCAGGGGTCGGCGTTTTTCTGGTAAGTGAAATGGAGCACAAATCAACTATCAAATTTACTGTCACTAAAAACATTGTTGCCAACTTAAACAAAATTACAAACAAAAACCTGGTTGCGGAACAGCTCGAAGAAAACCAGGGTCTAGTAACTTACATCTCTTTACCATATGCTGGCAATCGATCACCAGACGTTCGAAAGATAGTCATGCTTTTATTAAGTTTTGATGAACAAAGTCATTTAACACGAAAATTCTGGGTGTTTTTTTTTTTAAATCGGGACTAAGTAATTAAGGTGTGAATATTGTACAAAATTTCAACATTAAAAAAGGCCAAAAGTGTTAAATGCATAATTTCATATGAAAGTCATTTAAATTTATATTTGTACTAAATTTAAATGGGCAATGTTCCAAAGAGATTTCAACTTATTTCTGTGAGATTTCTTCGATATTTGATTGCAAAAAATTGTTCAATTCAACTCTCATAGAAATTTGAAAATTTTGACAGTTAACATTTTCCATTTAAATTTTAGCTTAATTCCTAAAAATCCCAAAATAATCTAAAATAATTATTTTAATCATTTTTTTTATTTTTTGTGGTTATTTTATTTAAATCTGACGTCAGATTAACAATTCTCACTGTTGGCAGTTGTAAAAACACCCTTTTTTGTTTAAATAAAATGACTGAGGAAAGTTATTTATTTTTTATTTTTAGTCGAAGTTTTTTCTAGAGATCGACTGATTTGAATATTTCCCAATGCCAGTTTTCTGTAATTTTCTTTTTCTTTTTTTTTATTGGCAATCACTGTCAATAACATCATCAAACAAACGCCACCAGCACTAAATACACCCAAATAAATATGAAAAGACTGTTAAATTCGTTAAAATGACATCAGCCTAAGAACTTTCTGGATATTTGTCGAAATGATTACAAATTTTCAATACCTTAATTTGGTACTGTCCCGTGTGAACGCGGAACGATACAAGGTATCAACATTCGAATCGAGAAAGCAAATAATGCATTCAAAAAGCGGTCCACAACATGGAGGAGCTCTATTTGCAAGACCAAATTTAGAGTGATCCGCTTTCGCTAAAACATTGCATTCTGACTACTTTATGAGATTTTCTGGCTCAACGGTATCTCCAATAATGAACTTCATACCAGAACGCATCAGGAAGCTATAGGTGCGTTTTATTATCCACAAATCTATCTGGATCCGGATCGAGATCTTCCCTTGAAAATAAAACGATACGGATCTTACTGACAGCAGTGTTATAAGCCCGTCTCTTTTTATCCTTAGGTTTGGAAATTTTTTTTACACTATAGCTTACACTACCTTACCATAAAAAGCCATCTACTCGCCAGTGTAATAACTAATTTTTGGATCTTTGAAATAGATCCCGATAGAAAACAGGATGCCAAATTGTTTTTGTAATACATGTTAAAACTAAATCCAGATCCGGATCCAGATAGATTTGTGAATAATAAAACGCACCTTATGTAAGAGCTTCGAAAATGTAATGAATTGTTAAGAGCCAAGCAATGTAGTTCTCAAACTGACAAGTAGGTCGATCTAGCAGTAAATGCATAGAACCGTCGAAGAAAAATCAGCACAAATGGGGAAGTGTAGGAATGAGCTGAAGTACATCTCCAGAAATCATAAGTACGTATTGGAATAAGTTCGAAGATCCAACGAACTGTTCACATGAGAGTGACCAACGACCAATTAATGAACGAATGAATATTCGTCCATTTTGACACTTCGTTCACATACTATTTGATGAATAGGCAATCCTTCTTTGCAGTGTGGATGTGTGGAACGCGAATGGGGTGTGAAAAATAATAACAATGAAATTGCAGTTCTTGACGACCAATTTTCTTTTCTCTAGTTCTTCAGATTAATAAAGGTTTTAACAATAAAAGTTTATAAATGATTAAAATCCCATTTGTTATTTTATTCATCGGCCGTTGGTCGCTCTCATGTAAATCGTCCCTAAGTATAGATACGTACAAATCACTATACTCGAGATTGAACTTTTCTAGTCGGTACACCTCTTTGGCTTATTTTTTTTTTTGTTTGCTTTGAAAACTTCCAAACAAGAAGTTCTCCATTAGTCTCTTAATTTATGTATTACAGTTTGTTTACATTTTTTATCTCAAAAACAAATAATCATTCCACTCAGTAATCATTAAAAAATAAAAATTGAAGATAACTACGATAAATATTTATGTGCTTCATTTTAATTACGAAGTAAATATTTAAAGAAGTGTAACTCCCTCATAATTGCTACCAATTCTCCCTATGTAAAGTGTTTTCACTCGAAAAGATATTAAAAAAAAAAAACAATTAAATTATGAAGGGGTATGTTGTTGTTGTTGCTATACTGCGGAACACTCAACCAAAAATATGAGGAAGAATCACTTATGGTAGTACTTGAGCTAGTGCCTCCAGGAATGCAGATATAAAAAGAGATAGATGCACGTGTCACGGAAGAGCATTTTGGAACTTGTAACGACCAAAATATTTCCTTTTTTTTAAAGCGAACTTGTCAATACAGACAGAAGATATCTGAATAAAATTTAGAATCAGGCTGCTGCCTTGATGCGTTTCAGATATGTAGGTAGGTAAATGAATTTATTAAAATTAATAAACAATAAACAAATAAACAAAAATTAAAAAGTAGAAATTGGTGTTTCACTTTTACGGGAGTGACACAAAATGATTCACAAAATATCCGAAGTTAATTAAATCAAATTTGAATAACGCATAGAGCTATGACGTTCTTTACATAAATTAGTTTCTGCGTTTGTAAAATCGATTTTATTTCTGTAACGGTTCTGAACTTAGAAAATCGGTAATTTGTTAGCGGGACTAAGAATACTACTTTTTATTCCTTTTCAAATGTCTGCCTGAAAGCTGAATTTTGTTATAAATTCTTAGAAATAAGAAAACCTGTTAAAAATGTTTGTTTAAAATTTTTACAAGTTTGACAAGTGTGTGTTACTTTTTTTTATAATTCACACGCGTTCAAGCGTTTATTTATGACCTTATAATGTTAAGCACAGCCCGGACGATAGGGTAATTAGGGAGGGGGGGGGGGTAGAGGAGGTGTCAATGAACACTGGTTTTCAATGTTTGCAAATAACCCGAAGCCAAGCACTCACCAATTTTGATGAGTGCTTGGGATCATTATCATATTGAAAATGCCATCTAAGTAACATGTTGTCTTCTGCATTACGTCGCTTAGAATGTCACGATAGGCCTCCTTATTCATGATATCCTTTATTTGGAAGATTGGTTCAACGCCGAACCAAGAAAAGCAGCCCCACACCATGATGCTGCCGCCTCCGTGCTTCACAGTTTTTTTTTGGTGAAACGGTAATTAAATTCTTTCCCTGAAGGACGCCAAACATTTCTAGCGCGATCTGACCCAAATAAATTAATCTTAGTTTCATCATTCCAAAGAATGTTTCGAAACATCTCTTTGGAGTGATTTTTAAAATTAAAGGCGAATTCTCGTCTCGCTCTCAGATTTTTTGGGCTGAGAAGTGAAATCTTCCTAGCAAGCCTTGAAGGTAGATGGTTTTCTAATAATCTTCTGCGAATATTTGGAGCACTGATTTTGTTTTTCATTTCAGCAGCAATAGCCCTCGATCATATATAAAGGGATCTTTTTCGACAGCAATACCACGTGTGTATCATCGGGAGCAGTGGATTTTCTTGGCCGACCTCTGGTTTCTTTTGCTGGTTTCCTTTTCAGCTCATTAAAAACAAAGCTTATGGATCTTCCCAGAGAATCAGCAATAAATTTCAGATTTTGGCCATTCTTTCTCAACTTTTTTATAACATGAGCTCCCTTGGCAGTGCAGTGTCTTTTTCGTCCCATTTTAACTAAATGCCTTATTATTCAAAATAATAGAATAATAAAAAATTAACTTGAATTATAAATACCTTTTCACAACTCTTTGAAGAAATAAGCCACAATTTTGCAAAATTCCCTATTATTTTGATCAAATAATTAAACACTCTTTGTCAACTTTGCTTAACAACATCAACTAGAAGAATGATTAACTATTGTTCAGAATCCGAGTTTTTTACATTTTCTCGAGAAAACAAAAAAATTGATAGTTTTTTTTTTTTGATAGGTTTCTGGTTTTAGATAAAAATAAAATTTATTTTCTTTTTTTTTCTTCTTTTTTAAAAAAGTCTTTTGTTTAAAAAAATTGTCTCTAAAGTGTTTAACTTTTGTATGTTGTTTTTACAATGTATTAGCATCAATAAAGCAGAACATTTTATATTCCCCTGAAGAAGTCGTGAAACACCAACGAAACGTTGGGAGAAGATGAAATAATTTTTAATTTTTTATTTGCATCGATAAAATTTTTGACCAAAAAAGCCTGCTTTTTAAAAATAAGATCGATATATAACAAAGAATTGGTCACATACAAAGAAAAATACTGATATAGTTTAAATTAAAATTAGTGTTTAGGCCGAAAGGTAGTAGAATAAAGATACAGTTTAGCTTAGAGCGCCGGCATAGGGCCAGTAAGTTAGTTTTAAGTTATTGGATAAGTAGGCTAGTTTTTATGAATTTTTGTCTAGCTTTAAGATAGTTTTAAGATTAATGAAAATAAAAATGTATTAAAAAAAAAAAAAGATTAACTATTGTGATGATCATCATCGAAGAAAACATAACAGTGATAATAACGGTACTAATTTTCTCTTCAGAGAGTGCAACAAAGAGTAAAAAAAAGAAAAATTTCATTTGTGAGAAAAATTCCCTATTATTTTGAACAGCTCTGTATAAAAGTATGTAAATTAAAAAGACCAACATGAAATATATTTAATATTAAAAAAACAACTTGATAAATTGAAAAACTTAATAGGATACTTTGGATACTTTCCCAAAAAGATGGGAAGTTGCGACACTGATCTAAGGGAATCCTGTCATCTAAAATGGACTAAAGGTGCGGGATTGAGGTGGCCATTCTAGTACATCAACAATAGAAGAAGGAGCTAGCTTTTCTTTTTAAAATGTTGTCGTAACTAGAACACGTAAATTTGGTGTCGATTTTGACTATACTTCCAACGCCACTAATGGCAAAACATCCCCGGGACATGAGTGATCCTCCTCCATGTTCGACGGTTTTTTGTATGCATTTTGACTAATCGTTTCCGATGGTTAACACCGAACCTACTTTCTGGCTTTGGAGTTTTTAATTGAAATTTGGACTCGTCGGACCTAATAATACTTCCCCAGAAGGCTTGCGGCTCTGCTAAAAACCTTCTTGAGAAAGAAAGTCGTTTTCTTATATTAATTGGACGAAACAAAGACTTTTATTCGCCAAAAAGTTTCTTAAGCCACATTTATTGAGTCGCCTTTGTAAAGTTCTTGGTGTGATGTTTAACTGCAGCTCTTCTTCAATATTTCTGGCTGAAGATACGAGTAAAGGTTTTTTTCGAGTCTCAAGTTTTATTCTGCAATCATCAAATGCTGTGGTTTAGCAATTGCTTCACTTCGGGCGGTTTCCTACCAAAGCCTTAAACAAATAAAATAAAAATCAAAACTAAAATGATTATAAATTTAAATTTAATTATTTAACCTTTGGGTATTTTCTCGATTATAAGGGCTTTTCTTGAATAATTTCAATTACTTAGCAATTATTTTGGAGAAAAAATAAAAAATGCGCCTATTTTGTCGCGTGTCAACTACAAATGCTGCAATATTACCGCAATTCTAACAAATAGAGAAAGCCCTTACGGGTTATTTTAAGTAGAGTGTCTGAGAATATGTAACGTCATCAATACGAAATTGAGCAAATGATGCTCTTTGCTTTTTAATTGGAGCATTATGAAATCAAATGAAAATCTTTTGCACTTTATTTTGTCTCACAGTGTATGTAGCGTGTTTTTGCATTTAAAGCTCAAAATTGAAGTACTGTTCTAACACTCACCGATTCAAATAAATTACAACTCCAGAGTCTAAGCATAAGTGTACAATAAAACATCACTGATCTAGAGTTTCTTTTTAACATACATATTTGTTCCTAATTGGGACTTAGTTGATTCGAAATAAGATCTAATTGAAGTACATATTATGTAAGTTCCAAAGCAACTATCAGCCAAAAAACCTACAGTGATCTTAGAAACCTGATTTTGGTAATTTATTCAAACTTGACAACATTAACGAGAATGGGAGGCTAAGAAATCAAAGTCAGAACATGTGATCAAGTCAAATGATTGCTTCTTGTGATCATTTGTTGCCAAATAGTTTTATGGGTTTTAGGTATATTAAGAAATTATCGTTAAAACCGAATTTAGTAAAGCAAAGTCAATGTAGAACCATAAATAAAAGCGGTGCGTGTGTCAGTCGATGGCAATGTTGATGAAGAGTTTGTTTTATTAACATAAATTCAAACAATCATCACAAAAAAAAAACAATATTCCTGCTCTTTAGGTAGCAAATTAAAAATGAGAGGTGTGATGGTAAAACGATCTTTAAGATCCACACCTCACGTAACAGCTCTACAAACAAACAACTTCAAATCTCCCGCCGTTTTTTAAATTTTTTCCTTGATCGATCTCCCACGGAAATGTGCAAAAATGAGGCAATTTTGTTGCCTTTCGTCTCCTTCGGCAGGCTTCTAAACAGCTGCGTTATTCGATTGAGCGCAAACAGACACAAAAACCCAAACGGAAGATACAAAACAAAAGCTAACTAAAAAAACGATCTTCGGATGGCAACAAAAAAAAAAAATAACAAACATTGCAACTGATCTGGTGTCTTTTTTTTGCTTGCTCCGCTGTTGAGTGTTTATAAACTTCATGCAGCGGTAAGCAACAATTACGTGCACTGTCATTCCATCTTTCATCTCTTTTCAATTCCAAATCAATCCCTTCCGAGCGTTTGTGTGAAAGAAAGTGAAAGACGAACAAAAACACGAAATTTTTGGACACGTTTTTTTGTCGGTTTCTTTTCTGCACTCCGCCCAAGTGTCTAGCGATTTTTTTCCATTTCAGATGTTGATAGCAGAAATTCAATAGAAAACAACAAACAAAAAAACAACAAAAGAAACAAAACACCACCGAAATCAGAGATGACAGATGAGTGGAATAGATGGAAATGTTTTTATGGAAAAGACGAAGTAAAAGTGTTGAGAACAAAAACAAACAAGAAAAATGAGAAGAGAATCCATCGCAGTTGCCATTGCCGCACCCCGCCGAATAGATCAGATAAATCAAAAGAACAAGCAAGCAAGCAAAAAAAAAAAACTGGATTCGAAGCAACGAATAAGGAATTGAGTTAAAGACGAACACGAAATGCATTTCAATTTATTCATCTCAAAATATGTGCACAAATTCAACACAAAAAAAAAACAAGAAAAATATCAAAACAAACCTTAAATAACAGAATTCTTCTTTCTGGTTAAAGTCGTGTGTTGATTTCGATGACGAAAATGTCGATTTTCTCTTTCACTTTTTCGTAGGCAGAACACTTGCACTCAAAATTCGGTTTATTTGCTCAAAACAATGCAAATTGGTGTCGCACAATTGGTACACCTGCACACAGAAAACACTTGCACTTGGAGATATTCTAAATATTTAATAATTGTGTAGGAGATTTTGATAATTTCGTGTTTTATTCGAGATGATTGATTGATTTTACGGAGAAGACCTTTAACAACACTACCGCCCGTGTCCGTGGTTGCTGGTTGTCTGTTTTTCTGCTTCGCTGTCTGCTTCGGTTGAGCTTGAAGTTTGTTTTGTTGTCAAATGGAATTTTGACATTTTATGTTGTTTCGTTGCTATGTTGCTATGAAAAGGGAGTGTGTGGAATTTGTTTAGGTGCAGTTTTTCTTTCTTGGTTTATTTTTTGTGTTGTTTGGGAAATCTCCAGCAAATGTATGTTTAGCAACATTTCTCAGTTCAGCTGGATGTGGAAATCATTTGGATGGTGGAAATCATGAAGACTGGAAAGCGGGAGTGCAGTTTGATTTCAGATGCATAGCATATTTTCGGGCTCGTATGGTTTATTACAGTACATCTCAAAAATGTTACACTGTTTAGTTTGAATTTTAAAAGAATGTTTGTAGATTTTTTCATTTTCCTCGTACAAAATTTCTTGGCAATTTTATTTGAAATAGTTAAATTGTGTTTTTTTTAAGATTCGTGAGCTAATTGTTTCAAAAGTAAATAAAATATTATAAAATGTTTTCGGAAGACGAGGATTTCGATATGTTTGAAGACTATGCTTTGTGCAGAAAAGTGCGATGTTTTAAGTCCCCAGCAAATCCTTTTGAAGTGCTGGACGATGGAGAATTTAACTAAAGGTATAAGTCTGACAAGACAACAGTTCGGTTCTTGGTTGAAAATCTGAAAATCTAAGACCGAATTCCATGCCATGGGATTCCAATTTCACCAGAATTACCTACAAGTACTAGTTTCATTACACTTTTTTAGAAGAAATAAATTGTGGTTGTCACCTTGACTTCTGACAAATTAAATTATTAGGCCCGTTCCTCAGATTTAGTTTTGTTTGCTATGTATTTTTTCACGAACTGTCATTGTTTGGACGTGTTCAGATGCACCATTTTTAATGAAAGGCAATTAGTAATTTAATAGTTAGTAAAACGAAAGGTTTAAAATTTTTGAAGAGTTAGTAAATTACTAAAAGTTTAACAAATTGCTAGCTAGTAAATTGCTAAACCCTTAATAACAGGTTGTCTAAAATTTTGCCCCAAAGAGATTTCTAAAAGAACGATTGCGGCCATATTGTTTAGCATGCATCTTTAAAATTGGCTGACATTTATTAGGTATGTAAAATTAATGTGGAGAGTTATAGCGTTCAACAAGAAGTATGAATGATTACAATTGTTTTATGAAAGTAGTCTTTCTATTCGAGCAACATTTCACGCGTTTCAATGCAAAAATCATATTCATCGACAGCGTTAATTTCTGAATGAATGCGTTCTTCAATTGGCACAGGTAGATTTCGGCTGCCTCTGGTGGCTTTGTTAATGTCGTGATCTGTCAAATCTATTGCTTATTATTCAGATACTGATGCCAAATCACCATAGTAAGATGCACGATTGAACAATGATAAAACTTTATTATAAAAATGAGTGTTCATTAGTGCAAATGTGGCGAGTGTTGTGCCCGTTGGTGGCCAAATTTGAGACGACCGATTCGGTAATTAATCAGTGAAGATTTGCATGTCAAAGGGACGTAACAACGCCAAGGACTTTGCCGGCGGTGAAAGTGTACAGCAGAACCCAAAGCAGTCGATTATCCGCCTTGCACAAGAACTCAGCTTTTTACAGACCTCAGCTTGACGAATTTTTTGTCCGGACTTGAGCCTACACTTATATAAGATCTAATTAACTAAGGAGTTCAAAGTTCAGGACCGTAGGTTAGCTGACTGGACTTTGGAGCGTGTCGGCCGAAAAATCATCCTTAGCGACGAGACGCATTTTTAGATGAATGACTTTGTTAACAAGCAAAATTGTATGGGACAACCCCAACCCACATGATGTTGACCAGGTGACAATGCATCATCAAAGAGTTACGGTTTGACGTAGATTTTGGGCCGGTAGTGTCATTTGAGAAAAACATATAATTTAACTAAATCTCGTCGTGAAAAATTTCGAGGGATTGGGAATTGCGGTATGATTTTATAACAACAAAAAGGTGACAGTGAATCATGTCTCGCTCTCGTCGCATTATAAATCGGGCACAATTATAAAAACTTTTGTCTATCGTTTTTAATTGGATTTAAATGTCACCTTTTGACAAAAAATTTAAGCGGAAATAAAAATCCACTAAAAAACAAATAGTATTGAAATTTTGATATCTTAGACGTCAGTTTCCTTTCACGATTTTTGATGTACAGCTTAGTAATCATGTGCGTTAAAAAAGCACCAAAAAGAGCGCCATTCATTTTGTTCAACCTTGGTAACAATCAAGTTATACATGACTTTCTTGGTTTTATCAATAAATTCAAGAAAGTGCCAGATGGACCAAGCTGTCATTCCAAAACTAATTTCATCATATGTATGTATTATTGAAACAGTTTTGAGTACCAATTCAAGTTTCCTATTCCAATTCGAATAAATATTTAAAGTCGATTTCCTTTACACATTAGAAATCAATTTCTGTGTGAAAATTTCGATCTCGACAGATTTTACGTTCCTTCACACCAATAAAATCGATTTTTTTGGACAGAGATTCACATGTATATGAAATTATTTGGAAGTGATTTTGACATGTTTCAATTTGCAAGGCTATACTAAAATTACTTAAATTTTGTTTATGTTTCCGAAAAGCACTGAGAGGTAATGTCAAAAACCAACGAAAAGTAGATTTCCGTATCGTCAAAAGGGGAACACATCCAAACAGTACATCTATGTCACAAAACTCTCTTTTTTTTAAAGAGACGATAAGTGAGGAATGAATTGTTTCATTTTGTAAGGATTCGAAAAGTAATCGGCCGAATTACAGAACATGTGCCTACACAATTCTAGTGGCTAAAGTGAATCTCAACTTTATTTTGTTTATATGTATAACCAATTTGTAAATTCATTATAATCTTGATCAACAATTAGTTGTTATGTTGGCTTGAACAAAATGTTTGTTCGTTTATAGGTTAGAATCTTTCAGAGCCTTTGTTTAAGGGAAAAGAAGTTTTTGCACTTCTTTGCTAAATAGATAATATTATAATCGAATTTGACATCATATTTTCTTTAACATATTTTATCAAATTTATAATCTTCGAAAACCTATTGGGTGTTTTTCGTACTAAATCCATTTAACACTTTGACAGTTCTAAATGTCAAAAAGGTGTGTTTGTTTAGTTATTTACTGAAACTGTCAATATTTAAAATTTGTTCTGAACCAATTTATCAAACAAATAGAAAAATGAATTAAAATAAGCAAATTGTCAAGTACTATAGTACTAAAGCATCAACATTAAGGCGTTGCCATGTTTGATGCTAAACGCTCAAAGCAACTAATTTCTATTGGTAGATTTCACATTAGCTCCGTTATAGGTGTCACTGCCTAATAGGTAGACATGCTTTTCGACTTGGAGTTCCTGCAAATGATTTTTGCAGAAGCTGCATGGATGAAGAAGAAGAGGAGTCAGTTTCTGATCTTCTATGTTCTTGTCCTGCCCTAGTACAAAGACGTAGACTGCACTTGGGGGACTTCAACTATAAGGCTAGCCGCGCACTAGCAATTTTTAGTTGCGAAACTGTTTGGTTACTTATAGAAAACAGATGAACTGTTTGGTTGAATGTCGGTGAATTTGCAGATAATTATATGTTCAATAAAATGGCGAACTTATTTTAGGCAATCGTTTAGTTTGTGTCAAAACACAAACTTTTTAGTTGCTCGAACCAAGCAGTTTCGCAACTAAAAATTGCTAGTGCGCGGCTAGCCTAATGATCCTAGTGATCTAAAAAATTCCATTTACTGTCTCAAACGCTTCGTTGCTAGCTCCAAATGCTTAAACGAGTAAGGGTGATCTTTGGAATCCTGTGGTATCACAACGGACCAAATATATTGGTCTAAGTGTGTTGGTCTTTCCGGCCAGCAGCCACCTAAACAAAACCTAAGGCGTTGCAAATTTTATGTCACTATGAATATTAGAGCGCTAGTAAACTTATTCTACGGAAAACATTATGATTTAACACCAGAAACTTAAAGTTTTCACCTTTTGTACTTAAGTTAATTTGGTTTAAATTCACATCAGTTCTCAACTCACGTAGAATATTTGCAAGAAATTACCAATAAATATTGAAAAAGATAATTTATTCTATGAAACTCCAACTTCCTTCAAAATAATAAATAATTTGTTATATTTTTAGAACCGGAGGAAGAGGTACTGATTGGTATTGGGCTGTTAGCCTATACTATACAAATACCATTGGTGTATAGGAGTAGACACGAATAAGAAAGATTTCGAGGAAAAATGCATGCATCACTGCATGCAGAATTTATCAATAAAGGCATATGCATTGTTTTTGAGAACTTGTAACATTTGTGTGTTACCATAAAACGGTTAAGGCTAGGACCGCACTTGCGATTTTTCGTCGAGGCGATTAAAAAGTCGTAGTCGCTACAAATTATTGTCATGTACGCACTTGCGATTTTTTTGCCGTGCGATTATTTAATCGCGAAAAATAAAACACTACTTTTTATGTGAGTGCACGCATTTGCTACAAATAAGTAGCGACAGAAAAATCGCTTGCAAAAATAGAACTTGTTTCATTTTTATAATCGCTACTATTTTTAAGTCGCATGTGCGTGCATTCACATTTAAGGCCATGTGTCTTACTTTTTGCGACTAAAAAATCGTGGATTAAAAATCGCAAGTGCGTGCATGCCAATTTCTCTTTGCGACTACGATTTTTAAGTCGTAGTAATTTAAATCGCAAGTGTGGGCATATCCATTTGAGTACATGTGTTTCATTTAAGCTTACGACAATCGCATCGCAAGAAAAATGAAACAAATTGCGACTTTTAAATCGTCATGATTTGTTGGTAGCAAGTGCGTTCATTCTCATTTAAATTCATGTGTTCTATTTTCGCGACTAAAAAATCGTGCTGGTGAAATCGCAAGTGCGGTCCTGGCCTAAGAGTTATAGAAACCTTTAGGAATGTCAAATATAAACAATTTATTTAACAGTATTTATCTAGTTAGGGAAAGAAGGCTTAAACGCCTTCGCCCTTGTGATTTCTAGTATGTTTGTACGAAAAAAAGCAACTGAATCTCTATAATAATAGACATACAGATATGAGGTATGTAGATATACATTTTTCGACATAAGCCATTCCAGGGTTAAAAGCATACACAAACATAGGGATACAAAGCTTATAACTTAAATAAATTGAATAAAAACAACTTTTTCTTATAACATTAACTGTTATGGTAAAAAAAATTTAAATTCCATTTTATTGATAATTTTTGTTTATTTAAGATTCCATGATAACAACAAAATTATTATTATTTGTATGGTATTGTTTTTTTTGTTTATATAAGAAAAACATTATAATAAAATAAATAAAATTTCAAATACGAAACACAATTATATTATTTATTAATAAAAAGGTTAAAATAATATTATATAGGTATATGTATATTTATTTAATTATTTATATATTTAAATAAGTAGCAATTTATTTTAGCGGCCATTGTAAGGGTACTGCCAAAAGTGAAAATGTTTCTTTTTGGGAAAAACTCTGTTCGAAAATATAAGAAAAATAAATTTGATTGTTTTGAAACAGTTTTATTTTTGAGTTTAACATTAAATTTTGTGTTCTTGTTTTTTTTTTGGCATGTTCACTTGTGTAAATGTTAGTTTTAATAGTTTTGATTTTTGATATCTGTTTAAATGTTTATTTTTTGTAATTTTGCAAAATGCATTTTCTAATATTTTTAATTGTATTATTGTTTGTTAAATTTTGATCTGAACAATTTTTTGTTAATTGGTATAAAAGTGGTCCATAAGTAGAGAGAACATATAATATGGAAATGTTAATAATTATAAATTTGATTAATACACAGACCAATACATTTTGTTTTCAACACATAAATGGTTTCAATAAAGCGTTAACAAATTTTTGTTAAATTATTATCTACGAGTATGTAAAAGTATATTTTCTTTATGTTGGTCAGGTAATTTATTGCTAAAAAAATTCGTTTCCTAATTCTGCCAATATACAAATTCTGTTCTTAAAAATTCATAGAAACAAACGAAGTAATTGAAATAATAATTTTTTATCAGATTTACTGGCAATTATAATTTTATATATTTTTTTGTGGGACACAACTTATACTAGAAAATTCTTCAATTGAGTGTGAAACGATTGATTTCATTCATTTAGATTTTTGTGAATTATTCATTAATGTATAACAAATCGCCATGTGTTGAACAACATCTGGAAATCATCCTTAGTCATCTTTAGATGAATGTGTGAACAAGCAAAATTGGGAAATTTGGATCAATACCCACTCATACGAAACACACTAGGACCTAATCTATCCCGAGAAAGTCACTTTATGGTGCCAATTTCTGTCTGAGGAAATCATGGGAACAGGAACTGTTATAACCATCAACGGCGAGCGCTGAAGATATATGTATGAAAAGCACTTTTTTGTGCCCTAAACTAATTGGCATGCATATCGCCGAAATGTGGTTCCAAAATGATCGACAATCTGCATGAACGATTTGAGGACATGGTTATATCAGACGGTGTGCGGTATTGTAAACTGTCGATTTATCGCCTTTAGACTTCTGCTTTTGAAGGTATCTGGGATAATTGGAAAATTCAATGCTTCAAAGTCAACATAACGAAAGCCATCCTATCAATAAGGCCAGATTTTTGTCACCAACTCATCCAAAATAGATGCTACTAAGGAAGAGGAAAGCTACGGCGAGTATTTGAACGACATTTTATTCCATCAAATTATCTTTTTGATAAAAATACAAATAAGTTAATATCTCACACATATTATTTGTTTTGTTTTTTTTTTGTTGTTTTTACACTTTTTCTAGATGGCTTTGAATAGTTCTAAATTCTAGAATATTGTCTTTGACGGTGTTCAATTTGGACTTAACCGATTTTTTTTGACGTAAGCCCACCCTGTCGTGTTCAGACACAAAAGTAGTGTGAACACTCCAGACTCACTTTGACGTCTTGTAGTTGTCAAAATTGACAATGTTTACAAAATCTAATAATAGGCGTATTTTATTGGTAATGTATACATAGTGCAGCAATGGAAGTCCGAATAAAATGCTTTTTTGCCTGCATATACACTTTTACTTTAAATTTTAATGTTGGTATGCTTTGCATTTATACCCGTGTCAAAATCAGCTGATTTGGAAAAGAAGTAAAATAAATATGTAATTTCTTACAAAAATAATACAAATTAAAATGAATAAAGATCCAAAACAGAAAAAGGCTATACATAATTTCTGTGTTTCTTTTAAGAAATCATCTTAATTTAGTAGATATTTCAGGCTCATTAAGTGAACAAAGTAAAAGGAAACGAAAATTAAAAATGAAATATGTATATACATATGTACCTACGAATAAACAATCCACTTTTGAATAAGCTATGGGATGCGTTGGAAAAGTATACGTTTTGATGTGGTTTATGCTGAATTAACATCACTGAGAAAATTGTTGTCAAACAAGTGGCAAAATTATTAATAAAATCAAATCCCAATGGCATGTATGTATGTATGTATATACACAAAGTGAAATTAAGGGCTCAGTGTCAGAAAAAAATCATTTCATGTCCTTTTTAATCGTTTGGCATCGCAGCCATCCTTCGATGAATTTCATACTCTCACGTGACAGATAGGGAACATGCACACGCATTAAGAGGCAACATTTTTACCATTCGTAAATTAATATTTCAAACCACATAATTCTGGCTCTTGTGAAAATTTACCATAAAATGAACAAATATCACCGAACACATTCTCAAATAATCAAAACCTGCCAACCTCACGAAAAATAAAACTTTTGCAACCAATTTGAGTGTCACTGTAATCCAGATGCTCCAAAACTTTATCAGCACTATTATGTGCACTCTTATTACTGCCTAGTTTATACGCACTATTCCTTTGTTGTTGTTTACTGTGTAAAATTTTACTGCGCTGCCTATACATTTCCCAATAAAAAACGGCTAATATTTAAAATGAATTTAAACTCAAAACACAAACCAATAATAAATAAATAAATAATGGTGTTGACTCTCGTGTCATACATATGTCACCAAAACAAATGTAAAACAAAATACATTAATTTTCAATTTGTTTTAAAAATCCTGCCTCATTTTCTCGTCTCTTTCTTACCATGAAGTGCGAATGAGAAAAAACCCAGAGACGTCAAAATAAGTCGGCGGAGTGAGTCCAATGTGAGCACCGTCTTTAGTTATGGTACGAATTCGTCAGAGATGATATACGTATGGCATAAAATTGACAGTTGCAGCGTGCAAAAGTTTTGGTAAAATCAATATCAGTCATAGCTGAATCTATACCTAAGTAAAAACGATCTGTCAAAATAAAAATTTTGGCAATTTTTGCATTTCATTTGGCAAAACAAAAAGACTTATTTTTCTATCTAAAATCAATTTTGAAGGATTAAATTTTTCGTCGGATCTACCCCTCCATATACCTATAAATGCCACAAAAATGTTATCTGCCAGGTTCCAATTGTGGGGTTAAGAGAAATTTGTATCATAAATGCGAAGGAAATGTTTCGTTAAATACATCTACTGAAAATAAATTCAGGATGAAGAATTTTTGAAATAACAAAAAATTACACCAAAACAACGACAAAAAACATAAATCAATTTAAAATTGCATTCATTAAAAAAATCAATTTTTGATTTACATCTGAATTTTAAAATGGAAAACTCTATATAAGGATGGGACCTATGCATACATCAGGTTTGTTTTTAAATTTTTTTTTATTAAATACATTTTTGTACAAAAACAGTTGATTTAAAACTTTAATCTTTTGAGGTATATAGCCTGAAGAGCTTTCAGCCAGACATAAGTCAGGTTTGTTTTTACAAATCAATGCCATCTGTCAACCTGTTTCGATAATAACTATCTAATATTCGATATCCGTTTTGGCAGATGGACATTTATACCTCACAATGTGCACAGATCCAAGACGGACTCATTTCAACTTTATATAGAGTACAGTGTTCGAAAATTTAGCATTTTTTGACAACAACGGGCAATTAATTTTAATAACTATGTGGCAGGTATCAGAGTAAAAGAACAATTTTGTTTTAAAGTCCTTATGTCATTTGTTTTATCAAATTTTCTGCAAATCTCATATTCGATTGTTTTTACGAATGCATAACTTGTCTTATAGTCTGAGTAACTATTACATTGTAAGTAAAAATGGCTTTTTCCTACAGGTGGGAATCTAAACTTGGTAATAATCGGAACCATTCAGGAGCAATCTATGAAAGATGCCTAAATTTTGAATGATTTCTCATAAATTTTAGAACATTAGCTCATGGGGCTAACATCCCAATTACAATCGTCAATGTTAATCAATTTATTGTTAATTGATAAATTCGATATTTAACAACCTAACTGATAAAAGCTTTAATCATTGCGAATGATGCAGAAAAAAGAAAAATGATAACTATCAATAAAAAGATGATCAGATTTTCAAAATCTTGAGTTTTAAAATATCAAATATCAATATTTATCAACTGACAACTGTAATAGGTGTGTTTTTTTGTTTATTTCGCAACGTACAAGTAGGAAGGCTTCATTTCGGAATTGAAAGCAGAATATAGGAAATAGTTGAGTCAGAAAATTTTGTGAACTACAGATTATCTCTTTACAAATTTTAAACATTGAAGAAGTTAAGCCTACCACTGCAATCACAACTCAAATTTAAATAGTTTAGGGATTACTAATGTCGAGCATTAGAATTTTCTTAATTTTTTTCTAAACAAAAACATTCTTTAAGTGAATTCTTTACCATCAACAACCTGTTTTTGGGATAACATATTTCACATTTTCTTTAAAAGTTATAGATTACGATTTAGGTTGCTTTTGCATTGCATTTTCGCTCTATAAAATACTCCAAGATCCTTCGATTTGGGGTTCCGAATTTTCAGTCTTTTTCTGTTGTCAATTTCAAGAAGAAGCTCACACATTCATATAAAGCTTTTAGTTGATAAATGCTAAAAGAAGCCAATTTATTAAATAGTAGAGAGTTTACATTTTAGAAGACGATGCTTTCATATTCGATTTCCTTCGAAAAGGAATAGCGGCAAAATCTAATCGAATTGCAATTTGAAAATGAAATAAAGGGTTTTCCTATTGGGACTTGACAACTTTGAACTTTTACTGTGAGCGCACCTTTAAACCAAACCGTTGAAGTCAAAACGTTTAATAAATACATTATGGGGGAGTTCACGAACGAAGAACATTTAATAGTTAAAATTTGTTATCAATATTTCGGGTGGGTGACAACAGCGTTAACGCCAAATTTAATTTTGATCATCGTTATTCTCCACGAGGTGAGTGCTGGATGTTGCCAGTCAGGTGAGAAATCAGGTTGGGCGAAGTGCCGAACATATTTATGCCGTTCGTGCAAACGAACAAAAATCATTCGATTCCACGGCGTTCTCCAGAATTGGGCATCTCTAATACCACACTATAGCGAGTTTTGCTAAAGGATCTTAGCCTGCAGCTTTATAAGAAAAACTACTTCACAAAAAAAAAAAACCTGTAAGGAGTGGTTTGGTTTTCATCCCAGTGGTGTCATTGGCCGTTTTTTTTCTTTGGTGAAAATGATCGTCAGGTTACAGGCAACTGAGATCGCTACAGACATTCTGCAACCTGATTTATTTGGTCAATTGCTTGACTAGACATTAATGAAATATGTTCTCAACAAAATGATGCTATCAGTCACACAGCAGGTGTAAAGCTCCATTTAGACTTTCGTTCTTCATTCGCTGTACGTTGTTCGTTCTTCTCTCAACAACGTACAACGAAGAAGCATTTACATTAATTCGGTTTTGGTTTTCAGTTCATTCTTAACAACAAACACATTGTTGGCAGTGGCGGCACCATAAATACAAATCTTGTTTTATTTTCTAAATTAGCGCAATAATATCGTGTGTTTTAGCATGTCCTCTGGTTATTATATCTAAAGTATTATTATTTGTACATACTAGAAAGATAAAACCCATAGAAAAAATATTTAATTTATTTACCTATAGGTACCCCAATTTATAATGAAACCTTCTGATGCTCCATTCTCTAATAAAAAAACTTCAAAAAAGTCCCTACAAGTTGCACGGCACTGCAGAACAATGTTTATTTAATCAATTTTCGCATTTAAACACACGTTGTCCATGTAACAACGAACAACGAACACCGAAATTTTCGAGCTCCTTTGAATTTGTTCGTTCTTTATTCGTTGTTAGTTCGTTGTTCGTTTTTATTATTTACATTATCGTTGTTCCGCGTACGAGCAACAACGAACAACGTACACAGAGCATAAAACCGAAAGTCTAAATGCAGCTTAACAGTCGACTTATTGAAAACTAAATTTGATGAACATATTATATAGAGAAATCGTCCTGTCGATTATACATTTAACACTTTAAGACTTTTTTGTATAGGAATACGTTAAATCATTGGTCTATGCCAACAAGCCAGCATGCGTCATAAGAGGAGCTCAAAACCAATATTGAACGAGAGAAAGCGACCGAATCGAGATATCTCAAATGGTATACGTTTTATTTAAAAAAAATACTGTCAAGTCCTTAATAAAAACTCTTCTAGAAGAAGTGATCATCTAATCCATGTTAGCAGATGTGTATTTTAAATATAAAAAAAAATAATGTCTTGTTATATATCTCGCAACTCGCTAACACAAGGGAAATAGAGGCCCATTTTTCCAGTACTAATGTCAATTTAACTTTGACATTTGTGAAGCGAACAGAATTAGAATTAGTTTGAAGACTGCTTTTAAACGAAGCAATATTACCTTGCGATTTTTAAGCCTGTAGGAGAGAGACGTGTGTGGTGGTGGGGTCACACAAAATTGCTGGGGTTGGAAAAATTGCAGAGTTATCGTTCTTTCTTCTTTGTGGTTTTATTTACTTGGCAGGTATGTTTAATTTCTATTTGGCGTTCGCTCAGTGAACTTCGATCTACTCACTAGAGTAAAGAGTGCGGAGAGATGACTCCTTTTCAATAGAAGAAAAGTTAACTTTCATTAAAAATCGCTGTGCTTAAAAGCATTCATGCAATCGAAAGGAAGTCAAAAGAGAATCAAAGATTAAAAATCGCTGTAAAAGCAGTCTAAGCAAAGGATTGTTATACTAGTTCTTTGAACAATAATAGTGTTTCAAAGTTCCTCTCGTTTAAAGGGGTTCACATTCGCAAATATTTTGAAAACGTGAACGCTTCATCAAACGGATTGCGAAACATATGCTTGATGAATATCCAAATATTTTATGTAATATTTTGGTGGCTTGACAAGCATGTTTGTAAATATGAACGCATTCTTATCATTGATAAGTTATCAAACCAGGAGAAAAATTCATTGAAAAAGAAAATAATTTCAATTCGAAATTTTGGGCGCTTTTTTAGACATTCATTAGTATTAATTCGTTTCCTCTTATTTTCTTCTTCTTGTTCTTCATCTTCTACAATTACAAGAGCTGCAATCAAAATATCTGCTATGGGTTAAAATCTAAAGAGAACTGATTTTTGACAGCATGTTTGACAAGTGTTAACACTAATGGCTTCAATCCACCAAACTTTCATCAATCCATATTTGTCAAAGATATTTAAGAATGTAAATGCCGTTTTTCACTGATTTGAACTGGCCTACAAGATTATCCTATTTAAATACCCAATACTTCGAGAACATCCGTCAAGAAATATAGAACGTATCGTCTGAACTTTTGATGAAAATTATAGAACTTGTACAATGCAATTCTTCTCAAAACAAGATGGACAAAAAATTCAATGTCCAGATAAACAACTTAAAAACGTTTTAATATCATTCTATCCCAAGAGTACTCGTATATCCTAGATCAATAGGGCCATAACTGGGAACAACTGCTTTTTGAAAATAAATGTCAAAAATATCCCCTCAGTTCTTTCAGAACAAAGTCATCAAACAGATTAAAACTGTCTGCATAATTTGACAGGTCTTTGACTATCTCATGTCTGATTGTCTTAACTAATCTAACTACGAACAATTCTATCTAATTTTTATTTGTCAAATTTGTTTATTCTAAAATACCAGACCATAATTTTATTAGAATTCAAATTAAGACAATTATTTTTAGTCATTTTTATGTAAATTTTAGATATTTGAAGGTCGAACCAACAATAACTAGCAAAACAATTTATTGAAACCTTAAATTAATTTTATGTTATTCTTTTTACCAATTAATTCATATACGAGTTTTACAAAAGTACATAAATATATTAATTTGTTTGTTAAGGGTTTACTATCAATAATAATATTATGTAGTGTTTTTTATTCTATTATGACAAAAATATGTTTTATTCTTCCAATTTTTAGTTTTAATTTTTTGTTAAGCACAACGAGCAAAATTCACATAGAGATAAATAAAAAAAAAAAAACAATATGTCACACAAAATAATGATTTTTTTTTAAGTTTCTAATTTTTTTTTTTATTTTAATACATACATTTATAAAAATATTTTTTTTTTAGTTCTACAATTTAAATGTTTATAACCACTAATTTTGTAAAGGAAAACGAATTTGTCAATTGAAATGCGTGTTTTTTTCTCACAGGAAATGCATATTATTACCTACATTACATTTATGTTTAATAACATAATTTTTTTTTAATTGAATGTAAAAAAATTGACACGATAAGCACACGTGACAAAAAAATTAGTTGAGCAGTCTTTAAAGAGTTTTTTTTTTTTAATTTTTTGTTGTTAAAGGGTATTAGTAGAGCTGTTTTGATTAAGTTTGATTCACATGAATGCAGCAAGCCTGATTATGGAATTTCAAGTGCTTCTTTTTCGATTTCGAATATTTTTTGTTTTCGAATCGACATTTTATATTTAATTTTCTCCGAATAGTTTCAATTGTTATTTTTTTTTTAATATTTGAGTAAGAGTTCGAAATGTCACATCGAAAACGATTTCGAATTTCGTTTATTTTCAAACGTCAAAATGTGCACTTTGTTGAGACCTATATTTTCGTGACATCATTTCAATTAATCAAAATGTATACATTCTTGAAAAAATTTAGGATAGTCTTTAAAATTACGCATTTAAATCAAAACTGAGTATAAAGTATTTGAAAGATAAAATAAACAGTGTTTTATTTAGTTTTGTTTTGCAATTTTACATACATATGTAAGTCTCAACAAAGTAATGACTGTCACCTTAGAAAACGATTTTCTTTTTCAATTTCGAATTGAATACTTCTAATATTTCTAGAGGAAATAAGTTTCGCTTAAAATTCCATGATCAGACCTCATAGTTAGCTTAAATGACTAGGCAATCGAAAAGTACACACACACAAACAAAAAACTAACTAACATTATGATGTGTGTTCTTTTTTTGTTCTTTAATTTGATTTTAATGTTATTTTAAACACATTATTGCAAACACATGTTAAATTTTATTATTTTCTTGTGGTTTTGAGTTGATATTAGAACGGAAAGTATTAAGTAGCTTGCAGTTGGTGGTGGTGGTGTTGGTGGAGTCACAGCACACTCAGAACAAACTCACCCATCATTAAGTTTACGCCGCCGCGCCACTGCACTATTCTTGATGATTTCCGAGACCTCTCGGCCGCCGGAACTTTCGCCTTCAGATGTCGACGCAATACAGGAACCAGGGACGTTTCCCGCTTCGGGGATACGTTTCTCAAGACTAGTTAAATTTCGAACAAGACTCATGGTGTCGTCATGTTGGGGCACCATACTGGGTCTAGTTCCAGGAACCGGAAACTGGTGTGTGATATGTTCTTTCGATTGTTGTCGTGGCATACTCTCTTTCGATACACTGCGAAGTATTTTCGCGAGATTTTTCTGAGGGTCCACACCCTCCTCCTCAGAGGACGAGGAATTTGTGGGATCTTCGGGTTTTTTAGGTGACCCAATGTCGAGGACATGAGGGGCATTTTCAACAGTAGCCGACTTGCGTAGGTTTGAGACAGTGGCATGAGTTGAACGTTTGAGACGGTTTTTGAGCTCTGAATTAAGATCCATTGGCATAAAGCCAACACAGCCAGACTTTGATTTAAGAATTCCTTTTCCAGATCCACCCAATCCTGTGAAAGGAGGCGATAGGATTGCTGGTTTATGTTTAGTTGCTTCTGTGAGTAGAAATGAGAAAAAATTATCATTAGAAACTGTTTGAAAATAAAGAGTTATTCAAAGCAGCTATAAATATACTGGTTAGACTTGGGAAGTTCGGAAAAAAAATTAGTAAAAAAATTAAAAAAGAAGATTTTCAAAGAAAAAAGCGTGCAAGCATATATGCAAGGCGTAAAGAAAACTAAAAATGTGCAACAAGTTTGATAAAAATAATTAAAAAAAAAAAACAAGTACTTACATTATATTTTGGAGAGGAAGAATACATCCCGAAGTGGAAGAACATTCAAAGGAATAAATTTGAATTATGAAAAAGCACAAATCGAATTTCATAAAATATGAATGATACACGGTGCTAGTGTGGATGAACTTTTATAAAATATTCATTTATATGGTGAATCCATTGATTGCGATATTCTATTTCGTGGGATGAATTCCAAATGTGTCTTGACATTTCTTGACATTTTGCACACAACAACTCAACAATACAAAATTGGCATGAGTGAATATTTGTAAATATTTAAGAAAATTGTATAATCTGCCATAAGCTGTGTATTTTGTTCTAATTATAACATTATTCATGCACATTTTTTTCATATGTGTGACAATTTATATGAAACTTAATAAAACAGCAAAAATCTTTGGTGAAAACACTAACCTGATATATAGACTTCAAGCAAACCTTTTTCAATTTTAATTATCAAATTTACATAGGATTTTGTAGAACTGTCACTTTTCTTACGATACCTGCTACTAAAAAAAAACAAAAAAATTGGCTTAAACTTCGTAAATATTACGACGCATCTGAAAACGAACTGCCAAAATTTTAACAGGAAATCTTTCGTAACAATTCGGAAACTCTGTGACACGAATTTTTATGATAAATGAAGATAGCAAACTTGCAACGTCGTAAAAGTTCAGTAAACGAACTGTGATAGTTTGTTAAGCGCATTTCTTACGAGTCTCAAAATGTACGACAAAACTTTGTGTCCTGAATGTAAATGTAAAGTGTAAACCATCTATCAAATTTTGTTTATGAAGAAACTAGTAGATGAAGAAACTATATGTGGGAATTTGTACAACAATAACCACCGTTTTTTAATGAGATCTTTTATAAATAATTGTAAAATTTACGACACCAATAAGTGTTGTAAATAAAGACGTCTTTAAACTGTCATGAAGTTTTTATGGGAAATTGTAAAGAATAAAAAGAAAATTTACGACAAGAATTTGTGTCTTCGTATTTTGGCATCTTATGTTCCACAATTTGCCAATAACCCCGAAAACAATTTCAAGTAAAAAAAGCTAATTAAAAACGAAGAGCATCAAAATTACAAAATTATAATTATTTTTATTAAAATAACTTGGGTACATTATTTTACAAAAAGTTGACTGAATCGACTTTCAATTTTACTTCATCATCTACCGCATTTTCGAAGAACCTTTTTATAGTCGTTGCAGTAAAACGCTTAGCTTTCTATTTATAACGACGAACAACAGTGAGTTTAAACTTATACATTTGTTAACTGGTAGTTCTCATACATTAATACACATTTTTGTATTAATGTGTGTATTAATATGTCACAGCGAGCCGATATTTTAACTCACTAAATACCAAATACGATCAAGAAACAGTTATTTGAAGCTAACATTTTATGAATCAGTTAATGCATTTGACAAATGTAAAATATTCGTTGATGAAGTGTTTACTTGCTTAAGTCATAAAGACTACAATGATATAATGAAATATGTTTATTAATAAGAAAAATTATAAAACGAATAAGTTCTCTATTTGTGTGACAGCTATTTCGTGTTTTAAGCAGCGTATAATGTTTGTGTTTTCCATATTAATATAACTTTTAATATTTCCACATTAAAGACGCTTTCGATTTGAAGTAAAATATTACAATCAAACAGAAATCCGAATCGGTTAGCAACCAATGAATCGGTGTAAAACGAATAAAGACCGAACGCGCCCCTGGAATTTAATGTAGTTGATGTGCATGCGAAAGTGAATGAATTCAAACGGAATCAACTATCCAAATGAATATGCAGTGAAGTGTCAAAAGAATGGATGTTGAATTGGTGTTATTTTGAACCGATATAACTGAACACTAGTTTTCTTATATGAAAGCGATGAGAAGTCTTAGAGTAATATTATCCGACTGATACAACCAATTTTACTATACATGTTATATCAGTTTTGTCCTTAATCACCGATCGTCCAAAGCACTTTTTAATTACGGTTTCTAATGCATGAGACTTAACATGTACAAGTTTTTCCGCCAACTTATCTAAACCTTCCATATGAATTTTCTGTTTAAATAACATCCCTGGTTAGCAGAAAATGGTTGAGTTCATGATCGCAACATTGTTGTACTGAATGTAATACAAGGGCCGATCTCTTGAACTTAACAAGTTTGAAAAGTATTCACTGAAAACTTTGCAAGAAAAATGATTATTCTTTTGATTAAAAAGAATTGGAACTCAAGACAAATTACAAAAACTTCCCTCAACTAATTTTAGAATTTACAGATGACGTTTTAAGAAGCCATTTCCGTATGAAGGAAGTTTGCTTTATGAAAAAGTTCTACTTTATGTAATACGTTAAAAAAGAAAAAACACTTTAAACTTGATCGCATTTTGAATGTCATTTTGTGTTTATGAACACAGTTGTCAACTGCTGTCATGCGAAGATAATGCAGTTTATTTACATTTATGAACGCAAATCTTGCAGGACTGCTGTATTTTTACATTTATGAACTCGACCAATGTGTGATTAGGTTGTCTTGGCATGGGGAACATACATATTTTAGAAAATCTATTGAGCTTAAATTAATGGCTATATTCGCAATAATATCGGAAAAATATAGAAAAAATAGTCTGAGCGATATTCACAAGGTGGCGATGTGAAGCTTTGTATGGTTAACAAAAATTAGTATGCATATTTGTTTTAAATGAACCTATGTATATTCCCACAAAAAGAACTCAAGAGAGAATTTCTATATAAAATGACCAGAAAATGTCAATCAAATGGATGCGTTCAGACGGTAATGACAAATGTCGCACATCACACGAGATAATATATGAAATGGTATGAATGTAACAACACAACACAAAACTAAACATTTAAATTGCGGTTTTTTACACATATGAACTTTTTGACAATTTGGCTTAAGAACAGGACAAAATGGCTTCGATTAAACTGTTGTCTGATTTTGAATTAGTCTCGTTCATGGGGTGACTAGAAATATATAGCAGTTGCAAACCAATTTCAAGGAGTTTTTACGCTAATATAACTCTCGTTGCAAAGCTGTAAAATTATTTGAGAAGTTTGTCATACTTCAGCTTCAGGAAAAAAAAAAAAAAAAAACAACTACGAAAAGATATCAAAGGATTTTACAAATTTTAAAAAACTTTAAGTAGTGTTCTTATAACTATAAAAGAAGCATATTTATGACTTGCATATTTCTGAAACTCTAGATACTTAATTTATGACGTCAAGGTATGAATAGATAAATTATTTCACTGAATGCGGAAAAATGAATGAAAAAACAGGTTTCAAAGTCATTTTTTAACGGACGTCGATAGGAAGTTTAAATATTGTTGACTCATTTGCCTTTCCACTGAATTCCTTTCCCTATTGGAATTCAAAAGATCCCATATTGACAAAAAAATTCCATCAAGCAAAGCTCAGTTTTGAGTAATCCCTGCGTTAAAATGTACAAAAACAAACCCAATAGCTACATGCATGGACGAAACAAAACACAAAACAAATCACAATATTTTTTTTTTAACATTTATAATATTTTTAAATTTTTAATTTTTATTTTAACATTTTTTTATTATTTTTTTTTTTAATAGATTTTTTAATTTTTATAAATTTAAATAATAATTAATAAAGGTAGATAACAATTATTACAATAATTATAAAAGCGCATCACTAGATCGACATATATCTTATATAAGTAAACATGAGGAAGAAGAAAAAAATAATAAAGAAGTACATATGTAACTATTTTTCAAAACCCTGTCTCTTGTTCTCTTGCGGATATAAATTTCTTAAACTAATAGTAATTTATAAAAAAAAATATTATATTATTTAGTTCGTTTTTTGTTTTTTGATTTTATACCACACCTAAAAATATTCTTTCAAACTCTTTGTGAGCCATCAAGAGATCCTCTTTTGTTAGTTTTAGATCTTCAAATTTAGATATCGGGTCTTGGGGTTCATGCGGCAAGAACTTCATGTGTGTAACTGTCATCGAACGATTACGCGACGCACGAAGTATTGGAACTTTACGTTCGGGTGTACTCTGTGGGGTGTTTACAAAAACTGTCATGGCACGAACTCTCTTCGAAGCGTCACGTCGTCTCAACATCACGGGCGTTGGGGCAAGGTTTGAATTCGACATATCGAAGACACAATCATCAAAAATGTCAACACCGCCATCGGTTGCATGAACAGGCGAGAGGGCTGATGGTGTCATGGGAGAGGGTGGAATAATGCGGACCTCTTTAGCAGAGCAGGACTTTTGAACGAATCCCACCTCATCGATACTGTAATTGAAGTTTTGCTGATGCAGATGAGGCTTTGGCGTTACGCAAACGACGTCGGGCATGTTACTATGGTCAAAGCCCTTATGGGGCGTCGATGGTGTGCTATGGCAGCTGTCACAGTTATGATTGGTCGAAATGCCAAAATACTTTGCATATTTCTCGTCGACTTGTGGAGAGCGCATAGAATGCCTGAAGCTGTTGCGTTGTGAAGCCGTAGCACTCGAAACACCACTACTGCTGCTCGTACTGATCTTTTTCTTACGCAATTCGACACCTTGTGGTAAATTGTCGTAGTTCTCTTTGCCTGAGTCATTCAGTACATCACTGTTTTCGTCATATTTGTTAGTGTTTGATGTAGGCACTGACTTCAGGTCGTACTTCATACACTTGTTCAACGCACTATAGCTATTTCTCTGGCTATTCTCAATAAATGGTGATTTGATCTTGTTGATCTTTTTAACCGGCTCACCTGCTGTATTGTTATCAACGGAGTAACCATTGTTGTTATTCTTGTCCTTGAAGATGCTTGGCATGACGATTTTACCAATGGTTTTCAGCTTGAATCGCCCCTTTGGCGCTACCCTCGAAGTTGGTGTTGTAAAGAATGGATTGTCTTCGAAAACCATTGGAGCTTCTTCGCCAGTTGGCGTTGTTGGGGATTCTTCGAAGTCCATTGGAACAACTACACTGCTTCTTGGTGTAGTCTGTGGTGGTGAAATTGATTGATTGAGGATCACACTGTTCGAAGATCCACGACGTTCCTTGCCCGCAATGTGATTGCGAGTAACAGGTAAGGACATACAGCGGTTGTTGTTTCCTGAGTCTTGACCTAAGTTCGAGAAAAACCGCAAGCGTTCCGCAACAGGCAGTGATGAAGGTTCTGGAAAATGTTTGTTTTGTTTTCTAGTATTTTTGTTTTGTATTGAAAGTTTGTAAGACTCTCTTTTTTTTGTGTTTGTTTGTTGTTTTTTTTTTGTGTTTCAACTTAAATTCTAAACTGACAGTTTAGGTGAAATTGAACTTTTCATACAAAATTAAGCAGCGTGAAATTTAAAAATTTTAACTCCATAGCTTGTACTTCGAAATGTACATAACTGTGCAAAATATTCAATTTATCAGATTTTAACTTAAGGGCACAAGGCTAAAGAAGTGTGGAAATTTTTAACAAATGTGACAAGAAATTAAAATAACTTCAAAAAATAGAATGCTGTGAAATTTAAAAGAAGCAGCATGAGATCCACAAATTTTTAAAACATATTTTCCTCAACCAATGCTTCGATTAAGGAAAAAGTATTTTGAATATATTTAACAGTTGACAGTAAAATTTTAAAATACAAACTGTAGAATGAAAATCTGTAAATTTCACGACGATCGCTTGTTTAACGTTTAATTTTCACTCAAACTGCGTAAATTAGGTTTTAAAATGGAAAAAGTATGATTTTTATGAAAGGTTGTAGAACTACTATTTTTCTTTCATTTGATCATAAAGTATTGTAATCGCATTTCATTTGTTTTACTAAATTTTTTAAGCTTTTTTATGAAACACAACGCTGGTGAATTTCACTACCTATGCATAGTGCACTTCAATCATTCAATCATTTTATAAGATATTTTAAATTTATTTTAATTTAAAAAAATTGGTTGATATAAGAAAAAAACTTCATTAGCAAAAGTGGTTATTAAAAGGCATAGTGGTATTTTTGTACTTTTGTTTGATAAATTGTTAGTATTTAATTGATAAGATAATTGTGTGCTAGTTATAAAAATAAAACGTCAGGTTGATAAAATAAACCTGAAGCATGGTTCTAAGGTGCAAAAGGTAAATAGAGAGGCGATAGCCCTCCACCAAAGTTTGAGTGTTCACTAAGTTGCAATTATCATTTGGTTATTAATATAATTTGGGTTTCTTATCATATTGATAAGGTGCGATTAATAATAATAGATACACACTATTGAATTACATATTTATTTTCAGTTTTCTAAGCTGAGTAAGAAAAGGTTTACTGCATTCATTTTTTCAAAGAGAAATAAAGAGTTGTGTTTTATCGAAAGCACAGGGTGCGTTTTATGTTCCAGGTCGATTTTATTTGGTTGGCATTTTTGTGCGAATGAAATTTGTCAGTTGGCATTTGGCAGTCGTCAATAATAATTTATTATGAAGCATCTAATGCAGTTACAATGTTTTGATAATAATAATAAAACATTTATTTAAAATAAATAAATTTCAATATCTCGAGAAAAATTAGGTAATTTTTTTTTGTGTTAATCATGTACCGAGAAAGTCAACTATCCAACGTATAATTTGTATTGAATACACTGTAAGATAAAGGAAAGATTGGCAAGCCAACATATGTTAGAAAGGATTTATGCAGTGAGGCAAAGCGTTGGTGAATGTCTGGCGTCCTTGGGCCATATTTGAGGAATCGGTGAAATAGTTATGCAAAATGTGCTTATAAGAGCTGACGTTTGAGCCACGGCCAGAGGCGTCCACTTGACCCTCATCAGATTCCATTCATAATGTTAAAGACCATTTGATTAAATTAATAAAATATAAATTATAAAATTGCATTTCATCTAAAAATTATTGAAAAGAAAAACATCAACCTGCAACACAAAACGCACCCTGTATTTAAGGAGGGAATGTCAAAGAAGCTATTCAAATTTAATTAAATTGGATTGGAAAAAGTTTTGCATTAAAATACATATCTCAAAAGTATGTAGATCGGAAAATAATTTATTTAAAAAATTATAAAATGTTATTCGACAAAATTAAGGTGTTAAAATAGAATCATTGATATTTGAACTTTGATTTTTTTTTTTGATCTGAAATGTACATTTAAATGTAATTTTTAGTAAAATTTGGCCTCATTAGGTTTTTAAAAATGCCCTTAATAGTTAAGATTTATTTAAAGTGAATAATTGAAAATTTAAGATACGAGTACGTTGATAAAGGGTCATTCATTTCGTGGTTTCAAGTTGGTAGCACTGGCATTTAACACCTGTCAAACTCAGCTGTCATTTGAAGTGTCATTTAGTTGAATTTTTGCCATTTACGATAATGGATCGCTTAACAATCGAACAATTCGTTAAAATTATTAAAACTTACTACAAAATACGTGATTCAAACGTAGCCAATTTTCACGCATTACGCGATGATTATGGTCGTCATAATCGACGGACTTTGCAAGCAATCGGTAACATTGTGAGAAAATCAGATGAGAGTAGAAGTGTTACTGATGTCGTAAGGCCTGTGTATCATCGTAATGCACGTTCAGTCGAAAATATTGCTGCTTTAAGTGCAAGTGTTGCTGATGCGAATTCATCGATTTCCCAGCGTTAGCAGCAATTGAACGTGTCGCACACCTGAATATGGAGTATTTTGCAGTTGGATTTGCATCTCTATCTTTATAGGGTTCAAATTACTCAACAATTGAAGTCTGCCGACTATTCACAATGCTGCGCCATTGAAACGCATCTTGGGTGTTGGAACAACGAACCCCGATTTTTCGTACAACATTTTCTTCAGCGATGAGGCACATTTTTCACTCGGTGAGTATGCAAACGAATAAAATGGCCGCATATGCGGCTCAGAAAACGCACAAGTGATTGAAGAGGTGTCGGCAGTTACATCCAGACAAAGTGACTGTTTGGTGTGCTCTATTGTCTAAAACTGTCATTGGTCCGTATTTCGTATGCCAATGGACAGACGGTTACAGTCAATTCAGAGCGATATGATCGAATGATAACTGACTTTTTGTTGGCTGGCGATTGAAGATCATTACTTGGACGATATGTGATTCCAACAAGGCGGAGCAACAAGCCACACAACACGACCAATTATGGCTTTATTGCGTGAGAAGTTTCCTGGTCGCGTAATTTCACGTGTTGGCGACCAAGATCATGCGATTTGACACCGTTAGATTCTTTTCTGTGGGGCTACACATAAGACCGTGCTTACGCGAATAATCTCCGAACTCTAGACGCTATAAAAACCAACATTATCCAAGCTTTGACCGAGATACCGCCAGAAATGTTAAAAAAAGTGATTAAAAATTACCTCAAAAGAATCGCATTCTGCGAATCTTCCCGAGGTGGCCATTTGAATGATATTGTTTTTCACACTTAATGGCAAAGTCTAAACATAATAATAAAATAAAATTTTCATCAAAAGTGTATCGCTGTGTGTGTTTTATTTAGTTTTACTTTCGAAGCCGAAAAATGATTGACCTTGTTGCTGTTTTTGATAGAGGAAAACAAACAAAAATATTCAGATATCTTTGGATACAATTCTGAACACGCCCACAATAAAGGCCATAGTTTTGAAACGAAATTTATAGATTTATATCGTACTGGATTTACACGAATTTTTATTTTTTAAATCAACAAATAAATAGTTTTAAATTTATAAGCATTCTGGCATTGAAAAATTCACATTGAATAATGACTTTATTAAATAACAAATGAATGTTGATATTCTAAAATGTGATATAAACGAGTTGAGTGGATTTATTAAAAAAAAAAAATCAGACAACGAATTTCTTTTAGTTTTTTTTTTTTAACCGAAAAGAACAAAGTCTACTCTCAAGGTCAATAATGTTTATGATGTTTATAAGATCCATAGCGAAAATATAAAACTCTTCAAGCAATTTTTTTAATTTTAAATATTCACTTTTGTCGAGAAATAATTTTAACACCATTTTTTATTTCGAAAATTATAAAGGTCGATAATGGAATCCGTAACATCTTATCCCCAAGTAATCGGGGAATTTTTAACATTTCTGAAAGTTGCCATACTAGACCCAGTTTGTCTTCGAGCTTAAATAATAATTTAGATTATAAAATCAAAAATGTAATTGGCTCCCACAACCCACAGTCTCAATCCATATTTTTTTGCTCTTTTTTTGCCAGGAGGTATTGAATACGGAGGAGTAAGCTCTTTTTTTTGCAGATGACGTAGTACTTAAAAGCCATGACGGCTCGTAGAGAGCCGAAACCTCAACCATTCATATGTGTGTGTTACCAGGAATCGAGGGGACCTACAATTTTCTGCCGATTTCGAACAGCTAATGAGCAGCAATTTTCATGATATGAGATACTCTTGGAGGATTTGTGAATTCCTCGCAAGAGGCAGTACAGAGCTGGAAAAGTTGCTTGCATCGGCTGAAAATCGAACCCAAGACCCTCTGCACGATAGTCCAACGTCTTACTCGCCGGAAACTCTTCACTTCATGATTAATTTACTGTATGAATACTGTGTCTTATGGAGTCTTGTGGTTGATCTGCTAAAATTGAAGGTGATAATCGCTAAGAAAAATGGGTGTAGAGCTTGGGCAATTGATTTGACAACGAAGATAGTATAGAGGTTGTCAAAGAATACAAATATTTTTGAGTTTATCTTACCAAAAATATGAGTATGGAAAGACATTTGAAAGAAAATCGCGCAAAAGCTAAAAGTACAATAAATTTTGCATGAAAAAAATGTATGAACAACAAGCATACTATAGCTCAAAGCAGTTGTAGAGTCGATAATTTTGTACGCTGTTCAAGTTTATTGAAGAAGAATATGTCAAACTGTGAAATAATATCTCAGATTCTACGTTAAGAGATCTTTTCGTTTTCCACCCAATTCTTCTAACTACATGGTTGTGATCGAGACTGGATTGTCATCATTGTTTATTAATATGCTTAATCTCCAGATCGACTATGGCCTTAAAGTAATGCAAATGTCTAATTATCGGCTGCCAAAAAAGCCAGCAATGCAAATGATCAAAAACAAAGCAGAGGTTTTTTAAGATTCGTTTAATTTGGTTGGAGAATTAGGCAAAGTCCTCAATATTAACTTAGAGGATACAAGAAGTTCAAAACCAGAGTTATATAAGCTTATTTATCGCCTGGACTTGCAAACAAGAGCTGGGGCCGAATTACCGCTTCAGTGACGAGTGAGTGAGTCCCATCAGTGATCGAATGAAAATGTCAAATTGGAGTAATTTATTGCTCGATAACGTAAGCGGTAATGCCAAACTCACATAATTCAGTCACGTAATACTCGATAACTGATGCGGTAATTTGGCCCCTGGTTCCCTTTACAGGATAATTTATAGCCAACAAGAAAACTCCCTTAATCAAATAAACTACTTCGGAGATGAATACAAGGTAGAGGAAATGCCTATTATATTTCGCTTACGAGGAGTACAACTGAACCTGAATTATGTACCTCACAGTTAAGACCTGTTTGTGCAATTGGGAAGAATGGGAAGGTTTTTTTAATATTCTGAGCCCGATTTTAATAGAATTTAGAACAAAAACTTTTTGGAAACAGTGTACTGTCAGAAGCAGAAGTTGATAATACTATTGAATAAAATCGATGTAATCAAACTGTTTTAATTTTTTAAATATGGTGATTTTTAACTAATGTTTTGTTTAATTGTTAACATGTTCTTAAATATTTTATTTTCTTAAAAAAAAAAAATTGTCACTCAGGCATACGGAAAAGCTATGTCTTATAGATTGTTGTAATTTTTGATATTTTTTTTTTTTTTTGTAAATGCAAAATTTATGAGCAAAATCAAATGTAATGGACAACGTTTTCAAATCTTAATTAAGTTCAATCACTTTTTTTCAGAAAGAGACGCTCTTTCTGTTACACAAAAAATATTTTCCAAATAAATATAAGTTATGATTAGCAAGAATTCGAAAGTGATCCAGTTCATGGAAAAAGTTTGCATTTTGTTTTTTTTTTTAAATTTTTTTCTAGTAAAATATGTGTAGAATGAATATGTAGCTAAAAGCGTTTGTCCGAATACTTTTTTTTTTTAATTTATAGAACAAAAACGGGAACTACTCGTACCTTTTTGTCTCGAAAATTGACATTTAGCGGTATTTTGAGCGCAGCATGTTTTACATAAATATTTTTGAATTTGGCGCCTATATATCCGTACCATGGTAAGCAGAGGTACCATATGGGCCACCAGGTGTCGACACATGTCGCCACTTAGACACATGAGACATGAACCATCAGGTATAGACACATGAGCCATGACTCGAGAAAAACTTTAAACGCGTTTTTCTCGAAACCACCCTTTTCCAACTGTTTTTAACTTTAAAACTACTTGAAGGATCGTCATAATTTTTTTTGTTTTCAAGCTTATTAAATTTATTGGAGTCTGGACCAAAATCAGGCTGATATATCAAAAATTTTTTTTGTACAGCGCTCAGAAGAGCGAAAAAAAAATTGGAAAAAACGAACACTAAAATTCAAGCGTCCGCCATTTTTTTAATTTTTGACTTTGGGCAATTATTTATTTTATTTTTATTTTGGTCCAGACTTCAACTAGTTTTTTTTTTATTTTATAAAAAACTTTGTTTTTTTTCATTTTCGATCATTTTTGCAGTAGCTAGAGTGGCCAACAGCGAACAACTTTTTTTTTGAGGTGGTCTCGTTCCGAGGCGCATTGTTTTTTTATTTTTTGATGAAAAAATCATTTTTTGTACTTAATACGATACAAGTAAAAAAAATTTTTAAACAATTATATCATTCCGTCCATGAAAAAAAAATCATGAAAAAGTGTCATTTTTGACACAAAAAGGAGAACCTCTCCTTAAACAATTGTTAGACATATGGGAAGAAAATACTTTATAAACATTTGATACACCAAAAAAACATTTCAGGAAACATTGTTTAAGAAACTTTTTTGAAATGTTCCACATTTGTTTAAATTTTACAAAGATGTTTCATTTCAGATAACAAAAAAAAATATTTTAAAAATTAAGTACTAAGTGGTACCAAGCGCCATTCTCTAAACTCAAATTCGACCATGAATAAGAAATCTAAATGCAACTAAGTAGTACCAAGCACCACTCTTTTAATTCAAATTTGACCATGAATATGGAATCTAAATGTAACTTTCATTCTTTTAATTTCCTCATTCAAATTTCAATAGGTGTCAGTAATTAAAAGCAGCTAGAAACTCATTGTAGTTTTACCATAGATCATTGAATGCATTTTCTTCATTTCTCAATGGAAATATTTACAGTATTTCATGAATAAATTAGTCACACTCCCTTGGATTTGAAATTTGATGAAAAAGAGCATGCTATTATCAAAACCACCTACAAGACAGGTTATTACAAAAAAATTCAAAAGTAAATCCGAAACAAATTAAATATGAAAAATAAACAAAAGATGTTAGGTAACTGTGGCGTATACGTATTATTTTCGGTCTTTTGATTTTTAATATCATAATAATTGCAACTTAACAAACACTTTAACTGATTGCATCTCGTGATAGGAGTAGGATTTTTTTTTCTGTTTTTAATTTCATGCTTATCATATTTTCGAAATTCATATCAATAGAAAAAAAACAAGGTATCGTGCACAGTGCAAACAAAATAAAAGGAGTAAATACAAATTAGCGGGGAGATTCGATTTTGTTTTTCTGTATACATAAGTTTATGCGTTGTTGTTTCATAATTTTTGAAATGCGTTTACAAAAATCGTGCAATCTCACAATATTAAGATTATATTGAATATATATATTTTTTTTCTCATAATTTTGATGAGGTGATAAATAGTTTTAATTTGTTTTCGAATTTTTTTTTTAATTCGTATTTTTCTTTTCTTCATACGTGTGTTCACAAAATGTTTGTTGTAAATTCAATTTCAGAAATCTTTAAAGCTAAGTTTAGTTTGTATTTTCAAAGATGGTGTGAGTCAGAATTGTCCTTGAAGAAATTCTTTTTAATTTAAAAAAAAAAAACAGAATTAATAAAAGAAAACACACATCGAAAACACCACTCAATAATTACATCATATTTATATGGTTTTTCTTTTTTTGTTTTCAATCGCAAAATTCACAAGCAGCAAAAAAAAAACATTTTATAAACATTTCAATGAAGAAAAAGCTTTAAAAATTTCAAAAATTATAAAAAAAAGTTAGTAAAAAAAACCAAATTAAAGAAACACAAAAAAAAAAACAAACAACATTAAAAAAAAGTGCAGAAAAATGGCAATTGGAAATTTTTTTACGTTTTGATAACTTACCAAATTCTTCATCGGTATTCGCAGGAAGATTGTTGGGAGTTTTAGGTTCTTCTGATGGTGATGGGGGTGAGGTGGATAAGCGACGGAAAGCTGAAAAAAATATTAAAATTTTTGATTTTTAGTTTATGGCACATACAACCTACGTTTTAAGTAAATATAAGAAGTTCAGAAGTGATATAAAATTTTCGAAAATTAAACAATTTGTTAATTTCCGAAAAATTCTTTCAAATAAACTTAATTATTATATAAAAATCAAATGTCCTTTTGCGTTAGATCATTTGTCTTTTAATATTCTTAAATACAAGACGAAAATAAACTAAAAGTTTCCATTGTCTTATTGGTGACGAAAAAAGATTTCTGTAATTTAAAAAAGTTCATACGTTGAACTAAAGCCGTATTTCTTTGAGACCTTTGAATTCAGTCAGTTGAAATTTAACACGATGGGTAACAAAAAAAAAAAAACTATCGCCAACCACTAAATCTTTTTTTTTTGCAAAAGTGTGTTGCTATAAAGAATATGGAACAACTTGGAAACTATGAAATTTCATTTTTGCTTTATAACCTAACTTGTTTCGCTTTCTTCAATTCCAAAAACTTACATTAACAGTATAATTTTTCAAAAACAAAAAAAAAAAAAAAAAAACAAAAAAAAACGCAAAACAGTGCAAAACTAGTTTGAAAGCAATAGTATGTAGCATATGTGTCCTTTGTAACAACTTGAATTGGAAATACGCCCAGGATAAGTAAAGCTAAAGTCTGTAGCTGCACCAAGTTTCAAATGCAATAATAACTGAAACAATTTCTGGAAATACATTTTAATGGCCAGAAAATTACTCAGAAATAGATTCTCATATTTTGCACAACGACGATTTCCTTTGAAATAAAATACACGACTGGACAGCACGAACTTGCACTTATGTATGTACATATGTATGTACGAGTTCTTACGAAATTTAAAAATTGTATAAATAAAAACATGATATTATTAGAGAAAAATGTTCAAAATACTTAGAATTCATTCATTAGATTGCTTACACAACTGCTAAAATAAAATAGCTTCTGATTTCTAGGTTAAATGTGCATTTGTGCAAATTAAATTTACCAAACATTTTTTTATAAAAGGAAGTTGGTATTCTAATTTGAAGATTTTCACAATATTTCAAACCTTCATTCATCCGATTTTATGATATTGAATTTTTTTGTCAAACATCAATCAATTTCACTTTCAACGGAGCTTCTGTGAAAAATTGTTTATCGAAATCGGTAAAGCCATTGATGAGAAAGTAGAAAATAAAAAATGATTTTATGTCAGGTATCGCTATTAATAATAACGGCAAAAACTCAAGGCCCATATTGCAGCTGCAACTGGAGTAGAAAAAAGAGAGCTGGAATTCCTGTCCCGCACGAAAAAGAGAAGAGGTTCATCGCAGTGTAAGTCGTGAGAAGCGTAACCACATCAACGCTTTGGCCCAACAAGCAGAAGATGCTGCCAACAGATGCGACAGTAGATTCGTCTATAGCATTACTAAGGAACTGGTTGGTGCTCGTAGTTCCAAACACCTCGTAAAAGACTCCCGAATCCGCACAGCGAACCCCAGTAGAGATGATATCTGCAACGCAATCAAATCACTGAAGACCAACAAAGCAGAAGGACTTGCAGGCATTCCCGCAGAGCTTCTACAAGCGGCGCCAACGACATCAAGCGAACTCCTGCATCTACTCATAAAGAAAGCTTGGGTCTTCGAAGGATTTTCGAATGAGTGGAAAAAGGGAATGATAGTCAAGCTCCCTAAAAAAGGAGATCTAACACAGTGCGAAAACTGGAGAGGGATTTGCGTCCTGCCTGCCGTTGCCAAAACATTAGCGAAAATAGTACTGGAACGCATCAGGGAACATTTAGAAGCCACACTCGATACCGAACAAGCAGGTTTCCGCACTGGATCTTCATGCATTGATCATATCATTACTTTGAGGATCATAATTGAGCAGTGCGTCGAATATCGTTCACCACTTCATCTGCTATTCATTGACTTTGATAAGGCTTTTGATAGCGTCAATAGAAAATTTATTTGACTTAACGCAGGAGGAGATGGATCCAAATGTCACGTTTTGCACGAATGGAGGCTGTCAGAAGAGTTTGAAGTCCATAGTGCAGTCAGCTGCATTCTGTCACCAATATTGTTTCTGTTGGTAATACGCGATGTCCTGCGAGCGGCCTTGACGGGAAACGGAGGGATTCGATGTACTCTGACGTCTCACCTGAAACATCTTGACTATGCGGTCGACGTATGCTTGCTCTCTCATAGGATCATGGATCTCTAACAAATGACAACAGGGGTTGTCGTAAGGCTTAAAATCAACTCCGGCAAAACAAAGATGATCAGCCTCGGAACCCAGTCATCTCCTCTCATAAATATTTCTCAACAACCGGTAGGAGAGTACAGAGCTTCCAATATCTTGGAAGTATCATCTCTACCAATGGTAGCATGGAACAGGACATCAGCAGTCGAATCGGGAAGACAAAGGCTGCTTTCGGTATGCTTAGAAATATATGGAGGAATAACTCTCTAAGTTTAAGAACCAAGCTACAGTAGGTGTCACTAAGAAGCTGCAAATGTTCATTAATAGATGTGTACGAAACATCCT
This sequence comes from Philhelius festivus, assembly GCA_963931855.1. Classification (NCBI taxonomy): domain Eukaryota; kingdom Metazoa; phylum Arthropoda; class Insecta; order Diptera; family Syrphidae; genus Philhelius; species Philhelius festivus. Next base: position 209,698,294 of record OZ007556.1, read on the forward strand.
TAGGATTTTCTGGCCCAAATCGTATATCAAACGAAAAGCTCCTCAGGAAAACGGGTCAGTAACCTATTGACTCTATTATACGACGTCGAAAGGGTCAGTGGATCGGACAAGCGCTTCGAAAAGGCGACAACTGTATTGCGGCACATGCAATGCAGTTGAATCCGCTCACTCAAGAAGGAAGAAGAGCTGTACGACCGAGAAGCTCATGGAAGAGGACAGTCGAGGAGGAGTCAGCCCAACTAAGCAAAAGCTGGAGGGAGTTGCGACTCATATCCAGGAACCGAACACGATGGCGAGCTGGCGTTGTGGATGCCCTATGCCCCACTAGGGGTATCCCACGGACATAAAAGTTCTGAGGACCTAAGTAAGTAAGTATCGATATTAATAATTTTTGTATTTTTTTTAACTGCTATTTTTTAGGGTCGTTTTCGACATAAATAAGTTTTTTTTTTAAACTTGTATTACATGTCCTTTTTTTTAATAATTCAAATTAAACATTTAAGGAATCACATAGAAACGTTAAGTTCCAGGAACTTGAATCGATCGTTTAGACTGTGTATTGAGCTACATGCTACACACTCAGATAGACCGACATAATTGCTGGACCAACATTACAAAAAAAAAAAAAAAAAACAATTTCGACTTTTAAGGCATCTATAATTTGGATTATGTGACCTTCATCATCGGTAAAGTGACGAATAAGAATATTGTGAAGATAGTGTGCTTATGAAAAATTTATTGAAATTTTGTATTTGAACAATAAGCTTCATAATTTAAGAGTCAGGACAAATTTATGACTGGACTATCAAAAATTCAGCACCTTTCTCTACATAAAATTAAGAAAGACATACATGCATTACATAAAAATGGTTTCTACTACACATTTTTGCCGGAATTAAATGACCATTGTCAGATTTAGACACATTTATCATTAAGACTTATTAAACTGATTCTAAGGTTCAATATATGTTTTGACTTAACTTAAAAATGCTAAACTGGATTGAACGTACATGTTCGTATGTAAAAGTACTTTAGAATTTATTTTTTTTTTTTAAATATAAAAGCATGGATTTAATTAGAGAAATATGCTCGAATGCATAAAATTGCCGTCTGATTTCTAAAAAAATTTGAATCTATGCAAACAAAGTTTAAAAAATCGTTTAACTATTAAATACATTTTTTTATATAAGAACATTTTTTTAAATTTTTCATAAAAATGTCAATTTCAAGTATTTAACACTGTACATTTTGGAAAATAATTTCCAAAACAAATCGTTCACTCGTTTTCAAGATATTAAATTTTCAAACAACACAAAAATTGTATTTTTTTTTGTTCAAAAATCTAAAAAGTATTTTTGCGAATATTTTTATATACAACATTATTTTAGATTCAAAGAAGCTCCTGTACGAACATTTAGGTCGATTTCTTCAGACCCGTTAATGAGAAAATCGAAAATCAAAAAACTGTTTTTTGACATGTACCGTTAATAACATTGAACATTAAACAGCTTACTATTAAGGAAATAGTATGATACTATTTAACAATTTGCTAACTAACTCTTTCTTAATTTGAAACATTTTCTAAGTAGTATCGTGCTAAGGATATTCTTTTAATAAATTGCTTCTGAGCACACCTAAAGTAATGACAGTTCATGTAAAAAACAGACCTAATGTGATGTTTGTAAATGTGAAAGAGTCATATGAAGTTAGCACGATACTAAAAAAAACTAAATAGGTATTCGATGATTTTAACTTTAATAAAAGGGTAGAGAAAGTATGATGCTATATTCGATTGAAATTTGCAAATTCGTCGTTTTAACCTAGTTTCATACTAAAACAGCTTCAACATCGTACCAATTCAACTTAAATTTTGCTTTGATTTTAAAGAATTAAAATATAAAACTTAAAAAAGGAAATTTTTTATTTTATTTATTTCAATTTAAACTTTTATTCACAAAGAAAAAAGCCCGATGATGGATGCAAATCCGAAACGCGTCGCTTAATAAGTAAAAATAAAAAGAAATAATATACGTTGTGAATAAAAGTTTAAATTGAAATAAATAAAATAAAAAAATTCCTGTTTTAAATTTTATATTTTAATTCTTTAAAATCAAAGTTATACAATTAACATGGAGACTGAACCACAAAGAAATTAAATTTTGCGCCATTCTACACAAGTGACATGGATCCATAATAGCATACTTAATTTTTTTTTATCAAAATCGTTAGAGCCGTTTTCGAAATAAACAAAAATTTCAATTTTTCCTCTAGGGTATCACCGAAGGCCCTTAACTACCGAGTTAGAAGCAAATAGCGCCAGCGGTTTAAGCTGTAGGTCGAGGTACAGACAGACAGATGGAATAAGGGGATCGACTTCTGTGTGTTCCCTATCCTATTATTCAACTTTGATAAAAATCTCGAGTTCGATTTTTTTTTTTCAAATACAAAACTTGCTCTTTAGTACCCTCAAGCGCAGGGTAAATGTACCAATGTACCGTTAATTTTGGTTTCGGAGTAATGACAAATACAGGTTATTTAGGGTGAAGCTGAGGTTTGATACAGAGGCAGTATTCCGAGACCCACTTTTCGTGTTCCCAGTCATAGTACTGTCAAATGGGATCAACACATCGAATGAATCAATCATTTTGTCAATAAGCATCAATATTATTGTGACAATTAGAAGATTAACTTCGTGAAATGTTTGAGTATACCTGTTATCTTCTGTTTGTTTATTATTGGAATAGCATCATAATTGGAAACTAATGTTTGATTTTTCTACGAACGGCAGTGTCCTAATGGATAGTAGTTAATACTAATCTGTGGTCGATTTCTAAGAACTCATAAATATCGAAGAAATGAACAGGAAACACATTTTATTGTGTTCGTCTGTTCATTTTGGACGGAGCTAAATTCTTTAAGAACCTGAAATATAAACTATCCAATTATTTCTACCAACAAATGTCAAAACGAAAGGTGCTGTCAACTATGTCAACTTACTGAGTAGGTATACAATGTTGTATGCCAATGAATTTCCCATTAAAAAAAAATTCATAAAAAAAATGTTCACCGTTAAACAAAACAACAAGTCTCATTTGTGTTACACGCGCAGCAATTCACTTGTTTTTCTGGTCTTCCATTAATTCTTGACGACAATATTCCCCTTTATAGGTGGTACCCTGTTCTTTTTGACTACAAAATGTACACTATCTATTTAACTAAATCAGGTTCCTAGTTCTTCCAGACTAATAACTTTATAACGATTTTCTAATTACATAACAATAATGAAGACTGTTCTTCTGTAGTTTCAGTGTTCCAGACCATAAACACCGGCCTATAATTATGTACATCTTTATCTAAAAAAAAAATAAAACAAAAACAAAAGAAAACAAATTCAACTCACTTCTTCTTGCAATCGGTGACACTGGAACCTTTTCATCCATCATTCGATTTGCTTTTGTCTTCTCTTCTAGCTGCTGGAACATATTGGCACGTGCCTTAACACTCGCCGAACGTCCCAATCCCGATGCCAAACCTTTTGGATGTCCCGATTCAGTTTCCATTTCACTGTCATTTTCGCACAAAGTAAACGAATCATCACGTGGTAATCGTTGATTACTGCTATTCGCACCATCACTCATCGATAGCGAATTATCGGCCTTCGGCGAACTGTCATCCAAGCCCGACGACGACATTTCGAAGTGTTTGCCCGTTTGCAAACCGCTATCACTACTTATCGAAACACAATTCAAATCGGTTACCGAACGTGGTGAAAAGAGATCGGAAACTTCGCGCGGTGACGGTGATATCGATGACAAACTGCGTGGTGAGATTTTTGCTGCTGATGATGAACTGGCAATTGTACCAGCAATGGTGGTGACTGCAACGGCTGCTTCTGGTTCTGGATAGCTCTGCGAATCAAGTGAAAATGCCGACTTAAAAGTGTCGAGTGATCCAGAAATTGCTGCTTGTAAGCTGGTTGGTGGAACAGAAAAGAGTAAAGCAACAGTTAAACGGTGGTAGTTAAAAAAAGAAAAGAAATCTCGTTAATAAACAGTTAGAGCTATGTATTTTTGGTGAAAACTTTATTATTCTATTTTTTAGGTGCCTTTTGTGCTCTGTTTATGAATGGCCTCGCGTGGGAAAAATAAATAATACACAACACACTGATTTGGTTATTTTGAATTTTCTATTTCTGAACCAACAAACAAAAATATATAAATAAAAGCAAAAACCAATTTCCTCTTTAAACAGAGAGACAAACACGAAGACGTCTATTCGATGGGCAAGGTGAAATGGGGAGAAATTTCCAACACAGTTTGCACAGTTTCAACTATTTTTAGAACAATTTCTATTTCATTTAATTCTTTTTAGCATTTAGCGATGAATTTTTGAAATGCAATTGTTTGCAATTTCAACGAACAAATCGATACTCGTGTAAATCGGCCCAATGGCGGCGTTAGTTATGTACAACGGTAATTTGAATGAGCGCGCCTTAACGTTCGCGAATCATGCCGACCAAACTCAGACTAACCGTTAAAAATTACTTTGAACTACGAAAATGCCGTGTGATATCTTTTTCAATGTTTCGCGCTGCCGCCACGCCACCGTTCGTCGCGTCGTCGTTACGTTGTGTCGATTGCTATTGAGTTTTCTTTTTATTTTATTTTAACTTATGTTTTTGATCGCGATACATAGCTTTTACGTAATAAATATAAATTTTCTGATTTGTTTTCTCGATTAACAGTCAGTTTACTGATAGGACCGAGGTTACTGTTTTTCGTTTCTTTTTGTTTACCGATTGTTTCTGTGTTTATCGGGCACTTGTGAGACGATATGATAAAGCCGGCAAACTACAAGAATTTTGTCTTCTTTTTTCAATTAATCAAATTTTTGCGAATTTTTCTAATTGCATGCAATTGACGCCACGCATGAAAATCAAACGACCGTTAGATACTAGAGATGTGGTCTTTTGAGAGAAGATATCAGACTTGGCAGAACATTTTGGTTACTGAGTTGGCGCAATGATGGAGGAAAACTTATGTCCCACTCTTTGTGGGAAATGAAAATAGTTTTTTGAAATAAAATCAAAACATTCCGAAGCTGATTGGTTTGTGGCGATTTGTGGTAGCGCGAGCGATGATCGTGTGCCATGTCGCACGCGTTAAGATCAAAAATAGTTTTTTAATTTTTCATTTCTCTTAATTAATGATTTCGTTTGTTAAATTAGTTTTGTAGGGTCCATGTTAGTTTTATGGAAACAACAATTTTCTTTGAATATTCCTTCATAGATAAACACGATTCTGGTAAAAGATATTACTTTAAAAGCTTTTGTGAATAAATCATTGTAAGATGAGTTAACCGAGAACAAATTGCGATTTGACTCGTTGATGGTTCGAATGAATGAAGAACAAACAAATCCTTTTTGATAAGTTAAAGTACGAGTACAATCAAATTGTGTTTAAAAGAACATCTAGCAGGACATTTGTGGTGCATTTTTGATATACATATTCAGTTCTTTATGTTTGTAATGTTGAATTCGAGGAAACATAATTTCGTAACGTAACATGAATTAATTCAAAAACTTTTTAACTTTTCGTAAATAACTTCATCCGCCGAATGAAATTAAATAAATTATCTCTTAGCTGTCTGAATTTTCTCCGGCCATTCGGGATCATACGATAGTTGAAAAAACTAAACTTTTTACAATTCACTTTTGTCCATTCTTGAAACTTTCCAAAATTGTTTTATCTAACATTAAATTGGTAGATGTTTAAAACTCTTTTATTTTAAACTCAGTTTTATTTAAACGATCAATCAAAAATAAATACTGATTTTGAAAGTATTTATTTATTTATATTAATATTATTTAAAATTTAAGCGAATCATTTATTTCAAAAAATATTTAAAAACGCGTTTTTTTTATTTCTTCTTAAAATACAAAAATTTAAATTTTAACTTTTTAAGAAAACCTGACATTAAATTCATTCAGGGTGGATCAAGGAGGCATCGTATACATAAGGTCCCTTCAATCCACTTTATCCTTTTCCACACCCTTTCCTTATCTACTTACAGTGTTGGAAAAAATAATAGAAACAAAGCTTTACATAATGATCAACCATTAATAACTACATACAATTACGTCTTCCTTGGTTCTAATTTTTTATATATTAATAACACTTAACATGACTTTGAAATGGTGCAGCCGTTTGTTTTAATTAGCTCTTTGTTTGGACTTAACGGCAAAAAAAAATGAGCTAAGTGATAATTTCGCCTGGAAAAAATAATAGAAACAAGGTACTTTGACTTTCAATTTGACTTAAATTTCGTTTTTTATTTTTAAAATTGTTATTTATTTACGTGACCTTTTTCAACGACTTTTTATTATTATTGAAATAGACGTTTTATTGTTGTTTATTAGTTTTGCACGTGTTTCAGTCGTTTTAATAAAAAAAAAAATAACAGTTATTTTAAAATTTTATAAAAATGGGTCGTGGAGTACACTGTACTATTACTGAGCGCAATTTAATAAAAAACTTCAGAAAAAAATGGGAAAACTATGGAAGAAATAGCACAAGCATTAAATTGTTCAAAAAAGAAGATATTTACAGCTCTATATTTAAGTCCAAAGCCAGAAACAAGAGGCAGAAAACGAAAGACCTCAACGCAGTTTGATAAGATATTGTTACGACTGTGTAAAAAAAGGCTTTTTCTTCTTCCAAAGACTTGAAAATTGAACTAAATGCGCCTGTTTCAAGTCGTACAATAAGAAACCGACTAATAGAAGCAAGGCTTCCTGGAAGGGGTCCCAGAAAAGTACCATTCTTGAGCATGAAAAATATTCTGCAGAGGATGAATTTTGCAAATAAACACGCCCAACGAGAAAATTGGAACAACGTTTTATGGTTGGATGAAACAAAGATAAATTTATCTGGTTCCGATGGCAAAATGTATGTCAGACGACCTAAGAACGCAGAATTCGATCCAAGGTACTCAAAAAAGACTGTTAAACATGGTGGAGGAAATATCATGATTTTGGGGGTGCTTCTCAACATCTGGGGTTGGTCCAATTTTTTGGATAAAAGACAAAATGTGTGCTACTGACTACGTACGAATAATAAATGAAGTTATGCTGCCATTTGCCGAAGAGATCATGCCAATTAAATGGGAATTCATGCAAGATAACGACCCCAAGCACTCCTCAAAATTGGTTAAGGAATACTTTAAAAAAATTAAATAAATGTTATGGAGTGGCCATCGCAGTCCCCGGATCTTAATCCCATAGAACACCTGTGGGGCATACTTAAGAGGAAAATTGGAGATTTCAGAGCCAAGAATAAGGAAGATCTGTGGTCTATAATACAAAATGTATGGTATTCCATACCTTCCGAGACATGCGCTAAGTTGGTTCATTCCATGGGGCGGAGATGTCAAGCCGTCATTAAAAATAAAGGTGCAACGACCAAGTAGTAAACGAATATGAACCAATTTAACTGTTAAGTTACTCTTTACCAAAAAGAAAAACACAATTATAATATTGTTTCTATTATTTTTTCCAGGGTAAAATGGCTGTTAATATTAATTTAAATTTTTCTCATTACTACTTTTCTTTTATTAATAAATTTAATATTGTGTATATTTTAAACTTTATAGAGACTTATTGTATGTATTTTTAATTTTCAATTTCTTCCCAATAAACTTTTTGTTTTTAAAAAACGGCATAAAAGAAGCTTGTTTCTATTATTTTTTCCACCACTGTATATAGACAAATTTTCACTTAGAACTAGGAATTGAGACCTCAAGACATGACTTAGTGAAACAAAACTAAGCACTTGTAAGACTTTTCAATTTTAACGTTTGAAAAATCGCACATACGTCCGAAGAAAATCCGGTTGAGTGTTGAAATTGTCAAAAAGCAATACCTCACGATTAACTGTCAAAATCCTATCAGCGAGTCTTAAATTCATACGAACCATGAGAATTCTTCAATAAACATTATGTCCGACAGAGCAAAACAAATTATTTCCGCAGAAGTTTAAAAATAATTCAACAAGAAATAGAATTTCAAAATGGAGGTTGGCCGAGAAACTGAAGTTTAAAATGTGATGACGCTGTGAAGAAGAAGGGGTAAAATTATAATTTCAACACTTTGTTATTTGATGTACCAGTCTCCTTGTTGTGTGTTTATTTTTTAATATATATGTTAAACGATTAAAATTTGTATATTTGTATATAATTTATTTAATTACTTTTGAAAAGATTTTTCACAACATTAATTTTAATTTAATTTAAAGCGACGACGCGTTTCAGATATTACAGGGGCGACAAAATAAATAGCATACTTCTTTCTTGGCCTTAAAACATAAGTGCATTTTAAAATACGGTACTGTAAGACCATTTTTGTTGTAGATTTTGAATGTTGAATATCTGGATTTTGAATATAAAATAACGGGATAAGACTTCTCCAGAAATTATTTTATAAAAAAGTCAAATGTAAGTCAAATGGTACACAAGTTGCACTGAGGTGAGGATAATTTAAATAGCACATATTATTTCCGTTGCAAATTTAATACATTTTTAACAAATATTAAATATTACATTACATTACATTACATTTTACACTACACCGTAGATAAATCTACGGAGTAGAGACACAGAAAAGCACTGGCAACTGAGGCCATCGGCTTTAGACAATACGACAGAGAGAGACACACAAAGAAAGAACAACAGAAGAAACACATGTCAACAGCACACGGTTGGTATTTGAACGGTCCCCCATCCAAGTACCAACCGCGCGCAATGATGCTTGATTTCGCTGATCGATGGGAAGCGATGCTTTCATCAAAGCCACGGCCGTTGACAATATTAAATATATAATATATTATTATATTAAAAGCTTAGTGAAAAAGTTATGAGTTTTGGTAAGGTTCTTAGTTAAGTTGCTTCAATTTTAATTGCTGAAATGTAGTATGAGAAGTGGAAAACAATCAGCACAGACGTTTAGGCTAGGGGTTTTTGAAAAAAGGTCACACGAAATCTGAACTAGAGCGGAAATAAAAATTTTCAAGGAAGAATAAGAATGTTACAAATGCTCTTCACCATTGCGAAGAAGAAGGAAGTGCTCAAAACAAAATTCGTATGAGCAAGACCAGAAAAATCACCCCTTTAACTGATTTTGAAAAAATTGAACATGCAAATCAACAAGATCTTATTGTTAATGTGTCTGTAAGTACGATTAGAAACTGTCTGAGTGGAAAAAAGCTGTTTGGACGATTTGACAGAAAGAAAGCAGACGTCTTTAAGAGCAATATCTCACGTCGGATGCAGTTTGCAAGGGAGCATATTTCAAAAGTTCAAAAATGGTGGGGAAATATCTTACGGGGCGATGGGTATAAATTTAATCCTTTGGGTCAGATGGTAAAAACTTCTTTCGACGAGGAATCGGCAAGGAATATGACCAGAATATACACAATAAAGTCTGTTAAACATGGTAGGGGTAGCATTCTTGTTTAGGGATGTTTTTATTGGCATGGTATGGGACCACTTCATCAGATAGAGGGTATAGAGCTTAGAGCGCCCGCATAGGGCCAGTAAGGTAGTTTTAAGTTATTGGATAATTAGGCTAGTTTTTTATGAATTTTTGTCTAGCTTTAAGATAGTTTTAAGATTGAATTAAATAAAAATGAATTATAAAAAAAAAAAAGGGTATTAAGGACCATTTATAATACAAGGAAATCCTACGGAATACAATTCTACCCTATTCTGAGGACGAAATGCCCTTAACGTGTAAATTTCAACAGGATAACGATCCTAACCATATGGCTAAGTCTGTTAAGCAATGGCTATTCATCCAAAAAACCGCTGTTAAGGAATAAGTCAGCTTGGTCTCTAGATCGTAATTCTATTGAGTACTTGTGGAATGTTGTGGACGAAGCCATAAATTGAACTGATACTTGAAATTTCGACAAACTTTGGCGGAAAGTCCAGCAAGCCTGGTACTCAGTATCTGTTGAACGATTCCGGAGTCTTCCTTCGTCTATAAAACGCTGGTATTCCGCTGTGATTAAAAATAAGGTTTACTCGACCAAATACCGGATATTTTCTTCAAATAATGTTAAAATTTTGTTATTTAATATGTTTCTTATTTGTTATTTATGAAATGTGCTATTTATTTTGTCCTAGTATACTTAAATTGTATAAATAATTTTGGTGTAGTTTTTCTTATGAGTTCAATATATCTCATTATATTTTTAAATCAGAGATATGTATATTTGGTCTTACTTCCTCATGCGTCAAACAGCTCTTTAAAGTTTAAGAAAGTGGGAAAAACTTGCATCACACGAATTTAAGACTACATGTGCTATTTATTTTATCGCCACTGTATATGTCCATCATCGGGCTTAACACATAGTCAAGAAGTTAAGCCCGATAATGGACATATAATATCCGAAATGCGTCGCTTTAAATTAAATTAAAATTAATGTTGTGAAAAATTTTTTAAAAACTAAATAAATAAATTATATACAAATAAACAAATCGTTAATCGTTTTACATTTATTAAATAATCAACACTTTGATTCTTTGAATTGGGCTTACAGCCCTGAGTTCTAAAATACGTATTTGATATAATTCTCAAGAATCTTCTTTTTTCTTCACTTGCTTTTCTTGACTCATACCTTTCGTCTGCTAAAAATTGTTGGTTTGCTATCAATGATTTTGTCCCTGTGAAGATTTGTATTTTTTTTTTTATTAGACTTATGTTTAATGCCAAGTAAGTGCGTTTGTATGCGTATATTTGTATGTTACGTTCGGATTGGAACTTTCGTCCGCCCGTAGATTTTATCGATTAGGCACAATAATAGGGATCAATATTACTTCAACTGGCACGAAATAACTTTGTGTGAAATTTTAACAAAGCCGGTGTCTTTGTTAATGAAAAAACTGATATAATTAAGAAATAAGGCAGTTTTCGCAAATATTGTTCGCGTTTTTTTTTATTTTCACCCAAAAACGTGAAACATCTGTTAATTGCATCTGAGGTTTAATCAAAATCTCATATTCGGTTTTTGAGAACATTTGAGAAAAAAAAAACTGAAAATTTGTTGTATGAGAATTAACCGCTATAGCTTAGATAAAAAAATAAGAATTTTACTTTTCGCGGTTATATACAAATACTCTCTAAGTCTTGATGCACAGATCGCAGTTTAAATGGACGCACAAGCCGGCGCACTATATGAAAAAATGAAAACCATTTCTTAAAATTTCCATTGTCTTACTATTTGCCTTGTTTAAAACAATTTTGTCTTCACAAAGCCCTGAAGACCAATACAAACCGATTTGGAAACATAAATCCGATAAGTTAGCATTTTTGTATCACACGATTAATCACCCGATTAAAAGGAAAACAAAGTTCAACTAAAATTTAAAAAAAAAAAATCATGAATAATAAATTGATTAACGCAAGAATGAATTTTTACTAAATATTCACGAGTATCATTCATGATTAGCTTTTTTTGTGGCAAAATACTTTCTCTGAAGTCCGTCACTAATGTTTCTTGAATTCTTTTATTTATTGAAACCTAAATTACCATATCGATTATTGCCTCTTGTCGAATTATCTCTATCCACTATCTCAGATTTTTCTATTTACAACAATAAATAAAAATCCATTGAATTCCATAACTAACCGAACCACACACTTTTTCAAAACTAAACTACACTAAAATCACATAACAATATTTCATTGCAACACAGCCAGCTTAGTTCCAATTATTCTTTTTGTTAGACTTTTTTGTTTTGTTCAGACAAGCCCCCTACCTGTCTTGGGTAGGGGTTAGTGGCAGAGACACCAATTTATAAGCTATAGGCAGGAAGGGTTGAAAAATAATGATTCGTTAACAAGACATGTTAAAGAATGAATTGGATTCTGGTCGATAAAAGGTTTCGAGAACAAACAAAAAGTGAACTTTGTTGGAAATCATTGTTTTATTTTATTTTTTTGTATACAATAAAAATTATATAATAAGAAAGGCTTTAAGCCGATTTAGTTATCGAATCGAAAATTGGAATGCGCCAGTTACGAATGTTTTCAGTTTCCACAAGAACTGTTTGTTAGTTTTAAGTCTTATTTCAGTTCACTGACTAGCACCACCCTCAGAACCGAAAAGGATTATCTGCCTTTTCCTTGAGGGTGCGTTGTTTTTATTTTATATCACAACTTCGACCTTGATTTTTCGAGTGCCGTATACCTATAATTAGGTATCAACTCAAGGTCGCTTCAGATTTTATAGGCGAAGAGTTCTTCCGTTAATTTTTATCACAAACACATTTATCTCATATACACCTACCACAATCATGTGAACACATTCTAAATATTTTCGACTTGCAAATTGCAATCAAAAAAAAATAAATTTCAATCTAAATTTACCCCCAAGTGACCTCATCACTCAATTTCCAAAACTCTAAGACAATTCGTTCAGTTTCATGTCGAAGCAATCAAAATAGTTTAATTTGGGTCAGGAGAGACATGAAATCTCTTTATAGAGGTTGAAAACTCCAACGACAGAATTCTCATTAAATAATTAGTATTCCATTATTCACTCCATCTTCACCACAAACCAACACCATGACAACAAGAAAAGGCCTACCTACAGGCAGATTCCATCATCCCAAGTGCTACAGTCTTAAATTAAATTTTGTTGCTGTGCTCTGTGCTGAACCACCCAACAAATCCCAGAAGTTTTGAAAAAAAAAAAAAAATAAAAAACAAACTGATGGAATGGAATCTTAAAACACAATCCAAAAACAAATGCATTAGCCTAGAAAATATCGGGAAGACAATATTTTCGTCCACTGCACCAGCACTACGCACCCAGCAGCAGGGTGTTTCTATTTTTATATAATTTTATGGCGTTTGAATTGGAAAATTCGTTTCCCTTGGCTCGAGGCCAATAGAGGAGAAAATAAATAAAATCCAGGCGAATAAAGTTGGGTTCGTTGGGCGGTCAAAGACAAAATTGCACAGTTCGAATGTTTTGATGAAGTTTAAAGAGTCTCATGGTCGTTTGCAGACTTAAGAACGTCAACACTTCGAAGCTTATTTTACCAGTTTAACGAATTTCCAACTTGGTTTCTTAATATACGAATCTCTGATTTTTTAAACTGTTTGAGTTCAGATAATTCAAAACAACCAAATCTGTGTGAATTTAAAAAAAAAGTCAATAACAACACCAAACTTACCACTGTATCTCATCGTTAGTTATTGGCTGCGTTCGGAAGCGGTCTTTGTACATTTCCCGCTTGATTGCGCTGGGTCGCTGAATCTTTGGAATAGCCCCTGCCGAACAATTGGCTGGGCTATTTTCATCACTACTTCGACTGGCGTTTGAATTTAAGAACCTTTCCATATTCCTGACCCGTTCCGCCACCGAGAGAACAGGTTTCTCCTCCACCACAACAGGTTCAATTCCGCCTACGGCTCCCTCATCCGAAGATGCTTCTAGTGATTTACTTCGCTGCAAAAAGGCACTAGCCGTTGCCCTGTCAGATGATTCAGCAAACGATCTTCGTTTAGCGGGAGAATCAGTCTTCCGAATCGATCTCTTACCCTGATCATCGGACTGATCAGAGGACTCTTCACGACTACTCTTGCGAGAAGTCTTAAGTATCGGCCGAATTTCTTCAGTCTCTGAGGAGGATTTTTTCTTAAGTATCGGTTTGGGGGCACGAATTTCTTGACTGTCGACCTTGAGGATTGGTCTTATGTTGTCGTACTCACTGTCGTTGCTAGTCGATGGCGATGACGATGATGTGACAATGTCTTTGCACAACTCGGCCGCAGCTAGTATCACAGCTTGTGAGATCGATACGTGTTTCGATGGATGACTACTCTCCGAGGGAGTCGATGTAGAGTCCTTCTTCTTTAAGATGCCGTGATGCGGTTCTGCGGAGGGGCAGCCATCACTTTTGCTTTCATAGCTGCTCTGCTTGAGAATACCGTGTTGGGTTTCCTCCAGGCTATTGCGGCGTGCGCTTTTAACGAGGATGCTTCGTTCGTCAGGTGAATGACTACGACTGTAGTAACGGCTTTCATCGAGACTGCTACGTTTCTTGAGAATTCCTTGTCGCTTGGCTCGTGTGGGAGTGTCCATGGTAGTCGAAGCGAATGTCACCGGGGAAGCATTGCTCGAAGTAGAGCTCGACTCTGCCTGATCCTTCTTCTTTAAAATCGAAACTATATGATTAGTAGGTTCGTCAGAGCTCTTACGTCTTAAGATCGGCGACAATTTAGGCTGGTCAAGGCTTATTTCACGTTCGACGCTACGCGCCTTGAGCATTCGCCTGCGTAGGAAACCCAACGACGATGCACCATCTGAATGGAAGTCTTCACTATCGTCAAAGCTTATGCGGTCCTTCTTTACAAATGACCTAGGCGAAGCGGATGAGGTGGAAGAATTCAATTCCTTCGGGTCCATTAATGGCAAATCTTCCTTCGCTGAAATGCGATCCAGTGAGCTCGCGAAATCATCAATTGCATTTGGCACCTTCTTAAGTGGGGGTTTGAAGCCGAGCTCAACTTTCTGCTGTGGCTCGCTACTAGCATTACTATCATTACACATTTCAGTGATTTTGATTATGTCAGCAAGTTCGCTCTTGGTCCTTTCACGCATTGCATCAACTTTTGAACCAACATCTGCGAAACGGAAGCGATTTCGTCGCGTATACTCCGATGAGGTTCTTCCACCCAGCGACAAAGAGATGGCATCTCTTTCGATTGGTCGACGTGGAATTTTTGTTTCACCTAACTTAGCTGGTGATACGGGACTTTCACCACCGACTTTAGGACTTGCTGTTGAAGCTCGACGACGTTCTGCAGCCGATGGACTTATCAGTCCAATACCGCGACGTGCATTCTCCATGTGAAAGGCTAAATTATTCCTTGGTGATGTTGGTGAGACTGATGATTTTTTAGGGGACAACAAGAGATCACGCAGGGCTGTTGACGTTTCATCCGTTGGAATCAGTTGACGTGCCATACCAAGCTCACGGCGACGACGACGACGCAAGGCTGCTTCATCTGAAAGAAACATAAAAGGTTTAATAATGAATAATGGTTCATTTGATTCTACTACTCTTTAAATGCTAAGACACAGGTTAAGCTTTTAAAAAAAAGGAAGGATTAAAGATACCGATGCATATTAGTTTTAAAGATATCAGTATCTAAATGAAGGCAGAGATAGAGCGGTATAAAGCATTTCACATTCATGTAATACTGCTTAAAAAAAGAATCTCTATACCTGACAGTCTGACACTAGGTCCAAAACTAGGTTCATGGGTAAACTGATGTGCATTTCTAAAGGCACTTAAAAAATTCCACAAAAAGAAGTCTAAAGGAGACAAATCGCACAATCTCGGTGGCCAATTGATATTGCCTCCGCTTGAGATAGCCATGTTCAGAAATCACTCGTGCTAAATTTTCAGTGTGTTGGAAGCTGTGTGATACGTAGCACCGTCTTATTGAAACCACATGTCGCCCAAATTCCACACCAAACCGTGACTTTTTCCGGATTCATTCCAATTTTGTGAATCTCGTTTGAATTGTGATCGTCAAAAAATTCTTCAACTTTGTGTTTTCGAGGAACCCTTTCACCCAGAAATTGACCCAGTCATATGACTTTTCAAGCTAAATTAGGAGGAAAAAAGCCAAGGACAGATGTAGCTTCAACAATATGGCCACAATCACCTGTCGAAGTTCGAAAATCGCTATTGGAAAACCCTTTAAAACACGAAGAGACATATTGTTTCAATAAGGTCTTGAAAAGATCTGATTGAAGAGGCCTTCGTGATTCTTTCGAAAAGATAGGGTGGTTGGGATATCCGAGAACAAGGATAAGGTGCGAAACTTAAAGTATTTCTCGAGTGGCATGTTAATTAACCAATTCGAAAAATGATATTGTTGAAGACATTATGCAGACATAATTATAACTGGAGAAAATTTGGCAAGCATTGCACGCGTCTTCATCGGCGTGTATGAATGCGACCACCAGAGAATGCGTAACGTTCTGTACGCCTTACTACCCCCTAAATGTGTTCATCCCATGTTAGATTAGGCGTAAAGGTTATTCCGTTATTTCGAGCGGAATTCACATATTCAAAAGTTTTATTATTTAAATTTATTTGAGGGAAATAAGTTTAATCTAAAATTTTTTGAGCACTTTATCTAAGCCCAAAATGCTCGTTTTTCCAGGTCCTGAATCAAACGGCAAACACCATCTTCAATGATACCAAGACCGCTGCCGAGGTACATTTGTAAATAGTAAGCATACATAGGTAACGAGCATTTTTCTATGACGGAGGGAATATCATGGACGTAAAGCAAAAAAAAAAGTAATGGGCCATGAATGGATCCTTGTGGAACTCCACTAGTAATAAGGAGAAAATTGGATAAACTATAACCGATTTCAACTGTTTGCAGTCTATAGGATAAATAGAAAGATATAAATTTTAAAGCATCAGGCAAGAAGTTATAAAGCTGGCGAAGTTTGTCCGCAAGTTTTTCATATACAACTGTATCGAATGCCTTTGAACAATTTTAACTAAAAAAATTACTTTATCTTGATCAATTGCTTGACGAATATCCTCAATTACATTTAGCAGATCGGTGACACAGATGTGCTCCTCTAGAAAAGCACTCTGACTTCAGTTTTCAGGATTATCCGACTTATTTTGCTAAGTTTTTACTACAAAATTACATCTGAGAAACATTATCATTAAAAAACCGTAGATGAGGACAAGTTGAATAAATTATCCGAAGCTATATTTCTAGCATCTGCTTCAAGTTGGGAGTAATCAATGTTTTTATAAAGACGAAAAGCACTGAATTTTTCTTTTTAAGTCTCGAATATTCCTTTATCGTTTGACTCGGAAGGGTTAATTTCTTTGTAATTGTTCGTTCTTGTTGATTCTCATTTAGTTAAGTGTATGTGACATTTGTTTAAGTTACGAGTATTGTTATTTGGTTCTCCTGTTTTATGGCATATTGCTCATCTTCTATGTATGTACTTGTACATACCCTGCTCTATCCCTTAGATGTGGGTTACATCTGAGAGAGTTTTTCTTCAACGAAGCTTTTGATCTAATTAATATAGACATTTGTAGTCTCTCTCGCTTGGTAAGGAGCACCAAATCGTTCAAAGAGTAGGTAGAAAATCTCTAGATTCACAATGAATCAACTCTGGTCTAAGTGTGTCATACCCTGGCATTTGGCAAACTACTCAGACACTCACTCACTCACTCATCCAAGTTAAACCAAAATTGAAATCCGACATGACAAACATCCAATTTGTTTTTTCAATGGCATACAAAGAAATACTAAAACAATATTTTATGTTCGAATATTTGTTTTTGGTTATTCCGTAATATATTGAGATACTGTTGATCATCTCATGATGATTACAATATAGTACCAGTTAATTCAAAGTATCAGAGTCCTACTATAATTCGAACCAGGTGTGTTTTTTGAGTCAAAAATAATTGATATGTAATTTAAAAACAGAAAAAGTTAAAATAAGAAACCATTTGCAAGAGAAATGGATACCAAATCGAGAAATGTCTTTAATGTTACTGGCGTGAAATTTTGAAAATGTATTTGCATGATGCAACCTAACAATTTACAAACTTATAAGCTGTTCACTAGTTTTTTCTAAATTTTTAACATTTTATTTTTTTTTAATAAATTGCCTTAAGCATCTTTGAACGAATCTAAAAAATTACAGTTCGTGCAAAAAGAACTAAGCTTACAAACCTTTTTTCACATTTGGAATTGTCAAAGACTCATTTGAACTTAGCACGATACTAAAATAGGTTCCGATGATTTTAACTTATAATGGGCGATTTTTTTGCTATTCTTTTGGGCAAAACTGGTTTTGACAGCTCACGCACGTTTCGTGTTTTGTGTCACTGTCAAACATCTTCAGTTTGGTCTATAATTTAACCATGAATCGTCTTACAAACGAACAACGCTTGCAAATTATTGAATTTTATTATCAAAATGCGTGCTCTGTTAAGAAATTTCATCGCGCGCTTCTTCCATTTTATGGTCAGTTTAATCGACCTACTGAGGTGGCTATTTAGGCTATTGTCACTAAATTTCGCACCAGATTTACTGGCTGTATCGGCCAGTGTTAGTGATGACCGTGAATTATCGATATGGCGTTCGCAGCAAATTTTGCGGAAGGATTTAGGTGTGAAGCCTTTCAAAATAGAGCTGGTGCAAGAATTGAAGCCGAACGACCTTCTACAACGCCGAATTTTTGGTGAATGGGCTCTTAATAAAGTTGGCCGAAGATCCACTTTTTTTTTGAAAAATTGTGTTCAGCGACGAAGGTCATTTCTGGTTGAATGGATACGTGAACAAGCAAAACTGCCAAATTGTAAATAGTATGTTCAATAAAACAAAATTGAATTGAATTGAATTGAACAAGCAAAACTGCCGTATTTGGAGTGAAGAGCAGCCAGAAGAGCTACAAATGCATCCAGAAAAGTCACTGTTTGATGCGGATTATGGGCTGTCGGAATCATTGATGATTACAAACTTTTTTTGCGGAAAATGGAAGAGGTTAACTTGCATGACATGTGGTTTCAACAAGACGGTGCCACATACCACACAGCACGCGTAACAATGGCCCGCTTCGATTAACGCACTGGAAGCAAACATTTAAGCATTTATTTGTGAGATACCAGCCGAAATATTAGAAAGAGTATTCCAAAATTGGACTAAGCTGATAGACCATTTGAGGCGCATCCGCGGCTAACATTTGCATGAAATAATCTTCAAACGTTAAATTATATCGACCGTATTATCGATTCAAATAAGGATTTCATGCATTTTTCTGAATTTTGTTTTTTTTTTTTTTTTTTAATTCCTATAGCTCTTAAAAAATCACTCGTTATTTTGTAATACCAATAGCAGGAAAGTTTCGCCCAAAAAGCGAAGAATTCTCTTGGGTTATGTCAATTTTTGTTTCCAAAAGTCTATTGACTTTTAATATTAATTAGTATTATATATAAACTTTTTTAAAAGAGTTTTTTATTTTGCATAAAATGTTTATAACTAAGTGTCCATTTTTGCTTCATGTTCAATAGTTATGTGTATTTTCTTTTAAACAACTATTTCGTTATGGTTTTTGATATCTCTTCGATCAAAAGAATTGTTCGTTAAAATGTCTTCAAAACTTCATATTCGTTCATGGCATTTTTTTTGTTGGGTCTGTAGTACGAATCTATTTCGACGGAGCCTGCGAGAAGCCTGAATGGTTTTATAAACAAACATTAAAATCCATTTAGTAATTGTTGTGTACAAATTTATTTGAAAAGCATGTTTACGTTTTAAATTTTTCTGTAAACTCATTATTTACACCTTAAAATAATTTCAATTTTATGGCACTAAAAAACTACTAAATGTATATTTAAATTAATTGTTTACGGTTATTATCTAAAGCTATTGAGTCACGTTTTACTTGATTTGATAGCATGTTACTGGGTTACAAAACTTGGATGATATAATATCTTTGTATATAACTATAACCTTTTTTATATACATACCATACATCCATAGAAAAATACTTAAAAAACTCTATTTTAAAGAAAAAGGTGTATAAAAATTACCTACATACTCGTATTTAAAAAAGACTTTCATTTTTGATTAACTTGCGTTTCAAAGGAAGCAGCTAAATGAATGAGTACTAGTATAGTTGATATGCCCTCAGGCAACGAGGAGTTCCAGAAACCTATGTGCGGATAATTATGGACATGTATGATGGAGCAGTTACTAAAGTAAGATGCGCAGCTGGAGTCACCGAAGAATTCGAAATCACAGTAGGTGTACACCAGGGAAGTGTCTTGAGTCCCCTGCTCTTTATTACAGTTCTTGATTACCTGCTTGAAGGCAAAGTGACGGATCCAAAAGTGCATCAGTTATTCTTTGCTGACGATGGAGCCATCATAAGTGAAGACCCGATATCCCTACAACGAGCACTTGACGTATGGGTGGATGTTCTAGAAGGAAGTGGGTACCGCATAAGCGCGAAAAAGACAGAATACCTATGCTGCCCATTTTCTGATCCACACAGGCCTATTCCAGACATTTATTTGAATGGAGTAGTGCTTCCCAAGTGTGAAAAGTTTAAATATCTGGGGTCTATGATAAATAACGAAGCTACTTGTGATGACGATATCAATCATCGCGTAAGCGTAGGGTGGATGAAGTGGCGGGAAAATTCTGCTATCTTCTGTGACCGAAAAATGCCCCCTAAGCTGAAAGGAAAGCTCTACACTTCAGTTGTGCGTCCAGCACTCACATACGGTTCACAATGTTGGACAATGTACAAAAAGTATGAGAGTAAGCTAACGGCAGCTGAGATGAAGATGCTTCGTATGACAGCAGGAGTTACAAAGCTTGATCGAATTAGAAGTACGAAGATCCGAGGAAGCCTTCATGTTAAGAATACCATTTCCCAAAAAATTGAACACGACCGACTCAGTTGGTATTGCCATGTTCAAAGGAGAGATCCTGAGAACCCCGTCAAAAAGGCAATATCATACAACGTTCCAATTCGGAATAAAAAGAAAGGTAGGCCTAAACACTCCTGGTACAAACAAATGCAAAAACACCTGCATTCAGTTGGCCTCAGAAATGGAACAATACAAAACCGGGAGGCTTGCCGCCGATTTCTGAGGTCAACCCGGCGAACCCCACAGGCGGATCACTAGTGTGAAGCAGATACGTGGGAGAGTTATGATCCCCTCGACATCGAGATCATAACAGCGCCGAAACAAAGGAAGAAGAAGATAAGATATTTACATTAACATAAGCAGCCTTAATTCGAAGCAATTTAAAAATAGTTACATAAATACAGGGGATCTAAAACTCTAACTAATTCATTATAATATTGCTTTAAACAAAAATCACTTCAAATTAATATAGCTTGATATTTAATTAAGCCGTTATGAAACAAGTGGATCAATTTTTGGGAAGCAGAGTATCATGTCTTCATAATTGGACGGATCTAAATGAATTTCTTAGCTGATTTTTGTTGACGGAAGTGGAAATTATTATTAACACCAAAATGTAAAACATCAGACCGCTTTGGATGTGAAACACGAGCAATTGAATAAGGATAAGTTTTTCCAATTTGTAGTTCCAATTTGTAGTTCTTAAAATGAGATGTAATCTAATACTTCTCAATAGTTGCAGTACTAATTAAAAGCAAATTCATCAATTATAATGAGATGAGTTTTCATTTGAGTTTTAATATCAAAAAAATGGGAACAGAAACAAATTAAACAAGCATTAGCAGTTCCAGTTAACTCTTGAACCCAATTTCAGACTTGCTGTCAAGTATAGAGATTCTTTCTTTAGCTGCACAACACGAATTTTGCTTTATTCTTCTCTCTCACGACATCTTTTTATTTTGATATGGACGCACTTAAGGAGTTACTACTTGTTGAAATTGAATGTAAGAGTATAAAACACTTTGTTTATACTTTGCTATAATGTTTTATATTGATATTCTTATCAATTGTTATCAAATGTTTTTCAATAAATTATTATTCTGTTTTCTATTCTTATTGAAATGGTCGTGTATCTTCTTAAGGTTGTTTCTGGAAACTTACAGATTTCAATAGGTTATGGGCCCAGAAAGACGCAATAAGGCCTTAACGAAGAAATAAAGAAAAGAATATTAAAAAAAAAAAAAAAAAATTTTAGAAGAAATTTTTATTTTCAAATAAAAACGGTTTTGTCTTCACAACTGAATTCAAAATGGCTCACACAGGACTTCCTTCAATAGAAAAACTTAAAGGTCGTGAGAATTACGACTCATGGAAGTTTGCTGTTCAAGCTTATTTGGAGCTGGAAGATTTATGGTCATGCGTTGAATCTGAAGGAGAAAAGGACTTAAAGAAGGTGGCCAAGGCTAGAGCAAAAATTATTTTGCTAGTTGATCCTGTGAATTACGTTCACATACAATCAACTACAACGGCGAAGCAAGCATGGGATAATTTGCAGAAGGCTTTCCAGGACGATGGTCTAACGCGCAGAGTAGGACTGCTGAAGAAACTAATTACGACAAGACTGGAAAATTCTTCATCTGTGGAAGACTATGTGAACTCCGTAATCACTACAGCTCATAAACTTAACGGCGTTGGTTTAAAAGTGAGTGAGGAATGGGTTGGAACAATTTTGCTCGCAGGTTTATCCGATGAATATAAACCTATGATCATGGGCATAGAGAGTTCCGGCGTACCTATCACTGGTGATGCAATAAAGACCAAGATCCTTCAAGATGTGAAAGGAGAAGATGTTGCTGATACGGTTGCTTTTTATGGACAAAGCGGACCAAGAAAACAAGTTAAAAAGAAGAATTACAATCACAAAAGCTTAACAAGTGGTAAGGGAAATGTTGGCAATGCAGGACCTAGATGTTTTCAGTGCAACAATCATGGGCACTATGCACGAGACTGTCCATCAAAGCAGCAGAGCAAGAAGAGAGTTCAAGGTAATTCTAACGTTTTGTACACATCTTTTGCTGTCTCCACAGTGCAACCTGGTGAATGGTACATAGACTCTGGAGCATCCGCTCATATGTGTTCAGATCCAAACATATTAACAGATGTTAGTCAACCTGCTAAAAGTGAAGTTGTGGTGGCTAACAACATGCGTTTAGCTGTACAGAGTACTGGTAATGTATATTTGCCAATTGCTGCTCAAAATGAAAAGGTAAAAGTCGAGAATGTTTTGTGTATACCAGAGCTATGTGCAAATCTTCTGTCAGTTAGTCAAATTGTTAGCAAAAATAACAAAGTTGTTTTCGATTCCAAAGGGTGTAGAATTTATAATTCTGAAAAACATCTTGTTGCTACAGCTTCTCTTGATGCAGAACTTTTCAAGTTGGACAGATTTCAACAAGATCGATGTTTTGTTACAAACAAATTGGAATCAGACTACAACCTGTGGCACAGAAGATTGGGACATCTTAACATGGCAAGTGTACGTATGCTGAGCGATCGTTTTGGACGAAACCAAAAATTCCCTATGCTGGATAATTGGAAATGTGAAGTTTGTTTCAAAGGCAAGCAATGCCGATTTCCATTTAATCACACAGGACCAAGAGCAACTGAAGTACTAGAGGTAATCCATTCGGATTTGTGTGGTCCAATGAATGAAAGGAGTATGGGAGGCGCTAGATATATTCTGGTGTTCGTTGATGACTTCACAAGAAAAACGTTTGTTTATTTTCTACAATCAAAAAATGAAACAGTGGCTCGTTTTGCAGAATTCAAGGCACTTGTAGAAAATCAATGCAGTAAACTAATAAAGGTCTTACACACTGATAACGGTTCCGAATACTGCAATAAAACGTTTCAAGCATTATTACGAAAAAGTGGAATATATCATCGTACATCAGCACCGTATACACCAGAGCACAACGGATTGGTAGAGCGTATGAACCGGACTATAATCGAGAAAGCCAGGTGTATGTTATTAGATGCGAATTTGCCAAAAAGCTTCTGCGCTGAAGCGGTTTCAACGGCAGTTCATATAATAAACCGATCACCATGTAGCTCATCGCTTCAAATGGTTCCTGAAGAGGCGTGGTCAAGAAAAAAACCCGATATGAGTCACTTGCGTGCATTTGGATGCAAAGCAATGGTTCATATTCCAAAAGAGCGGCGCAAAAAGTTGGATCCGAAATCTGAAGCTTGCATTTTTGTTGGATATTGTGAAGATTCCCACACTTTCCGTTTGTATCATCCAACAAAGAAGAGAATCATCATCAGCAGAGACGTTATATTTTTCGAAAATGAACAAATACATTCCGAGAAGGTAATTGAAAATTATAATTTGTTTTATTTTCCTGAATTTCCGGTCGACTATGATGATTCAGTGGGGGAAGATGACAATTCAGATGACAATTCGACAAACCAATCAAGAGAAGAGGTTATTCCGCATTCAGACACAAATGAAGAAGATGATTATTTGACTAGTGAATCAAGTGAAGATGTCAACATTCCGCAGTCAATTTCAGATGAAAAAGAAATTTCAAAGCAAATTCCCAGGAAAAGTCAGCGTACTCCAAAGCCAATAGTAAGATATATGTACTCAGTGACAACAGGTGAGTTACATGATCCTTTGACTGTTAAAGAAGCTCTAGAAAGAGCTGATTCCGAATTGTGGCGACAAGCTATGAAAGAAGAGTTCGATTCTTTGAGAGAAAATAGTACCTGGAATCTGGTAGATTTGCCTGTCGACAAAAGAGCTATCAACTGCAAATGGGTGTTTAAAACAAAACGAGATAGCGAAGGTAAGATTTCAAGGTATAAAGCCCGCTTGGTTGTGAAGGGTTGCGCTCAAAGAAAGGGGATTGATTATGAGGAAATTTTCTCCCCAGTAGTCAGATATAGTACTATTCGACTTTTATTTTCTCTAGCTGCCCAATTAGACCTTGACATTGATCAGATGGATGCAGTTACTGCATTTCTTCAAGGAGATCTTTATGATAATATTTATATGCTTCAACCAGAAGGTTTCTCCGATAACACTGGCAAAGTATGTTATTTGAAGAAGTCGCTGTATGGATTGAAGCAGGCCAGTCGGTGTTGGAACCAAAAACTCGATGCAGCTTTGATAAATTATGGTCTTAAGAAATCTAAAATAGATCCATGTGTTTATTTTTCTGGTGAAGATTCGAATTACATAATTATAGCAGTTTATGTAGATGATCTTTTAATTTTTACTAAAAATATTGATGTTAAAAATAAACTTAAAATATATCTTAATAGTAATTTCAAAATGAAAGACATGGGAGAAGCAAGATTTGTTCTCGGCATACAAATTCAACGTGATCGTTCAAAAGGCACGATTACCATTGATCAAAAACAATACATCAACGACATATTAACGCGTTTCAATATGACTGAATGTAATCCTGCCAGTACACCCATGGATTCTAATCAAAAGTTGACTAAACTAATGTGTCCTCAAACAGAAGAAGAGAAAAACGAAATGATGCAAATTCCATATCAGGAAGCAGTTGGCAGCATTATGTTTGCTGCACAGGTTTCTCGGCCAGATGTTAGCTTTGCAGTAAGCAATGTGTCAAGATTTAATAACTGCTATGGAAAAGCTCATTGGACAGCAGTTAAACGTATTCTGCGATATTTGAAGGGGACATCAGATGCTAAATTGGAATTCTCAAAAAGCAAAAACAATATGTTGATTGGCTACTGTGACGCAGACTGGGCAAACGATGGCGATGACAGAAGATCAGTTACAGGTTACATCTTTGAATCTTGTGGAGGAGCAATATCCTGGAATACTAAAAAACAGCCCACTGTTGCTCTCTCATCAACCGAAGCTGAATACATGGCCGTTTCCTCAGCCACTCAAGAAGCTTTATGGCTTAAAGGATTGCAGTTAGAGCTTATTCCAAGTTCACCAAAATTCACAACTATTCACTGCGACAACAAAGGTGCAATAAGTCTTGCATTAACAAACGCGTACCATCCTCGAACAAAGCACATCGACGTTCGACACCATTTTGTTCGTGACAAAATTGATGAAGGATTAATCAATTTGAAATATATAAGTACAGCAGATATGAATGCAGATTTTCTTACAAAACCTTTAGATTTCAAGAAGCACAATTTGTGTGCCAAAGCAATAGGACTTAAATTTAATTGAATTTTACATTCAGTGGGAGTGTTGAAATTGAATGTAAGAGTATAAAACACTTTGTTTATACTTTGCTATAATGTTTTATATTGATATTCTTATCAATTGTTATCAAATGTTTTTCAATAAATTATTATTCTGTTTTCTATTCTTATTGAAATGGTCGTGTATCTTCTTAAGGTTGTTTCTGGAAACTTACAGATTTCAATACTACTACCCTTTAAATATGGTTATCACAGTGGAAGCGTTATGAAAACGAGGAAGCTTTTGAAAGGAGATACCGATGCACATTAGTTTTAAATTTATGAACATTACAATGGGAAGGAAAAATAAAGCTTTGCTCTACCTAGCTCTATTTTTTTAGTGTTGTGTATCTGAAAAAATTCGGCGCTCTTAGAGATGTAAGGGTTTCCGTTATTATTATTTGTATATCTCTATTTTGAATTCTATGCAAAGAATTTATAGGAAAACCTGCCCATATATGGGGGTTGTACTCAAACTTTGATAGAATGAAGGCTTTATAAATCTCCGCCAGATCATAGAGGGTGAACAATTTCTTGTATCTTCTGAGGAAACCTAAGCATTTAGCAGCATTTTTTGTAATGTATGTGCTCATTCCACACAAGGCGGCTGTCTGAAATGCACATATCGAAAACTGAAGGCGGTTTGGTTTCTTCAATGTAGTGAAAGGATTTCGCTTTAACGGCAGAAGAGAGCATTGAGTTTTTGAAGCTCGGATTTATATTCCCCAATGTACAAAACTCTCGCGATTAGAATTTAATGAGCTTTTCATACTCTGCCGTCTAAGTATCAGATCCGAAAAACTAGGAAACGAATCTTGAAACAAATTTGAAAAGCTAAGGGTACTGTCATCAGCAAAACAATTTAATGGATTAGAAGTTTTTGACAGGAGATCGTTGAAATGAATATGAGGAAGAGAGTCGGAGACAAAACGGAGCCCTAGGGTACTCCAGCATTTATTTTTTAAGTTTCATACTTCAATATGACTTGTATTGAGCGAAAAAAAGATTCATCAATACCAATTGCATGAATTTTCGATAAGAGAGCTTGATGCCAAAGTCTATCAAATAATCAAAGTGCAATAATCTTACTTTCTCCAAAATCGAAGTATAGATTTATGCCACTGTTCGATGAGATATACCATCACATCAACAGTGGATCTATTGATACAAAAGTCGTGCTGTTGGCCATTAAGCAGCTTTCGTTTTCCAAGATATTTCTAAAGCTGATTATTAATCAGAGTTTCCATGACCTCGGATAGTAAGGACTTAACTGCAATCGAACGATAATTTGAGAGGGGGAAATTCACCTTTTTAAGAAAGTGGCTTGACAGATCCTGTTTTCCATTTACTTGGAAAAAGACCCGTAGCGTAGGACCAGGGGCGAACGCAGGTAGGGGTTTTAGTGGTTAAACCCCCCCGAAACAACCAAAAAATAAGAGTTCATTTCGTTAAGGAAAAAAGAGACAAAGTGCTATTTTCGTGCCATATTAATATTAATGTAATATTAATGCAAGTTCAATTGATTATTAGAAGTTTTGTGTTTTCCTTTATCGGTTCTCTGAGTTTTTCTTACGACTTATAGGTACTATAAGGCAAGTAATGCATTCGTAAAATAAATCGAACTCAAGATTTTGATAAAAGTTGACATTACGATGATAGCGAAGAAAAAGTGGGTCTCGAAATTCTGTCTGTCTGTCTCTTTGACTACGGCCTAAGAGCATGGGCCGATTTTCGTTAAATTTTCCTTTTTTAAGACCAAAAATAACGGTACGAATCATCTTTTGGAAGCCCTCTTGGAACCATTTTATTTTGTTTATTTTTGATTTTCTCGAAAATAGTACAAGCGATTTTAATCATTATGAAGCTCCTCCAAATTTTAAATATTGGGCGTTTTTCTTTTTTAGTTCAGAGTAGTACCTGATCTGTCAAACAAAATATCGTGTTTCTTTTTTAGCTCAGAGTGTATAACAGTTCAAAGATTGTGTTTCTTTTTTCATTGAGAGCGTGTTCAGAGATTGACAGAGTTAAATGCTGAAATCATTCTGACAGACAGAAAAAAAAAATCAAAAACTTGCGTGTTTATAAAATAATTTAGAGCTCTTAGAACACACTCGATTCGGAGAAAGTTCAGAGCATGTTTGACATGCTCATGCTCTGTTCAGTGCTCTATATACTCTGAATGAAAAAAGAAAAACGCCAATTATTTTTTTTGGAAACTCAATATTCCGAAAACCCTTGCTCGATTTTTTAATCATGAATAAATATAAGTTTTTTTTTTTTTTTTTTTTATATGAAGGTTTTTATAATACAAACTCTATATACTACTGAAATAAATCAGCCAAGTAGAAGACTTAGCACTATTATTTGAATCAAATATAAGTTTCTTAATATAATCTACAAGATCTGAGGGAAAAAAATTGTTTTAACTAAAAATTAAGGTACCCACCATGCAAGTGTTAAAAAATCTTTTTCGAAAATCGTATTTTTCTCAAAAATGGCTCCGAGAATAATGATAAATTTTAATTTTAATTTAATAAAAAAAAAATTAAATTAAGACATTACTGAGTGTACCTACCATAAAACCAGTTTTTCGAATTTTGAATTTGTCATTATAGGCAGAACGGATTTCAATGAAATTTTGTATAGAGAAGCTTCTAGTTAAAATTGGCGTACCAAAATTTTTTCTTAAATACCTACATATGTTTTAAAAATCTTTTATTATATCTTTATGTGTTTAGCTCTAACTACTGAACTACTATTTATAAAATAATAACTTAAGGAGTTGTTTTAGTTATTAAAAAAAGAACTTTTTACTTATGAACATTTTTTCTCTAGAAATATTAATTTTTGAACTTTTTACATAAAAGCAAGTTCGTCCAACCCAGTCGTGCATTTTATTTTATGTGTCTTCGTATTTTAACGAAACTGTCCTATTATGAATTGATCATTAGCAAATAGACACACGAAGCCAGCAGCAATTGCGTTTTTGATGACTGACATTATGTGTTTAAGTATATGGGCAGTAACGGAGAAAGTTTGAGTTTTTGATGGCTCCAAGGTCGGAGTGTGTTGTATTGCAGCAAAAAAAAAAAAAAACTAATTCATTTCGTTTGTTCGAAAGTTACAGTTACTGATGAGTAGCACATAGCACCTTCTGGAAGCGTTGTGATTATAATTCTGTAGTATAGTAGTTAGCGTAGGTACCAGTTGAGTGTCCTTATGTTTTCGGATAACTGTTTTTCGTATGATCGCAAAAGTACAACAAGATATGATTTCACGTATTAATAAATTCCGGAAATACATACATAATTTTTATATGAAAATCTCATATTTTTTTGAAAACCCCCCCCCCCCGAATTTTTTTTCTGCGTCTGCCCCTGCGTAGGACAGAACGAAAAAACCTCTTCAGAACAATGAGAGGGATGTCAGGATAACGCTTCTTTATAATTCAAACGCCTAAAGTGACCTAATCATTTTAAGGATAAAATAAATAACTATTCCGCCATTTGATTCAACAATAAAATGGTTACACTACCGAACCAAAGTTTTATTTTTCACTCGATTTCACTCTATTTCTATAAATCTTGAGTGACGAATGTGGCAAAACGAAATCTTTGCTAAATGTCAGTCAACCCAAGCAGGAAATAAGGCCCGAGAAGAATTTAAAATTAAAATGTTTTGGTGGTGCAACAGCTCGGAAAGAACCTAGTGACTTACAACTCTCAACCGTTCCTGTGTGCGTGTTACCAGGAACGGAGGGGACCTAAAATTTTCTGCCGATTCCGAACGGCTTATGAACAGCCCTTTTCATGGTAAGAGATACTCTTGGAGAATTTGTCAATTCCTCGCAAGAGGCAGTACACCCCTGAAAAAAACTTTCTTGCAGCGGTTGAGAATCGAACTCGAGACCTTCCGCCTGACAGTCCAACGCACTAACCATTATCCCAAAGAGTACTACCCGAAAATACTTTTATTTCTGTTAAATTCAGTTCTAGAAAAGCAATGCTCATAATGATTTCCAAAACTTTCCAGAAAATTCAGGTTGCAGTAAGATTAAAGCAACTTTTTTTTAAGGAGTTATGGAAAAAGCATCATATTTCTTTCCAATTCCAAAACTTTTAAGCATTTTACAATACGTTTCTCAATTTCAATTACTTTTTAAGTATACCTAAACATAATATCGACCTTAACCTTTTTTACTAATAAATAGCAGTTAAGCAAGAGTGATTAACACTCCCAGTTCGTGCAAGAAAGTAAGTAAACACACCTTCTTATTTCAAAGTGTTATATGGAGTTTTATTTTCGATTTCAGTGATCCGTTGGGGAAACCTTCAGTTTCATCAAGCTTTCAAAAAGCTTCAAACAAAAAATCATCTTAGGCGACTTGACCCATTTTTGGATGAATGGATGTCTGAATCAAAATTATGGGGATCAGGACGATGCCAATGTATATAAAAAACAGCAGCACCAAATCTACCCCCGAAAGTCACTGTTTGTCTCAAGAAATAATCGGTCCGTACTTCTTTCAAAAAAAAAACTGGGAACTTCGGAACGACCATACTGATTTTACGGAACCTTACAGACAGGCAGTGGATTTTGCAAGGATTGATTGCCTTTTTTTCTTCCGGCAACTTAAAGGGTTTCCTTGTAATATTTTATTACAAACATTTTTAGGGATAATTTGCCTTATTTTAGTAGCATACACATTTTAAAACCTACCATCTCCAGTGGCTTCTTCATTCAATGAACGATTCAAATTCGATTTTCTCTTCGATGACTTGTCTCGGTCTTCAATTTTCTGTGCTTCCGGCTAGAGTAGAAAAAGAAAGAAAACATTTTACAACAAAATATTTCTAAAATCTCATTTTAAACTCACTGTTCGATTATTTCTTACTGGACTCAACTCCATATCGCGACCATTGCGTGCTGGATTAGCCAAGCGATTTATTTCCGAATTCATAGTCGACGAGCGTGGTCTTCTTGAAAATTCGCCATCATCTTCATCATCGTTATCGTTGCCATTCAAAAATTGTTCATCATCATGACTCAGTCCCCGGCCGCCAGGAGCTATTTTAACTGTACATTCTGTGGTGTGGGGTCTTTGTTCTCTGCGTGGAATCCCACGATTTCCATTGTAACGCATTTCATTAAGATTCTGCCGCATAGTGACGGAAAGCGAAGGAACTAGTTTTTTGCCGCCAGGTGGTGAAGCACTTAATCCTGAACGTGGAACTGAAGTGGTACGAGTTACATCGGGACCATTATTGTTGGCCGGTTTGCGAGAACTTTGCCGTGGAGAAGTTTGGCGTAAGCCGATTGCTGTTGGTATTCCCGAGGGATGTTGCTCTGAATCTGAATCCTTCTTTTTATCTGTTGATGTACAATTTGGAAGGAAATTAAATATCTTTCGGGAATTGTGAGAGAGATTTTTTCGATGTGTTAGTGTTATGTACAGCAAATTTACAAAATCACAAAATTTTTACAAAACAAAAAAAAAAAAATTACAAAATTTGGAAAAGGGATAGAAAAGAAATAAAGTATCTTTTTGCTTCTTAGAATTGAAAGATACTTACCTAGCGCAGCAGCACGCAAACGAGATGTTTTTGTGGTTCTTACGATTTTTGCTGGTGTAAGTTGTAGTTGTTGTTGGTTGGGCTGATTTAGGCCAGCAGGACTACGATGTTGATTATTATTATTATTTGGTTGACCTACTGATGAGGATGACGAGGATTTTGTCACGATACGACCATTTGTATAAAGTTCGCTATGTTTATTTGTTGGGCTTATAGATTGGCCTGGGGTAGAAAGGAATTGAGTGCAAATAATGTTTTTTTTGTGGAAAATGGTGAGGCAAAAATTATAATGACGCTATAATTTGAATGGGATGATGTGGAATTTTTGAACTATGAAATGATATTTTATTCTTTAGATGTTTCCATTCGAATTAACACAAAAATATATTTTATCTATGAGTAGGCAATGGGATCTATCAGAGACTAGGGTGGAGTAAATCTGAAGCAATCGCGTCATCTAAAGAAGAGTTTCTAATTTTGCGCATTTTTTTAAGGGCTCGGTAATTTAAAAAAAAATTGAGAGCTCTTTTATTACTACTTGGAAAGGTTTTATCTATTTTTAAGACACAAAATAAGGGTAACTGCCACAAAAATTGAAATAAATACAATAGGACTCCCGACAGACAACACGAAAAAAATACTAGAAAGCCATATCTGTTGGCTTCGATTTTCTCGAAAACACTTAAACTGATTTTGATCAGAAAATTCAAACAGTATTGTGTTGTGTTACAAGATATCAACATTTTTGATTCAAAAAATGTTTCGAAAATTGGCACCTAACAGTTAAGTAAAAGATTTAGTAAGAAAGTGTGTCTTTATTCATAAGAAAAAATTACCTAACTTACAAATGTTCAATGGCCGTCGGAAAATCTTATTGTTCTAGAAAAGGGCTCAAAGAATTTTGATAAAATTCGTCTGGCAATTTGTAAGAGTAATGGTTTTAAGAAGAGACACATTTTACATAATTATACCAATACTATTTTATTATAATTATTGTTTATTAGCAAGTCAAAATATTTAAGACAACATTACCGAGAGTATATAACAGGAAAAAATCATCAAAATTGTTGGACCAGTTATTGAGATAAATTAACATTTTTTTTCCAAAGTTGGTATGGCAAGTACAAGACAAAAGCAAAACAAAAATATGTGTACCAAATTTGAAGCACGCGTTTAGGTTCTAGCTCGATGATAAGTGGACGTCAGAAGGGAAGTTTTTATAGAGTTACATCTTTATTACAAACACCACAGCAAGAAAAAACACAAGTACTGGACTCAAAAGTTTTTATACGAGGTTTTCTAGTACCTTAAAACATCATCAGTACAAATGTTGATTTAAAAAAGTTAGAAAACTTGTATTTCTACTGATTTTTTTAAGTTGACGTAATACGTACTGATTTTAATTTTCTTGTTTAGCCCTGTGAGAAATTAAAAAGCACAACTGTATTTAGTTCATTTTGTTTAAATATTTTTCAACATGTTTTTTTCAAAAACTATATGTACATACATGGAAGCAATTTGATTTAGAAACAAAATACAGAATTGGATACCTAGTTTTCAGAATAATAAAAGGATTATACCTTTAGACGCCTTGTTGTCTTTGAACTAAATTTTAAAGAATTAGAAAATTGCGTCTTGCTATTCTGAATGTCTGTCTGTTAGACTTCAGCCTTAACGTCTGGGTCAACTTTTTTTTTAACTTGGTAAATTTTAAATAAATAAATAAAATGCGCCACTGGGTCGCACGAACTTGCTCCTATGTAACTAGGAATTTTAAAATGAATGTTATTAGAGAAAACTGTTCACAAGGATAAAAGTTATTTTTTAAACTCTCTTAGTAGTAAGAGATAAAAACAGAATGCTAATTAAATACGAATTTATGAGAGAACAAAAATTATAAGTCGTTGTAGTGGTTTCTTACAAAAATAAGCTTTTTTATAAAAAAATCTTAAAACACTTTTAAAAAAAAATTTTTGTTACGCCAATTTAAAGTTTTTACTACTGTTCGAATAAAAATTAAATTTACAAAAAAATCATCGAGTCGTTTTTGGGATATTGAATTTTACAAAAAAAAAAATAGATTTTTTTTTCCAAAATTCAAAAAAATATTTTTCTTAAAGTTTTGAAATGCAAACTTTTTAGAAGTTTCTCTATAAGAAATTTCATTAAAATCCGTTATGTCGATAATGAGAAATTCAAAATTCGAAAAAGTAGTTCTATGGTAGGTAGAGTCAGTAATATCTTGTTTTCAACATTTTTTTTTATTAAATTATAGATCGTAAGAATTAATTGAAAGAAAAAAAATTTAGGAAAATTCTTGGAACCATTTTCGGGAAAAATACGATTTTCGAAAACCATTTTTAAACATTTGTATAGAGGGTAATGTTATTTTTAAGTACAATACATTTGTTTTTCATACCTTGTAGATTATATTAAGAAATTTTTATTTTAAAAAAAATCGAAATACATATTAAGTTTTCAAAACAAAAATTTTAATTTTTTTTAAAATCCAAAAAAAAAATGTTTTGAAAATTTGAATACACAATAATATTGAAACTACTGGGGAGCCTTAGTATAAAAAAATGATCAAAATCGGTCTTACCGTTCTTGAGAAAATCAAAAACAAAAAAAAAATGGTTACGAGGGGGATAACCATTTTTTGGAATTTTTTTTTTCAACCATTACCTATGTAGCTTTAACTAAATGTTTGGATTTGTTTTTTAAATCTGTGGGACAGTTTTTGAGAAAAAAAAATATTTATAAAATTTTGAAAGAAAAAAAATTCGTATAGTAGGTACCGTTATTTTTGGTCTTAAAAAAAAAAAACGTGTGAGGGGGGAAAATTAAAAAAAGTTTGAATAAAATCTGCCCAGCCATTAAGGCTGTAGGCGAACAGACAGAATTGTAAGACCCACATTTTTTCGTCTTCGCTATCATCGTAATGTCAACTTTGATCAAAATCTCGTTCGATTTTTTTTTATAAATGAAGAACTTGCCTTACAGTATCTTCCTATAAGTCGCAAGTAAAAATCATTATTTATAGTATCTCTCAAGGAAATTTTTCATTTTTCTTAATTTTTTTCCACTTTTCTTTAAAAGAAGTTTTTAAAAAGTTTAGATTAATTTTTTTTTATTTTTTGAAAATATTTAAATTTTTTTGCACAGAATAAAAACATAAAATTGGCGTAAAAAAATATAATCCAAGCCAAGAATACAATAAATTTATTGTTTCTTATCTCTGACCCTTATAAATACATTTTTTTAGTGTATTACGGTTTCTAGGTACATCAGACCATTGTGTCATATCTGCTGATTTCTCGTGCCAAAAAAAAATAAGTTAAAGCCTCTATTTCGTAGATTTATCTACGGAGTAGTGTAATATGTAATGTAAAACAAGTTAAAGAAAAAACACTTCACAGAACCGTTTGGCAATAGGAGAAAACCAACTGGAACAGTCTTAAAGACTTCTTTGTGAACTTTAACTGGTCACTATGCTTCCTCGATAGCGCCGTGGCCTCCATTGTAGATATGATTTGAAATGTAATTCTTTTCGTAGTATGGAAAAATCTATCAAACCGAAAGAGAATTCGTGGATTAATTTGGCCTTTAGAAGTAAATTTCCGCCGATGTTATAAGGCCAACCCTACTGAGGAAAACCGGAAAAAGTTTAAACAAACTAAAAAGACCTGTAACGATCATATTCGATGAACCAAGTTTTTGCATGACCAATAATTTACAATACTACAATGTCCCAAAAGTAATAACATTTTTTTTTTCGCACTCGTACAGTTTCAAGAAAACTGAAAGGTCTCGATATACACAAATCCATTGGGTAAGCTTAACCATCTGTCCTATTCTAGTGGTCTATTTCAAAGTGGATGGAAAATAGCATTTGTCTAGCCTGTTTCTAAAAAAGCGAGCCTTCTTCTCCTAACTATCGTGCAATTGCACTTACGTTTCTTCATTTCATGGTTATGGAAACGCTGATAAATTATCAGCTCAAGAAATATCTTGAAGAACGGAGGGTTCTCAATGACCGGCAGTATGTCTTTTGTAGCAATAAATACACCGGTGATCTGATGATTAATCTCACCGAACAATGGCACAAATCTTTATATCGTTTTGGAGAAACTAAGATAATTGCACTTGATATTTCAAAAGAATTTGATAGAGTTGGGAACAATCTATCTTATCGAAAAAGCGAGCATTTAGTATCGATCAATCGCTTCTTCGTCGGATTAGAAATTACCATTTAGACCGCTCGATATATGTAAGTCGTGTTGAATGGTTTTTAGTGTGCTAGTCATAAAATAAGCGCTAGCGTATCCCAGGGTTCAGTTTTGTCTCCGAGTCTCTTTTTGGTGTCATATTGTCAATATTCTTTTATCTGAAATTTCGAATTCATAAAATTGATTTACAGTCGACACTACTCTCAGCTTCTCAAACTAGTATCCAGATAACGCCCTTGTCCTTCGGATGATAAGCTTATTAAATTCTGATCTAAACAGTATTTCCCATCGGGTAATAAAAACCGAGTTGAATTTACTGCTTCAAAAACTCAATTCTGTTTTCTGTCATTAAAAAGAAATCCTTCCTTTATGCCACTATTCATGAGTGGTATTCGCATCCAAAAAACCGAACAGCTTTCAGTTCACGGTAATTTTGTAACAGACCACCTTGTGTGAAATGACCACATATTCTACTTCGCCAAAAATGCTGCCATGTGTTTAGGTTTCCTGCGACGTTGCAAGAAAATTTTCACATCTTCTGATCTGACTGTAGATTACAGGCTTTTGTTCGTCGAAAGTTCGAGTACAATTCCCATATTTGGGCAGATACGCCAGTTGAGTCTGTTGGATTAAATCCAAAAGAGAGCTTTAAAAACGATAGGTAGAAGTATAACAAAAACATTTGAGTCTCTCGAACACCACCACAATATTTCTTTTCTATCACTATTTTACCGTTATTTGTATAAAAAGTTTTCTAGTAAAATAGCATTCCTAGCCTTGACTATTTAACCGTTATACTCGCGCTTCAGGGAATGCCCTTCAGTTAACCCTTGAGCCCAACTTTGGATGTACTGTTAAGTTCAGAGATTCTTTCCTCAGTCGCACTACACGAATGTGGAGTACTTAACCCGATTCAATATTTCCCTCTCATTATGCTATTCAGACATTCAAAATGAATGTTCATCGGTATCTCCTTTTAAATCCTCTCCAACTTTCCTAAAACGCTCGCACTGTGGTCAAATATTTAATAATTCCCTTAGTTCAACATAATTTCCTTGTGAAAATTCAAAATAACAATCATTAACTTCCTTTATCCATCGGCATGTCGATCATACCAATCTACTAATTTCCATACGAAAAACTACTCGAATAGATAATCAATTTGCAATGATCTCTTCCGTGTCAAATAAGATTCCATATCAGCATATTGTCAAGCATATTCCGGCTACATTAATTTTCACATCAAAGAGCGAGTGTCTCGCTGCTCAACATAGTTACAAAAACACTTTGAATTATCATATATTACGTAAGAGTAAAATAAAGAGAGAAAAAAAAAACAAACAAAATCACGTGAAATTTGCAAATAAGCTGGTGATGAGGCAATCAATTTTGCATAGACAGTTCCTTTGCTTTGCACTTTGCTCTTTAGCTTTGCGTCTTTTCAAATCAGATAATAGCTATCGTAAACCATAAATAGCTGCCTCACACACACATACCGGAATCAGTTTTTAACCGACTTATTTATGCTAATTTCCATAGATACTTAATTAGTGATTCCTATTTAACGGATTCGTTTCAAAGTGCTCCAACACTGCAGAAGAAGAAGACCACCGATACCACCAATCAGAAGCTGTTTGATGATAGTGTTTTTTATGAGATCAATGAACCACAGCGATTCCCCGAAGGGATATTTAAGATCGACCTGAGGGCCTATTGCGATTAAGCTATTTATAATTTTTTTATTTTTTTTTTCTTCCTCACTTAAGATCTTACCGAAAAAGTTTAAAACTTGTTTCAATTTGCAAATCAACTTTGAGACTTTGTTATGCTTGATTGAAATTTTAAGACTTTTGCTTTGAGGTCTCTCGCGCAGCTTCAAAAAGTGTAACCAATCCACTTTTGGGTTACATGAAAATGGCACGAGCATTAATAATGCCGCATCGAAGCCATGAAGCGAAAAAAAAGAAGATAAATAAGAAACGACTTCAAAGATTGTTTTACAATCAAAGAGGATTTATGGCACGTTAAAGATTTTACGAGTTTTGCGATTTATGCTTTGTGTAAAAATTAATTGCTGAATTTTATTCAATTTATGGAGATTATTTTTTTTGTATAGATAACATAAGGCAGCAGCTATAACCTCATGGAAAAGGAAAGAAATACTTTATGTTTGTAAGCCTTGGTTATCATAGTTCATTAAACAAAGGGGAATTAATATTTGTGGAATTACATATGTATCTCAAGTATCGGAAAGTTATGAACTTGGTTTTGCATACACCAAAGATACATATATTTACATAGTTGGTAAATAAAAGTCGCTATTTCTTACCTCTTCCGAAATCTGTCCATTTATATTTTATTTTATTTAATGGGGTCCTCTTCGTTTCAAGGTAAAACTATCTTTAAATGGACTTCTGCTT
This sequence comes from Philhelius festivus, assembly GCA_963931855.1. Taxonomy (NCBI): domain Eukaryota; kingdom Metazoa; phylum Arthropoda; class Insecta; order Diptera; family Syrphidae; genus Philhelius; species Philhelius festivus. The sequence goes on from OZ007556.1 coordinate 209,736,268, forward strand.
TACTGACAAAAATTGTTTTTAAATCCAAACAAAGATGTACCTAGAGAAACTCTGTATAAAAATAACTTTTTAAGGAAGAGGGAGAAGTAGTATCTATTATAGCTTGCATTTACCTCTTTATAAAATAGTCAAGATAACACTTTAAAAGCAGCACTTAAAGGCTCCTGAAAAATTAATGATTCCAAAATACTTCCTAGGAAACATTAAATAAACAACATAAAAAATAGACTCCAAGAAAATGGAAATAGAACTTTAAGAATGAAGGTTAAGGCTTTGACTTATGGCTGAACTTTTAATTAGGTATCACGAAGGTTGATAAAATGGATCATTTGGATTTCAGAAATATATTCAAGAATTTTAATGAATTCTTATGTTCACTTCCGCATATAATCAATCTTTCTTAAAAAACAAAGAATCTTTATGTTAAACAAGTTTAATATGCATTTTATCGACATTTTAAAGTATAATTTAGAGACACATTAAGAATAGGCTATTTTATTTTGAGATATACGACCCACAGGACTTAAGATAACTTATTTGAGTGTATCGTTAAGTTTTACTTGGATTGTTTTTTGGAATTCGATTCCTATTTTAACTTTAATGTTTTGCAAATATTGTAGCTCCTATGAATCTTGTAGAAAAAGTACAAGTAAGGGGTTTTTCAATTGGCGTGGGTAGATTTTGGCGGCCATGTTGTTTTGGTGACATCTGTCATATCAGTTGTTTATTGCTAAGTTATTCATTCATCGCATCATTTAATTATTTTTTGTTTGTTACTGATTAAAAATCAACATGCCAAGTTACACGATTGAAAAGTACGTCCAAATGATATTACTTTATTATCAAAATGAGTTTTAGTGCAAACGTTGAGGACGTTGCGCCTATTTTACGGTAGAAGAGGTGGCTCATCAAACTCTACTTTCCAAAATTTGGAGCCAAATTTAAGACGGCCGGTTCGATAACGAATCACGACTTGGACCTACATCAGTGCAAGATCCAACTGAACAAGGAGCTCAAAGTTCATAACCAAAGATAACATTGTTTGTTATCTGACTACCCTTCGGAGAGTTTGGAAGAAGACCCCAATTCCGGCCGAAAAATCGTCTTTAATGACGAGGTGCATTTTGGGATAAACGAGTAAAATTGCCGTTTATGGGACGAAACCAACACACACGTGGTTCATGAGGTGACAATGCATCCATACAAAATTAGCGTTTAGTATGAATTTTGGGTCGGCGCGGTGACATTGGTCCGTACTTTTCGAAAATGTCGTTGTAGAGGCGGTCTTCGTCAATAGCGAGCCTTGCAGAACGGGGATAAGAAATTTCTAAAAGCCAAAATTGAACCATATGGACCTAGACGACATGCGGTTCTAACAGGACGGTGATACTTGACATGCCTCGGATGCCACGATTGAAATTCTGCAGTTGCGCTTTGAAGGTAAGGTTATCTCTCACTAAGGTGACGAGAACTGGCCACTTATATATATCATGCGATTAGATCTCGCTAGGGGTTTTCTTAAGTCAGACAATAGACCGATGCCCTATAGGTGAACATAACACAAATTCAGCTAGATCTATTCGGAACAGTTATTGAAAATTGGACCACTCGGAATCGTGACACCTCTCACACTTCACACGAAGTTGTTTTAGTCGATTTCAACACCCGCCCTTATTGAAAAACATTTAATAAGTATCATTTAAAAATATATCTTTAATAATCTACTAAACAAAGTCTTTTGCAGGGAAAATAAAATGCACGACTGGGTCGCACAAACTTGCTCCTATGTAATAGACTAGGAATTTTAAAAACGAATGTTACTAAAGAAAACTGTTCATAAGGATAAAATGAATTTTTTAAATTCTTTTAGTAGTAAGAGATAAAAACAGAATGCCATGCAAATATGAATTTATGCAGGAACAAAAATTATAAGTCGTTGTAGTGGTTCCTTAAAAAAATAAGCTTTTATGTACAAAATTTTTAAAACATTTTTAAGAAAAAATTTTGGTACGCCAACCTTAAGCTTTTATTATTGTACGAATAAAAGTCTAATTTCCAAAAAAAATACTAAGCCGTTCTTGAGATATCGAATTTTTCAAAAAAAAAAATGACTTTTTTTCTAAAAATTGAAAAATATTATTTCTTAAGTTTTTAAATGCAATGTTTTTTAAACTTTTTAGGAGTTTTTTTTATAAAAAATTTCATTAAAATCCGTTATGTCGATAATGAGAAATTCAAAATTCGAAAAAATCGTTCTATGGTAGGTACAGTCAGTAATATCTAGATTAAAAATTTTTTTTTATTAAATTATAGACCGTTAAGATTAATCAAAAGAAAAAAAAATTTAGCAAAATTCTCGGAACAGTTTTCGAGAAAAATACGATTTTCGAAAACCATTTTTTTAAAATTTGTATGGAAGGTACCGTTAGTTTTAGATAAAACAATTTTTTTTTTTCAAATCTTGTAGATTATGTTAAGAAACTTTTATTTGTCAAGTTTAAAAAAAACGAGCATGGGGTTTTCGAAATATTGAGTTTCCAAAAAAAAATTTTGAATTTTTTTTAAAAATCCAAAAAATTAAAAATTGAAAATTTGAATATGTAATAATATTCAAACTTTGGAGGAGCTTTGGCATAAAAAAAATTATTTAAATCGGCTGTACCGTTTTCGAGAAAATCAAAAACAAAAAAAATGGACCCAGGGGGGCTAATTCTGTTCTGTTTATAAAATTTAGTTATTTTTGGTCTTAAAAAAAAAACAGAAAAAAACGTCCGGGGGGGAAAAATTAAAACCCATATCTACCAAGTTTGAAGAAAATCGGCCGAGCCGTTTACGCTGTAGTCGAACCGACAGACAGACACACAGACAGACAGACAGCGTACAGACAGACAGAATTGCGAGACCCACTTTTTTGGTCTTCGCTATCATCGTAATATCAACTTTGCTCAAAATCTGCAGTTCGATTTTTTTTACGAATGCATAACTTGCCTTATAGTACCTATAAGTCGCAAGTAAAAATAGTTTTAGGCTGAAATTTGACATTCTCCGTGAGTGTTCGATAATCAAAATATCAGCATAATTTTTGGCTATACACTAGTTAGGATGTTAGCAGTCTTAAAATTTTCTGCAACGATAGCAATAAATCGGCTTTTTTTATTTCATTGGCGAAAACTTGTTGTTAGATCGTTGGAACCGTCATTGATGTTTCAAACAAAATATCCGTTGATGACGGAGCTAAAACACAACGATAACGACGCTACTCTGGATCTTTTAAATAATTTTGTTGTTCTTTACACATTTTTGCCATAAGATTTTTGTACTTAGTAAATGTAGCTTTTGAGGTAATATAAATTTTATGATCAGTATGAAAATTCCAACGGTAAATCCTATAACAAAATTTGTGAAAAATTGCATTAGAAACAAGTTTGATTAAAAAAATGTTTGATTAAAACAAACCGTTTTTAAGAAATCTTCAAAAAATCCATTTTCATCAAATCTGACCCTCTTAATTGATAAGTGGAACTCAGTTTGTCTATGCTGTCAGTCATAGAAATGTCAAAATTGATTAAAATGTCGAGTTCGATTTTTTCCTTTTCCTGTTTTTTGCTACTATTCAAATCACAGATTCAATTCCTGTCACTCTTTTTTGGATGAAGAATAAGAGATTCTTCAAAAGGAGGATTAGGGATAATAATTAGAAAATCAAAAAAACCGACTTGCTATTTAAGGTTTTTACCCTACAAATATTTTCACTTTTCTGTTATTTACAAACAAATATTCGATACTTAGCAACAAATTTGTTTTTTATTCACATTTTATGCCGAATGAAGCAGAACGACAATAGAGCAAAATACAAATCCACATCATTTTATAAGTCGAACCGTATGGAAAGAGTGTGTCTGCGTCACGTAAATAGGGGAATACCGCACAATGTTACCGATATTACCGACGAAGGTATAAAGCTGAGTATAAGGCTGACAGTTTTTTTTCTTTTTTTTTTTAAATAATAAATTATTTGACGAAGTTCCAAAGTCTAAGAACACTAAACTGTCTTGCGGTTACAATCGGAAATGAAAAATATAGTCACAACCTGAACTGAAATCCTTTTTCTATAAACTGCTTAAACGTGACGCGAAAAAGACGTGATGTAGAGCATAAGTCTGAAAAAAATTCGGTCAGAAAAGTCTATACATGAGTGTACTAATCAATGGGTTATCAGCATCGGTTGTTCGATTTACAAAAAAGGATAAAACTAAGTCTTCTAAATGTCATCATAAAACTAACAAAAAATTGATGTGGCGGCGAGACAGCTCGGCCATACAAATTGAATTCGTGTCGTGCGTCGAAAGGAGCAGATGGGATCAACAATTGTCTGCCAATGAAAAGCACTATTTCATGACAAGATCTGTAACTTCTTCTCCCTGGAAAAAAAAACTCATTTTTTTTTAGGCAGTAGCGGTTGGGAATCGATTAGTCAGATTCGACTTAATAACAAATCAAGTGAAGAACCACTTTTGACAGTCAAAGTAACTTCGAATAGATATAAATACTTAATAATCCCATCCCTGCTTAACTGGGCTGAAAAATGGACTTTATTAATGAATTTTGATTTAAGGAAAAATGTCGAAATGGGATATTTACATGGTACAAACATACAGTCAACATTTTAAGGCACGATCGTATCAGTGGTATTAAATTTGAAGTTTGTTTCTATAATTTTCACGCACTAAAGGGACTATAACTACCCTTAACATGTTTGGGCACATTGCGAGCGTTTTAGGAAAATTGGAGAGGATTTAAAAGGGAATACCGATAGTTTTAAATGTCTGAATATTTTAATAGGGGGAAATAAAGATTCGGGCAAATCATTTCACATTCGTGTAGTGCGGCTAAAGAAATAAACTCTAAATTAAAGAGTTCGTCCGAATTCGGGTTCAAGTGTAAACTGATGGGCACTCCCTCAAGCGCGAATTTTCACGGTTAAGTTGTTTATAGCAAATCTTAACATGAGGAACGATATAACTCTTAAACGGCTGAGACCAACTAAATCGTTAATGTCATAATATACATACTACGACTTTCAACGAAAGAGAGACCCACGTTAACATTGAATTTTGAAATCACTTCTTCCTAAATGAGCCACAGTTTAGCGTTCATATTCATACTATACTGAACTTTTGTAGTCAATTACCATCAAGATTTTGTAGACCGCAGTAATAACTATCGAACGGGTGTCAAGCCCATAATCAGACTACTATTTTCTCCAATGCTTTATGCTTAAGTTAATTTTTTTAAGACGAAATTCAGCTTATTTAAAAATCTTCCTTTTTTTATTTTTTGTTTCTATTTCCAAAAAAATAAGTAGACACACGAAGGCAATGGAAATTTTGATAGTAGGAAGTGATTTGAATCACAAAATCAAAATCACGCTTCGAAAGCACAATAAAATATGCAACTCTACTACCTTGACTATATTCAACAATTTAATAGCTTTTTAAATAAACAGCAGAAGCCATTTGACCACGTGCATTCACACACACACTTAAATTAACTCAAACACCTTTCCACATAATCTCTTCATCTCTAGAGACAAAAAAAACACTTGCCTTTCCGCAAATTTTAACCGCAAGAGTCATTACTCAAGATTAATCATTTTAATATCATTAAGCTCCTGTAGATGGCACAAGAATTTCTTGACACAACTGGAGGCTCCTTGTAATTCATTCACTAAAGCTAAGATACAAAATCAAACACTGTCGCGTCGATGCGGTAAGAGATGTCAAATTAAAGCACACACACTCCGAGTTAGATAAGTCCTCGATTCATGCAAATTATCAACTAAATTCAAAACAAAAATGAAATGATGAGCAAACAGAAAAAAAAGAATAAAGTGCTGGATAAGTGCAAATAATGAGACAGCAACAACAAAACAAAAATGACAGCACAAGTGCACACAAATAATAATGACGAGGCAGAGAAACAAAAAGTGAGTCAAATAAAAAATAAACAACACAACACAAAAAGTATCTCAATCACATCCGGACAAAGTACTCACCACAAATATCGCTCAATGGAGAGGATGACGCTGCAGCACCTTGGTTTGGTGCAGCGGCAGAAGTGGCCACAGCGCCCACTGAATTGGTCATCACAGATCGGTAAGGGTCCGCTGGCTGGTGTTGGAAGTGATGCTGCAGATGAAGACTGTTGCCGTTACCATTGATAGTTCCTGACCCTGATGTCGACGACGATGATGATGGTAGCGGAGCAGCGAAGGCGGATGCTGATGGAGCTGAATAATGATGGTGGTACGGGCGATTTATTAAAGGCGACTTGAGTGGTGATCTCAGGCGATTCGAAGAGTTGGTGCTAGGTGAGCTGGATGTCAATCGATTGTGTGATGCTGCTGCAGATGGTATCGGTGACGGTGATGAGTCGCTATTGTTGCTACCTCCACCGCCTCCTGGTGCTCGATTCGAACGAGTTATGTATCTAAAAATAAAGACAGATAAATATCTTTCTATAATATGATTCGATAATATTTTATCGGTGGCAGATTAAGGTGAGTATAAACCTCAAGGAAGCGGATATTGGAAACACTCTCGATATGGATTTTTTTTTGTGTTTTTGCAATAGAAGTTTTCAACTATCGAAAAGTAGATAATCTATCTTCTTTGCCGGTTCGTCAGTGAATAAGGCACTTAGCTGCGAGGGCATGCCAATTTGCAAAAATATTATGTACGACCACGAAAGAGGACAAAAAGAGAGAACGAAAGAAATGCCAAAAACATTATAGTGAGAAATCACCGAAAATGGAATTAAATTAACAAAAAAACCAGACTGAAAAAAAAGACTAACCTGAAGAAAACATTTTGAATAGAAGAAACTCGGGTAGGCGCGGCAGTGTGGTGTGAGGTAGGGTGAGTGGTAGTTAAATGAGCAACAGTAGAGGACAAAAGTCAAGCACTATTTTTTCTTTTCTAAAATTGATGAACTGAAAGCTAAATGCAGCAGATTATTGCGTGAAACTTTTCGAAAAAAGTCTATCAAATAGAAATCAATGAATGCAGTAATCAATTACGTATAAAAAATATTTACTAATAGAAAATTAAAAATCTCTCGAAATAAGTCCCGAAATTTTTTGGACTACTACAGAAACATCGTTTTATTTTTGGATGAGCTGAAAATCTTAGCAAATAATTAAGTAATATTAAATGTTGAATACAAAAATTAAAAACGATTAATCCCAAGAAATTTTTATCAAATAAATTGCGTTTGTTAAAATTAATAACTTAAAGAAAAATATGGTAAAGTGCATTTTAAACTTATACAGTCCTATTAATAAGCACAAAGACTTGTGAATTAAAAAAAATTAAATCATAAGCTTCTTAGTGACTTATGAATTAAAAAAAAAATTAATTCAGAACCTACTAAGTGACTTATGAAGTAAGAAAAATTAAGTCATGAGAAAGTAAGTGACTTATAAATTAAAAACAAATAATTCACAATTTAAAAAAAATTTAAGTCATGGGCAAGTAAATGACTTAGGAATTGAAAAAAAAAATAATTCAAAAGTTACCTAGTGACTTATGAATTAAACAAAAATTAATTCATAAGCTAATGGATAAATTCTGATTGAAAAATTATTAATTGGACAATTTATAAGCTTATGACACACAAAAGCTTGAAATCGACTTTCGTTAATAAATTAAATAATTATTTAGTCAAAACAAGCTTAAACATTTCCAAATTACCAACTAGCTTATGAATAAAATTTGTTTAAATTCATAAGTCACTTACTTAATTCATTGTCAGCTACTTGTGAATTATTTTTTTTTAATTCATAAGTCACTTAGTAGCTTATGAATTAAATTATTTTTAAATCAGAAGTCACTAACTAACTTATGAATTAGTTTTTTTTTTAAATCACAAATCATCTACAGACTTATGACTTATGGTTTTTTTAATTCAAAAATTCGCAACCCTGCTTTAACACGTATTTTAACTTATAATTCTTAATAAAAAATTCGTGTTATATGACGTTTGACAATGAGGGGATAACTTATATCACCGATTTTAGTGTTTAACGAGCGGATGTCTTTAACTTGCTTGTCAATTTTTTTTTTAATATTAAATATTTATTTGTTTTATCGAACTGAAAAAGTTGTGTAAAATTCTCTTTGAATTCGTTTAATATTATTGATGAAATAAGCAGAATTGAAAACCTACATAGGTTAAGTGATGGTGCCGAAACATTGAGACTAGAAAAACTCTAAGCAAATGTACATATTTTCAAAGAAGATATCAGAAATTGGTGTGTTTACTAACCTTGTCGCAAGAACTCCATTTTTCAGTCTTTTTTTTCTTTAATGGTCTATCCATTTTTATAATTTTTTTTTTTTAAGTTTGGAACAAAAATTAAATTACCGTTTAGAATTTCGTCTGACAACAAAAAATATTTTTTTTCTTTTTTATGACTGAGGTGACATGCCGACACTCAAAAATAGAAAAGGTACTAGAATATTTAGCAGAATTGAAGGAAGTGCTGCCAATTTGTCCGTGTTATTTAGCGAATAGATAAAATGAAGAAACGATAGTTTTATTAATATTTTGATTTATCAAAGGGATAATTTCATTATTCGTGTGTTGGAAAAAACGTGTGTTAACGAGAAATTTGTGTGTTTTTATTAATAAGGTAATAATTTAAATTATTATTTTATTAATCCAAAAAATGTTGACACAACTTCCGCTTCACAAACTCAGATTCAATATTTCAGTGGGTCTAAATGATTTTTTTTAAATACATACAAATTAAAGTCATCACCGGAACATACTTATTTTGGCATCAAGGTTAGGATAGGTTAGAATGGGTGCAATGTTCTGAAAAAGGCCAGCTGGGCCTTCAGCCGTTTGCACCCATTGCTGAAAAGAAGATCAGGTCTTAGCCAACCGACAAAGATATTAATCTACAAACAGCTCCTGCGACCAGTGATTAGATATTCCTTCCCAGTCTGGTTTTCCATCTCGAAAACAGCTATGAAGGAACTTCAACTATTCGAAAGGAAGATACTGAGGATCTGCACTGGACTCTACTTCGACCGTCAACGACAAAAGCACTACAGGAACGAGCATCTCTACACAGAAGCGAATTTAATCCCACTGGACAAATATCTAGTTCATTCAACGAAGAAATTAATGAGGAACATCATCGACCACCCGAATCAGCTTATGAGAAGGATGACCACAGAACAACGACATCCCGAGCCGAGGTACCTCAGTGTAATGGAAACTCTGGATGACAACGTAATCATGGACAACGAGGATGTAGTCTCGTTCTACGCTGACATTGGGTCAGCCTACCACCGCGGCTAAAACGACATCCCTGCCCACAACCCACAAAAATCACCACTGACAACCAGGAATGAACACCCTGAGGACAATACAGTCAACCAACATTTTAAATTTAATTTTTTTTTTGTCATGTAAATTTTATATAAAAATAATTAAACTTAAGTCACTGTATATAGTTAGGCCCCCTATGAGCCAACAAATGTAAATTTTCATGCATAATATGTATGTAGTATCTTATTAGTTGTAAGCCAAATTGTAAATAGTATGTTCAATAAAACAAAATTGAATTGAATTGAATAGAATGGGTGCAAGCTTCGCAGCTGACACTCTTAGACCAGAGTGGGGCCATTGTGATACCATATAAAGATAGAGATTTTTTCTCTAATCGTTGAACTATTTGGAGTTCCTTATGAACCGAGATAGACTGTTAATGTCTATTTTTTTTTTATATTTTGCAAGCACTAATGGGATTTTTGAGTACCCTTAAAATGATTGATCACAGTGTGAGCGTTTAGGAAAGTTAAATAAATCACTAGGTTCCTCGATGAAAACCTCTCCAAGATATAGCCTACGTCTATGCGATAAAGCAGAGCATGTATATACTCGTAGACGATGACGACTTGGTTCTACTCTTTCCTAGTCCGTACAGCTTGTACAAACATTTTTGAAAAAAAAACCCCAAGCCTCATTGCAAATAAGACAGTGTCCGGTTATGACACCAATTACGGAGCTGATGTGCAATCTACTTTAAGATATCGAACGCTTAGAGCGTTTCTGATAAAACATACTCAGGTAAAGATTTTGTTTCTAAAGTTTCTAAAAACTAATAAGTACAATTTTGAATGATGAATTTAAGTGATTGTAATAACTGGTTTATTAATAAGAATATAACTATCAATGTTTTTTTAATCGTTTAATCGAATGATAAAATTATAAACTAATAGTTAAATCAGATTTTTTTTAAATCAAAGCTTAATATGAGTGGAGAGTTTTATTTACATATGTGTCTTAAGCATTTCCTAAAAATTAACCTAAATTTGGACCGGGGCTAAATTTTTTTGCAGGGTGAGATTCAGTTTTGTTTGCAAATTTCTCGAAAACTATCAGTTTTTGTAGGAATCTTTAAAGGTAAAAACTCTAGCTTATTTAACTCTTTACACACAATATTTTGAGACTTTTTTAATAGAATCAATAGATATTGAGAAAAAACATACCCAAAAACTAGGGTATAGTCATTTGGTTGTAAAGTGTTATCCAAAGGTGTTATTAGAGGCCATCAGCTAAAATAAAGTAGTTCCAAAACTTAAAGATTTCTGTTAGCAGTTTGATATAAATATTTATTTTACATACAGAACTTGTGATTCAAAAAAAATTATCCTACTATACTTCATCCAACAAAAATATTCAGTACACGTCTTATGGGAGAGCTTTTTCAAAATCAGTAGCGTTCTATATTTTTGCAACATACTAAATTGAAAGAACTCCTCCATAAAAAAGTGTTTGGGCGCCCATAAATTTTCGATTACATCTGACGCAAGCCCGACGTCCTATTGACTGCATATCTGAGTGTGCACTGAATTGCTGCGGTCTATGGCTGTTGGTGCTATTCAATTTCACCCCCATTAAATATTGATGTGCGTTCAGAGTTACCCTTGTTCATTTCGTAACTTAGTCAGTTTTTTTTTTTCCTTGGGTTTCTGTTGATGTGCTTTTGATTTTAGAGCTTTAAAAAAAGGGTCCATTTAAAATCAACACTACGATAACCCTGTGAGAGCTTTAATGAAGGACAGATTTATGCAATTCACTGTAGCCAGAATGCGAGGCAAACGTCCTATCTTGCCCACACTGCATATTTTTGTTGGACAGAGTATAATAGCATATTTGGGAAGCAAGGCCATGAGTTGCTGGTTAATTAGATTTTATTGAAACATGGATGCCTCTAAACAGAAAAAATCGCGCTAGTCTAAGAGTAGTCGCCAATGATGTGTACCAATTAACCTTCGTTACAAGCAAGCTAGATAACTATAATTGTAATATTATAATTCGTTTAATATCTTCTTTTTGATTAGATAACCAACTTAGAACCTAGAACGATTTCAATCATTCTTAAGTAGTTTAAACGACAGAAGACAGAGTTTTTAGAGCTTTAAATTGCAGATCAGAATATAATGAACTTATCATATGCTGCTAGTTTGGATGTTGATATATATCCGAAGGCAAAGGACGTGAATCTGGAAGGAGTATGAGAAGCTGTCATCAGCAAAACAGTTTCATAGATGAGAAGTTTCAGACGAAAGGTCTTTGATGAACAAAAAAGAGTCGGAGATAAAACGGAGCCCTGAGGCACACTAACATTTATTTCATGAATAATAGTCTTGAGGCCATTTTATAGGACTTCCATTGAGCGGTTCGAAAGGTAACTGATAATCTAACAAAGAAGATACTCATCAATACCAAGTGCACATATTTTCGATAAGAAAGTTTGATGCCAAGCTCTTAAATGCCTTCAAAATATCAAGTGCGATAATCTTACTTTCTCTAAAATTATGTAAAGATTTGTGCCACTGTTCGGTGAGATAAATTATCGGTTTACCAATAGACATATTGCTATGAAGGACATTGAAAAGCTTTCGTTCTTCAAGATATTTAATATATACATAAATTATAATGAGCATTTTTATGATCTTGGTAAGAAGGAACGTAAGTGCTTTTGGAAGAAGGAGAAGAAGATTTGTCTTTTTATCGGACAGGCTAGATAAATGATATATTCCATATCCATTCGGAAAGCGACCAGTAGAGTAGGACAGATGAAAAAACTTACGTGGTGGTTTTTCCAGCGTTGAAGAACACCTCTTCAGAATAATTTGAGGGCAGCAAATTTGTGTATATCGAGATCTTTCAGTCCTCTTGCAAATGTACAAGTGCGATAGAAAATTTGATCCACAAAACAGTTTAAGTTCAAGAAAAGAGTCATGAAACTTTATGGCAGCGGTGAACTAACAGCAAAATGCGGTATGCCAGCAAATTGCCTTTTTTTTGTGAGCTGACAAACTGAATATCATTGAAGACGAGGGTGGAAACTGAAGATGAAGTAGTTTTTCGTAAATTTGTTTGCAAATGATCAACAGTTTTTACTATGTACCTTGGGGATATTGTAATATTGTTGGTCATATAAAAATTTAGTACGTCGATTGTGATCACTACAGCTGTTTCTAGCTTACTTGAACTTATTCCAGATTATCTCAGTAGGGTTGGTTTTATAACACTGGAAACAAACTTCTCTTACCCATAATTCCACTTTACAGATCGAATCACACAACGGTACATACATTTAAGAAAGATAAACCTTCAAGATTATTATAGTAGCTAGTAAAAAACCCTTAGCCCATACTGTAAAATAGAATTCCGGTAAACGAACTCAATAGGTAATGTTCCATAACGTGTCTGAGTGTATGATGTCTTTTCTATACAATATCAACATTCCTTAGCACGCCGAACCACAATTCATTAAACAGCATTTGTATTCTTAAGTGGCTGAATACTCGAAGGTTTCTTAATGCGAGATTTTCTTCATTACCACAACTCAACTTAAACGAGCCCAGCCCAAGAATTTGCATACTTCACGTACAAAAACCTAAAGCTATAGCTACACATAAATAAACAAGATGAACAAGAATTTCGGGTCATGTCATCGCCGCGGTATTCGTATTCGTGTTTCTTCTATACCTACCTATACCTAAGTACTATCTATTCTACACCAACATATCTATAGAGTTCTTAAAATAAGAATTACAAAAGAATTTCATTATTTGCCAAGCTCTGCAAGAAAATTTAAAAAAAACATACATACATCTAACTAGAACAGCAAAAGAGAGTTTAATGAAATGAAAACCAAATCACTGCCACTGGCTCTCATTCGAATTCAGATTCACTTCACTTCCCAGGTGCGAATTCGCATATTTTATGTAAGCGCCCCTCACACCCCCTCTAGAAAAAAGTTGGTGCACATTCCACCTTTTAGAATGATGATGTGATCAGTGCTGCCATCCGCAGATCGAATTTGTAGTGTCAACAAATTAAGATTATATTATAAATATACAAAACTTTCTTCTAAGTAAAGTTCGCAAGCTTGGCTTGTCTTTTCGACTACAGCCTAAACGGCTCGGCCGATTTTCTTTAAACTTGGTGGATAGTATTTTTAATTTTTCCCCCCATGCGCTTTTTTCTTTTTTTTTAAGACCGAAAACAACGGTACCTGTCATACGATTTTTTTTCGAAATTTTATAAATATTTAAAGATTTAAAAAAAAAAAATTCATTTAGTTAGAGCTAGGAAATCGTTGAAAAAAAAAATTTCCAAAAAATGGTTACTTTTGGTACCCCCCTTGGAACCATTTTTTTAGTTTTTGGTTTGGTTTTTTTTTCAAAACCGATTTTGATATTTTTTTTATGCTAAAGCTCCCCAGCAGTTTGAATATTTCTCATTATCGACACAACGGATTTTATTGAGAATTTTTATAGAGAAGTTTCTAAAAAGTTAAAAAAACATTGCATTTCAAAACTTAAAAAAAATATTTTTGAAAATAAAAATCAATTTTTTTTTTCTGAAAATTCGATAACTCAGAAACGGCTCAATTTTTTTTTTGTAAATTTAATTTTTATTCGAACAATGATAAAAACTTTAAGTTGGCGTACCAAAATTTTTTCTAAAAAATATTTTTAAAAATTTTGCATATAAAAACTCATTTTTTTAAGAAACCAGTACAGACTTTTAATTTTTGTTCTTGCATAAGCTAATATTTGCTTGAATCACATGGCATCCTGTTTTTAACTCCAACTACTAAAGGAGTTGTTTTAGTCTATTAAAAAATTAATTTTATGCTTATGAACAGTTTTTCTCGAATAACATTCATTTTTGAAATTCTTAGTCGTTTACATAAGAGCAAGTTCGTGCGACCCAGTCGTGCATTTTATTTTCTATACAATCCATGTCTGGAAGCAAGTTATTTCTCTCCACTATTGTTTTTGTTTGTTATTTGTTAACAGAATTCTCGTCTAAAAGCAAAAATGAGAATCAACAAGAACGAACCACATAACTACCAAAAATACGAAAAAAAAAAGAAACAAAAATACTAAAATCAAATATTTTGGCATTCGAGTAAATTTGTCGTTAGATATTTTGGCATTAGAGATTTCGTCCCAATTTTTTTAAATGCTCGGAACTTTAATGTTAAGGGTTGTTTAAACAAAGCTAAAATGTAAGGTTTTTTTGGATTCTCTATCAGGAAAATTTCGGGCTAGATATTTGTAGGAAATGAAATATGTATATGTGGTTTATCATTCAACTTTGTTGCTTTGTTCGATTTATGTAAGGAAAAGTTTTTTTCGATTGAACTGGTTTTACATGTTTGAATTCGAATCGCAAGATGACAAATAAGTATTTTTCGAAATATTTTTAACAGCAATTTTACGTGTGGTTTACCCGACCACACTGGAAAATGAAGAAGTCTTACAATATACGGATTGAATAACTTTTCATCAAAATAACAGACAAGGAATGTGATATTTTAAAATCGTAAAAAGATAGGTAAACGATTTTAATATTTAACAAAAAAGTAACAGCGTAAAATTTAGAAACCAAGCCAAGTGAAACTTTCCCTCGTTATTTCAATTTTGTCCTTTGTATTGTGCGAATTAAAAATATGTTTACAATGATTTAGAATTTCTGCGAAAATTTAGAGCAAGTATCTGAACATTTCTTTTTTGTGTGTTTATTTATATTAATAGTGTATAACCTAGCGGTCACCTAGTGGAGCAACAAAACGGGAAATATACATACTCTAGAGAAGTAAGAGACATACAAAACCCTAACAGCCCGATGTGTTTTTTATTATTCCTCGACTGTTCAAAATTCCCATTCCCACATATTCCGTTATTTTCTTAACTATAAAACAATATTGGACCTGAATAATCGTTGGCATAACGGGAGCACATTTCTACAGTTAGAAAATATTTTGCGCTTAATGAAATGTGCTTAAATTGATATAGATTTTTTAACCAAGGTACAGACATAGAGTTATTCTTATTCACATCAAACATCGAAATTACCCTTCAATCTAACTTTCGATGTACTATTAAGTTCAGAGATTTTATTTCTAGCTATACTACACGAATGTGGAACGCTTTACGCAGCTTACTATTTCCCTCCCATTGCGATATTCAGACATCCCAAATTTTAAATACACTCCAAGTTTCCTTAAATGCTTGCCCTGTGCTCAAACATTTTAGGAGTAGTCATATTCTCCTTTTTAATAGGCGTGCTATTTTTTACGAGTTAAGATTAGTACAAACGTAGTGCTTCTGATGACAACACTGGATGATTAAAACGATGATGATGTTGTCGTCATTTTCGCAAAAAAAAAAACCACAGAAGACATAATATATGTAGAGATAGAGAATCTAAAACAAAACTTAACTAAACGAGCGTACTCACTTTCCGGTTATCGTTTTTGAGGTTGATTTCACATTGGTGCTTGTTTTGGTGGTGTGTTCCTGCCTCACTTCACGTAATGACACGGATTGTAAAAACATACTTTTTTTTTGTCAAGCATTTTCATTCGAAAAGATATAGAGACAGACAGACAGACAGAACTATTTGAATGTAGATTTAAGGAAATGATAACTAAACTAATGTAAGTTGGCGGCCAATGTGCAACAGGTGTGCACAAATTGCCATAGATATTTCTACTATGGTAAATCTAGCACAAGCAGTTACTTGTTGTTAGGATTGCCATACTTGTTTCTTTAGAGGTTTTAAAATTTTTGTTAAAACTAATTAAAATTTTTTTATTTTTTTCTTGAAAATAAAATTGACATACAAAACTGACAGACGGGAAAAAATATCCCAAATCTCTTGTTTACGTGCTCTGTAAGGGAATTATTGGTTTCATTTCAAGAAAAATATTGAAGTTGAAATCAAATCTTACATAAAGATAATGGAAGTCTTAAAAATCGATTTTCGTCATAACGTCTTTCGCACTATTTGGCTGTGAGTCCAGGTGTTGGAGCTTGACCAGATCGAGGGATTTACCTCAAGTTTGGTACAAAGCATTTCTGAGTGAAAATCTTTGACGAGAATTTCGAATTTTTATATAAGCTAAACTATATCGGAAAGCTTCCATACAACGATTTCAGTTTTTTTTTTGTCGTATTTTGATCGAAAACAGCTATTGCGATTTTGATTAAATTGCGTTCATGTTGTTCTGAAAGCATTGAATTGAATTTTAATCTTAGCTAATTAAGATAACATGTTCAAGAACAAATTTTAAACATAATGAATAACTATGCGTGTGAAAAATTGTGGAACGTAGTTATTATGTTTAATGGTGAAGTTTATTTCTCGCATTTGAAAATTATTGAGAACGTGAATGATACGCGAAAATCTCCCTCGTTCGCTAGTATATTTTCTTTCATGGGAATTTCACTATAATTTTAGAGGACTTTTCAGGGGAAATTCATTCCAGGAGATAGAAAGCATTTTTTCATGGAATATTTTTTTATGGGAATTTTTCTGTAATTTTAGAAGGCTTTCCAGTTGAAATTTATTCCAGAAGATACAAGACATTTTTTCACGGAATATTTTCTTTTTCATGGAAATTTTCAGGAAAAATTTATTTCAGAAGATTTTAAATTTAAAATATTTCGCAAAAATACTTTTTGCATAAATCGGTTCTCGAACAGAGTTCTTTTATATCAAAATTCTCTCAGAAGAGTGCAAAGCTTTATGAATATTTGAAGCAAAGTTTTTGTTTCTTTTATTTAATTGTTTTTAAATCGGTTTATAAATCGATAGGTTTTATATAACAATAGTTGATCACATAGAAATAAACCTCCATTTGTATTTCAAATTAAAAGTTACATGCAGCAACCCTGTTCGCTCTTGGCAATTTTCAAAAATGAATGGGAATTCTATAAAAGCTTCGTTTAGAAAAAAAAATAATGGATACGGGATGTGAGTGGATTAATCAAGGTGATTCAAGAACTAACGAACAAATTCCATCCATCGATCGCGCGGAATTGCCCTTTGTATCTAAACTTTGATTATGCAATTTTTGTATTTAAATGTGTAGATGTGTTTCCTTTTCACAGTTGATTTTATGGAAATTGGATTGGATGTTTTGTATTCCGAGAGATTTGATTTTTTCGCAATACATATATTTTTCACTGATTAATTTGAAATTCTATAGAAGACTTCGTTAGGAAATATTGTCAAGTCATTCATTTCAGTCACAAGCTTAAAAGTTTATATAAATTTGTGGTTGAAAATAATCAATTTATTTGTAAAATGTAAAATGAATTTATGTATATTATTAACGATGTCAATTATGTATTTTATGTTATGCGGTGTAAAATTATTCTCAAAAGGAAAATAAACCAAACGATTTATAATCGCAAATCACAAAAATTGCAATAAAGACACGAAGTTTTTTTTTCTTCAACTTCAAGTCCTCAAGGATGTAGATTTACATTTTTTCTGTATAAATCAAAGTCATTGCAGAAGGTAAAATTATTACTGAGCGATGCAGTTTAGGTTCTTTTTTTTTACCAAGGACAACGACGATAAGGCCCCAAGGATAGCTTACTATCGATTTAAATTTTTCATTTTAATAATTTTGCGAACCGTATTGAAAATAACGAAGGTAGATGGAAAATCAACTAATGGGCTGAAATATACCTTGGAACTTTAGATGAATAATAGACAATTGATGTTACACATAGGACAAGTTATTACTTAGAGGAAAATGTCGCCAGAGGCAAGATAAATTTTATTGGAAATTAATTGCGGAGTTGGTACAAGAACTGGCTATATATAGCTGAATGATTTTAGAAAATTGCAAACTGTTTTTTGTTTGTTTTATGTCAATATTCTTATAATTACTTGATTTTTAAATTTCTTAATCATTTGACCAAGTCTCTATATTTAACACAGATACAACATTTAGTTTCGGTAGAGAAAGTTCAAAGAACAGCTCATTAGTCTTAAAATAATTAGAGCAAGTCATGAGTAAATCGTAAAAATAGTTCTTATATGAATCAGTGTTTGTTTTTCTTTAATACACTCGGAGTAATTTAGTCTACGATTATAATAGAGTTAGAGAACGAATGAAATTGAATTTTAAGATTTTGTGTAAATAAATTTTGCAAATAAATTCTATAGATTTTAGATAATTCTAAACTTAATCATTTCCTTTTTAATCAAGTAGAAAATGGTATTTTTTTTATAAATGAACATTGAAGGGGTTTTGACTAGCCTCAAAATGATCAAGTACAGTGGGATCGGTAAGAAAATAGGAAAAGATTGAAGAAGAGATGTCGATACACATTAATCTTGAAGCTTTTAATATCAAGATGGGAGCAGAAAATAGAGCCATGTTAAGCATTCCACATTCGTGTTGTACAGACTAAGAAAGAATCTCTAAACAGTACATGCGAAACTGGACTGAAGTGAAAACTGATATACATTCATAGAAGTACGAGTATTACAGTGGAATTATTTAGGGGGACGAACGCAACTGGCTGTTTCACTAAAACACTTTTTAGAAAAGAGAGCGAAGATTTCAATGGAGTGTACACCGTATAAAAAGTTGATAGAAATCGGTATTTGGTAGCGAAATACAAAACATACAAACAGATAATCGTATTGTATTCAATGTCTGCTGGTACTTAGGGGGGAAAAAATTAAAAATTATATCTACCAAGTTTAAAAAAATCGGGCGTTTAGGCTGTAGTCGAACAAACAGACCGAATTGCGAGACCAACTTTTTTAGTCTTCGTTATCTTCGTAATGTCAACTTTGATCAAAATCTCGAGTTCGAATTTTTTCCGAATGCATAACTTGCCTTATAGTACCTACGAGTATAAGTCGCAAGTTAAAATCAGCAAAGACTATCGTAGGGTTAAAAATGTTTTCCAAAAAACGGCGAGTAATGGTAAAACCATAATTTTTCGGAAATTACTTCTTTTTATTTTAAATTGACGAATAATTTTATAAATAAGAAATATATTTTTCAAAAAGACTATTCTGAACATATTATTTTGTTTGCATATATTATTTTTTTTAAATAATCAGATGGCGTTAATGTTCTAGAGACTTGAAGCCTTTTGTTGACCCAAAAACTTTGCAGAAAATCTTTACCTTTTTTAGTTTAGTGGTTTAGAAAGAACTTTGGAAAGTTGAAGAGGATTTAAAAGGAGGTTCCGATGCACAATGGTTTTGAATGTCTAAATACCATAATGGGAAGAAAGTATTGGATCGGCTAAGGCATTCCGCATTCGTGTAGTGCGGGTTAAGAAAGCATTTATGAATTTAACTAAGTTAACCTGAAGCGCGAGTATTACGGTTAAATTGTTTAAGGATTGCTCATGAATAGCTTCAGGGGGATTAGTTGCCCTTTAACGACTGAAGACAGCATTGAGTTTTTGAAGCATTAAATTCCACGCGGTTTATGGTTCTCCAATTGGAAATGGTACCGAGATTAGAATTTAATGAACTTATCATACACAATGCCGTATTAACTTCACATGTGAAGGACAAGTAGATGAATGTGGAAATGAATATGAGAGGCTGAAATAACTGTCGTGAACAAAATAATTAAATGGATAAGAAGTTTCATACAAAAGTTCATTGATAAATTTTAGGAGGAGAGTTGGCAACAAAACGAAGCCCTGTAGCACACTACCTTTTATTTTATGAATTATATCTAATGCAACGAAAGAGATTCGTCTATTCGAAATTCACGATTTGTCGATAAGATACTTTAATACTAAAACTCTGTCATATATATACTTTCGAAATATCAAGTGGAATAATCTCTTTTTTTATTTAAAATAATGGAAATATTTCATATAAACATAACGCGGTAAGTCCGAAATGTCTTAAAATGTTTGAAATCAAGAAATATTTCATAAAATTTCGAAACAAATTGTATGATAGGTCGGGAGAAAATTTAAATAAAATGCACGACTGGATCGCACGAACTTGCTCTTATGTAAAAGTACTTTGGAATTTAAGATACATTTTATAAATATAAAACATGGATTTAATGTGAGATAATAATGTTCAAATGCATAAAATTGCCGTCTGGTTTCTGGAAAAGTATGAATTTATGCAAATAAACCTTAAAAAATCATTTTATTATTAAATACATTTTTTATATAAGAAATATCTCTAAAATTTTTCAAGAAAATAATGTGGGATGCGAATTTTAAGTATTTAATAATATTGGTTTAAGGAAATAATTTTAAAAAATAATCGTTCATAGGTTTTGAAGATATTGATTTAATTTTTTTTTTTAACCCAATAAATATTTTTTAGAATATTTTAATATACAATATTATTTTAAACTTAAGGTGACTCCTGCTAAAAATTTTGGGTTAAAATCCTTAGAGCCGTTAATGAGAAAGTCGAAAATCAAAAAAACCGGTCTATGGCAGGTACCCCTAATAACATTTTGCCCCAAAATTTTTGTTGACCAAAATGTAGTCCATGTCCATAATATCACAACTAATTTTTTTTTATCAAAATCGTTAGAGCCGTTTTCGAGATAAATAAGATTTTGCATTACGGCTGTATGGAGGGTACCCTTAGTTTTGGAGCTAAAAAAAAAATTTTAATTTCTCCTCTAGGGAATCACCGAAGACCCTTAACTACCGAGATTGAAAGAAATAGGTCCAGTGGTTTAGGCTGTAGTGAGAGGTACAGACATACAGACACACTGAAACATGTTTTTTGTGTACTAAATTTTCCTTAAAATTTTTATAAAAAAAATTGATATGCAAATTGTTAGTATTTAATAAAATACATTTTAAAACGTAATTTAAAAATTTTATCGTGTATCGGTTTTCAAGATATTGAATTTTCAAAAAAAAAATTGTATTATTTTTTTAAAAATCCAAAAACTACTTTTTCGAAAAAATTTTTAGTTTATATTTTTTCAAATGCAAAGCAGCTCCTGCATAAAAATTTTGGTTAAAATCGTTAGAGCCGTTGGTGAGAAATTCGAAAATCAAAAAAAACGGGTCTATGGCAGGTACCCCTAATAACATTTCACCCCAAATTTTTTTTTCACCAAAATATAGTCCATGACCATAATATCACACTTAATTTTTTTTATCAAAATCGTTAGAGCCGTTTTCGAGATAAAAAAGATTTTGCATTACGGGTGTATGGGGGGTACCCTTAGCTTTGGAGCTAAAAAAAAATTTCAATTTTTCCTCTAGGGAATCACCGAAGACTCTTAACTACCGAGATTGAAAGAAATAGGTCCAGTGGTTTAGGCTGTAGTGAGAGGTACAGACATACAGACACACTGAAACATGTTTTTTGTGTACTAAATATTCCTTAAAATTTTTATAAAAAAAATTGATATGCAAATTGTTAGTATGTATTTCATAAAATACATTTTAAAACGTAATTTAAAAATTTAATCGTGTATCGGTTTTCAAGATATTGAATTTTCAAAAAAAAAATTGTATTATTTTTTTAAAAATCCAAAAAATCGACCGAGCCATTTAGGCTGCAGTCGATTAGACAAAATTGCCAAAGCCAATTTTTACCTCTTTCCCATCATCGTAATGTCCAGATTGATCAAAATCTCGAGGTCGAGTTTTTTGTGAATTATTAGTACTAATGTACTAGTATATGACGCAAGTAAAACTGCAAAAAGAAAGTGGGCGTGAGAAAAAACACAGTATTGCCGAAGTGCTAAAAAGAACATTACTTATAATGTTTTCTTAGAACGCATATTATCTAAAAGTAGACATGTCCTCTTTTCAACGTCGGCGTCGTGGCGGTCATCTTTCGAGTGGTTCTGTTTTTGTGCATAAGAGTTTTAGTTTTCTCACATAGAAAGAAACTACAATTTTTAGAACCCCGGAATGCATAGAGGAACGAAGTAAATCAAAATTTGATATTGCCAAGCAGCTTTTGAGCGATATTGTTCAATAGGTACAAGCTTTTTTCTGAAATCTCTTTCCACAACCTTCATATGCTAAATTAATAAAATGATTTTTTTTTAGTTTAAAAATGAATACACTGTCAAAGTGAGATCACTTTTATGAATTACTTTTATAATTTAATGAATTAATAGTAATATTAGTCAAGCTTATTATTTAAAACGCTATAAAACACAACATTATCTATTCTGAAATTAATTATCAAAAATTAAACCACTTAATAAATTTCTTGTCACGCCAAAAAAATGTTGCTAGTTACTTGTTATTGACCAAAGTTTATGAACAAAATATAAAAATTCAAAGTAGCTGATTAAATAGAAGATGGACACTAAATTAACATAATTTATTACCATGTTGCTGTCAAAAAAAAATAAAAAATCACTACATTCTTAACAAATTTGAAAATACAATATGTATACACATTCTAGAAATAAACTCGTAATTTTAAGAATACGAAAATAATAAATTCTTGTATTTCCTAATACGCCACACTAACTCAAAGTTAGCGTTATTTTTCTTTTGTAAACATTAAAAAATAAATTTCAAATTATTATACGTTGAGTAATAATTCCATTATTTAGGTGTTTCTAAAAATAACTAACCTAATCAATAAGACCATGGGATTAACACGTTGACATTTTAGTTTTTTTTTTCTTTGACAAAAAATAAAAAACAGCAGATTTTCATGTGTGATCAAATAAATTCACATAAGCAAAACACCACAAACTGACTATAGCTACGCGTATATTCCTTGCATCAATTCGAAATTGACTTTGATAAATGACAGCTCATGCATTTTAGTTTTCCTCACACACATCCAGGATGACAAAATTTGTGTTATAAGTTGGGAAACTTGAAAAGAAACTATATGTCATTGCGTCGACAGCCAATGGATTCATCGTAGGCGTCGATAAAATAGTTTATTACTTTTTGTGGTACTTTTATTTTTTTTTACACATTCCAAACACTCAATAACTACGGACACTTTTATGGTGGGACAGTATTGTAAGATGAATGCTTGGTATTTTTTCAGACTTAGTCACATTATTGCATGAAAAATCTACATACTTGTATGTTTGAGAATTTTCAGAAGTTGAAAATGTACACAAGGAATGTTAGTTTTAAATTTCGTAACTCAAAGATTAAGCAGTTTAAAGTCTGGCAAAACCTTTCATTGTTATGTTAACTTTCGGTTTAACAAAAAAGTATGTCATAGACCAAGAGCCCCAGTAGATTTTGGGCGGTAAAGGATATCAAAATGTATTGCAAATGGTTCAGTAGTTCAAGAGTAAGCTCTTAAGATACGAAGGCAAAGTCGGGACCTCCAGAAGTCTTCGAATTCATGAGTGTGATGCAAAACCTCTGTCACACATTGAAATTGTTACGAATGGCAACACTGCCCTTCGAGTCTCTACCATCAATACATCTTACCATCTTACCATCAATACATACATATAAATAAACTCTGTATTATACATAAGAATGTAATGTAGTTTTAGTCTTGATCGGTCTCTCGACCGTGATAGATATGTTCTTTACTACGAGTAAAACGGAGAAATAAAAGTGGGTTTTTTTATATAATTTTTCCCACAGCAAAAATTTCGCACTGTTTTTATTTAATTGTAGTTGGAACATTATGGTCCTTCGAGTCGCGATATTTAAAAAAAAAAAAAAAAGAAAAAAATCGGTTCGGGAGAATGTGATTTGTGAAATAGTGAAAAATCCACCAAAGCAGCAGG
Source organism: Philhelius festivus (assembly GCA_963931855.1). NCBI lineage: Eukaryota > Metazoa > Arthropoda > Insecta > Diptera > Syrphidae > Philhelius > Philhelius festivus. Next base: position 209,760,368 of record OZ007556.1, read on the forward strand.
AGGCCGCCAACAAACACAAACACAAGGATGATGTGTCACTGTGTGGAGCAAGGATGGACAAATAATGGAGTAACAGTAAGGTTTGGTTGGAAGCAGATTTGCAACACAAGGATGTGTGCAATTCGCTTACACACCAAAAACATTTGACAAATAATTAATAATCTTTCTTGGTGATTTACAATCACTTTTTTCAGCTTAAATTTTTGGTGCTTTACAACCACCGCCATTAGGTAGGTCGTATTTGGTTTTTTTTGCGTTCGTATGGTGCCTTACAACCACCACATTAGGTCGTAGTTCTTTTTTTTGCGTCTTATTTGGTGCCTTACAACCACCAAAACATTTTTTTTTGCGTCTTATTTGGTGCCTTACAACCACCAAAACATTTTTTTTTGCGTCTTATTTGGTGCCTTACAACCACCAAAACACATTTTTTTTTGCGTCTTATTTGGTGCCTTACAACCACCAAAACATTTTTTTTTTTTTGCGTCTTATTTGGTGCCTTACAACCACCAACACAATTTTGTTTGCGTTTTTCACCTTTTCCAGGATTTAATAAAATTATAGTGACTTACAACCACTATTTTTTAGGAGATAAACACATTTTCGGGTGCCTTACAACCACCTATGTTAAGGATTATATTATATCCAAATGATATTAAACGCCAGGTCGTATTTTATCGGATATATCGGATAAAGAAAATGCATGTAGGAACATGCATTGGACAAATTCTGGAAGTATTGTGCTGAATCAAAATTCACACAATCAAGACAAAACTATACACGTAGGAACACGTATAGAACTCTATACATACAATTTAAAAATGTGCGCTGAATATCGCATTTATTAAGCAAACAATAATATGTGCAGGAGCATACAAACATGCGCAACTTATTTAGAGACAAGAATAATCTCTTTCTCTTTTCTCTACACATCAAATACAATATGGAAATTGTCTCGCCAACCCAACCAGCAACCAACCCTATATACTCACTTAAAGTATTTAACTGCACACACCCAAACATCTCTCTGCTTACAGGAGTAAGAAATTGGAATAGAGCAGCCACGCAGATGCCTGCTTCTGCTTTACTGCTTTAGTTTGAAGAACATTTTTAAACAGTGCGGTTGTTCATTCGGAAGATTGACAAAAATTAAAAATCAGATTAAATAAAAACAAAAAAAGGAAAATAATAACAACAAAAAGGAAAATAAACAAAAAAAGGAAAATAAACAAATAAAGGAAAATAATAATGAAAAAAGGAATTTCCAAAAAAGGTATTTAAAATATAAAATAAGTGAATAAAGAATACGGTTGACCACATCAAGATTAATTTGTGCGGGTTTTTTATTTGTACTTTTTGTGTGTGCTAGGCAGACGTAGAACGTAGAAGCAGATGTGTTATTTTTTTTTTTGGTGAAATAGGGGTTATTTTTCTCTGCTTGTGCGTTGGTTCTTTTTTTTTGGTCTCGTGCGTGTTATAAAATCGCCAGGATGGTGCGGCGGCGCGACGATAAAAAATTAGTGAGGAAATTGATAAATATAGGAGTATTTAATTTATTTTTGTGAAATAGGAGATTTCTAATAATCCAGTAGGGTTATTCATAATGTTTCTAGGAAGAAAAATAAAAAAAGGTGCATGCACATATATGCATTGAAAGTTTATAAATATTTATTAAACATTCTCTTGAGGACTCGAGAATTTATTATTTCAGGAGAAAAAATAGGAGTTATGGAAAGCAATTAGTCTGGTGATCAGGAGAAATAAGCTAGCTAAAATTGGAGGGAGTGTTTCGCGTGAGCACATAGATGCGTAGACCGCAAGCACATTATATATAAAAAAGGAATATATATATTAACAATTACTCTTGAGGACTCGAGAAATAATTCTAGGAAGAATGGAATGAGCGTTAAGTGCGAGCACAGTAGATGCCTTGACCACAACGCATTATTATTTTGTTATTAAACAATTACCCAGGAGGATCTGTGGATATTTCTAGGAAGAAAGAATGTAGGAAAGGAAAAATATTTTAGTAAGGGAATTACAAAGTATTATTCTCAAAAGGATTTGGGAATATTTTTTGATTCTCTCAAAAGGATTTCAGAATTATTAGAATTTTTTATATTTCTCTCAAAAGGATTTGAGAATTATTTATATTGTTCTCAAAAGGATTTGAGAATCATTAGGATTTTTATTATTCTCAAAAGGATTTGGGAATAGTTTTGATTTTTCTCAAAAGGATTTGAGAATTATTCTGATTTTTATATTTTTCTCAAAAGGATTTGAGAATTATTCGGATTTTTATATTTCTCTCAAAAGGATTTGAGAATTATTTGGATTTTTATATTGTTCTCAAAAGGATTTGAGAATCATTAGGATTTTTATTATTCTCAAAAGGATTTGGGAATAGTTTTGATTTTTCTCAAAAGGATTTGAGAATTATTCGGATTTTTATATTTTTCTCAAAAGGATTTGAGAATTATTCGGATTTTTTATATTTCTCTCAAAAGGATTTGAGAATTATTAGGATTTTTATATTATTCTCAAAAGGATTTGGGCATAGTTTTGATTTTCTCAAAAGGATTTGAGAATTATTCGGATTTTTTATATTTCTCTCAAAAGGATTTGAGAATTATTAGGATTTTTATATTATTCTCAAAAGGATTTGGGCATAGTTTTTGATTTTATCACAAAAGGATTTGAAAAATATTGGAATTTATTCTGTTCTCAAAGGATTTGTGAATAGTTTTTGATTTTTATCAATAGGATTTGAAAATTAATTGGATTCATTATGTTCTCAAAAGGATTTGCGAACAAAAACTAATTTTCTTAAAGGGATTTGAGAATGATTTAGATATTTTGAAGGGATTTGAAAAGGATTTTAAATTGTTGATATTTAATTTCAAAAGGATTTGAGAACGTACAAATTTGGGAAATTTACTTGGAAAGAGAAATTATTTTAGGGAGGAAGGAAATAATACGTTCGTTTGGTTCATATAGGAGTATCGATCACAACGTTATTGTCTTGATGTGGCATAGGAATGCTAAAAATATATTTTCTAATATTAGTCTACCAAAACACTAAACAAATATTTAATTTTCTCCCAAAAACAAAGCGGTCAAGCCAAAAAAGAAGTTAAGTCAGGAGACACAGGAGAGTCAGGAGACACAGGAGAGTCAGGAGACACAGGAGAGTCAGGAGACACAGGAGAGTCAGGAGACACAGGAGAGTCAGGAGACACAGGAGAGTCAGGAGACACAGGAGAGTCAGGAGACACAGGAGAGTCAGGAGACACAGGAGAGTCAGGAGACACAGGAGAGTCAGGAGACACAGGAGAGTCAGGAGACACAAGAGACACAGGAGCCAGCACAGGATGTGCAAGATAAAGCGTTCATGTCGTTTAGGAGAGCGATTACTAGGAGTACAATTTTCGCCAGGTCACAGGAAGTGAATAAATTATCTCGTGAAGGATTGTTGTTGAGAGCTGATCGCATCCTCCAGTTATGGGATAAGGCGAATGAGCGATACCTGGAGTTGTTGGAAAAAATTAACGAGGAAGCATTAACATGTCTGGAGACAGAAATGGAGGCCACGGAGGTGGAATACTTCGAGGCGGCGGAAGTAATGAGGAAACTGCTCAAACAAGAAGAGAAAGAACAAAAAGCGAGCGAGGCACGTTCTGCAAATGAAGAGGAACTTCAATTAAGGAAAATCAGGAGCAGTCAAGCCTGTCCAGGAGGACATTCGTAGGAGCGAAACAGTGGCAATCCGTACGGACAAGGAAAAGGGTACTACTACCTATACCCGAGGTCCATGCGAAGCATGTGGAAAGGATTCTCACGCATTATATCACTGTCCGGAATTTTGTACACTAAGTTTGCTGGCACGGAAGGATTTCGTTAATCGGAGGAAAATATGTCAAAACTGCCTTAGGAAAGGACACAGGAAGGAGGTATGCTCAGCAATTAAATGCAGAGATCCAAAATGCCGGGAGGACCCGGCCCATAACAGCATGCTCTGTCCAGTCAAACAGGGTTTGAAAAATATACTGACTTTGCGCGCAGAGAGCTGCAGGAGGGATAACCAGCTAGGCGAAAAGAAAGCCTGACTGGAGGAGAATCCAGCCAAAAGGAGGAGGCTGGAAAATAATAAAACTACCGTAAATAAAGGTAAATCAATAAAAATAAGAAAAAATCAAGGAAAATAAATAATAACTAAAATTATTTTTATGAGCACTGTACAATACGCCTTTTAATTTTTGTTGTTCTTTAATATTTTTTCCTATAGGTAGGCAACTTAGTCTTATGCCGACTGTCATGGTAAGCTTAGAGAATGAAGGGATTAGGTTAGGGCCGATAAGAGGTTTCCTGGATACAGGCTCACAGCCAAATGTAATTAGTTATAAATTAGTACAGGAGTACAAGCTTTCAGCATTGACCACTTGCAGGAAGGCAGTGGGTATCAATGGTGTACCTTTTAAAATTTCTAATAAAGTAAAAATTAAGATATTTCCATGGGTTGATTCTGAAGCACAGGAGTGCATGGAGGAAATTTTTTGGGTTTTACCAAAAGAAAGTAATTGGGAACCAATAATTCCAACCGTTGTTCTGAATCCCAAGTTGATTCACAAACCAACAGATATACCCTGGGCGGACCCAGAATATTGGAGACCAAATCCAATTCACTTAATTTTTGGTGTTGGCTTTTTCGCAAAAGTAGTCACATCAGTTATACAAAGAAATTTAAGCGGGATCACATTAATGGAAACTCAGGTAGGGATTATAATATTTGGAACACAAACTGAAAATATGGACGAGTTGACAGGACAGTCAATTTCGTGCATTCAATACAATAAAGAGGATCAGTTAGATAAATTATTAGAGCGACTTTGGCAACAAGACCAAGTCAGTTCATGCTCTAGGTATACGGAGGAGGAAATGTTAGTGGAAAAACATTTTATGGAAACATATAATCGGGATGAATCAGGAAGATTCATAGTAAAAATTCCGTTAAAAAAGGAGATTAAAGAGCTAGGAAGTTCAAGGGAAATTGCTTTAAGACGTTTTTTATATTTAGAAAAGCGTTTTACAAAAAATCAGGAGATTAGGAAAATTTATGTGGAGAAAATGAGAGATGAGATACAATTAGGTCATCTCGTTTTAGCCACGGAAAGGCCAAGGATAGGAGAAATGGTGTACTACATACCACATCATTGCATTCCGAAGGATAATCGGATCGTTTTCGACGCAAGTTGCAAAACAGACAAAGGATTGTCACTTAATGACATTCAGATGTTAGGACCAAAATTGCAAAAGGATTTGCACGAAACTATCATGCGTTTTCGGAGACATAAAATAGCAATATATGCAGATATTAGGAAAATGTTCAATCAAGTGAAGCTTGATAAAGAACAGTGGAATTTACAAAGGATATTTTGGAGGGAGGACCCTAACCAAAGATTGCAGGAGTATTGGCTAACTGTAATAACATTTGGATTGACGGCATCACCATTTGTAGCAGTTCGGTCAGTTATTGAAGCTGCCAGGAAGGCAAAAGGAGAATTACCATTCGCTGCCAAGGCGATAGAAGAGGACTTCTACATGGATGATTGTGTGACAGGATCTCACACCGAAAAATCTGCTATCAAATTAGCAAAAGAAATTGATATCATTTTAAAAGGAGCTTATTTCGAATTACGAAAGTGGAAATCAAACAGCCAGGCGGTTGTAAGAGCTATGGATTCGGAATCTGAAAAAACTTTGTTGTTTTCGGAGGGGGAAGGTACAACCATTTTAGGACTTAAATGGTTGATAGAGGAAGACAAATTCACTTTTATGGTAAGGAACCCTAAATTTGATGGAGTCATAACTAAAAGGAAAATAGTAAGCCATGTGGCACAACTATACGATCCAAATGGATTTATATCTCCAGTTACAATAATTGGTAAGATTTTAATTCAGGAATTATGGAAATTAAAGATCGATTGGGATGAAAGACCACCGATTGACTTGGAGAATAGGTGGATCGAATTTTGGAACTCGATTATTTATTTGGAACATTTCCAAATAGACAGGTGGATAGGGACAGGTAAAAATCCAAATATACAAATTCATGGGTTCTCAGATAGCAGCGAGTCCGCATTAGGAGCGGTGGTATATATTAGAGTAGAACATGATAATGGTATGGTAACAAGTAAACTACTGACATCAAAAACCCGAGTAGCACCATTGAAGATGGTTACCATTCCGCGTTTAGAATTATCAGCAGCAGAGTTACTTTCAAGAATGGTAAAGATGGTTAGGGAATCAATGGAATGGCCAACAGCAGAATATGTGCTTTGGATTGATTCTAGTCCGGCATATTATTGGATACAAAAGGAAACATGGGATTTAAGAACATATGTTGCAAACAGAGTTGCATCGATACAATCAAATACAGATGTTAGATGCTGGCGTCATATAGATGGCAAGGAGAATCCAGCTGATTTACTGACAAGAGGAATGTTACCTAAAGACTTAGTGAATAACAAGCTATGGATTTATGGTCCTAGTTGGATAACTACGGAGCAAACAAGTTGGCCAAGGAGTAAAATAATGGAGGGAATAAACCAAGAGGTAAATAATGAAATGAAAATATATTCTATTTCATATTTTAAGGAGATTATACACATAAGGCTTAGAGGAACTAAGTCATGCGTGTCGTTATTGGAATATACAAATAAACTGGAACGAATAATTAATATTATTAGCTATGCCAGGAGGTTTATAGAAAATTGGATAAACTGGAGAAAAGAACTCAAAGGAAAAACTAAAGATATAAAACGTAGATCAAAAAGAAGGAAAGTGCATCAGGAAGTTGCACTTCCTACTTGGGAAGAAAAAGCTTTAGCTATGGAATATCTGATAAGGAAAAATCAGCAGGAATATTATAACAAGGAGATTACAGCATTGCATGCTGGGAAGCATTTACCGGACAGGAGTCCAATAGAAGGATTAAAACCGATCAAGGATGATCACGGATTGCTGAGGGTTGGTGGCAGACTAGGAAGGTCGGAAATCGATTATGAAATGAAACATCCAGTGATTATTGCTAACGGTTCAAGGATGGCCGAATTGGTAATGATTTATGCTCATCAGGAGACGAAGCATGGAGGCATCCAAGTAATGATGCAATTTATAAGACAAATGTATTGGATACCAAAATTACGGAATGGATTACGGAGTATCATACACAAATGTGTAATGTGCGTTCGTTTAAATGCTCGAATGGAGGGGCAATTGATGGCGGAATTACCATCAGAAAGAGTTCAGGTTGGGAAACCATTTTTAGCTACAGGAGTAGATTACGCTGGCCCTTTTGAATTGAAAGTGGCAGGCGGAATAGGAAGGAAAAATAGGAGAAAATGTTGGGTGGCAATATTTGTATGTCTTAGAACCAGGGCGGTTCATATTGAGATAGTTTCAGATTTGTCGTCAATGGCCTTCATTGCTTCTTTTGAACGGTTCATTGCTAGGAGAGGGAGATGTGAAAGGATGTTTAGCGACAACGGAACAGCTTTCGTTGGCGCTTCTAAGGAATTAATCAAAGCTTTAAAAGTATTTTCAGATAAAGATATGCGGGAGCATCTTCATCAAAAGGGTACTAACTGGCATTTCATGACACCAGCAGCACCTCACCAAGGAGGAATATATGAGGCTGCGGTGAAATCCATGAAGTTTCATTTAAGACGGATTGTTGGGCAAAGGACATTGCCATATGAGGAGTTTGGAACTTTACTCACACAGATTGAAGCCATTCTCAATTCGAGACCCCTTCACCCTTTGAGTGACGATCCTATGGATATCCAGGCGTTGACGCCGGGACATTTTCTGGTAGGTGAACCATTAATTTTACCTCTTCCTTTCAGATTAGATGAAAGAAAAGACCTAGCGGGAGCTAAACAATGGAAAGAGAGACAGCAAATGATCAAACATTTCTGGTCTCGCTGGCAGTCAGAATATTTGACAACTCTGCAGGAGCGGAAAAAATGGAGAAAGGAGAAGGAGAATTTGAAAGTTGGGCAATTGGTGGTTCTCAGGAGTGAAAACTTTCCACCAGCCAGCTGGGCGTTGGGCAGAATCTGTGAACTACTCCACAGTCCAGATGGCCTCGTCCGAAACGTCATCGTCCAAACAGCTACCAATCAGTTGAAGCGACCGGTGCAAAAGTTATGCATCCTTCCAATCAGTCAGGAGACAGAGGAGTAAAAACGATGTTTTTAGCCGGGACTGTTACGAATGGCAACACTGCCCTTCGAGTCTCTACCATCAATACATCTTACCATCTTACCATCAATACATACATATAAATAAACTCTGTATTATACATAAGAATGTAATGTAGTTTTAGTCTTGATCGGTCTCTCGACCGTGATAGATATGTTCTTTACTACGAGTAAAACGGAGAAATAAAAGTGGGTTTTTTTATATAATTTTTCCCACAGAAAAATTTCGCACTGTTTTTATTTAATTGTAGTTGGAACAGAAATGTTACGAAATTGTTGACCAAACTTTGCTTTTAGGGAAGGACCAACTTTTTTTGTTTGATTCGTAGAGTGGGTCAGTGTGAGTATAAAACTGGTTTTTCTAAGTGCAACGTCTTACGAAGGTATATGAAGGTCCGGAAGTCTTACAAAAAAGCGTTTAATATTTTTTTTGAACCGAAATTAATTTTCTAAAATTTCGGTTAAGATGGATTTTACGGCAATTTTACTAAAATTCACGACTAGGTGGCACGCACTTACTCTAATGTACAATTACTTTGGAATTTAAAAATTGTATATATGTAAATATAAAACCATAAATGTAAATAGACAAAACTGTATAAAATTAGTTGTTTAAACTGCTAAAATATTTCTTAAAATAGTTTGAGTTCAAAAAAATATAATGTCGTCTGAGTTCTTGAAAATTATGAATTTATGCAAATAAAATTAAAAAAAATCGTTTTATTAATAAGTTTAATTCTTATATGCGAAATATTTTTGAAATTTTTTTTTGAATGTCAATTTGGTCTGTCAATTTCAAGTATTTAATAATATACATTTAAGAGGAAACAATTTCAAAAAAGTCTCATTTACTCGTTTTGAAGATAATGAATTTTAAAAGAAGATTTTAATATTTTTTTTAAATCGAAACGATATTTTTATACAAAATTATTTAAATTTAAAGAAAAAAAAAAAACAAACAGTTTGATCAAAATCGGTACAGCCATTAATGATAAAGTCGAGAATCTATAAAGATGTTCTACGCCAGGTACCATTAGTAACATTTTTTTCTTAAAATTTGTTGACCAAAATGTAAACCATGCCTTCAATAGTAGACATAATTTTTTGTGAAAATCGTTAGAGCTATTTAGGAGATGTATAGTGACGAACAAAAGTGGTCAAATGATTTCGCTTTTTTGAAAAATTGATTTAAGTAAGGATTTTTTTAATAGAATTAAAATCTTTTTTATTTTTTTTATTTTGTTTATTTAACTCACATTTATTATGCATAGTAAAATTTAAAAAAAATAATATATTATACAAAAAAAAAAAATAATAATAATTTTCTGGTTTGGCCCAATTATGCACGTTTTAGTTTCAAGAGATTTAACATCGTTTTTTCATTGAGAGATGTTCCTCTCTATTGTGCTTTGTTTGTTTTACTGTTATTCAACAAGTAACAGTTAAGATAATTTTATTTGTTGATTGTTTGTTGTGGGTAAATCGTTCATTTTAAAACGTGTAAAGCTGATTATTGTCAAAATGAAAAAAAAAATTTTTTAAATACCGTCGACCGCGCTATTTTTTTACTTAAAAAGTGGTGAATCATCGCGTGAAGTATCCAAAATTTTGAAAATTTCAAAAACTTCTGTGCTTAATATTAAAAAAACAAAAAACAAAAACATCGATGTCCCCAATGAAAAAAGGACGAAAACTACTTCTTTCTGATTTGGAAGCTAGAAAAATGGGAAGAAAGTTGAGAAGTTGTGGGTCCAAAACACTTAAGCAGGCAGCCCAAAACATGGACTGCACGCCGGGCACTCAAAAGTATTGGGTTAAACGGTAAAGAGAAACCGAAGAAGCCTCTGCTTTCAGCGGAAAAATATTAAAGCCAGGTTAGCATTTGCTAAAAAGCACAAACACCGGACCATAGACCAATTACATTGACCTTTTACTGCATCAACAGGCTTCAATGATTGTGAAATAACTTTTCAGCAGGACGGAGATCCAAAACAAACGTAAAAAATTGTCTCAGAATGGCTGATAAATCAACAGTTTACGACGATGACATGGCCAGCACAAAGCCATGACCTCAATCCAATTGAAAATTTATGGTCAATTGTGAAGCGACGGTTGGGGCAGCACAAAAATCACTCATCAAACACTCGGGACCTTTGGCAAAGAATGAAGCTGGAATGGGGCGTATTCCAGAGCAATTTCTCCATAATTTGGTGGAAAGTATGCCAAAGCATTGCTCTCAAGTAATTAAAAATAAAGGTTTATGAACTAAATACTAAAGAAAAAACATTGATTTTAAACGTGCATAATTGGACAAGTCTAGAAACTAATGGAATATTTTTTGTTTTGTATAAAATATATATTTTTTTTAAGTTATTATAAATAATAAAATTTAGTTAAATGAACAAAATGAAAAAAAAAAAAATAAAAAAAGATTTTAATTCTATTAAAAACTCTTCCTTTAAATCAATTTTTCAAGTAAGCGAAAACATTTGACCACTTTTGCTCGTCACTGTATAAAGTTTTTCAAAACGTCTGTTTAGCAGTTACTGTTAGTTTTAGAAGTTAATAAAATGCACGACTGGGTCGCAAGAACTTGCTTCTATGTAATCGACTAGGAATTTTAAAAACGAATGTTATCAGAGAAAACTGTTCATAAGGATAAAATATTTTATTAAATTCTTTTAGTAGTAAGAGATAAAAACAGAATGCTATGCAAATATGAATATATGCAAGACAAAAATTATAAGCCTTTGTAGTGGTTTCTTAAAAAAAAAATAAGCTTTTATATACCAAATTTTTAAAACATTTTTAAGAAAAAAATTTGGTACGTCAACTTAAAGTTATACTAATGTTCGAATAAAAATTTAATTTCTAAGCAAAAATATTGAACCGTTTTTTAGATATCGAATTTTCAAAAAAAAAAATGATCTTTTTTTCAAAAATATTTTTTTTTTAAGTTTTGAAATGCAATGTTTCTTAAACTTCTTAGAAGCATTTCTATAAGAAATTTCATTAAAATCCGTTATGTCGATAATGAGTAATTCAAAATTTAAAAAATGGTTCTATGGTAATTTAATTTTAATTTTGGTGGGGGCAAAACCCCCATTTATTCGACTTATAATTATAAGCTAATGCTTAATTTAACTTAAAAACTAAGAAACTTATAGCTCCGTTTTATGGTTAAGGGGGGGGTTGATTCAGGAGAAGGAATTTAAGGCAAGGGGTACTGAGGTTAAAGTCGAAGTTGCTAGTGTTTGAGTTAACATTCCGGAGCATACGAGAAACTAGTTCATTAGAGCCATAAGACGTGCGGTGAGTGGGTACATAAAAAAGAGGGGGATTACGTATATTTCGAGGGTTGGTGTTAAAGAAGATAGAGTTGTGAAGATTAATGCAGTGAACTGAACCTGTAAGTAGTCGATGAATGAAGAGGATTTCTTTTAGTGAATTTAGGTTGATTAGTTTAAGGCGGTCTTAATAGGGATGAAGGATCAAGGGATTATTCCAGGGAAGACCTCGAAGAGCAAAACGAAGGAATCTACATTGAATACTCTCGATTCTGGCGATGTGAATTTGTTGGTAAGGTGACCATACTTGACAGGCATATTCGAGCAGAGGACGAACAGAGGTTATATAGAGGGATCGGGTCACGTATGGGTTGGAAAATTACTTGGACCATTGTTTAACGAAGCCAAGAGCAGAATTGGCCTTACGAATTATATCGTCATAATGGGAGATGAAGTTAAGTTCCTGATCACATAATATACCAAGATCACGTATCGACTTGACGATAGATAGGGGCTGATCATGAAGAAGATTTGAAACGTTTTCGTGAGAAAGTGATTGAATGGTATTTGGCAATATTTAAAACTAAACTGTTTTTGAGACACCAAACTGAAAAATTATAGAGATCGAGTTGAATGAGAGTAGAGTCCTGTGTAAAAGAAATGGTCTTGAAGAATTTGGTATCGTCGGCGTAGACCATTTCCATATCGTTAATAGCAAAAACAAAAAGGAGATGGCCTAAGTGGCTGCCTTGAGGGACTCCGGACGTTGCTAAGAAAGGGCAAGAGGATGTAGATCTAAAACGAACACAGTAGTAACGGTTTTTCAGATAAGAAAAAATCCAACTCAATAGAAAGGGTTCAAAACCGAAGGTGGATAGTTTGAAAAGTATAAGGCTTTACTAAATCGGTGGATATAACATCGACTTCCTTGCCATGCTCTAAGGCCGAAAGGACGAAAGACACAAATTCAACAAGATTAGTGGTTGTTGATCAACACTTGAGAAAGCCATGTTGTATAGGGGAAATGAGAGACTTACATTGAAAGCTCAAAAATTCATACAGTATGCTTTCGAAGAGTTTGAGTATACATTACAGTTTGGCAATAGGTCGATAATAATTGTTAACATCACAAGGTACAAGGTGTAATTCAATTTTTTTTTATTAAATTTAAGATCATAAAAATTAATTGAATGAAAACAATTTTATCAAAATTCTAGGCGCCGCCCGTATTCGAGAAAAATACGATTTTTGAAAACCATTTTTAACATTGGTGGGTGCCTTTATTTTTCAGTAAAAATATTTTTTTTCTCACATCTTGTAGATTATATTAAGAAGCTTTTATTTATCAAGTTTGAAAATAATCTATCGCGGGGATTTCGAAATATTGAGTTTTGAAAAAACAAATCGATTTTTTTTTAAATTCAAAATTTTATTTTTTGGAAAATTTGAACACTTATTACTATTTAAATTTTTGGGGAGCTTTAGCAAAAAAAAAATGACCAAAATCGGTGCAATCGTTTTTTAGAAAATCAAAAACAAACAAAAAATGGGGGGTACCCTCAATAAACATTTTTCGGAAATTTTTTTCAACTTTTAACTAAATAAATTTTTTTGTATTTCTATTTTTTAAATCTGTCGAACAGTTTTTGAGAAAAAAAAATATTTATAAAATTTCGAAAAAAATCGTATGGCAGGTACCGTTATTTTTGGAAAAAATTAAAAATGATATCTACAAAGTTTAAAGAAAATCGGCCGAGGCGTTAAGGCTGAAGTCGAACAGACAGACAGACAGTTTAGTCTTCGCTATCATCGTAATGTCAACTTTTATCAAAATCTCGAGTTCGATTTTTTTTACGAATGCATAAATTACCTTATAGTACCTTTAAGTCGCAAAAAAAACTAACATTGCAGAAAGGCAGATTGTACAGTTCTCTAAAAAAAAATTTCAAATAAAACGAGATATAGTACGTTAGGGGCTTAAAGGATGAAAGTGTAAATTTTAATTCCAACATTTCATTGCAAACATTAGCAAAAATTCTAGTTAATTTTTTTAATAAAAACTCTGAGGAGAATATGTCTCAGAAAACCGCTGTTTTATGAAAAGGAATTTTCTGCGAATTCTGTAAAATCAATGAAATAAAAGGAATTTTTTCTTTCGCCGCGATGAATTATTTGTCCCAAATACTTTTTGTTTTCGATTTTCATTTGCACATAAAAGTTAAAATATTACAGAATATGTCAGAAATAATGTCGAAAATAATGTGCCGAACAATTGTTTTCTAAGCTGAATATGGACATATGTATAAGTGTTGTACAGTTGGAATCAAATTTGGATTATTTGAATGGCTCCCTTCGGAAAAAATACTTGCCAAATATTTGGCTTCGGTAAGGCTTGGAGGAAATTTTGTCCAGGAGCTAAAATTAAGAGCAATCTGCGTGCTAAGCTTAAAACTTGCATCTTTGTATTGTTCCTATGAGAAGCTTAAAACTTAAGATTTATAGGTCGAATCTTGTAAGCTTAACAACCGATAATTGTCAATTATCATTTGATGATTGATTAGTAATGAAATTCAATGTTTAACAACCAAAAATATAAAAGTGAATTTTGTACAAGAAAGTTTATAGATATCATAGAATTAGATTTTTAATAAATTTAGATTTGAAAATACCAAAATTTATTATTTAATATTTGATCAATTGATAATTGACAATTGACAATCGTAATAGGAGTTTGTCTCATTAAAAGTTAAATTTCGGTGTAAAAATTACTGTGTGTGGTTGTGTTTTCTCGAGCAGCGATGGAGTTTCTTTTGCAATTTAATTTCAAGAGCGTGTCCACCCGTACAAAAACGACCCTTTTTTGATACAAATATTTGCTCTGACACCCAATTGCTAGGAGGCCCAATTTTTTTTCTTATCACTAAATATTAAAATATTTAAGGCTGGAAAATAGAAACAGAACACGATGTGGCCAAAGGTCAAACAAAAAACGTACACAGCAAAACGATAGGCGATTTCTACAAAAATATATGAAATATTAATTAATGTAAGCTAATGTTTAAAAAAAAGCATGAACCATACAGATAACATTTATTCATCTAAAATCGTTTGAATGAATTCGAGCAGGCAGGGGAAAGGGGTTTGACAAATTAAAAAAAAGGTATTACATTTTGTTGTATTGTTTTTTTAAAAACCACTTACCTCCGTCCAAGTTGACTTCCCATTCGTCCATTATCACCATCACTTCCGGCTCCATTGACCGTTGCAATTCCAATATCCGCAGCACTCGCTTTGGCATCCATCACAATGCCATCGGTAAAGCGTCGCTTCTCGTCACGGAACAATCTTGGTGTCGGTCTTGGCGCCGCCACCGGAGGCAACTGTTGCATGTGTCCATTTGCCGTTGCCGCTGCCGGACGATAATGATGATGATTGCCACTAGCACCTGCTGCTGTTGCTTCTGCCGCATGCACATCACTCAGTTCATTATTACGATTACTGTCACGATAATTATTTAAACTACTATCTACACAACTACTAGGAAGATTCGGCTCGTTACAATGATGCGGATGATGATGGTCTGGATTATGTGGATCATGATGGTCGGGGTGATTGTGATCGAATTGCTGATAATGATTCAATTCACTAGCTAAATACGATGATGTGGTTAGAATATCGGGTTTCATTTGAAGGCGACTATTGTAGGCTTCACCGTTATCGTTGCTATAGTCTTTGTCGGAGCCGCCGCGGTATCGGTTGTCATCCTGATATGACAGCGGCCGATTACGATAACGGTTGACGTTTAAATTCTCCGACGAATTTAACTGACTAGATGATGTGGCGGAGGGCTCTCCGGACAAGTGATTTTCCTTGTAATGAAGTCTGTCGGTGGCATTGCTGTCAACCGACGAAGGAGCACTATCAATGCCAACTACGCCACCGTTGCTACTCATTGTCGGTTCCTGATCTAGTTCGATGCCTTTTTCTTTGCATATTATATCATAGAGGGCGCTGATCGGACGCGAATCACTACGAACTCTAACTACGCGCTTTTTATTGCTAAATCTACCGACGTTACTACTCCTACTTGCACTGGCAATTTCCGTGGCTGGATTAGGGCCTACCTCAGCAGGGTGGTTTAGGTTAGAGCAGGAAGAATGGTCATCTATTTTGCCAAAGATGGCAGATGACGATGAGGATCGGGTTAGAGGAAGATCACCTTTTGGCTTTGGTTGTTGTATTGGACTGTTACGAAATATGGTTCGCTTAGCTGCAATTGGCGGTGGCGCCACTGTTGCTGTTGGACTCTTCGGGAAGAACTTTTGACCGTTATTATCGCCAGTTATAAGTTTCGATGGTGTGGCATAGACACTGCGATAGTTTTCATTGATCGATGGTGATTCACTGTCGACGGCTAGTGATGGTGGAGATGTCTGAATGCGGAGGTATTCATCGGTATAATAAGCCGGTTCAGTTGTTATGCGTGAAAGATTTGACTTTTGACTGGAAGATGCTGTTGACGAATAGTTAGATGGGTATTGCGACTTTAGGCCAGAGTAGAGTCTCTGGTTTTGTTGTGATAGTTGCTGTTGGCAGCTCAAGTTGGCAGTGGTTGATGATGATAGGTTATTAGTAAAATCGACGCTCAACGGTTTGGATGCGACAGATTCTGTAATGAAAAATTAAAAAAAAAAGTTATAATAAATTATTTTTTTTTTTCGTTGATTGGTTTTTCTGAGAATAGAGTAAAAGTATTAATTGATTTGCAAAGTAGATTTTTTGGATTTTGAATTTAAAACAAAAGTCAGAAATTCAAGTATACAAAAATTTGCATGTGGAATTCATAATTCGAACTTCCATGGTTTCAGACCAAGGAATTTTTGAGGTGTTTTGAGATTTTTCAATAGAACATGTCAAAAATCACGTGAAATCATTAGTTCAGAAAACCAAATTGAAGTATCGATGATTTTTACATGGATGATTTGTTTCTGAAGTATTTAAATTTTTATTTAAAAAAAATCTGCTTATAGAAACAATTAATTGCAGTTTTTATAATTAAGATGGAATTTTCTAAAAAAAATCGATATAAGATGAACTGAGCTTAATAAAAGTTGTAAATTAACGAAGCTGTTACTAGTTGATGAGATCAAGTGAGACTTCGGGATTAACACCAATATTTGTGTCATTTAAATTTATTTAATTTACATCCAAGATTAATACCAACAAAAAACTCAAACTAATAAGCAAATGACAAATTTTTACAACCTATTTCAGCATTTTTTCTTGAAGTCTCTATACTTAATTATTTTTTATATTAAAGTTAACGCATTAAAGAATTAAATTTTACAAGTTCTATGAAAAAATTGTAAGTTAAATTCGAGTGAAATGGAAAAACTCATAGAAAAAATTGATGTTTGTAAATTTTACATTCCACTCAAGTACGAAACTAAATAAATTTGTAGGAAAAGCTCCTAACTTATTTCAGGCTATTTTAGGTTTTGAATTTTTTGATTTATTTACGAGTTTCTTTTCATTTTGCAGAAGTTGGGAAATAAAAAGAAATACATTCATTTTATACTAGGCCCTGCGGAATGTAAAGTTTACAAACATTAAGTTCATGTTTAAAAAACCATCATCAGTTTTTGATGCATCAGTATGAAAATGGATCGATGCATCTTCCAGGACTGTCAAGTCTTCTCAGATGAATCTGGAAGGAATGGCAGTTTTTATCGAACTGTAATTGTGGAATGGTGTATTTTTTGTTGGTCAGTATTAATCCGAATGAATTCAGAATTGTGGAGTGGCCAATTTCGTTAGTAGTCCACTGCGAAAAATCTGTAAGACTAATAGCTCTGCTTGCAGCCGTTTCTTTGCCGGAAATATTGAAAGGTGTACGATGGATGGAATGGAATGGAAAGTGTAACGGTAGGAGTCATGTGAAGTGCTTCACTAATATTTCTATAGGCTGAGCGTTCGACCTTGTTAAATTTTTCACAGTTTGCGGTTTTATTCAAAGTGACGCTTTGGTCTTTCTGAATCTTTCATTTAAGTTAGGTTTCCAGCTTGACTTTTTGTCTAAAATAAGACCCAGGTATTTCGCTTTGTTTAAAAAAGTGGTATACCTCTGACAGAATGAGGATCTGTATGAAGAATTTTGTATTTGATAGATCAGTCCACACCGATCTGCACAGTTTATCAACATATTTAAAACATTATGTAGGAGTTCTTTCAACGTTTAAGGATACTTTCCTGACACAGTTATATACCGGCATCCATAAAGGCGATCACCCTGTAGCTGCCCTTTCAGGGAGGTCAGCTGCTCATTTGTTACCAAGTCCCTTAGACTTGGTAATAGAGGTAGAACTTGATAATATAAATAGAACCTCTACTTCTACTGACAAATCTTCTAGCGAAAAAGGCGACCAACTATGAACTAATAAGCAAGCTGGTCAGCATTTGATTAATCAGTTCATCAAGTGAAGTATCAACATACATATTCGGAGAAAACAGTGCGGATGTGATTGCAAATTTTGCGACGTTTTAACAGTTTTAATCTAGCCAGACGACCATCGCATAACCTTTATGTTAGGAGGAGTTTACGATGGTTCGCACTAATGTTTGCAAAGCGGTATCTACCGATTTCCCTTTGCAATTGAGCCGTAGATAAAAGTCGCGTATCAATTCTTTTCTTAAAGCAGTATCAATCAATCTTTCAAATGTTTCTAGGAAGACTGATAATAGAATGAGATCTGGGCATTTACAAGCTTTGAGTATGAAAAGAACTGTACCTCATCTGCCTGATTTAAGTATGTGGACTTAACTCAAAACAACTATTGAAAAGTATCTCCAAGATTAGTAGAATGATTTCGATTATCATTTTTAGTTAGTCCAGCAGACTTGTATGGGTCGAAGCTGTTGATA
Organism: Philhelius festivus; assembly: GCA_963931855.1. Lineage (NCBI taxonomy): Eukaryota > Metazoa > Arthropoda > Insecta > Diptera > Syrphidae > Philhelius > Philhelius festivus. Next base: position 209,778,837 of record OZ007556.1, read on the forward strand.
GTCCATTCAATTTCTTGGTATCAGACCTTGTGGATAAGATACCTTAAGGACAGGTGAAATTTAAAAACTGGGAGCTACATATCTGCAAAGTGAGTATATAATATCAGTTGACGATTCTTCGCTAGAGTTGGTCCATGAGCCATCAGTGTTTTTCAAACAGCAGAACATAATTAGATTTGTTGAGAGTATTTTTCCTAATCTATAAACTTCGGTGATTTCTTCTATTTTGTCACAGAATATACTTCTAGAAAATTGGATTTCTGCAGTTCTTTGATCTAAGGTATACAAACAAAATTGTTGAACGAATTTTTCGTTCACAAAAGTTGTGAGGGCAACTGTCTATACTAAGTTTAATTATTTCTCCCCGTTTTTTATTCATTTTTGAATCCAATTAGCTGGTTAACCATTTTTATACAAAAAGAAAACCCAACCATTACAGTCCGTGGCGCCGCGGCGGTGGTTGGCAAAGCGACTCGCCATCCCTTACAAATCAACCTTTCCATCTCTTAGGTTCTGATCTAACATGGGGCATAAGAGAATGTTGTAACCCCTAACCTAAGAACTTGTAATTCTGGGCATAACCCTTTTGTAAACCTTGAACGATATCTTTCTATTTTATGCTTCCATATATTTTTTATATAGCAAAACTTTTTTAATTGATATGAATAAAGAAAAAAGAAAGTTTTTCTCATTTGTTTTCCTTTTTTTTTTTGTATGGTTTCTCTAGTTCCTTTGACGTAGTTTGGTCATTTGGCAAATAAGTCATGATGTATGGTGGCGGGTGGATTTTTTTAACCCCTTTTAACTATAAGGGTTAGCCTGGGTCAAAGACTTTAGCCATTTCTAACCCCGTCCTTAATCTTTTCCATTTCGAACTGTTGTTCACACTATATGGAAAGCTTTTTGTTTTGTTCTTTTTATAATTTGGAACGTGAATGGATTTGGAATTTGTATATACGAGCAACATTATTTTTTGATTTGATTGATGGAATGGGGTTTGTGGAAGGCATAATTGATTGTGAATGTATAATGTTTCTTAGTTAAGTAAGATTGTAAATTGGTTTATCGGGTTAGTAAGAGGATTCGTATAAAAACAAGTGGAATAAGTACAAAAAAAAAAAACATTCTCAATTAATTGGCAAACAAATAAGATTGAAATCGCAAAAATGTACCTTTGAACTTTCGACAGTGTTTGAGTTAGTAAAGTTAATTGTGCATCTGAAAAGATGTGAAAAGACTGAATATTTGAATGTTGAGAGCTCAGAATTTGCCGTAGTTTTTAACTTCACTAAGAAATAATGAACTAAGAAAAATGAAAAAAAAAAAAATTAGAAACTGATGAGAAGAATATCATAAGAAATTATTAATAACCACATAAATATTTCAGAATGATACCTAGGCTTCCCCATGCAATTGTATTAAACCACGCTACCGAGTTGTAATAGGCCCGAAGTTGTGTTGATTGGTTCCAAAATGTGATACCATTTTCTAGAGCTTGTGGTTAACTCAGCTAAGTTCAGACTGATTCCGAAAAAAAAAAAAACAAGTAAATCTCTAAGTAGGAAGGATAGTCTTCTTAATTTTTATCAAATTTATTTACATGTTTTTATTTTAAAAAAATGTTTTTTAAAATCTGAAAATTTCATCAAAAACTTATGATTTATAGCACCAGCGTTGCCGCAGTTCTTACTTAACTTATGCAATTTCTTAAAAATGTAACAAAAGCAGAAGAATTCAAACAAATTCAGTACGGTAAACATAATAGAACAGAAACTCCTAAAAAAGAATTTAACAAGATAGATAAGAGTAATATAGCAAGATTTCGACTCAATTATAATATCGACTGGAACAAAATCAATTTTAAATAAAATCAGGAATGAATATGGGTGGAAACATAGTTCAAGCTCAATTTAACCATCGATATGAACATAGTTTATATCGCATGATCGCAGCGGCCAATTGAAGAACAACTTCGAACTTAACATCGCTTTATAGCATGTGACGCCGGCGCCGCCATCTTGTTGGAAGAATTGACGATAACGGTGGCTCCTTCTTCATTTCGAAAGAAATAAGACGCGATGAGGCTACCAAGCGATAAGCTTCACTAAAAAGTCCATCTTTGTGGACTTATTGATACTTGGTCGAACCCTTGTTGATCGCGTTCGGTGCAATAAGGGCATTTGTGCTGAGCAAAAAAAATATGGTTTGCCCGAAAACATAATTTTTTGGTCAAAATCTGGATCTGCAGTCAAATTGGTCAGCTTTGATAGCTGCTAAAACATAAAAATTAGAGAAACCGTCTTTGCTGTCTGGTCACCGTATACAATAATACAAATAGTTTTACTGTACGTGTGCAGTGAGAAAATGCCCGGAAGCTAAATATATGTATGGATATGAATTGCTTAGAAATAGAAATGCTGGAAACTTATTCTCTGATCTTCTTTTTCGAAAAATGGAACATCAGTGAATGAAGAAAGTTTGACACAGTAAATCCGATTCGTTAGGGTCAGTGACTTTGACATAACCTTTCGTGTTTTGTTTCAAAATTCAACTTAACACAGAGAATATTGCCCATATTGCATCCATCATGAGAAAACAATCTTTCCTTCTAACTTGTACTTAGCTTTGAGGGTTGTATTTTAAATATCTCCTCCTTTAGTTTTGAAGAGGTGTTCTTCAACGATTTCCAAGCAGATTTGTTCGGCCCGTACTGAAAACAGGGTTTATCATTATCTCCCTTAAATGATCTATAATACGGTCGAAGCAAAGGGTCTATTTGTGATCTATTTGTGCATATCTGACCGAAAGATGGAACAAATATTTCAAAAGCATTTGAACAAATATTTCTAAAGCATTTGATAGAGTTTAGCACAAAAATCTTTCATCGAAAGTAAGTACATTTGGATTTGATGAATCTCTACTTCGATGGATTAGAAGTTATCTTTCATACCATTCAATACAAGTAGTTATTTTATGATTCAAAGATGACATCTACAAAATAATTCCTGGAGTGCCACATGGTTCTGTACTATCTCCAACTCTTTTCCTTATTTTCATTAATGATCCTTTTGCTTAAACTTCTAATCTTCTTCGCCTTGTAGTACGCGCTTGACGTACTTGGAAGTGCGTTGGACTTTCATGCAGATGGTCTTGAGTTCGATTCTCAGCAGCTGCAATAAAGTTTTTCCTAGTTGTAGGTACTACCTCTTTCGAGGAAATTTACAAATCCTATAAGAACATCACTTGTCATGAGAATTTTTGCTCATTATTTCAGAATCGGCAGAAAACTGTAGGGCCCACTCCATTCCTGGTAACACGAAAATAGGAATTGCTGAGAGTTGTAAGTCACTATTTCTTTTCAACTTCATTGTTTTGCTGATGACAGCGCTCTAAGTTTTTCATATTAATTTCCAGACTGACCTTCACTTTCTTCGGATGTAAAGTTTCAACATCAACATGCTAAGCTCATTAAATTCACAACATTGTATAATGGGAAATTTTTAACCGCGTGGTGTTTAATACCTTCAAAACCCAATGCTGCCTCCTGTCACTAAAGCGAAGCTTATTGCCTTTGCCTCTATCTATGAGTAGCACATGCATTCAAAAAGCCCCAAAAATTACATTTCTCGGTATGTGAAATCGCCAAAAATTCCGACAGATCGCATCCAAAAGAAAGCGTTAGCATTAGTGGAATAGTGGGTAATAGTTCTTTTAGTAAAACCTGGGAATATCTCGAACACTTTCGAAATGTTTCCTACCTATCCCTCTTGTATAGTGTTTTTTTACAATCAATGTGAAGTAGTTAGTTGCATGCCTCTCCTGAAAATATTTTCACGCACCATACGTCAAAACAGGAATGCTCATCAGTTTACCCTTGAGCCCATCTTCGGACGAACTGTAAAATTTAGGGATTCGTTCTTCAGTCGCACCACAAGTATGTGAAATACTTTACCAAACTCGATATTCAATCATTCAAAATCAATAATCATGGGTTTTTCCTCTTAAATACTCTATACTCTATAAACCTTTCCTAAATGCTCGCACTATGGTAAAACATTATAGATAAGGGTGGCCAAAACTCGTTAAAATTTCTTTAATACTAACAGTTGCTTGATTGGCTTATAACATCCCTATATGATTAGCCGAAAATTAAATAGGCGTTTGTTACATTTACAAACTGAACTGAGAAATTCGTGTCGCAAAGACCTTCCTTGAACAGACAGGCTCTTGCAGTAATCTGTAAGCTCGATGTCTCGGGAACGATTCTCAATTTATGTATGTCACCTTAAAAACATATTTTTTGTGGGTAGTTTCTTTGGCGAGGATGTGACAATTCGTCCAAGATTATCGTTGTCATGGAAAAGTGTTTCATATTTTACTCGTTCAGATTTGGAAGAAAAATGAGTTGTAGGGCACTAGGCCCTGTTTTTCTAAGAGTTGGCACGCAAAATTTTTTCAATATTTATTGTTACTGAATGAGGCAGTTCTTGTACTAAAATTGTTAAGCCTAAACTGTTGATTTTGCATTCTAACCCCCAGTTTCACAGTGGAAGTTTAAACTTGAGTTCAGCTGAACCTTGACTGGAGTTTAAATTTAAAGTTCAACTTGTCCGGTTTCACAGTCTAATCTGAACTTCAGCTCATTGAACGAAGTTTAAGTACCTAAATTGTTTTCTCTTTCTACGAGTATCTGAATCAAAGAAAAAACAATCAAGGAAAGTTTGCTTTGTTTCAGTTGTGACCTGTGACAGGAAAACAAATTAAAAAATGAAAATAAATTCTATTTTCAAATGTTTGAAGGGATTCTTGAACTGAGGTTTAAACGGCAGAATAGTATCGTTTAACTTAAACGAGAGAATGAACTCTGTTCAAGGTTTAAATGAAACTTTGAAAACAAAATTTGTTGTTGAACTGAAGTTTAAACCAAAAGTGGGGTTTAAACTCTCACTGTGAAACTGGGGGTAAAAGGCTCAAATTAAAAGGTTTTAAATAATCAGAAACTAACTGTTTCATCAGCAGTTCACTTTTTAAAACCATTTTCCCCCAAAATATTCACTTCAACCTTAAAGCAACCTACGAACTTTTTAATTAATTTCTGTCAGCATTCAACACGCACTGAACAAAAACAATTGCTATGCCACACCCAATTAGGCAATTTAACGACCTTTCTACTATGGAAATATTTGATTTGCAAGACCCTTTGGCGTATTTTAAATGAAAAGCAAAAATAAATCTCCCAGTCCACAACCCCTCCTAGAATAATTTTAATAAACATAAATGAAAAAAAAAAATACATACAGGTATTAAAATATCCACACAAATGGAAAAGCAAATAATTCCTCTTAATGAAAAGTGAATTCCTCTTTTTTTATGTCATGGCAAATATTTATACGAGAGTATGCATTCGTTATGCACTTATTTACATTTTAACTGCCTTTCTGGAGGTTAAATATAAAAACAAACAAATTTGCATTCAGACTTTGCGCGTGCTTTTAGAATTAGAATCAAACCAAAGTCAGCAGACATAATGAAAAAATCTGAAATGTATCTAAATGTTGTAGGTAGAGGTAGGAGACTGCTCGTAGAGTTTATCAATCTCAAATCATTATTATCTATTTGACAGACTTTGATTTAGACGCAGACACACAGGTATGCAATTTGATTGATAGGTTGTCAATAGCAATTTGCGTGAATTGTATTTTCAATTAGATAATTGTACCGAATTTCATCATCATCATCATCTACAATGCCTACATACATAATTTTGTATGTTACATTATTTGCAGTGCGAGACTATGCCAAAGCAATTAAGCCCACCACAAACTTAGATCCAGAGACATCTCACGGCAGTTTTCGTAAAACATCGCCAAAATGTCGCGCCGCACTTTATGAATTGGCAACAGAGAAGACCAATGACGAACCCACAACATTAATTTAAAACTCATTTTAATTGATTTCAAATTGAGGAGCAATTAGTTTGTAATTGAGTCAAGATCCTCACATAAAAGTTACTCACTGAATTATGGTTTCGTACACTGAAAGTAAAAATAGTGGCACATAATTGTAAGGACTTTTTAATGTATCGTTAAAATTTAAATTCACCTCTAGACTGCAGGTATTTGCTCTTGAGGTAGAAGTCACCTTAAGTTTTTAAGACTTAACACAGAGTGCGTTTTATGTTCTAGGTTGTTATTTGGCTGCAATTTTTGAGTGAATGAAATTTGGCAGTTGGTTTTTGACAGTCGTAGAGAGTGGTCGATAACAATTTATTATGGAAGATCTAACTCAACACTTGCAAGGAAATTACCATCACGGTCACCGAGATTGATCAAGTTTTACAGCTTGCTATAGACAACCGCCATTTTTGGCAAAAAACATAGGAGCGACGAAGCTCATTTTCACTTATCTTGCTTAGTTAATAAACAGAAAACCCGCTATTGGGGAACTGAAAACCCTAGTTTGGTATACTAAATTTTTTTGAGGATGCAATAGGCAATGCTGTTACAGTTACTGATGACCGCTATCGAGACATGTTGGAATAATTTCTTCTGCCCGAATTGGATCAATTAGGCCTAAAGAACATGTGGTTCTAACAAGATGGTGCCACATAATACATACATAGCTCGTGCTACTCGTACGATGCGAATTTTTTTTTTTCAGAGCGGAAAAAAGTCCAAAAGTAGTGATATTGACTGGCCCTCACGATCTCTTGAATTAAGGCCTCCCGATTTCTTTCTAGGGTGGTACTTTGAGGAAAAAGCTTACATTAACAAAACCAACCACAACCTCGATGCTCAAAAACAATATTAGAAACGAAGCTGATGAATTTACAACATAAGTCTGCGAAATTGTTATGTGCTTAAAAGAGCTCGCCGAATGCAGCTTCAGATCTATTGATACATTAAGAGATTCTTTCTTGAGTCGCACTTCACGAATGTGAAGTGTTTTACATGGCCCAATGTGCATTGGGATCTTCTCTTCAATTCAATATGGAAATAGGTCTAACGCTCGCACTGTGTTTAATCTTTTTAAGGAAAGTTAAAACCTCTTAGAGCAGCATTATTAAAAAAAATGCACGATTGGGCAAACTTGTGCTCATAGGTTTAAGAGACTTACAACTACAAAAATGGATGTTATTAGAGAAAAATTTTCAGAATCATAAAATTAATTTTTTAAATGACTTAAACAACTCCTTCAGTAATTGGAGCTAAAACCAGGATGCCATGTGATTTTTCAAGCAAATAATAGTTTGTGTAACAACAAAAACCATATATCGTTGTAGGGGATTTAAAAAAAAAATAAAAAAAATTTTAAGAACAAATTTTGGACCGCCAACTTTAAATTTGTATTATTGTACGAATGAAAAGTAAATTTCAAAAAAAATATAGACACGCTTTTAAGAAATCGAATTATCAAAAAAAATGTTTGTTTTTAAGCATTAAAAAAATTTTGTTTTTTTTTTTTAACTTTAAAATACACTGTAAAAAAAATTCATTCCGTTATGCCGATAATGAGAAATTCGAAATTCGACAAAATGGTTCTATGGAACTCAGTCAGTAATATCTTGATTTCCATGTTTTTTACTTGCGATATAGGTACTATAGGGCAAGTTCTGCATTTGGAAAAAAAAAATCGAACTCGAGATTTTGATCAAAGTTGACATTACGATGATAGCGAAGACGAAAAAAGTGGGTCCGACAATTCCGTCTGTCTGTCTGTATGTCTGTACCTCGAACTATAGCCTAAACTACCGGAGTTATTTTCTTCGAACTCGGTATTTAAGGGTCTTCGGTGATTCCCTAGAGGAGAAATTGAAATTTTTTTTTAGCTCCAAAACTAAGGGTACCCCCCGTACACCCGTAATACAAACTCTTATTTATCTCGAAAACGGCTCTAACGATTTTGATAAAAAAAATTAAGTGTGATATTATGGACATGGGCTATATTTTGGTGAAAAAAAAATTTGGGGGGAAATGTTATTAGGGGTACCTGTCATAGAACGGTTTTTTTGATTTTCGAATTTCTCACCAACGGCTCTAACGATTTTAACCAAAATTTTTATGCAGGAGCTGCTTTGCATTTGAAAAAATATAAACTAAAAATTTTTTCGAAAAAATAGTTTTTGGATTTTTAAAAAAATAATACAATTTTTTTTTTGAAAATTCAATATCTTGAAAACCGATACACGATTAAATTTTAAATTTCGTTTTAAAATGTATTTTATTAAATACTAACAATTCGCATATCAATTTTTTTTTATAAAAATTTTAAGGAAAATTTAGTACACAAAAAACATGTTTCAGTGTGTCTGTATGTCTGTACCTCTCACTACAGCCTAAACCACTGGACCTATTTCTTTAAATCTCGGTAGTTAAGGGTCTTCGGTGATTCCCTAGAGGAGAAATTGAAATTTGTTTTTTAGCTCCAAAACTAAGGGTACCCCCCATACACCCGTAATGCAAAATCTTATTTATCTCCAAAACGGCTCTAACGATTTTGATAAAAAAAAATAAGTGTGATATTATGGACATGGACTACATTTTGGTCAACAAAAATTTTGGGGCAAAATGTTATTAGGGGTACCTGCCATAGACCCGTTTTTTTGATTTTCGACTTTCTCATTAACGGCTCTAAGGATTTTAACCCAAAATTTTTAGCAGGAGTCCCCTTAAGTTTAAAATAATATTGTATATTAAAATATTCTAAAAACTATTTATTGCGTTAAAAAAAAAAAAAATTTAAATCAATATCTTCAAAACCTATGAACGATTATTTTTTGAAATTATTTCCTTAAACCAATATTATTAAATACTTAAAATTACCATCCCACATTTTTTTCTTGAAAAATTTTAGAGAAATTTCTTTTATAAAAAATTTATTTTATAATAAAATGAGTTTTTAAGGTTTATTTGCATAAATTCATACTTTTCCGAAAACCAGACGGCAATTTTATGCATTTGAACATTATTATCTCATTAAATCCATGTTTTATATTTATAAAATGTTTCTTAAATTCCAAAGTACTTTTACATAAGAGCAAGTTCGTGCGATCCAGTCGTGCATTTTATTTTTATTAAATTATTATAGATCGTAAAGTTCATCGAAAGAAAAAAAAATTATCAAAATTCTAGGTACCGTTTTCGAGAAAAATACGATTTTCGAAAAACCATTTTTTAAATGTTTTAACATTTGTATGGTGGGTACCTTTATTTTAAGGTAAATTATATTAAGAAACTTTTATTTATCAAGTTTTAAAAAAAAATCTAGCATGAGGTTTTCGAAATATTGAGTTTTGAAAAAAAAAATTGAAGTTTAAAAAAATTTACTTTGAAAATTTGAATACAAAATTCTATTTAAGTTTTTGGGGAGCCTTAGCAAAAAAAAAATTATCAAAATCTGTTGTACCGTTTTTGAGAAAATCAAAAACAAAAAAAATGGTTCCATGGCGGTTACCCTCAATAACCATTTTCCGGAAAATTTTTTTCAACCATTACCTAGCTTTAACTAAATGAATTTTTTTGTGTTTTTATTTTTGAAATCTATGGAACAGTTTTAGAGAAAAAAAAATATTTATAAAATTTCGAAAAAATTGGTATGGCAAGTACCGTTATTTTGGGTCTTAAAAAAAAAAGGAAAAAACGTAGGAGGGGAAAAATTTAAAAATTATATCTACCAAGTTTAAAGAAAATCGGTCGAGCCGTTTAGGCTGTAGTCGAACAGACAGACAGACAGAATTGCGAGACCCACTTTTTTAGTCTTCGCTATCAACTTTGTCAACTTTGATCAAAATCTCGAGTTCGATTTTTTTTACGAATTCATAAATTGCCTTATAGTACCTATAAGTCGCAAGTAAAAATTGAATTCCGGTCGTCTGTCTGTCTGGACATCTGGACCTGCAGCTTAAAGTTATGAAACTATTATCTTCAAATTTTGTACTTAAGGTTTTTAAGTACGAGTAATTCCGCAGTGATTAAATTTAATTTTTTTTGTTAAAATTTCTCGAAAACGTTTGTATAATGTTTTTTTTTTTTTGGAATTTTGTGCTTTAATGTGCATTCTTACAAACTTGAATACTCATTGGCATACTTAACTCATCTTTAGAATAAAGTTAGAGAAATTTTGCATGTACAAAATTAATTTATCAATGAAATTGTTTTTTTTTTTTTCAATTTTTAATTTTTTTTTTAATAACAGATAAATACAGATAGTACCCCTTGGCATAATGGTTAGTGCGTTGGACTGTCATGTGGAAGGTCTCGAGTTCGATTCTCAGCCGCTGCAAGAAAGTTTTTTTCAGGGGTGTACTGCCTCTTGCGAGAAATTGACAAATTCTCCAAGAGTATCTCCTGTCATGGAAAGTGCTGCTCATTAGCCGTTCGGAATCGGCAGAAAATTGTAGGTCCCCTCCGTTCCTAGTAACACGCACACAGGAATGGTTGAGGTGTAAGTCACTAGTTCCTGGTTCACTCCGAGCTGTTGCACCACCAAATTTAATTTAATTTTTTAATAACAGATACTCCTTCATATGTCTACAAGTAATTTATTTTACGAAAGGCTATCCGGTTTTAGAGCTAACTATAGCTGTTCCATATCTTTGTTTAACAATTTTGAAGAAATACGTCAAAGTTTTCACGAGTGTTGTGCATCCTGCTTTGTTTACTTGACTTTTCCAAGGCATTTCACATGGTTAACATGCACTTCTTGGGCATTAAGAAATTTGTTTAATGTTGTAAATAGTGCCTTTAAATTGGTGAGAGGTATCAAAAAGTAATTTCATCTAAAGCTTCTTCAGCACCGTTACCAGTGAAGCAGGGTATTCCCCAAGGATCAGTTGTTGGACCCATATTATTTTGTATGGTTGTAAATGACTATTCATCAGTTTTTTAACACTCATCCATACACCTTTATGTAGATGATGTACTCTACTATACTTAAATCAATATCTCGCAAGTACTGAAATGTATTTTGACGTAAATGGTTTATAGTTTGCCAGACATAATGTCTATCTAATAGTAAGACCAAAGTTGTAACCATTGTCAGAACCTTGCTTTTGTAATCTTTCACAATTTTTCCGGAAAAATACTAAACGTAATTATTATGTTATGAGGCGAGTTTAAAGAAGCCTTCGCAAAGTATGGATTACTACCAGTTTTACTCCTATCTCAATAGGACGAAAATTAGTCATACTTTTAGTTCTGCCATTAACAAAATATGACCAAATTGTTTACTGCAACAAAGATTCCGTAGCCCAGCGTAAATTGCAAGTGGCATTTAATGATGATGTAAGATAAACTTATGGTTAACGTAGGTATGACCAAGAAACTATACATAAATAAATACAAGAAACTGCATTTTTAACACATTATCTTAAATATAAGCATACAATACTTTAAAGTTAATTTACGTCTGTACTATAACACATCATAAGATTATATTTTTTTTGCAGTGTATTTGAGAAAATTAATTGTCCACAAAATAATTTTGCATTTCAATATGAAAATTTATTAAGCCTGACTTTCCGGTGATTGGATATGAAGATCTGTGCAATTAGCGGTCTAAGCGACACATATGCAAAGACAGCTTAAAGTGACATCAATAAGCATTTTGCTGCAGGTATATATGTATCTGATGTGTGGAAAGTATGGAAGCAGGTACACAAATTGTAGATACATTAAAGTGTCATATCTTCAAAGGAACTGGTAGTTATTTTCACTTTGTATAATGTACACTTTCGGTTAAGAGAGTTTTCGTGTCGTTGTCACTTACAAATATAACAGTGTATTTGCATATCATATTACCTATGAATGGGTATAGAAAGAGATGTGTTGTGTTAGTGCATAGTGTAGTTAGAGGGGCTGTGGCGCAAGTGAAGGCGGTTTGTCTTGAATTCGAAACTACTGTATAAGATGTAATTAATTTAAAGTGTTTAAACGCGCTGCACCACTGCCGCTGCCGGCTGTAAAGCAAGTTCACACATACGCGAAAAAATACCATGATATGACGATGAAGATGAATGATTATAAATTGATTATTTTTAATGAGATTTTGGATGGTAATTTATGAGATAGCGGCGCGCAAATTATGGTACTCGTAATACGAGTATGATCGCAACTATAAGTGGATTAATTTGATTTAAAAGTGGGAAACAATTAACAACACATTTTTATCGATGTTATAAAGCCGGATAGTGTGATGATGAAATAATGAATTTGAGTGAATATAAATTTCTCTTGAGGGAAACAAGTCACACGGTACAAATTCCTTGAATTTCCTGAATCTTCGTTCAATGAGAAATCTCTAAGTCATTTTTTTTGTCGCTTGTCAGACTTGTAACACTATTACGATGAAAGGGAAAAAAGTGGGTGAATCTCGGGTGAATATTTTTGAATTTACTTATGAAAAATAAAATTGGTACTAAGAAGAAAGTACAAACACGTGTTGGAGTAAAGATGCTTTATAAAGTAGAGTGTAAGATAACATAAAAAAGTGAATACCCTGAAAACTTAAAATACTCGTAAAGGAGGAAAATTATATTCACAGTTTCACTATGTTTTCAATTTGGTTTTAATTTCATTCAGTATGAGAATTATTTTAATAAGAGAAAATATAACAAAAATTTAATGCTTCTACGCATATCTCTAAATAAGGGGATTTTGACATTCTGGAAAAGAGCTTTGCAATTTAAAAGCTAAAATGTTAACGTATTTTTCAAGATAATTCGATTTCAAATATTTTATCCAATTTTTTTGTAATTTAAGAGTTTTTTTTTTTAATATTTGTAATACTGTTGACGTTTATATAAGGTGGGCCAAATACAAGTTTCTTTTTAAAAATTCAATAAAATGAACAAAATTTAATTTTTTTCGACGTATTATGGCCTTATTAGTAAGAGTAAATAATCCAGATTCTCCTTTTTCAGTGTCAAAAATGACACTGAATTTTTTTTCCATGGAAGGAATGATATAATCAATTCAATTTTTTTACTTGTTTATTACCATATTAAGTACAAAAAAATTTGTTTTCATCAAAAAATACCGGCCCGTTAAAAAACAATGCGCCTCGGAACGAGACCACCTCCAAAGAAAGTTGTTCTCTGTTAGCCACTCTAGTTCCTGCAAAAACGATCGAAAATTAAAAAATCAAAGTTTTTTTTTTATAAAATAGAAGAGTGTAGTTGAAGTTTGAACCAAAATAATTGCACAAAGTCAAAAATTAAAAAAAATGGCGGACGCTTGAATTTTAGTGTTCGTTTTTTCCACTTTTTTCGTTCTTCTGAGCCCTGTACAAAAAAAAAATTTTTATATATCAGCCTGATTTTGGTCCAGACTCCAAAAAACTTAATGAGATTTAAAACAAAAAAAAAATTATGATGATCCGTCAAGTAATCGTGGCCGACAGTTGGAAAAACGTGGTTTCGAGAAAAACCGAATTTTCGAAGTTTTATTCGAGTCATGGCTCATGTGTCGACACCCGGTGGTTTATGTGTCATGTGTCTAAGTGTCGACATGTATCGACACCTGGTGGCCCATATGGTACCTCTGCTTACCATGGTATGGATATATAGGCGCCAAATTCAAAAATATTTATGTAAAATACCGCTAAATGTCAATTTTCGAGACAAAAAGGTACAAGTAGGTCTCGGTTTTGTTCTATAAATTAAAAAAAAAAGTATTCGGACAAACGGTTTTAGCTAAATATTCTACACATATTTTACTGGAAAAAAAATGGAAAAAAAATGCATTTTTGGTCGCCGAAAAAGGATAACCTCCCCTTAAATATGGAACACAACGTTGCTCACGTTGCTGCCTTGGCTGCTTCAATTGCTGAGTCAATTGGACCTTGTAAGCTGATATCTTTGTTGAGATCGATGGCGATTTGATGTTCGTGAATTGAATCTCACACTTTCGGCTACAGCATGAGTGGGGAGGACCATGAGTGTTGTCTACTCTCATAGCAGTGTTGTCCACTATCATACCAGTCTCAATAACTATTTACACAAACTTGCGTACAGCAGACGCGGTGGGTGCTTCATTTTGGCCAAAACTTCTTTTGACTCACATTTGTGATACACAGCACAGCACTTTGGAAATAAGTTTTCAATATTTCCCAACGTTGTTAAAATGTAAAACGACTCATTTCGTTCCGCGGTATGATACTGACTTTCTGTCAAGCTTTCGAGCAGTGTCAAAATAACCTATGATTTAAAAAGAAATTACTGGATGGACCACCCGGGTGTTATAATAGTTACATAAAAAAATTAATTTTGTTCGTGTTATTGCATTTTTAGAAAGAAACTTGTATTTGGCGCTCTTACTCTTTGAGTATAGCAGTCGCTGAAAATCGAACCCAAAACCCTCTACACAACAGCCCAACGCACTGACCATTATATGAGAGGGTACTACGTTTAAAAAAACTATGCTATAAGTTGCAATTGGGGGATGGCTTAAGGACTTAATATTTCAATAATTTATATCTTGCAAAAGGTTGGTGATAAGCGATGTCCTGCGAGCGGCCTTGACGGGAAACGGAGGAATTCGATGGACTCTGACGTCTCACCTGAAACATCTTGACTATGCGGAAGACTTATGCTTGCTCTCTTATATGATCATGGATCTCTAACAAATGACAACAGGGGTGGAGAGAGGAGCAGAAATCGTAGGGCTGAAAATCAACTCCGGCAAAACAAAGATGATCAGCCTAGGAACCACGTCATCTTCTTTCATAAATATTTCTCAACAACCGGTAGAGAAAGGACAGAGCTTCCAATACCTTGAAAGTATCATCTCTACGGAGGGTGGTACCGAACAGGACATCAGCAGTCGAATCGGGAAGGCAAAGGCTGCTTTCGGTATGCTTCGAAATATATGGAGGAATGACTCTCTTAGCTTAAGTACCAAGCTACGGCTGTTCCGATCCAACGTCGAATCCGTGTTACTTTACGGTTGCAGCACTTGGAAAGTAACAGTAGGTGTCACTAAGAAACTGCAAACGTTCATTAATAGATGTCTACGAAACATCCTTAGGATTTTCTGGTTCAATCGTATATCAAACGAAGAGCTCCTTAGGAAAACGGCTCAGGAACCTATTGACTCTATTATACGACGTCGAAAGTGGCAGTGGATCGGACACACGCTTCAAAAAGGCGACAACTGCATTGCGGCGCATGCAATGCAGTGGAATCCGCTCACTCAAGAAGGAAGAAGAGTTGGACGACCGAGAAGCTCATGGAGAAGGACAGTCGAGGAGGAGTCAGCCCAACTAGGCAAGAGTTGGAGGGAGTTGCGACTCATATCCAGGAACCGAACACAATGGCGAGCTGGCGTTGTGGACGCCCTATGCCCCACTAGGGGTCCCCCATGGACATAAAAGGTCTGAGGAACTAAGTAAGTAAGTAAGTAAAAGGTAAAATAATTTTAAAGACAGACGAATGATATCACATTTGTGTGTGTTGAACTGTTATAATTTGCGGGTTAAGGGTTCAATGTTTTAAAAAAGTTAATAAAATTAAGAGTGAAATGGGGTAAGACGACATAGTTCAAGAAAGCTCCACTCTACTTGTTTACTTTCCACCGACTATATTTTATGTTAATTACAATGTCATCTGTAGCGTTCTTTGAAAAACTCGGCTTGAAGACAATGAGCACTGGCAGCATGTTGTGTTTCTGCTTTGAGATGGTTACCATGATTTGATTCAGATTGGGTGATTGGAGCTTGAAACTATAGTATATCAATTAAGTAACCTAACCGAGGTCGGGCTTTGGCTTGATTTTGACTTTTATCGTCATTGAGACAGAAGCATTTTTTCACGTAATCTCTACTTGTTTATGTGGGCTACACATTTTGTAAGAACAGTTTTACGTGCCAGATTAATAATTTCGATATAAAATTGGAAAACAATTTTTTAATTTTGAAAAGCTAACTCTCCTATCCGGGATGCCAATGAAACAAAAAACAGAACGATTCGGAAATTTTCGTAAAGTTGTGTTCGTGAAAATTCACATCCAGACATCACCATATTTTTGTACACAAGTTTTAATATGTCGGAGGCAAATTGAGAATTTTAAAGTCACTCCCACAATATTATGTTGTTTGTGTTCATTTTAACTTTGTTAAACTTTTATATTACAATTTTTAGTTTTTTTGATCTTTAATTTTTATTTGAAAATATTGCAACTTATTTGCAAAATAGTAGTGATCTTAAGAAAATTTGTAATTTATTCGCTTCGTTTTTTTAATCGAATTTTAAGTTCAGTTCATTTAGTTCTGAGTTGGATTTAGCAATTTCGACTTTTACTGATATGGGAAACCTAGCTCTAACTGACAATGAAATTCTGTTGGAACTGGGTAGTTTAGATAGCAGTTTGAGTTTGCCTCCTGATAATATTCTTGCAATATTTTTGAAGAATTGTAAATCGAACCTGTCGAAACCCCTTCTCTTCATTTTCAACTCTTCTTTTAGTAATGGTGTTTTCCTTGACTGCTGGAAAAGCTCTTATATAACTCCAATTTTTAAATCTGGCTTTAAGCAATCTGTAGAAAACTATAGACCCATTGCTAAGCTTCATTTAATTCCAAAAGTTTTTGCTTCCCTAGTTAAGAAAAGAATGTATGAGGATGTAAAAGATTTTATTTCCCCTTTTCAACATGGATTTGTCGGTGGAAAATCTACTGCAACAAATGTTACATTGTTCACAAATTTTTGCGTGAATTCAATAGAAAGTGGCAGTCGAGCAGTCGAAAGCGTTCGACAGAGTGAAATACAACATATTGTTAAGAAAACTTAAGCTATTAGGTTTTCATTATCAACTATTTAAGTGGATCAATAGTTATCTGACAAATCGGGTTTAATATGTGAAAATAGGCCCAGAAAAGTCAGAAATGGTCTCAAATGTCTCGGGAGTTCCTCAAGGCAGTCATTTAGGACCGCTTTTGTTCTTACTATTTATTAACGACTTCCTTCATATCATTTAATATTCTTCATGTTTAATTTTTGCAGATGATGTAAAGATATACAAAGTGATTAAATCTTCAACAGATTTCGAGCAGCTTCAGAATGACTAGATAACTTTTCTGAATGGTG
This sequence comes from Philhelius festivus, assembly GCA_963931855.1. Lineage (NCBI taxonomy): Eukaryota > Metazoa > Arthropoda > Insecta > Diptera > Syrphidae > Philhelius > Philhelius festivus. Next base: position 209,795,917 of record OZ007556.1, read on the forward strand.
TTTTCCGAATTACCTTCTATTTAATACCAGCAAATGTAGTATAATTTCTTTTTCAATATCTTCTTTTTTTTGTTATAAAATTTTAAACTAAAAGCTTCAGAGAGTTTATAATCATAAAGATTTAGGAGTAATATTTGACTCTAAGTTAGAGTTTAAGATGCATAAAGAATACATTATTTCTAAAGACAACTCTTTGCTTGGGTTTCTAACTAGGAATTCTAAAGATTTTAAATGTCCATACACGCTGAAGTCTCTTTATGTTAGCTTTGTTCGTCCTGTTTTGGAATATTGCAGTGTGGTTTGGTGTCCGTATTACAAAACGCTTCAAATCGAATTGTAAGAATCCAGAAAAGATTCACGAGATTTTCGCTTCGGCAGCTAAACTGGAATTTGCCTCTGCCTTCATATGAAACTCAGTGTATTTTAATTGACCTAAAAAGTCTTGAAGCAAGAAGGGTTTACTTTCTCTTTTCTTTTGCGAGAGATATTGTGACGGGACATATAAATTGTCCACCTTTAGTATTGTTGTTTAGACCATACAGTCCAGCTCGATTTTTAAGACCTAGGGTAAACAATTTTTTCTTAATCCCGCAACATTCAACAAACTACGGTAATTAACCAGTTACCAAAGCTTGTAAATCTTTCAACAAATATGCTAAAGTAATCGATCTTAATTGTTCTAGAGATCAAAGAAGAAAGAAAATGAAACTTGAAATTGTGTTCAGCTACAATGACGTTTCACAAGTTCAACAGATTTTTGTGCCAGTTTGTTTAGTTAGGTGAGGTGATGATGCTACAAGCCGTATAACCACACTCGGATCTCAATGGATCCATTCGTGTCTCCAGGGAATGAATGAAGTAAAGGATACTTTTTAGTAGCAAAAATGAGACTTTATCCAGATCATTGAGAAATTGAGGCAGATAGATGAGCTCTCTTCCATCTTAACACCTTCTGTATAAGTTAGATGTGCCGATGCCTATTATGATCGTTTGGGTTCCATTGAGTTGTGCCCCGAAGGGATTCTAACCAAGAGAGACAGATGATGTCTGCTAAGCTTCAATAGATAATCTGTTTTTTTTTTTTTTTTTTTTTTTTTGAAATATCTGGACAAAGATTTCTTGAAATCCGACAGGTGTCAATTTTTCACCATCTGTCATTTCCTTTCTTAAGTAAACTTTGGTGAATTCTAAATTTTTTTTGCTCCAGTGGCATAAGTACCCAGGGTCCAATTTGTCTCGGTTCAAGTGATGAACCGTTTTTGGCTAATTCATTAGTCAGTTCATTTCCATGTGCGAGTGTGTTAGTAATTTTCGTTTGGATTTTGAAATTCAGAACCATTCTCTATACTTTTCAGAGGAGAGGAACTGTCAGTTCGAATGCCAATAGAACACTTGCAGAAGATCTTACAGTCATTCCGAACGCTTCTGGATTGTATCGGAGAGGCCTTTAAATATTTAAAATTTAAAACAAAAAATTATGTAACAAAATTTGGTGAAAAAATGCCATAAAAATTTGTTGTTTTTTGTCTTAAATCAATGTTAACCGAAATAATTTACTTGACGACTGAAATTCAAAATGGCGGTCAATACTTATTGGAATTTTAAAAGCAGCGCTAAATTAGAGTGTTCCGCTAAATACGGCTTAGAATTTCAATGAATCAAATTTACCAGTCTATGTAGTATAAGCCTAAAGTTGATATTTTAAAAATATGCAACTACTCAACAGGTTCCAAGTTTTTCTCTAAAAAAAATAATTTATGCAAGAAATTACGTGTCATCTTGAAAGATTTTTGTAATTTTGTAGTATTTTCGTCGTCTGCATTTTTAAGTTTTTGAAAACGCATTTTTTTTCGACGAAAACACTTTATCCTCTAGATTTAACCAACCAAATGTTTCATTTACGCCTAAAATCTAAAATCGCCTTTCATCGGTTTGTCTATTTTTAGAACACGCACCATTTTGTTCCTTTTCCTCACATCCGCACCGCACCGCACATAACATAATGTGCAATGTCAATGTTCTCAAAACATAAAAGCCTCCCCTGCCTCTCTGTTACATTTTTACTACTCGTATCGTACACTCAAATTCTACTCAATTCAATGCTCAATGTGAGATCACTGATCGAGGAATTAAAACTGAGTGTGTTCTTTTTTAAGTATTTTTTTTTTAATTTATATTTGTTTCTTGCGTATGAAAGTTATTTGGCCTAGTTTTGCTTTCCTATGTGTTTAATGCTTCGGTGGCCATTGCTGTCATGAGTACCGGATCCGGCATTGCCACCGCGCCATTCGTTAATGAAATTGAATTAAGTGTTCTAATTTAAACAAATTCTCATGATCGATGGCACTTCAACTTGACATTTAACACGAGATCAATAATACGAAGCGAAATTTCATTGGAAATCAGAGTCTAAACAAATTAAAGTTCATTTGGAAAATAAAAATTTAAATTCCTTTTGATGTGTTTTTTTGGTTTGCTGTGTAAACAAAAGCTCATAAAAAGAAAAACAAAACATCACTTTCAATTTAATTTGACCACGGATGTTGTGGGGAGCGCTGCCATCGCCACACCAATAAAGGGTGTTGATTAATTTGATCGTATCTCTATTGATTAATGTCAGAAATTTTGTTAGTTTTTTTAATTTGTTTTCGTTTTGAAATAAGAAAATTCGTTCCATCGGTTGTTCGTTGTCAAAAGTGTAGGAGTAAGATTATTTATGTATATTTTTTTTTTTGAAAGCAGCACGAGCCCTAAAATATTGATTGCGGTTGGAAAAATTAAAAATCAAATCTTCTATAAAAATAAAACAAAAAAACAAAATTATAAACTTTTCTATTTATGAATCTGGCGTCAGTCAGCCAGATTTTATTTGTTTTTTCCTCTGTTTTTTTTTCTTTCTTAATTTAAAGCCATAGGATGATGTTTCACCCAAAACAGATAGTGAAAATTGGTATTTTGCTTTGTGTAATTAAATTTTAATGCTCCGTTTAATAATCACTGGAAAGTTCAAATATTTTTATTGATATTTCTATGAATAGACAAATGTGTACAAAATGCACTTGTGAATATTATAGAGTGTTATTGATCTGTTTTTCTTCTTTTTTTTTGTTATCAACAATAATGCGCGTTTTAGGTATTAAGATATTTTTTTTTGTACCCACATTTAAAGAGACACATACTAAATCTGCATATTAATTTTTTTTTATTTATTTGGGGAATCATCATTAATTCCACAGCAAACAGTTTTTTTTTTACTAAATAATTGTAGCATAGCTCGGATTAATATTCGTCCTTACAAATATTATTTTTGTTATTGTATTCATTTTAAATCACCACACAATTTTAATAATTCATTTTGAGCTGTTTTTTTTGTTTGTTTGTTATGCAAATTAAATAATTTGATATTTGATAATATTGCCCTGGATTTAATGGGTATTTGAAAATTCTGTTTTCAAAATTTTGTGTTTTAATTTTAAGAAGATTATTCTGGAATTTCAATCATTTATATTTTTGTAGAGAATAAAATATGTATAATATTTCTATTACCAACCACATTTGGTGTAATTGTTAGTGCATTTTCTATCACACCGTAGATCTAGGTTCTATTCCTAGCTGCCACCACCTCAAAATGAGGTAACTGTGTATTGCGAGGAAGTGACTAATCCTCCAAGAGCATCATTTGTCATGCAAAATGCTTCTAATCTTAGCCCTTCGGACACGGTAGGAATTTTTAGATCCCCTCCGCTCTAGCTGATACACCCACAGAGAATTGTTTGAAAGTTATAAGTCAGTAGTAGTAGCACAAAAAAAATTTTTTCTTAATCACAAACTTTAAAAACAAAAAATCTCTATACGGTAACTTCCGATATATCTTTTTTCGTGTATAAACATCAAGGACACATATTTTAACATTTTTCAAGATTTTTGAAGGACGTGTTTGTGAAAATATTTGTATTTTCCAGCGAAGAATAACTCTTGTTAATCACTTTCTTTTAACTGAGTTAAAAACACTGGAGGAATCGTTTTCGAGAGCAATGATCCCGGAACTTCTTCTTCGCGCAGAAGGATGAATTCTCTTCTAATCAGTTGAAATATTATTTAGTGTCTTTCAGAGAAACGTTCTACACCTGTTTCATGGTATCAATAGGTATAAAAATATCCGGAAAAGAAGATACGAGTAACCTATACGTTATGCACATTAACGTAAAAATATATCCTTTCGCGATTCAAGTTGGGGCGAGCTATCTATCTTCCAGCCCATAATATACTCGACGATAACCCAGAGGGAATTAAAAACAGAGGTAGACTATATAACCGTTTGGGTCATCTAATTGAGAGATTCTTCATATTAAAAATTGGAAACAGCGACATAGAGATCGGCTACTGTTGCAAAGTTTATTACTTGAGGCATATGAGTACTCGCGGAAACACAGCACCAAAGTAAAGTAAGTAAGATTTATCTTAACTTATAAGTTAAATGAATTAAAAAATGTCTAGGATTTCTTCAAAATAGTTTGATATCAAGCTACTAATCTGATCCCATTCAGTATGTAAAGAAAAAAATTGTCTACTGTACAATCTATGCTCTTAAATTTTAGTAAAAGTTACCTATACAAAATAGAAGTCCTTTCAAGCACTACTTTTTTTCAAAGTTGACGGTATCATACGGCGTTTTAATCAATGTTTAACAAACTTCTCGTTGCCAAATTTTCGTCAATAGTATTTTGTAGCCACTTATTTGATATCAACTAAGCTCAGCAATATATCAAACAGTCAATCAAGTTGTTGAACGTCAGCCGGGTACTGTTCATGGTTGATAATGCTTGCACAACCACGTTTGAACTCAGTGGGCCATCAGGCACTGAACCGATTTTGAAACAGTCTAAGTCCAGAGTAAATTTTGCTTCAATCCCTAAGAACACTAACTAAACTGGATTAAATATATGTATTCTTGAACAGTTTTGATGAGGAGTAATTGATTTTTCATTCGACTCGAAATATGCAGCTTGGGTGTATTAGTTTTCAACTTTATTAATCCTCTCTCAAGAAATGGCAACTTATTGCTCATTTCCTTTCGTTCTTTTAAATTCTGTTGCCTTCCAGATTCCATTTTACTCCGGTCAGCTGATTATTTTAGAAGACTGCCATGACTGTATTGGACACATAGATCAAGTGTATCTACTGAACGGAAGCTTAAATTTACTTGCGACACTTTGTCTATAATTCCGGAAGGCCGTTGATATTCTTTCTATGTCTTACATTTGATACTCAGTACTCACACCATCAAAACTAACCAAGAATCCACTTTAAAATTTCTTAATAAAATATCTTTTTCACAATTTTTTAAATCAAAGTAAGACCCTTGACGAAAATCTTTGTTTATCCACTTCAAAGTCAAATTTCATCTCACTGATTTCATCTCTATGTTCACTTTTCAATAAAACACGGATTTCATTTCGTTTGTTTATTTTGATTTATTCACAAAATTAACTGCCATAATATTACTAATAACATGCACAACGATGCACAAGAATCTAAAACGAAATAATTAGGCACAACCACTCGTTAAATATTCAAAAATCAAAAATAATAAAATAATAAATGAACCGCACCTCGAACTATTTAAATCTTTTTTTGTTTGTTTTGTTTTGTGTGTGATGATGTTTTTGGCAACAAATTTCATCGTCAACATCAATCTAATTTATAAATTGCAGTAGGATGAGATAAACAATAATTAAACAAAAATCTGACAACATTTTGAAGCCAAATATTATCATTATAAAATAAATTATTGTGTTTTGAAGCCAAAATTCAAATTTTATATCTGACTCAAAATTGCGCGTAGCTATACTATAATTTATTTTAATTTCTCAAACTAAACAAAAACAAACCTTAAAGCTAAAATTTATTCCTTACAAAACGGGGAATGGGATAAATTCTCAGAAATTATTCTACAGCAAAGAAAAAATTGATGTTTATAATTATTATATCTTAGGTATGCATTTTTATTTAATTTTTCTGCGCGGGAGGTGTCTTGGGTCTTCAAAAGAACGAAACGAATTTACATTATGACCATGGCAATGTGAATATTAAATGACGAAATACATCTTTTGAGATAATAATTAGAAATTCTATTTAAGAAAAGAAAAATACATGATTGTGGGTCAATTTATTTCTCAGTTTTTCTAATTACTTAGTAATGTTTTGTAAGCACACTGGAAGAAAACTACTACCTAGAATTTACAGAACCTATGGTACTAAATTTCTTATATCTATTAACCATTTTTTTCTTAGTTAAAGTGACAAACTACCTAACTAGTGTATATTTCCCAATATATATAATAGTTTCTCAGTTCTAGTGGAAGAATTATCAAATATTTAAGACCACGAATATTGTAGAAAGCCACTAGTACTGGGCGATTTAAATATCGAAATTTTAGAGGACATCTTGGAAGAATCCAAATACAAGATGACCCAAAATTAATCCCCCTATTTGAAGATGTTATAATTTTTGCAAATGGCGTCGCATACGTCAATAATATATTTGACATTTGTGAACTAGATAGCTGCTGTATATAAATCGAGCGCTATACTCCTTAAGAGCGTGGGCATAATTGAGTCGATTTTCTTGCCCAATAATCGGCCGGTGGTGTAGACGCAGTGCGAATTTCGACGTCGATTTCCTAATCGTGTTGCGCCAACTGGTCAAACATTTCGGCGCTTAGATGCTCGAATCGAATAGACTGAAACCACAGTAGGGCGTGGCCGCTACCGGAATGGTCGTTTGGCCGAGAATATCGCGGCTTTGGCGTTGAGAACGAACAAACATCAACCAGACGATGGGCCACAAATGGACATAACCAGACGGACCTACAGCGAATGTTAGTGAAAGACTTACACATGTCCAGTACTTAGTGCAAACAGTGGATCAGTTAATGCCTGCTGACCGTCCATTGCGTGTGAATTACTATCAAGCCATCGAAGGGGACGATTTTGTGTCGAAAATCACTTGAGGTACGAGGCGCATTTCCACTGAAGCGGTTGCGTCAATAAGCAAAATCGCAATTTCTGGCACTCAAAATCTGCGTGTGATGCACGAAAAGCCAGTACATCTACTCAAAGCCATTGTGTGGTACGGCGGCGTTAACGTGTAAGTGTGATTGGGCCCATTTTTTTTTTTTGAATGACATCGGCAATACGGTCACTGTTCCATGCGAACATAAATGGCCATGATAAACAACTTCTTACTGCCGGAATTGGATGAGCGAGATTTGATGAACCACAATGGAGCTACAATGGCCGTTTTGTCGATTTGGCATGGCCAGCAAGATTGCTCGATTTAACTTTCTCAGACTCCTTTTTTGGAGTTACTTGCCAATTAGCCTCAGACAACCGCAGACCTTAAGAAGAATATTCGAAAGGAATGCGAACAGTTATCTCCGGAAATCTTGCGGAAGTCATGCAAAATATGTACGTTAAAACGGGAACAAATGTGTATCAAAACTGGCGGCAGCCACTTGAAGGATATCACCTTTCCCATTTAATATACAATATTTTAAAGGTCCAAATAAATATTTCCATCACTAAAAACTATTTTGTTTTAAATAATAAAAAAGTAATTAGAAAACAAAATTGGATCAGTATATGCATATGAGCTTATTGACAACTAACGTCACTTGTATCCAACAAGGATTATCCCGAGAAAAACTTAGTAGTCTACTAAAAGTCATCATACAAAAACACCTATTAAATAATAAACGGAAGTACCTAACATCCTCGTAGACAAGTGTTTGCTGTAAATGCCCGCAGTATCATTTCAAAAATATACCATTATATTTTATACTGAATGATGAAGTTAATGAAATTTGTTAACGCAACACCCATCAACGAATATCGTATTGAAATTGCACCCTAGCTACATTTCTCGGAAATAAAGATGACTATAAATGCACTTGGTGTTTTAAATCGGACGATTTTTAGCCGCAAGAAATGAGAAATATAAATATCAATTTACACAAACATATATCGTCTCTAATCCTATGACCGCACGTAACTGCCTTTAACATTGTATGTATATGACGTGTTCAAGTTATAAACTAAAATTCTTTAGTTTACAAAATAATAAGAAAAACAATCTTTTAAACTATCGCGATTTTGTAAAAAGTGGAGCGATATGGGACTTGATATTCCAGCGACTACAAACATTCAACACGGTCTACATATTTTAAATGTGACTTTCTTGAAGCAAGTTAAGGGCCAGTTTATTTTCCGCCAAAAAAATATATGTCTACAAAATATGCTTTTACAAGAGGAAAATAATTTTCCATGAATTATCAGTTTTTGGCAGAAAAGAGCACGGAGTAAGGAGAGTGAATAAAATCTCCCCGGTCAAAGATTTGAAGAGATTTTGTTTGACATTTTATTTTTGCCGTATCCTTAAATAAACCAAAAGAAAAACAAAACACAAAAAATTACCTGCGATATTGTTTTCTTATGTTTGTTTAAAAGGGACTGAAGATGCATTCACATAAGAACCCTTTATTTGTTTGCGAATAAGTAAATCGCGCGACAAAAACCTATAAAAGGGCGTAAGGTCAAAATTTCTTACGTTGAGGATTTTTATTTGCAATGACAGCAAACGCTTAGCCAATTGGTATCATTCATACTTAAAACCAAATGTCGAAGTTTGTCTCGTCTAAATAATCGAGCGATCAATATTGTATTTGTGTTCCTGGGATTAAAGTGTCCAGTGTTGAAAAAGGTATTTCTAAGCTAATAGATTCCACTGCAAAGTGCCTCATTTTTCATACATATTATCGCTTTTCTTTCAAAATCTCGTAAGTCGAAAACGAAAAATTTTGAGGAGGCACAAGAAATCAGTTTAAGAAATCGGAGAATTTTACGAATCCCGAAAAAATCTATCACCAAAATCGTTAATAGGTCCAATTTTTATGAGATTTTCCACTACGATGGATTCTATGATATTTTTTTTCCGATTCATAAGAAGTGTTCGATTAGTATGGAACTAATGATATAGTTCAATAGTAAAAAGAAATTCTATGGACAAAGAATATTTTAAAATTGGCACAAGGAATTATGATACAGTTACGAGGTGATTTTATTTATCTGAGATTCATTAAAATGGCATTTGTTTTTAAATTTCAACTCTCAATGTTTTGGAAGAAAGCCCACGATATGCGATTTCAATGGGTTGAATATTTAGTCGCATAATGTAGAACATATGAGCTTAAATTTCAAAAACGGACATGATACCAAGACTTATACTGGGTTGCGATCACTTTATTTCGTCAAGTGTGCCTTACACTATATAAACAAAACATAAGTTGATTGCCATTTCGGTCAAACGATTATTATTTAATCGCAAAACATAGTACACATGAGTCTAAATATGAATGCACTAACAAATTATTCTGTGTTGCGACCAGTTTTTGTAATCGCAACGGCGGAACATCGTCGCACAATGATTGGTGCGCATCGAAGAGAACACCTGAGTTTTAATGTAAATGAACTGACATAATTCCATCACGTTTTTTTATTCGCAGAGGCATAAAATCGCATTCCTAGCCTTAGGCTAGGACCGCACTTGCGATTTTTCGTCGAGACGATTAAAAAATCGTAGTCGCTACAAATTATTGTCATGCACGCACTTTTGATTTTTTTGCGCGCGATTATTTAATCGCAAAAAATAAAACACACTACTTTTTATGTGAGTGCAAGCATTTGCTACAGATAAGTAGCGACAGAAAAATCGCTTGAAAAAATGGAACTTCTTTTATTTTTATAATCGCTACGATTTTTAAGTCGCATGTGCGTGCATTCAGATTTAACGCCATGTGTCTTATTCATTGCGGCTAATCGTGGATTAAAAATCGCAAGTGCGTTCATGCCCATTTCTCTTTGCGACTACGATTTTTAAGTTGTAGTAATTTAAATCGCAAGTGTGAACATATCCATTTGACTGCATTTGTTTCATTTTAACTTATGACAATCGCATCGCGTGAAAAATGAAACAAATTGCGACCATTAAATCGTCACGATTTGTTGGTATCAAGTGCGTTCATTCTCATTTAAACTCATGTATTCTATTTTTGCGATTAAAAAACGAGATTGAAATCGCAAGTGCGTTCCTAGCCTTAGACATATACAATACATTTTGCGTGTAAATTTTAATCGTAGATTACCTCAAGAAGTTTAAATATATTTATTTTTCATTTAAAGTGAGAGAAGACTCAATTTCTTGTATTTTTTTTAATTTTGATGGACGTTTAATGAACACATTTTGTGTTGGAGAATTTATAAGTTTCAATCATTTTCTCTCAGTGTAGATAATTATTTTTGATACCGCTGCACATAAGCTCTAGCGCATTTATGTAGACTATAAGACTTAAAAAGAATGCTTTCTTCAAATTGTCTATCGAACGAATGTCAAGTCAGAGTCGATAGGTTTGTTTAACTACATATATAATTAGATTGCCTGGCATTCCAATTGAAAATATCTCATTGAAAGAGAAATGTTTATTTTTTTTTTTTTTTCAATTTTTTCAAGCAGAGGTAAATGCAACTTAGGTTATTTTAAAATTAAATTAAATACAAAACAACAACAAACAAACAATACCCATATAAGATAAAGAGTGAGGTGATACTTTAGATATATATATTTGATTTAATCGAACATCAATCGAAATGTAAACATTTACAGGTAAAACGGTAAAGAGGTATACAATGTGACGGCTTGTGACGATTAAAGGAATTTTCTTCTCTAAATGAATGTGATTTTCAAGTATTTAACGGAAAAAAATTCAATGACATTGCCAATTAAATGTGGAAACATATTTGTACAAAAATTTGACACTTAGCATTTTTTCTTGCAATTTGGGAGGGATTTGTTTGGTATTTAATGTCATTGGAAGATGAATGCTTTCAAGGAATCTTGGTTTCACTAAGTTTAAATTTTTAGTGTACATAACAGAAGCTATAATTATTTGAATATTTCCTTCAGCATTAACGAACAAGTTCCAAGCCAACAATACTTCAAAATTACATCACTTTACAACAGCTACATCAATATTGGTACTTTCAATAAGTAAATTTGATTAGTTGTAGAGACATTTGACGTTGTTTGAATCCCATCATCATCATCTTATTTCACGCATCATAAATATTTTTGTAAGGTGTTAACTGAACAATGTGTTTATATACCGACTACACTTACATGTGTACATGTATAAATTAAATAGGAACTATTCATAGCGCCGAAATAAGTTCATCAATGAAGCTCTTAATTTAAGACGCAAAAAGCCTCTCATTCAATTACGTTCGATTGTTACAAGAATTATATTTATTTAAATAGATTGGCTATAAGAAAGTTTAGCCTATTAAGAAAAATAAAATACAAAAAAAAAAACAAGCATAGCAGCGACAAATTCAATTGAAATGGGTTTGAATTTTATTTTCCAATTAGAAGTTCGTACAAGTTTCATATCGATTCAGATTCACGTAATCTGGACTTCAATTGGGGTTTATTTTATTTGAACTTTGGGTTAAAAATTTACAGCAAACAATCATTTCATAAAATGATTTAATTTAAAAACTTTTATTTATTTTTTTCATCTTGTTAATTGCATCCATAATTAAGTTCTGAAATTTCTTCGAATTACGCTTTGAACCTGAACTGCTACCTGCTGCAAATGCGGATGAATCTTATGAAGCAAGTCATAGAGTAAATACCAACATATTTTTGTTTGTTTTTTTTTCGACGAAAGTAATATGTATATAATGGCATCTGCAAATTTAAATGGAAGAAATTGGTTGAACCTATGCAGTTTGAATACGAATATTTTGGATTTAATTTTTTTTGCGCAACCAAAAACATATCTTCTCCGAATTATCAAATTTTAAATTCGCAATTACCATCATAAGAAAGATTTGCGCAAGTCGGCAAATGAAAAATTCTTGCAAATTTAACCTCACTCATTCATTTTACTAGTTCCTGTTTTATGAAAATTCTCAGCTGTGTGTGACCATTAAAAACGAAAAGAATTAAGCTCTACTTAAAATATTGAATTGTACAGAAAATTAAGAAAATAAAATGCATGACTGTATCGCACTTATTTGCTCTTACAAATTTTAAAAATACTTAGAATTTAAAAAATGGATGTAATCAGTGAAATATGTTTGTTCAGAAGCACAAAATAAGTTTTTAAAAAGCTTAAACCATTTAGCAGTTGGAGCTATAAACAGAATGCCATAAGTGAATATGAATATGAATGTATTCAGGAATAACAATTTTAAATCGTTTGAATAAAGTTTGATATATAAATTTTTTAAGAAAAAATTGGAACGTTAACTTTAAGTTTATTGCTGTAGAAAAAAATTTCAAATAGTTTTAAAATTTTTTTCAAAAACTCTAAATATTTTTTTTACTTTTTCGAAACTTCTGTAAAAAAGCTTTCATTAAAATCCGTTGTGCCTATAAAGAGAAATTCGAAAAATAGTTATATGCTAGGTATAGTCTATAATATCTTAATTTCATTTTTTTTTTTCATTAAATTGTAGATCGTTAAAATTAATCAAAAGAAAAAACCGTATTTCAATTCCATTTTTTAACTCTTGTATGGTGGGTGCAGTTATTTTTAAATAAAATACAACTTTTTTCTCAAATCTTGTAGATTTCATTAGAAACTTTTGAATGTCAAGTTTTAAGAAAATCAATCATTGGGTTTTCAAAATATTGAGTTTTAAAAAAAAAGATCCATTTTTGAGAAAATCAAAACCATTTTGACCATTATCTAGCATTAACTAAATTAAATTTTTTAATTTTTTTTTTAAATCTGTGGAATAGTTTTGGAGGAAAATTTTGTTTTAGAAAATTCCGAAAAAAACCGTATGACGGGTACCGTTATTTTTGGTTAAAAAAAAGAAGAAAAATCTGTACGGGGAAAAATCAAAAAATGCTCTTTCAATTTTAAAGAAAAAACGGCAGAGCCCTTTAGGTTGTAGACAGTACCTATGTACATATGTATGTATGTACATATGTATATGTCGCAAGTTAAAATAGGAAACTTTTTTTGTAAGGAAGCTCCTAAAAAGTTTGAAAAACATTGCATTTCAAAACTTAAAAAAAAATTCTTTTTTGAATTTTTGAAGAAAGGTTTAAAGATAGATAAGATACAAACAGAAAAAGCCTATCAAAATATTTAGAGTTGTTTTCAAGAAAAATACAGCAGATAAACATAGTCATTAAGCAGATCGTTTAGACTTGTTGACATGCTTAAAATCCTGACCGAAAATAAACCTGAAAAATGTAGTATTTATATACATATCTCAAAAGTCAAAACAAATCATCTCGTAAATGATATAAACATATGCCTTTCTCGTTGTTTTGTTGAACAAACTTTAACAATTGAATAAAGGTAATACATAGCCCGGTCAAATTAGCTTCAAAAATAAGGGTAAGGTTACATTAATTCGCACAAAGCTGAAAATTGGCATGAATGTTGAGAACACTATTACAAACAATTTGTCAAAAGTCCCCCTCGATCCGACGTGTGCAAAAAAAATTATTCAAGGTCAAATGTTGCAAAAATCGGTTTTTTGCATTTTTCAGCTGATCGGCAAGTTTCATCATAAAATAGGTGAGACAAAAATTATTCATCATGCAATTGTATATAGAAATTGTCTTAACACTTTTTCTCCTAAGAATCACCATTTTGGAGATATAGCGAAGCAAAAAGTTGAAAAAGTTGTATTCTTCATAATATGCACACGGTTCCGCGCCACCCGTGAAGTAGTACACTTGGCGCGTTTTTTTAAAGGTGGCTTTCCCGGTAGGCCTATTCAACGATCTATTGTGGTCCTATTGAGTTGAAAATTTTGTATCTAATTGAAAAATACTACTATTGGAAATGACGAAAGCGATTATGAGTATTTTTTACAAAAGATAAGTACCGAAACTTATCTAAGCACCTAATTACATTACAAATTTGACGCCGATATTGCAGTGCTTTTTTTCATTTCAAACGCTTTATTCAATTCATTGCCACAGAATAAACAGCACTCTTTTAAACAAAAAACAATTCTGACATTCACTTTCTCAAATGCTTCATTGTTAGCTTAAAATGGTTTAACGAGTAAGATTGATTTTTGAAATCCTGTAGTATCACAACGGACCAAATATTGGTCTAAGTGTGTTGGCTTTTCCGGTCAGCAGCCACCTTAACCTAAGGTAATGTAACCTAAACAAAAAACTGATTCATTTACGCGTGCTCTAGTACGAGGAGGACTTATTATTGATGTACCAGCTTGTTCTTGTTCGTGACGTCTTTTAACTACGGTAATGGTACTCTTCCGAGTGTACTTTTTCCGCCAAATGTTTACTACAAATAAAGCAAAATTGATACATTTCTCTTACAAACAAGAAACTGCACAAATTCTGTTTGCAATAACTACTTGTTCTTACTACGAAGGAACGCTTGGGACTAATACTATTTTGTTTGGGCCCTTAGAAACGGAGCTGGTATACGAGCGTCGCAGACAGATGCTGCTCAAGGCCGTACGGTCACATAAAATGAGGGACTGGGTTTTCTTTCGAGTTTATATTCTTAAGCCAAATATACATTGTGCAAGTGTATTCGAAAATTCGGATTAAAGTTGCATATGCACACACCAAGCATGAGTCTTCAATCTTTTATTTTAACATGGACGGTGTGGTGAGAGTACGTCGCGCTTTGTGAGTTTTTTTTCGGCGAAATTGTGAATATAAGAACGTCTTTGAGATTTTTTCAATTTTATCCGAGTAGGTAATTTGTTTTATTTTGTCTGTCCATTTCATCATACATTTTTTGTTTACTATTTTAATATTTCAATCAGTGCTTATGTTGTACTGTGTTCTCATCTCTTCAACGAACTATACGCAAATGAACCAATAAATGCATGGTCAATCATCAATCTTGCATATACACTACTTCAATGCAGGACGCTAGATTGAAAGAAACTCAAAAGATTTTCATTTTCCTATAATCCTAAATCCAATCTATACGTGTGATTTTTTCACCAATACACTTGCGCGTGCTTGTCATGCATTTGAACAGTGTATATCTGGCTTTAGAATTGTATAATATGTATCTATACGCCACGAAAACTAATATTTTTACTTGAATTACCGTTGTGTAATGTATATAACGGTAATTGACATACATATTATGAAGAACACAAATTTTTCAACATCGCTGTATCTCCAAAATGGTGATTCTTAGGAGAAAAAGTGTTAAGACGATTTCTATAGATAATTGCATGATGAATAATTTTTGTCTCACCTATTTTATGATGAAACTTGCCGATCAGCTGAAAAATGCAAAAAAACGATTTTTGCAACATTTGACCTTGAATAATTTTTTTTGCACACGTCGGATCGATGGGGACTTTTGACAAATTGTTTGTAATAGTGTTCTCAACATTCATGCCAATTTTCAGCTTTGTGCGAATTAATGTAACCTTGAATGTCTATTTTGACCGGGCTATACAAGTTCCATTCAAATTCTGTTGTTTTTGTTTTTATCCACAACGAAACAAATATATTTATTCTCAGAGCTATTTTGATTATTTATTCATTCAAATTTTTATCAATCTTTTTTAAAACTAAAACAAAGTAGTTTTTTTATAGATATTTTAAAAAACTCCAAAAAATATCCATACTAGCCCCACTGTATATTTTTTTCAAAAACATGAATCCAATTCCGAAGAATTCAAATGCAGCTAGTGATTTCAACAAAAATATATTATAAAGCGAATTGAAGACTGGGAAATTTATATTTCGGTATAAGTCTTGCCGATCGATATGAAGATTTTGAAAATGATCGTATGGAATAGATGATTCGTATGGAATAGAGTATATAACTTGTGACTATCATACATCGAAGTTTTATTGATAAAATTATATGACTTTAATTTTTATATTAGCAAAAAATACCATTTGCCAAAAGTTAAGAGAATTAGAATTTTTAAAATTATAATCAATTAATTTAAAATAACACTTTTTTGTACTTAAACAATATGGATAGTGAAATTATACAAAATACTTGAATATACTTAAATGGAAACCTATTAGTAAATATTTTGTATGATTTTTTTTTTTATAATAAATTTATTTATTTTATATTTATATTTAACCAGTTAAAATTTTTTGATATATTATATACTTTTACAAGATTTGTTTTACAAAGATAGGAAGGAATTGTTTTTTTAAAGTTTGTTGATCCAATTTTTCATCTCATTGTAGCTCGAAGAGAGTTCCTCAACTTGATTGCATATACAATAAAGAAACGTGAAGAATTCAAGTACTAGTTAAAAGTAGGTACTAAAAGATTGCTAGTTCTAAGAGATTGCCCCGATATCTTCATTAATCCTATATATCAAATCTTCTTTTTAACCAAGTGGACGGGAAAAACCAATTTGTACATAATCAAAATAAAGATAAAGCTTTTTATTTGAGCAAATAATATTTGGAAGATCATTTATAGAATTAGAGAATAATAAGGTCCCTAAAATAGAGCCTTGTGGTACACCCATATGCTAGCAAGAATATTTGATTCTATTTGTTTAATCCTCACTTTATCACTGTGATTGTACAAATTACTCAACACTAGACGCACCGCTTTTACATTAAAAACAGTTTTTTTGCTAGCTCTGTCACAAGCCGTTAAAGGATCCTGAAGACAGAGAACATTTTATATTTTTCAAGTCATACAGACACCTTTTATCAACGAGTACTTTGCTAACCGCAGTTGTGGTTTGCGCGAAACCGCAACTTAAAAGGTGATGGAAGTTTAAGGCTCTTCATATGATTTGATATTTGTGATGCCAGAATTTTTTCAGAGACATTTGACACGCAACAAAGAACACTAATTGGGAGAAAACCTGAGCACCAACTAGCATTCGACTCTTCACTTTATTACTTTAACTATTTTTCAGCTTTCCAGGAATGATGAAAATTTAAAACAAAAATTTAAAAAATGTGTAAGAGGACTCAAAACATATGGAAGAATCATTTTTACGAAGCATATTGGTACCCAATCATTACCAGTAGAATCAGACTTGATAGAACGAAATTCTGAGACAGAAATAAATTCAAACTATATACAAAGGATTTAGCCACTCGGCTCTTTGAATATCTATCAATATGATTGTCTCATTCAATTCATTTTGATCAAGAAAATTTTGAGCAACTTTTCCTTTACCTATTAAAAAAGATTACTCTAGAGCTTGCAAGAGGACTGGTTTGTGTTCAACTTAGAAATGAAGAATCGCAAGTCACAAATGTTGACCGCAAAATAATTCACAATTTGCATTAGAAGGTTTAAGTTTCCATTTCGAATTAAATTTCATTCGTTTTTTAATTGATCTTTCGACATCAGAGAAAACCCAGGGATAACTTTTACTGCGTATTGGAATATGACTTTCAAATAGTTCTTGGACCAACGATTGAAAATAAATAATTTTGTCAGTAGAATTGGCGAGATTTTGACATAAATGCCAAGGAAATTCCTAAGGCTTCGAATTGCAGCACAAAGTTATCAACTCATTAAAAAACATTTTTTGCAAAAATTAAGATCATGGTCCGTCATACTAATTGAAAGACAATTGAATTAACAAAAAAAAATCCAAATATCGGAAACAATGATAATATCAAGGAAGCTAGAAGTGGAGTTTGAAGAAAAACGAGTGGCATATCGATTCGTAACATAAAGTCCTGCGTAGTTTCAATAACGTCTCCTGGTTGGAAAGTCCGATTGTCCAATATCTACTATTAAAATTAAATGGAAATCACCACAGATAATAATATTTTCATTTGAGGAAGAGAACTATTGTTGACCGGCCATTAAGGCTTCAGGGGAAATACGTCTATTTGGATTATAACCCAATTTATTAAATTTATTAAACTATAAAGTAATATTCGAAAGAGGGTGTATTATTTCAAGCTTGCCTATTTGAAAAGCATCTGACAAAATCCTAGATAGAAATTTGATTGTTTGAAGAAAAATCGTGTACTAATTTATTTCAATGTTTGTAAGATGCAATTACCCATACCCACTGTCAAATTGTTAAACTCTCCAAAGACAATATTTTAAAAACGTGTCCTACTTATTAAATTCATCATTATTCGGAATCCAGAACTACTTAAGAACTTTTTAGAGCACAGGTATACACATACATAAGTAAATAATATCCTCATACCTAGGACTGACAATCTCTCCGTCATCGTCGTTGTGCTCATATTTGTTTGCAAATATTTTCCACCATATTCACCTACTCTACATAAGCTCCAGCTAAGCTAGATAATGGAAAGACTAAATAAAATCCCTTCATTGTCAGCAGCAGGATGGAAGAAAAAAGTAGTTCATGTTATAAAAATCCATTTTGAGTTTTGTTTTACTTTTTTTTTTGTTTCATGACTATACTTAGTGCTGTAGAAGCCCCATAAATACTACCGGTCATTGCTAGGTTTTGCACTCAAGGGACACTCATCAAAGTCATCACATAACAAAACTGATAACAAGCTTATAAGAAAAAATTGGAAAATGAAAATAAAAAAATATCAAGCTTGTTTGACATTGGCTGATAAAATTCCATCGTTCAATTGGAAGAGACGTAATAATAATTATTGTTATTATTCCACACCAGACGTACTCCAAAGTGTAAACAGATAATAGAAAACTACACAAAAGTATCTGTGTATCTTACGAGTATACGATGGAAATTAACTTAAAAAAAAAAACAAAGATTTGAAGGATATTTACTTTGTTGCCTCTCATCATCATGGCCACCATCTTCTCGTCGGAGGCCGTGCCTGCTGCTGGGCATCATCGAGGAACTGTTGCTCTCCCGCAAAAGACACTCCCTTAAGGCCAGCATTTGTTTTTCTTAAATATTCAAAACGTATCCTTTGTATCCCGTTCGTCTAAAATTTGTTTTCACTTTTCACAAATTTATCTGAACCACAGAAATCACTTCCAATATCACGCACAGAGACGCAGTATTTTTTTTTAAATCTCACAGTTATCTAACTTCGGTGTGATTCTATTTGAACCGTGATATAAATTTCCCAACCGCCACCACCACCGGTGTGATGTGAACTTTATGACACACAATATGCTAATATCAAAACAGTGAGAGTGATATATCACATTTCACGCACGAATCACTCTCAGAGTGACAATGAGGAGATTCACTTGATTCACTTAAGTGCGATTTGCTTTACGATTGCCCTTTTTCAGCTGAAAGTATATCTTTTACTCAAAAATAACAAGAATCTTTTACTCAAATAGACAACAACAACAACGGCAAGACAAGAAAAAATAAACAAAGCCTCGAAAGAATTTGTCTTTCTCTTCAAATTGGACCGACTTCGTGCATCGGGAGGCGGGCTGTCGTCGTCGTCGTAAGAGCTCCACGATAGACACCTTGTATAGAACTGCTTCGAGCAGAGGCAAAACCAAAAGCTAGAGCCCCCAAGTTCTAGAGCGACCGACAACGATGTATTACGTACGTAATACACAATAACGAACGGCACGATTGTGCTTATTTTGGTTTTTGTTGTTGCTGTTGCTATATCTTCTCCTCTATAGAGTACAGAGTGGTTGAAGAAACCTTCTCAATCGAAGATTATTGAATTGAATTGTGGGAGAGATTGAAGTGTGTGAGGAATTGTTTCGATTAGTTCTAGAAGACAGCACTAGTAGACATTTATACCTTCCGTTATGGCTAGGGTGACCATATGTTTGTAGATAAATCGATGGAAATAGCACAGCTAAAAGTTCTAAAAGTAATTTTGTAATATTAAAAGCGAAAATTTGAAATTTTTGGAAAAATTGAAATTAATATTCAGGAAGTTCCACGTCACGCAGGAAAATGAAGATTCTATAGAGATCGAGACATTGATCAAACTTGGCATTACAATCAGAGGAGGAGGATCAGAGGAAACGAAACAAGTAGGTCCCGCAATGCCATGTGTATCTCTGTATGTTTATAAATGTTGTATTCTTACAACAAACCAATAATATAAATTTTCAAATTAAGACTTTTTTGTTGAAAGAAACTGGTATAGGTTATTCAAAAATTGATACATGAAAAATATTTCTTTAAAAAATAAATGAAACAAGTATTTAAAAATATTTCTCCTCTTCCGAATTTAACGATAAATTTTTTGTATATTAAACGCGCACTCAAGGGGTTATGAATACCCTTGTATCTAATGTTAAACACAGTGCGAGAAATTAGGAAAGTAGGATAGGATTAGAAAGGAGATACCGATGCACATTGATTTTGAATGTCTGCACATTGAAACGGGTGGGAAAAACTGAGCCGGGTAAAGCATTCCACATTCGTGTTGTGCGGCTAAAAAAATAATCTCTGTACTTGACAGTACGTTCTAAATTGGGCTCAAGGGTAAAGTGATGAGCATTTCTAGAAGAGGGGAGGAATGCAACTGGCTATTTCACTAGAGCATTGGTTATGAAAATAGCGGTAAAATAATGATAGGAATGAAACATTGCGGCGGTGCACGAGAAATACAAGTGTTTCAGTTAGACAACGGTTGTCTATCATTTTTATAGCTCTCTTTTGAATTCTGTCCAAGAGACTCAAGTGGGTTTTTGAAGCACCTGCCCATATATGGGAACTGTACTCGAGCTTCGGAAGAATAAAGGTTTGATATATAACAACCAGATCAGAAGGGGTAAAAACTTCTTGCATCGGCGGAGAAAACCTAAAAACTTAGCAGCGTTTTTGGCAACGTCAAATATGTGATCACTCCACAAAAGTGGTTTTAAAACTGAAAGCTGATCAGTCTACTCGATGCAAGTGCCGCTCATAGAAAGTGGCATTAGGGAAGGGTTGCGCTTAAGCGACAGTAAACAGCATTGAGTTTTTGAAGCATTAAATTCTACACGGTTTTTGATTTCCCATTGGACAATGCTGTCAAGATCAGAATTTAATGAGCTTATCATACACTGCCGTTGGAAGTCCACATCTGAAGGACAAGGATGTGAATCTAAAAACGAATATGAAAAGCTGAGGGTACTGTCGTCAGCGACACAATTAAGTGGATTAGAAGTTTCAGACAAAAGATCATTTATGAACATAAGGAAGAGTGTCGGAGACAAAACGGAGCCTTGTGGCACACCAGCGTTTATTTTGTGGATATCAGATTTGAAACCGTCCAATACTACTTGTAGAGAACTGCCCGAAAGGTAATTTCTAATCCAACGAAGAAGAGATTCATCGATACCAACAGACAAACCTACATCATTTGTTGAGTAAAAAAAAGTTTCACAAGATTTGTATGGTATAGGTGTTACAATGAGCCTTCGGACCTCCGGACATAATAATTTCACATCATTTCATTTCTTTCTTCGAGGTTTCTCTGCTTTTAAAAGTCCTTATTCCTAGCTTCCTGAGCTTCTTCAGAAAGCTGTACGATAGAAACTTTTTGAGTAACCTCTTTGCTGTGAATTAATATTTTGTGAACTGTAGCATGCATATAATACCAGGAATAAAACCCTAGGGATTGTTTTATAGTGTCAACACAAAACTTGTCAAGTTGTTTTCCTTTACATTTTTCTTATATATTTTTTTTTAATAATAAGCGAACACACAAAGGTTTTTTTTTTTTGTATACCCTTCATATGCCAGAGACACAGTGTGAGCATTAAGAACAAAAGGGGGGTTAGAAAAGAGGTGTCGGTGTACCTTGGTTTTGAACATTGCAATGACATAGAAAGACAGAGCGTAGTAAGACATTCCACATTCGCGTAGTACGGCTAAAGAACGAATCTCTGTACTTCATAGCACGACCGAAGTTGGGATCAATGGTAAACTGATGAGCATTCCTAGAAGTGCAAGTATTACGATTAAATTTTTAAGGGGAGAAATGCAACTGGCTATTTCACTAGAGCATAGTCCGTCAAAATAACGGTAAAACAGGGTGAGACAAGAAACATGACGATGATGTTCGAGTGACGTTAAAGAGTCAATGATATTATTGTCACCAATCATTTTGAAAGCTCTTCTTTGAATACTGTCTAAGAGTCAAACAAAGGTAAAAAAGTAGATATACGAATATGAAATTACTAGGCAAGGTGATAGATCAACATTCAACTTTTTGAATATAGTCCACAATGATAGATGTGGAGACGATCAACGTTAATCAATTTACTTGTATTTTTTAACAACTGATTAAGATCTTTAGAACTTAAAAAAAACTCAGATGTAAAGATTACTTTAAGGCTTTCTTAAACTTTCTCATGATATCACCACATTTAAATTAAAGTCGCTTGAGTCACTTTTTTTCTTCAGAATATATCTCACTAGGTTAAATTAAAAAAGTTTTTTATCAAACTCGTTAATTCCGATATTTCGGGTTCCTCATGGCAGTTACTTAGCATCAATTCTTTTTTTTGTTTTTAATGATGTGTTACTTTGTATATGCTGAGGTTTTAGATTTGGAAGACGATACTCGTTTAAGCAGTTTAGCTCGATCTAGCTTGAGATCAAGCGATAATCTAAACTCCATAAAATATCAGGCAATGACCTTTTCTAATTCTATTTCTAGTTCCATTGATTATAATATATCGCAGAACAACGTTGTTTCTTAAGTTTCAAGGACCTTGACGTTAATTTAGATCTTGTTTTTACGGAGCATACCAATTCTATGTTAAATTTTGCAAACCGATACTCTAAGGAGTTTCACGGTCACTATGTAAGCATCCCTATTTAAAACTGATTTTTGAGCATTTATTTTGAATACGCTTTTAAGATATCGACTCCTTACGTAGTTAAAAAGAATAGGTAAGAAGAAAACACGTGCGTTGTAGCTTTTGAAAAAGAAGCGGTTCGATGCTTATAACATTCCTCCTTCATTGTTACAAGTGTGTACTGTGTAGTAAAAATATTATATTTGTTCAACAACTTTTAAAGGGCATTATTGATGATTGTATTATTTATAAAAAAAATCCACTATCGAGTAAAATATTCGACTTTTGACCTTTTTGAAGTACTTATATCTTGTACCTTAATGCTGCTATGAAAAAAAAATTTCTTAATAGCCTTCGTAGAAAACATTATAATCTAAAAATTTAAATTAAATTTTTATTTGACAACTTCACTATCAAGAAAGCAGTGTCTTTGATTTCTGACTTAAATTTAAACAATTAGCTCCAAATTTGCATTAAATTTATCTACGATCATCTTTACTTGGAGTATTTTTGTTGGGTAGATGGGCTATTTTTAGACTGATATTATGTTATAGGAATTCAACATTTATGATTATGTCATTATGACACAATTTTTAAGTTTTCAAGATTCCGAATTATTTCCTGGCATATTTCGAAAAAAAATCTTTGATAACACTTCTGCCTCTCCCTTTAAACAGGACTTGCTGCATAATTACTTGTAATGTCATCAAAAGTATACAAAATATGCACGATTGGATCGAACGAACATTCTCTTGAAGCATTGAGGAAATAAAATCAAATATTTAAAGTCACAAGCAAGTAAAAACGTTGTGAATGTTAATTTTTTAATAAGATGAACATTTGTTTGAGCAAAAAAAACTTCTCCATGCTTCTACTTTAAATGAAATGAAAATAAATCCATGTCTTTTACTTTTTTATTTTAATGAGAAAAACTAAAAAATAAATGTCTGCCTTTAAAAAAAACAACAGATGGTCACTCTATAAATGAGTTACCCTATATCTTTTTTTGTAGTTTCGTGGGGTTTTCCTATGCACAAATGACGAACCCAAGGGCGGTTTGAGAAGCTTATGGGGTGAAAAATGCAAAAATCAGCAGACAAAGTTAGAAAAATAGAAGGAGCAAAATCGGTCACAATGCCAATAATAAAGGGGTGGGTGGGTTTGGTGTACCGCAAATGCATGAGGAACAAATCTATGAGTGTCTGATTGTAGCGATAGTGTATATTTGTATTTAGCATATATGAAATGTTGATAGATGTTCGTGTAAGTGACAAATGATGAAGTAAAATAAATAAATAGAAATCATATGAATCGACTTGGATGCCAAAACAAAGAGGATTTTTGGATTTTTATTTTTTTGCTCTCGTTATGAGAGTTATTTGTAGCTTGATGCACATTTCCTACACCATTCTCACTATATATACAATATACATTTGCACATTTTGTTGGAAATTTAAATGCTGAATTGGCGGAGGCATATTGGCGCGTCTTGAACTTCAGACCTAAAGATAAACAATGAATGAGTAATATGGAGAGATATATATTCAATTTTGTTGTGTGAAATGAGAAAAGGATGTTTAGACGGGGAGTCTTAAGGGTATGTGTGATGATTTCGAAGAAGAAGTATTTTTTTTCGGGTTTCCTTTTATATATTTGTTTAGTTTTATCGTTTCCTTTTTGGGTGTTATGGTGTTTTGCTTCGTTTGGTTCAAGCTACTTGACATGCCAACAAAGTTTAAATTTATGAGGCGCAGAAACTGTAATTATTTTCCAACGGGAATTTTAGGTGTTTCCCTTCTAATTACGATTTTCAGTTAATTTTAGTTCATACATCTTGGAATAGGATTAGTTTTGAATAAGTTAACAAAATATGCATGTTATAGTAATTCTTGTGGCAGTCATTTTAAGACGACTTGTAATTTTTCACAATAAAAACTAAATTGCATGCGGAATTATACTACGAGTAGCTTTTGTGTTAAAGTCGATATAACTCGCACAAAATATTTTTTCAGTCAATATCTCGACCTAAATCTCAGTAAATAAAAAGACTAGTTTTTAAAGAAGCAAAAGATTTTCGTAAAGTGCGTTGCGTTTGTGTATGGAAAAGTTTGCGAGCTATAATTTTTTTAGATAAGGAAACATTTTTAAGGTTCCGGTCGTTGGCGTATAAGGGTGCAAACTTTAAGCATTTTCTATATTTCTTGGAGTTTTCCTACATACTGGTATACAGGCTGTCACAAAATCAATAGAATGACTGAATATTTGATATTTTTCAAAAAGTTCAGGGTCATCATTCAAATTCATGATTAAGGTAACTACCTTAAACGTCTTATTAATAACTTTGATCGTTACGAAGGATTAAAAAAAATATTTATTCACTTACTCCTTAAGTTTAATTGAACTTAGAATTTCCTCCTTCTTCTAAAGCTCTTCTTACATCTAAAGCATTATAAGTGATAAGTGCATTTTTTTGAAATACGTTCCTATAGATCCTAAATTTTTTAATAATAGATTTTTTTTCTGATTTACCTACTAGAATGGGAATGTTCAACGATTTGGGAATCATTCTCTTTGATGGTAAAGTTTCATTTAATGCTTACATCGATACAGTAATAATCAAATGAATAAGGCGTCTTGAAATAATAATGAGATTGTCAGAGGAGTTTAATGGTCTCTAAATCTTCCACTTTTTCACACAGTGTTGGAATATTGTGATTGTTGACCTAGACATGGAAAACTCCAAAAAATCAGCGGCGTAGTGTAAAATATGGGAATGTTTAATGACCAAACTAATAACTTTTAGGGTAAGAATGAAAAGAGGAGGCCTTAAGTGACTGCCTTGAGGGACCCCGAAGATATGTAACAAAGAGCGGGAACGAGACAGGTTAAGGCATAAGTGTATATTCAAAAGGGTTAGATGTTCTGTATTTGAGAAAGCAAAATGCTTCTTGTAGAACCTAGAAGATATATACAAAGAATTAAGGTTTGGTACAAAGTACTTTCAAAGATCTTAGAAAAGTGTGAAAGTTTGGCTATTGTGGAAATATTCATTTCAGCACCTCACTTTCAACCCTTTTTGTGAATTTTGGTAACCTTGAGCTAAAGATAAATTGAAGATTTTAGTTGGGAAAAAAAGGAGTGGAAGAGCATTTTTTATGAATATGGCTGGGGCAACATCCGACTCGGAAACTTCATAAAGTTTATAAAGGTACATAAAGAGAAAAAGAAAAGTTTATTTATGTGTAAACCAGCTCTACTATTTGAGAGAATTTTATATTTATAATGAAAAATAATGAAAAATATCACTAGGGAAAGTAGTCTTAAGAGGAGAACCATAATAGAATGATAGAACAATAAGAGGATGATAGTTGTCCATAGTAAATATGGAAAGGGACTAAGTGATCTGGAGTGAAAATAAGTTCTACTTTCCTAATAGACATGTGTAACGCAGCGCTGCGTTAGCGCTTGTGGGTAACGAAGAAAAATATTTTGTATACCAAAATAACCGCTGATTGTTCAAGAAAATAATAAAATTTTAATTTTTAAAATCGGTTAGAAAATGTGGGCAGAATTGTCAATTCTGCCTAGGATTTCTTTTTTGATCTAACCAAGCCTCTTAACCATTTAAGTTGTACGACAATCTACAATTTTTTTTCAATATTTATTTTAGAAATATTTTAACCTATCCATCGACACCTCAATCTTATAGATGGAAGAAGTATTTCTTTAGTTATTGTCAATAGAGTGCAGCAAAATCGAACATTTTGAAAATTTTCTTGCATTTATCTGGAAAATAAAAAAATCGAAGAAATTTTTTTTGAATTTATTCCACATTAGATACTATAACGAAGCTTTTAGGCTATGCACATGCATGTTGTATATCTCAATATAAGCGCTTACTTGTTCTTAATCGAATGAAATATATTTTGTAAAAATCCGTTAAAATGCCAAAAGTAATGAGTGATATCTGAAGCAAGCATTGTGTAAAAAACTAAAAGTCTTAAAAAAAAATGTATTAGAAAATAGTTTATATCTGCCATCATGTTGGACTGAGAGCTTTTCAATTTGCTTCATATATTTAGAAAATATATTGAATAATAATACAAAATAGTTTTAATATTCTATGTTCAGGTTTTTGTATTTATTTAAATTTTGTCCACAATTAAGTAGGAGAACAAAAAAATCACTACTCCAGATTATTTTTACATTTTTTTCAGTGTATTCGGGTAAAATTTGATATTTTTTTTTTTCATAAATTGTATGAATGTCTTATGTCTACAGTATTTTAAGACTTTAATCTTAAAAATCTGTATGATATTTTCGAAGTAAAATAATAGTTTATGAAACCATCTCTATTTCTTTTTGTATGAAAATCGATTTTTTTCGTTTCAAATCCTTGGAACCAATTTTAGCGTGTTTCCTGTCGAATTAATTGTAAAACATTGTTCAGCATTATTGTAGAAGAGGATTGGAGCAATAAGAAGGTGGTAATTTTATTTCAAAATTCTGAAATTTTTCATCAACTTTTGAATTTTGAGTGATTTGAATCGAATTGATTTTTGCGTCATTAACACTTTAGTATGAAATTTTTTGTTATTTTGAATTTTTTTTTACACAAAAATAAAGTTCGACATTTCTCATTTAATGTGCGCTACGAAGTTTGTATGATGATGAGTTAACAAATGAGTTAAAACAAAAATTGCGTTATGGCGCAAACTGCATTATGGCGCAAACTGCGTTAACGCATTTCGCTGATACAGTGAAGTACGCTTGAGTTAGTGTATCAACGCACCAATTTTTACTGCGTTACCCATGTCTATTTCCTATTTAGATAACTTCGAATACCAATAACTTGGCAGAAGTTTGAATCTGATATACCATCACATGAAAAGAAACCTTATTGACTATGGTAAGAATATCAGTAGTCTGCATGAAAAGAACTTAACTGAGACAATGACACTTCTCCACCTGCGGCTAATAATACCTGAACATCAGTTCGGATTGAGAATGAAGCACCAGACAATTGACCGAGTTCCTATAATATCTGACGTCATTGAGAAAATATTTATTGCTCGATCTTCTTAGATGTGTGGCAACGTGCGGCACGAAGGCCTAAATTTGAAATCAAGACAAGTTTAGACTGCACACGAAACTAAAAGAATATCTAGAGAATAGACGCATTCTAATAAGACACGGGAATCAATTTAATAAGATCAAAGAGGTAATGGCTAGGGTACCACAAGGAAGTGTGCTAGGTCCTATTGTACGAGTATATCATTTATTCAGACGTTATATACTCCAAATGGAAGACACTATCGTAGACACGTTTAGTGACGCCAATGTAATATCAGCAGTCGGCAGGACGACCAAGGAAACTTCAATTAAGTTACAAAACGGTCTTGATAGTGGCAATGCATGGCCAAAAAATGCGAAGATTTGAACTCGGGGAAATGTACTGATTGTTGATGATTAAATATCGATAAAAATAGTGGATATATAAATGTAAAGCCCTAGCGGCTGGTAGAAACCCTAAACCTACTGATTTACAACTCCCAACGATTCCTGTGTGCCTGTCACCAGGAATAGAGGCGACCATCAATTTTTTGCCGAGTCTGGACGGCTAATATGAGCAGTACTTTTCAAGAGATACTCTTGGAGGATTTGTCAAAAAAGTGACAAGCGCCAGAGGCAGTATACCCCTGAGAAACTTTTTAACACCAATAACGGAAGATCAAACCCAAGAGCCCCTGCATGACAGTTTAATGTAAATACTAACCAGTATGCTAAGAGCTACAACAGTATCAAAAACAAGAAGATTGTATTCAGGCAGGTTCTTCAGCCAGTCTCGACTTACGGTGCACAATTCTGATTCAAATAGCTTACAAACTTTAAAAAATAACCTTCGTTGATCATGTGCAAATACGTGTTGGTATATTAGAAACGAGGATATTGACAAGGATCTCGAGATGCCCACGATACAAATTTTGGGAGAAATAATAAAAAACGGATACTAGAACATACTCCAATAAAATAGTGGAAATTCTCTATGAAACGAATTTAATTACACTGCCAGCGAGGGACTTAACTTTTTGAACTATTGTATTATATGAGAGACCGTTTGAAAATCGCAGAATGTGCAGGAATTGCCACCGGATATTTACTTGCAGTAAATTGCTAGATAAGTTTGAGTTTCTTTTCACTCGGGAGAAACAGGTAGTTTTGTTAAAGTAAAAATCTCACATTCTCATGAGCACGCATTTTTCGGTCCGCATAGAGTATCTTGAAGGTTAACCATGGGAAGCTTATTTAATCCATTTTTATTGTTTTTTTTTTTTCAACAAGAAATTTTATACTCAACAATCCAATAATAGTTTTTAAGTGCCAACTAGGAGTATCCCCAAAGTATAAATAAAAACCTAAATAACTTGGCAATTTGTTTTCTATCTATCGAAATTTATTTTAAAAAAAATTGCACGCTCCTAGAATTATTTAAAAAAAAGTATAATATTAATTGTTTACTAACACGAGAGTTCTACGTACAATCTGCAGAAAATATACAAAGCGTACTCATGCACACGTAAGCATTATTAATAGAGCAATCTCCCAGCTACAGTTTTTATAGATCTCCCATCACCCTCCTCGCCACCGGCCGCTTCACCCCTTTCAACATCAACCCCTATAAATTCCGATTAAAAGCGTGTAGAAAAGATTCGACTGTCATAAAACAAGAAATTTTTTGGCAACAGTGAGCCATAATAATGAAAATATACAACAAAGCACGAAAATATTTCACACGGAAGAGGAACACAGTTTTCCCATCGTTAAAACTTGAAAAGCAAAAGAAAGATTGTACCGCACAAAGTGCACTGCATGCAAAAAAAAAAACTAAAGATTTGTGTGCACCCCGAACCGAAGGAAAAAAAAACGTTTTCACCAGGAAAGTTGTATATTTGTTGCATGATAATTTGCTTCTGAAAATGATGCCGCGATGCGAAAAAAAATGGGTGAAATGGTAAATTTATTTTTCCTGCTGCGGTTTGCATTTTGCTTTCCTTACATTACTTTGTTCATAGTCTTGAAAGGAATGAAAGGTTGTACTTTTGTCCCTGTAAATGCAGGGAAATTATGAGGGCGTAATGGAAAGGGTTCGTTCGAGTTGCATATTTTTTATATTTTGGGTAAAAGACAAGTTGGTACACTGAAGCAAATGAATCTGGAGTGGAAATATGTAAAACTAACTTGTTTTTTTTTTTAAATAGTATTTTTACGAATTTTCAACTTTTTCTCATCTGTCAGAGGGAGTTGTATGAACAGAAAGTCTAATAGTAATAACAATTTGTAACCCTTAATAATTACGAGAATGATACAGATGTAATTAATTAAAGTCAAATAAATGTATCTTTGAAAGGGGTTTACTTTGAAGTAAGGTTTTTTTTTGTTAATGGAATGCCTTGTTACTCAGACTTGTAATAATCTTCCTCGGTCAACTACGTATATAACACTTCGATGCGTTACTCTGTTGTAATTCATGCTGTCTGTCATTGTTTTATCCTTTTTTCATTCGAACTTACCCTAAGTACTCGTATAGATGCCATACTGCTAGAACGACATTTCTTATCAAAACCTCTTTAGAGTTGGGACCTCTGTGTTTCATTGGATCAGCAAAGAAGGTGCATTTGAAGTTTCTGACTCTATTGAAGTTAGAAGTGGATCGAAAATCACCTTTTCCTTTAAAAAGGGTGTAGTGCCGCAAATTTGACTGTCCATTGCGGTGCCCTTTGAACATTGTTTTTTTTTTGTTTTTTCAAGATATCAAAGGCACGGTAGTGCCCAGCCAAGTTCTGGCATTACACCCTTTTTACAGGAACGAACTCAGGTAATTTTTGACCTCTCCCTATCTTCGGTACCACTGAAGTGAGAAACTTAAAATTCCGAATATTTGCTAAGCTAGTCAGACACAGGCGCCTCACCAAATTTTCTAGCATAAGCGGTTCCTGAGATATAAGGCCTCAAAAATCACAAAAACCGTAACTGACTGACAGATCATCAAAATTATGGAGCACTTCCCGACATCGTAGAATCTTGTAATTTTGCACAACGGTAGGTCTTGTCATGCAAGCAGAGGAAAAAATCGAAAATTTGAAGTTTTCCATTCAGGGGCGTGGTATCCGCCCACTTTTTCCGAATAGATGTTGGTTGAATGGAGCACTTCCGACTGTTGTAAAACGATGAAATTTAGTAAAGTGGCAGGGCTTAAATTGCATACTAAGAAAAAATATAAAATTTCAGGTTTTCCATTCAGGGGCGTGGTAGCCGCCCACTTCCTTAGAACTGATGTGAATTATATGGCACACTTCCGATTACAGTAGAACAATGAAATTTGGTAAAACGGTAGGGTTCAAATTGCATATAAAGGACCAAAACCAAAAATGAGGTTTTCTATTCAGGGGGCGTGGTATGCACCCACTTTCTGAGAAAAAGTTTAATTTATATGGAGCACTTCCGATTGCTGTAGAATGATGAAATTTGGTAGAGTGGTAAAGCTTAATGTACATTCAAAGCGAAAAATAAAAAATCTAAGATTTTTCATTCGAAGTGTCTTTTTATTGTCATTTTAAAACTATACTATATGCATTTTGAAAATTTATGACTTTTCTTAGAACTAGAGTGCCCGATTTGGTACTTTATGTCATGTTTATGTTAACATGAATGAAAAAAAGAAAACATTTGCTTACCTGAAAAAACTATGAGCTTACATAAAAAAATATTAACTGTGGTGTGAACTATAATAAAACCACTAATTAAGCTACCTTCATTTAAAAAAGGAGTTAAAATTGCAACAAAAACATCATCGCATCCTCAACAATTATTGCTTTTTTATGACTTTGAGCGGATGTAGGCACTAGTATTTATAATTAAAGTAGGTATGTTAGTGTTAGGTATCTTGCCAGGACAAGAAAAAATAATTGAAGCGCAAATCAAAACAACCAAATACAAAAAGAAAATATACCAAAGGAAATCGGAAGCTATAAACTAAGTTGATTTTAAGAGGTAGAGTCCATCCTTCTATCTTTCCGTATCTTTCGAGATTTTGACATGGCAAAATATTAAAATCTTTGCAAAAAGGAGTGAGATCAGACCAAAAACATAAATGTTTAAAAAAGAGCCAAGTTCTTCCATACAAAAACCTTTCTCTAACAAGTCAACCCTGAAAAGTACTGAGATCTAAAAGTACGCCAAGTTCTTACTTCATGAAGGTTTAATACCGAGTATTTAATGTAGAATAATATTGAAACAGCTACAATGTAATAGAGAAATTTTATTATTTAATGATTACTGACTAAAATTTGATGGGCTTACTTGGCAAGTTTTTTCTTATGTCCAATTCAAAAGATTTTGAAAGCTTGACCAGTAAGCCCATCAAATTTTAGTCAGTAGTCATCAAATAATAAAATTTCTCTATTGTATTGTAGCTGTTTCAATATTATTCTACTTTAAATATTCGGTATTAAACATTCATGAAGTAAGAACTTGGCGTACTTTTCGATCTCAGTACTTTTCACGGCTGACTTGTTACACAAAGGTTTTTG
Organism: Philhelius festivus; assembly: GCA_963931855.1. NCBI lineage: Eukaryota > Metazoa > Arthropoda > Insecta > Diptera > Syrphidae > Philhelius > Philhelius festivus. The sequence continues at coordinate 209,828,276 of OZ007556.1, forward strand.
TATAAAAGAACTTGGGTCTTTTTATAACATTTATGTTTTTGGTCTGATTAACTATAACTTTAATATACTTCTCATTGAGAATTTCGATTATGGTAAGTCGCTCAATGACCAGATTTCTTCAACTATTTTCAGAATAAATTGCATAATTCGCTTGAGTTCCTCCTAAAAAATAACAAAACTAAAGCCTGTTTAGTTATGCTAGTTTTTGTCGGAAGGAAAGAATGTCACAACTCAACAGATCTCATTTTGCAGTTCAGGCAAAAGAAAATTCAATAGAAACTTTCAATCTCTTTTTATTTATTAAACTACCAAAACCACAAAAAAAATATTAGTTAGTTTCAAATATTGTCCTAAAGTTTAGAGGTTTTCCAGGGAAAGATTTTTAGTATGCACAGAATTGCGATGTCAACTCAAAAATTTCATTCATTTAGTTTTGTTTATTTTTTTTTTTTCGAACCAACGATATCTATTTCCAATGTCATTTTGTATCTCTTCTTACGTAACTTATCAAGCAAATTCATTCACAAATAAAAAAAAACAAAAAACATGAGTTTGATATAAATTTTGAAGGAAAAACTCATTCAAACCGAAATCGCAACTGAATAAGGTCACGTTCATCAACAAATCCAATTCTATTCAGTAGCCAAACAGTCCATTATGTTAATTAACCTTTTTCTCCAGCCCCCAAATCGTTTAACCTTTTAAGAACACCCAAAGAAATGTTGATTTTTATTTCGTTCATTTTCTCCGCTATACACATACATAGCACTATCGCTATCATCATCATCAGGAACAGCATAAAATCTGCCTCCACTACTAGGTCACGGAGAGATAAAAATCAACTAAAATGGATTAAATAATTGCAAAAACAAAATCAACAAAATCAAAATGAAAAAACAGAGATGTAGATGTAGATAATACGATATTACAAAAAACACGAGTGCGGAAAAGGCGAACAGACAACCCAATAAAGTCATGGATACACAAAACTTCTACAAAAGATACTTTTTTGCATTATCTTTTGCAGCCCGTGCGCTACAACAGATCTACCTCCAACCTACAACTACCTACTTACATCCAGAGACTTGACTCTGAGCTGAGCTGTATTGGCGCTGCCCACACAATCGGAAACCAACAGGGATTTCAAGTTTCAATCTTTTAGACAGCCAGCCACATCGAATGGCTTCCTCCGCCTGTTTGTTAGCCATTCATTCGCTATCTCAAACTGCAACTGTATTTTCTTTTTATTATTTTCGTGATTAATTACAGCATTTTGATTCCTAATATGGTCAAGTTGAGAATGCGCGTTACGTTATGAAGTCACAAAATCCTTGTCCATGTTGGCAAGCCTTGAGCTTCGGTGGACGACAGCATCCGCTGTATCGGTTAGTTTCTGGTATAAGGTCAGTCGTATCGGGATACACAAATGGTTATGGACAAGTTTACAAGGTGCTGATCATGATTTTGGCATGATTTTAAAAGTGTATTGTGAGCTGTGGCGAGTAAGTAAACCTTCGAAGTTATATTTTTCGATATGAAGAGTGCAGTAGCGAACTGGCTGCATGGTTTTTGGTAATATCCCTTTAAACGAGTTTGGCTTTGAGTTTTAAATGAGTTCGTTCTTATCGCGAAACAGCACTTATCCTATTAAAGGAGTGACTCTCAAGGGCTACAATGCTTACAAGTTTCTGAAAATCTGTGTAGGTACTTTTGGGAACTTGATTCAAAGGTCTTAACTTAAACCTATTAATGGAAGATGTAAGATCCCCATTCATCAAAATAAAAATCATGAATTTGATAAAATTTTTCTCGCATTTCACGATGAATATTGAAAATACAATGGCAATACAATTATTTTTTGCATCCTAACTTTACTTGAATTCTTGTCACGTAGCATACTGGTGCATTTTTAAGGAACTACAACTACAACTACGACATTCTGTTCTATTCAAAGAGAGTGAACTCTGCATATTTCTAGGATTTTTTTTTTAGTTAAAAATTTGTATCCTACTGGATTTTTTATTTTGCATCACATACATAGGAAGGGAAGGGTGAATTTTTTTCTGCTGAGTTCTTTGTTATAAAAATGCTTTTGTTGGCAATCTAATAACCTTTTTTCTATAGAACACAGGATAATGATGCATACTCTGAACTCTTTTGTAGCGAGAAAATCGTTTCGAGTTTAGATATTTTCAAAGGGAATTGCTAAGGGTTTTGGAAAATGTGACCTGGATTATGATGGCAATGTAAGCAGTATTCGGAGAAAAAGAAATCAGATATTAGAAAACCCATAGATATTCTAGAAATACGTTTGAAATCCTTTAAGTAATTTTTCCAAGAAGCTTTATTTTTTTCTTTCAAATGAATTCTTAATTGCCAGAGACTTATTTTGGATTTGGATATTAATTGGGAGAAAATACTACATATCAGCATTCAAGTCTACTTTTACAAAAATTGAGACGATAAATGCATATTTCATCATGCGATAAAATCCTTAGCAATGTGAATGCTATTTCCAAATTATAATTTCTTCAAACCCAAATATTTTCCCATTTTTTGTAAATTAAAATAAAAATTCGATCAATAGAAAAACATTTACTAAGAGATACTCCAATTAGGATTAGGAAAATATAGTATTACCGTATTTAATTTTGACAAAAAAAAACTGGGAACGTCCTATTTTTTTCAATTTTTTTTAGATCAGCGTTCGTATGCATTTTAAAATATGTTACAGGCCAAATTACTAGTTTGTGAGATATACCTACATATACTTAAAAGAAAAAAGCAACAGCACAGTAGTGGGTCAAAATTTGACATTATCGTATAATTTCAACCGATGCTTAAGCCATTTTAGTAAGTTACCTACTAAGTTTAGAAGATTTTGCTAATTTTTAACGATTTTAGCATCTTACTATCTCTTAACATTTAACTAAAGTTAAAATCAAAAAATAGTTACTTAAACTTTTAGTAGCTTGCTAAACACATACATATGACATCTGGCATTTTCGGCGAAAAAATATTCTTGACAATTTTATTTGAAAAAGTTAGATTGTGGTTTTTGTATGAATCTTGAGCTTATTGTTTTAAAAACAAATAAAATAAAATAAAATGTTTACGGAAGACTAAGATTTTGTTTTATTTTAAGACTTAGCTTTGTGCAGAAAAGTGAGTCCCGAGCAAATCCTTTGGAAGAGCTGGACGATAGATTTTACTCCAAATATATGTAGGTTTAAAAACTTTCACATCAAATACCGAATTACAAGCCGTGGGTTTTCACTTTGACTTTCAAATTATTAGGTCCCCAGATCTAGTTTTGTGTGCTTTTTTTTTTGTTTTTTTTTTTTTTTTTAAAGAAAATTTCATTGTTTAGACGTGTTCATATATGCAGCGTTTTAATAAAAGGTATTTTACTAATTTTAATAGTATTTTTGAAGAGCTAGTAAATTAGTAAATCTTTAGGAAATTGCTAATTAGTAACATGCTAATGCCCTTAATAATAGGTTGTCTAAAATTATGCACCTTTTACTTCAAAGTGCGTTTGTAGCAGGCACGACATTCGGCTCATCAATTAGATCCTTTTGTACCCTTCTAAGATGCAAATAATGGTCGATGTTTACCAACTGTTATTTAATTCACAGCTTTGATACACTGTGAATTTTATTTTTATAGGGGAATTTAATGAAATGCTTAGAAAATTGATATCCGTGGTCAGACTCTTAAATGAACGAAGATGAAGAAAATTATAACAAAAATAACAACATTTGTATTAGCGATTTGTTAAAAACGTTTAAATTTGTCTTTGCACTTGACGTTTCATTGCTGCACAATTCCCTTAAAAATATATTATGTAGGAACAATTTTTGTCATACTCTTTTAACACTAAAACACTTTCAACCGTTATACTTAGGCTTCTGGAGATGCCCATCAGTTTTCGCTTAGCCCAACTTCGGACCTCCTCAGATATTCTTTCTTTAGCCGTACTACACGAAATAATTTACGAGGCCCAATATTGTCTCCCATTGTGATATTCAGATATATGTATTTAAAATCAATGTGCATCAGTATTTCCCTTCAAAACGTCACCAAATTTCCTAAGCGGTCGCACTTGATCTTTGTTTCAGAGAATTGGAATTTTAAAAATGGATGTTACTCGTATTAGAGACAAATTTGCGGAAGTATTAAATACTTAGTATTAAATATTTAGTAGTTGGAGCTAAGAACAGAATGCTATTGGATTTCTTAGAAAATTTGAATTTATGCAAGAACAAAATTTAAAATCCACACTTCACAACTAAGACAATAAAACATGGAGGATCCAGCATAATGGTTTGGGCAAGTTTTTTCTTCTATGCTGTTGGTCCCATATACCGGATTGAAGGTATTATGGATTAGCATATTTATGTGAAGATCATGGAGAAAGTTATGTTCCCTTTATGCTGAAGATGAAATGCCACTGAAATGGGTCTTTCAACAAGACAACGACCCAAAGCATACAAGTAAACTTGCGAAGCAGTGGTTCCAAGAAAAGAGGGTTAATGTCATGGAGTGGCCTGCGCAGTCCCCAGACCTCAACCCTATAGAAAATCTTTGGTGCGATGTCAAGAAGTATGTTGCTAGTTGTAAGCCAACTACTAACACAGCCCTTTGGGAAGCCATACAGCAGTCTTGGAAATCCAAACCTGTAAAAAGATGTGAAAATCTTATTAAATAAAAGCCACGTCGTTGTGCTGCTGTTATTTCTAACAATGGAATTGAAACTAAAAATTAATTTAACGTTCAAACACTCGACTATCACTTATGGTAGAAATTGTCTATTAACTTTCCGTTTGGTAATATTTAAAGGTAGATTTTGAATGCGCTACTATTTTTTTGACCGCTGTTTTTCTACGAGTATATGACTTGCATAGATTTTAAGTTACCAACTAATTTATTGAAATTGAAAATGATTTTTTTCTGAAATTAAAAGCCTACAAAACATTAATTTGAAAATCAGATGACTATTTAATTCTTCAAAATTAGTTGATAAATTTATTTTATTTTTTGTTCTGTTAAAAGGTTCACTACTGTATATCTGATTTTTTTTTAAGAAAAAATGTTGATACGGCAATTTTAAGTTTTAATTATTGTGCAAAGGAAAAATAAATTTAAAAAAAATCATCGCCCAGTTTTTGAGATATGAAATTTTAAAAAAAAATTGTATTTTATTTTTTTAAAATGGAAAAAAATGTTTCTCTTATATTTTAATATGCAATATTTTTTAAACTTTTTCGAAGCTTCTGCATACAAAATTTCATTTAAATCCGTTATGCCAATAATGAGAGAGTAAAAATTCAAAAAAAAATTTTTGTGTGCAGTCAGTAATTTTTCAAGTTCATTTTAACTGCCGTTTTCGATAAAAATCTGATTTCTGAAAACAATTCTTTGTCATTTGTATGGTGAATATAGTTAGTCAAATACAATTTTTTTTTTTTTTTGAAATCTTGTGGATAGTAATAAAAAATTGCTGCCAAATTATTAAAATAATTAAGCATTTAGTTTCGAAGTATTGGGCTTTCAAAAACATATATTTTAAAAAATGCACAACAATTTTTTTGAAAATTCAAATACAGTGAAATCTCCCTCAGCGGGCACTTCCCTTAGGCGGACATATTTTTTTACGGAAATTGCTTTTTATAAGTTTTATGGTTTTAAGTTTCTTTTGGGTAGACATTCCCTTGAACGGAATTTTATATATAAATTATAAAATATTTTCTTGTAGACGGAAAGCGGGATTAAATATGTAAATTTTTTATTTTCGATCTTTATTTTCTTTTCGGAAGGAAATTAATTTTTGATCACGGTACTATAGAGTAAGTTTAGCATTTGAAAAAAAAATTCTTGAGATTGTGATGAAACTTCATATTGCGATGATAGAAAATACGAAAAATGTAGCTCCATCAATTTCATCGGTCTGTTTGTTCCTTAATCTATAGAATTAACCGCTGAAGCAATTTTTTTAAACTCGGTACTTCAAAATGTCTTTAGCTGAAAAACTAACGGAGCCTGCTATACAGCAGTTATAAAAAATCATATTTATCTTGAAACAGGCTCTTACAATTTTTATTTAAATAAAATGCACGACTGGATCGCACGAACTTGCTCTTATGTAAAAGTACTTTGGAATTTAAGATATTTTTTATAAATATAAAACATGGATTTAATGTGAGATAATAATGTTCAAATGCATAAAATTGCAGTCTGGTTTCCGGAAAAGTATGAATTTATGCAAATAAACCTTAAAAAATCATTTTATTATTAAATAAATTTTTTATATAAGAAATTTCTCTAAAATTTTTCAAGAAAAAAATGTGGGATGCGGATTTTAAGTATTTAATATTATTGGTTTTAGGAAATAATTTCAAAAAATAATCGTTCATAGGTTTTGAAGATATTGATTTAAATTTTTTTTTTTTTAAACCCAAAACATATTTTTTCGAATATTTTTATATACAATATTATTTTAAACTTAAGGGGACTCCTGCTAAAAATTTTGGTTAAAATCGTTAGAGCCGTTTGTGAGAAATTCGAAAATCAAAAAAACCGTTCTATGACAGGTACCCCTAATAACATTTCCCCCCAAATTTTGTTTTCACCAAAATATAGTCCATGTCCATAATATCACACCTAATTTTTTTTATCAAAATCGTTAGAGCCGTTTTCGAGATAAATAAGATTTTGCATTACGGGTGTATGGGGGGTACCCTTAGTTTTGGAGCTAAAAAAAAAATTTCAATTTCTCCTCTAGGGAATCGCCGAAGACTCTTAACTACCGAGATTGAAAGAAATAGGTCCAGTGGTTTAGGCTGTAGTGAGAGGTACAGACATACAGACACACTGAAACATGTTTTTTGTGTACTAAATTTTCCTTAAAATTTTTATAAAAAAAATTGATATGCAAATTGTTAGTATTTAATAAAATACATTTTCAAACGTAATTTAAAAATTTAATCGTGTATCGGTTTTCAAGATATTGAATTTTCAAAAAAAAAATTTTATTATTTTTTTAAAAATCCAAAAACTATTTTTTCGAAAAAAAATTTAGCTTATAATTTTTCAAATGCAAAGCAGCTCCTGCATAAAAATTTTGGTTAAAATCGTTAGAGCCGTTTGTGAGAAATTCGAAAATCAAAAAAACCGTTCTATGACAGGTACCCCTAATAACATTTCCCCCCAAATGTCCATAATATCACACCTAATTTTTTTTATCAAAATCGTTAGAGCCGTTTTCGAGATAAATAAGATTTTGTATTACGGGTGTACGGGGGGTACCCTTAGTTTTGGAGCTAAAAAAAAAATTTCAATTTCTCCTCTAGGGAATCACCGAAGACCCTTAACTACCGAGTTTGAAGAAAATACCTCTGGTAGTTTAGGCTGTAGTTCGAGGTACAGACATACAGACATACAGACATACAGACAGACAGACGGAATTGTCGGACCCACTTTTTTCGTCTTCGCTATCATCGTAATGTCAACTTTGATCAAAATCTCGAGTTCGATTTTTTTTCCAAATGCAGAACTTGCCCTATAGTACCTATATCGCAAGTAAAAAATCATGTTGTGTACTTCTGCAGGCATGTTCTACATTTTGTTTTGTCTGTCGGCTTTCTCATTAGCGGCTCTACTTATTTCGATTAAAAATGTTATGCAGGAGCTTCCTAAAGTTTGAAATACATTATTACAGCGTAAATAAAAATTTTCCAATAAAATATTTTTTGGACCTAAAAAAAAAATTATTTTTGTTTTTCAAAATTCAATATGTTCAAAACGAGTGAATGATTGTTTTTTGAAATTATTGGCGCAACATTTTAAAGAGCATATTATTAAGGTGTTAGTATGGTACTACTTAATAATTTGCTAACTTTAAAATAGTTTACTAACTCATTCTTAATTTTAACCATTTTATAACTAGTATCGTACTAAAGCAATTCTCTTAATATATTGTTTCTGAACACACCTCAGACAAGGACAGTTCGTAAAAAAACTAAATAAGCAGACCTTTTTGCTGTTTGTAAATGTAAAATATTGGATAGTAATAAAAAATTGCTGCCAAATTATTAAAATAATTAAGCATTTAGTTTCGAAGTATTGGGCTTTCAAAAACAAATATTGTCATATGAAGTTAACACGGTACTATACAATTAAAATAGATAATCGTATTCGATGATTTTAACTTTGATAAAAGGGTAGAGAGTTTTAACCTAGTTTCATACTAAAACAGCTTTAATATCATACTAATTCTACTAAAAATTTGCGCAATTTTTTTAGTGTATTTTATTAAATACTTAAAATGGACATACCATAGTATTTAAATTTAAAGAAAATGTGTATAGACTCATAAAAAATGTATTTAGCAATGGAATTCGTCTAATGATTTTTTCAAATTTTGGTTGCATAAATTCATATTTTTTCACACATCGCACAGAGATTTAAACAACTAGTTTAATATATGTATTTTAGGATTTATTTTCAATTATATTCTTGTTTTAATATTAACATCCAGTCGATCGAGTCGTGTATTTTCTTTTTGATAAAAAGGGTCCGCATGGGGGAATATAGATATTCGGACGCCTTGAGATTTTTATGAACCAAAAAATTCGGTGATTTTTTTTTATCAAAAATTAAAGGTATAATGTCACCAATTATTTTAAAACAAAAGTAGTTTTTACTATATTTAATTTTTTACGAGTACATACCCAAATTTTAGTTTTTTTTTTTAAATTCAAAAGAGCATTTAATATTAAAAACTAAAATAGTAATTTATTGCATACAAATTTATTAGTAAAAATTTACTATATTTTATGATTTTATTAAAAAAAATTCCATTTCAATTTAAAAATAAACTTAAATAATTGCATTTAAAATTTGTTATTTGTAATTATTTTTGAACTTGCGTTGAATTTTAATAATTTTCCCCTTGTCATCGATTGTGGCGCCTTAATCTCACTGAATGTACATTTCACTCGTAGGTCTGCATATGTTAATTTGAAATTTGTGACGTTTGGGAGTTAATTGTGGTAGGGTAATTATGTGTATCGAGTTTGTTTTACTGGAATATTTTATTTAACAGTTTAATCCTTTTGTGTGTTAAATAGTCAATATTCAGACAGTTGAAATATAATTTAATTTAATATCTTTTCTACCTCATTTGTAAAAATTGATTTTTTTATGAACGTTTACGAACTGAAATAAATATTTGATGATATTATCAAATAATGAACAGATTAAAACAAACATCATAATTATCATCTTTATATCAACTCGCTTCCTTTTTTATCGTTTCATTTTTTATTACAACACTTAATCCAATTAAACCCATCCAAAACCAATGCTGAGTTTATGCACTAAAAATTATTTAAATTACTGCAATAAACAAAAGCAAACCCACTCGCAAATATTCTTTCTGCTCATAAAACATCATAGCTTTTATGTACAATAAGTTTATAATAAAAATATTAAAACAAACAAAAATATTTAACTCATCCAAGTGGAAAGAAACAAACAAAACAAAATTAAAACAAGAAATAAGAGAAATATAGTACCATGTCCACCCTGGCGTATACGTAATATTTATAACGCTTTTATGCTTAATAAATGTACGCCTGAATGCGTTCATCCCCCTTTTTGTTCATGTTGCTGTTGTTGTTGGTGTTTTAGTTTTTGCAATTTGGATTATTTTACAACAAAGAACACAAAATAAGGTAACCTCGAAGCGGCGATGGTATTTAGTTGGGTAAAAAGCAACTTCCGTATGTAAAGAGGTGTTTTAAGGTATGTGTAAATTTGCTTGCAATTATTTTTATATTTTAATATTATCGGCTGCGGAATTATTGTAACAAAAACAAAAGTAAGGTCTTGTCGAGGTCACTTACATGGACTACATAATTCCATGGTCAACAATTCAATAATATTGACGTTTGTATTGAAAAAAAAGAAAATGGCAACATGTGTCAGATTTCCTTCAATTCAGAGAAGCCTGTGCAAATAAATATTCGCTGAATTATTGTTAACACAATTTATAATATTGAATTCTCTTAAAATCATCAAATTACCATTTTTTCATGGAATGATGATATCATTTTTTTTTAATTGATGGTAGGAAAAAAAGTACTTAAGGATGTTTAAAGCCGAGGTTTTGTATTTGATTGATAACGCATTTAGTTCAAATGGAGGTATTAAATTATATTTGCAGATTATAAATGCGCCATAAACTGAAGTGAATCAACAAAGATATCAGTTCCTAAAGCTTAATGATTGAAGAACAATAAAAACCTAATAAGACATACATACTCGTATGTATGTACATATGCACATTCTTTAATTTATCAAGCAGAGATCAGGTGAAACTTTTTACCTATCTTATCTATGAATTATTGCGCATTGTGGTCACTTCACTTGTAACAACGGGAATAAAACTTGAACACAATAACCAAATTATTTTTCTTTTGCTTATTTTGTAAAAGAAATTTTCCATTTTTGTCTTAATTAAGCAACTGAGATCTGAGCGAATTATGTTCAAAGACGAATTCACTCCTGAGAATGTTTGAAATATAAGTATACCCGTTTATGAAAACGATATTAACCATTTTGTGATTTTGTTTTTTATAACATCCCGAACAGGATTCGATCAAAAACTCAACAACTAAGTTATCCTACGAAGCTCATTTAATATGAAAACGGTCAATTATCGCTGGAGATGGTAAGGAACCTAAAACCAGTTAGATACAAAATTGTTTAGAATCAGTTTTTCTTTTTAATTGACGTCTAAGGGTTTTGATTACCCTTAAAGTATGTTATTACTAGGAAAATAAGGTAGGACGTGCACTGAAGGGGTGAAGACTACCCTTAACATTTTAACACAGTGCGAGTGCTTAGGAAATAGGTGGAGGATTTAGTAGGTATTAACGATACCCATTTGTATTAAATATGTGGATATTAAAATGGGAAAGAAAATTTGAATTTGGGAAGAAATTCTACATACGTGTAGTACAGTTAAAGAAAGAATCTCTGTGCTTAACTCTGCGTCCGAAATTAGACTTCAAGGAATACAGATCAACTTCTTACAGAGCTAGTACAACGCAAACATTTATTGAGGGGAGGAATGCTGGCAGCTATTTTGCTAGAGCACTGTTTAACCAAATTTTTAAATTGCTTTAACTTGAACTTATATAAAAGGCTCTTATATAAAAGGCTTGAAATCTTAAAAATGAACTCTCTTAGTAGAAAGAGATAAAACAGAATGCCATGTGATTTCCTGAGCAAATGTGAATTTATACAATAACAACAATTATACGTATTATAATTATGTATAGCGGTTTTAAAAAAAGAAGCTTTTATATTAAAAATTTTTTAAAACATTTTTCAGAAAATAAGTTTTTATTACTCTAAGTTTTATTTAAGTTTTTGAAAAAAATTTTTCAAACTTCTTAGAAGTTTCTTTATAAAGAATTTCATTAAAATCCGTTATGCCGATAGTGAGAAATTCAAAATTGAAAAAAAAATGGTTATGTGGTAGATAAATTCATTAATATCTTAATTTCAAATTTTTTTATTGAATTATAGATTTTAAGAATTAACCGAAAAAAATAAAATGCATAACTGGATCGCACGTACTTGCTTTTATGTAAAAGTTCTTTGGAATTTAAAATTTGTGTATAAATATACATAAAATATGGATTTAATGAGATAAAAATGTTCAAATGCATAAAATTGTCGTCTGATTTCTAGAGAAGTATGAATTTATGCAAACAAAGTTCAAAAATCGTTTATTATTATTAAAGTAACTTTTTTATATAAGAAAAAAATTTAAGTATTAAGTAATATAGATTTTAGGAAATAATTTAAAAAAAAATAATCGTTCACACGTTTTTAAGATATTCACCCTTATTCCGATAGTCGTTTTAATGAAACGTCTTTAAAACGACAAGGCTCCAGAGACCACATTTTGGTGCTTAAATAATACAAAAAGGGTAGCGTTCTCTATGTTCTTCACTTTTCTAAGCATTATAACGATAGTCGTTTCAATAAAATTCGAATTTTTGTTTCTAAAGCCTTGTCGTTTTACTGGCGTTTTAGTAAAAGGACTATCGGAATAAGGGTGATTAATTTAAATTAAATTTAAATGTGGAACTTTTTTTTTTCAAAAAAAAACAAAAAAAATATTTTTTCGAATATTTTTATATGCAGTATTATTATAAATTTCAGGGAATTACTGTTAAAAATGTTGGTAAAAATCGTTTGAGCTGTTAATGCGAAACTGGAAAATAAAAAAAAAAAACGGTTATAAATTTTTGTAAGCAAAAGCTTAGTCCATGTCCATAATAGCACACCTAATTATTTTTTATCAACACCGTTAGAGTGGTCTCTGAGAAAAAAAAAGATTTTGCATTGTTTAAATTTTTTTAAGTACAGAGTTTGAAGAAAACACCTCCAGTAGCTTAGGTTGTAAATCAAGGTACAGACACACAGATGCAATTTCCGCACCTAATTTATTCGTGTCCTCTATCATCAAAATTTCAACTTTGATCAAAATCTCGAGTTCAAGTTTTCCAAATGCAAAATTTGCCCTATAGTACCTATTTGGCAAAGTAAAAATTCTATCCAAATTCTAAGCGCCATTTTCGAGAAAAATACGATTTTCGAAAACCGTTTTTTAACATTTGTATGGTGATTAACGTTATTTTTAGATAAGATAAAATTTGTTTTCTTACATCTTATAGATCGTATTAAAAAAATTTAAATTGTCATCAAGTGTAAAAAAAATCGGGCATGGGTTTTTCGAAATATTGAAAAAAAGAAAATCGTCTTACTTAAGCACTTCGCTTAATTATTAAAAAATCGAAATAATCGTTCCTCAAAAGGTTATAAGTGATGTACCAAGTGCTAAGATTTTTTTTTAAATGCCACAAGAATATTGATGCCCCATGCGATACTGATCAGAACGGAATTTTATGAAACGTTACCGTTCCGTTTAATTTGAAAATTAGTATGAAGAAATAAAAGAGTAATGTTTTCAGCGAAATAGTCGATCGGATTAAAAGGAGTTGACAAGAGATCATTTCTGAATATGATAAATAGTGCAGAAGATAAAACGGAACCTTGGGAAATGCCAACATTTATTTTGAAAAGTTTAAGTCTGAACCATCTTAAAAAAAATGGATTGAACTTCTCATTTCTAATCCAACGAAGAAGTAATTCACCAATAACTAAAGCAAATGAATTTTGATGTCGAACATCAATAATTTTACTTTTTCTAAAATGATGATAGCTCAAGCAAGAATCAAGATTGACGAGTCTGAAAAGCCTTTTGGAAATTAGAGCATTCCTTTCAAACTGTTTAAGCTTATGCAAATTAATTAAATTTTGTTTGCCAAATGTTCTTAACGACTATTGGCATGTTTGCCGAAAAGTTTTTATTCTATACAGAAAATATTGGTTTCGTGTAGGTAAAAAAATACCAACCATGAGTTTTGTGCATTTGTACGTCTTGTCGTCTATCCATCTCTTGGTTATCTGTCATGGTTTGTAGAATTTTTAAGTGTTTCCCTAAATTATTTCACACCTTAGGAAATGGGGGATTGTCAGATTTTCGATAAAATGTAACAAAGGTTTAGTGGATCTCTAAGCGAAGATTTTCATGTTACAAAAGTCATATAACCGATCATGTCAGAAATAAGATAGTTCGATCAGTGAAAATGTGACCATACTTTAAAGTACATTAGTAAAGGGGGACCTTGAAATTTGTGTTATCTAGAGCAAAAATTTTAGGTCAACTAAAAAAGGGTTGTTCCAATAAATTGATTTTGGTTGATTTTATAATTATCTCGATAATTGCTCAAACCATTTTGACTAAATATTTTATCTGTAATTTCCCAAGTTTATTGCTATTTTTTCAGATTTTCGTTAAGACATGACTCGTAAAACTATTTTTAAAAACGAAGGCATTTCATTTATAGCGTTCTAGCTTTTTTTTTTCATTATTACTAGTTATGTGACATTATCTTTTTGAAAATATCATTCTTTAGTAAAGTGTTTTCATAGTTTTTTTCATGGTAAGGCACGTAGTAGCTCTGAAACAGAAGATCAAGTAAATGATCCAGTCCTATATTTTATTAAGTTTGTAGAAAGAAATTTGGTAAGGATAAATAGAAAAGAAGAAGCCAATAATAATAATAATCAAAATGCGATGGGATATCAATATGAATGTGCATATAGAGCGCCGCAGACATCACTGTTAGTAAAACCGTCTAACCGTACTAAAATGCCTCTACTCAAGTGATCTGAAATTTCGTGCTGACCAGTGCTACCACTTTACTGGATTGAAGTAGATCTACTTTTTTTTCAAAATATTTCAAAATCAACTTCCTACTTCGCACCATCATCAAAATACTGAAATCTACTTCATTTTAAAAATCTCTGTTTCAACCTACTTCAGCTTTACAAGGAAAAGTCCAAATCTACTTCTTTTTCTCTATTTCGCTATAGGTAGTATGTAGCATCAGAATTACAAATTTTTAATTTTAAAAGCATAGAAACTCACAACACTCATGTGTACACTAATCTTATGAAAAATTCGCTTGAGTGTGTGTTTTTATTATAAAATTAAATTTTATTTAACTATAGTAATTCTAATGTTATTGTTTATAAAAGAAAATTGTATTAATAAATTAATTCTTTATATACAAATATATTTAAAACTAAACAAAATGTTTGACCAAAATGTGGACCGCATTGTTGCTATAGTCTACACAATTTTTTTTTTATAAAATTCATTAGCGCCGTTTCGAAATAATTATGATATTTCATAATGGCTGTATGGAACGAACCGAGTTAAAAAAAAATCCATAAACCATTTCAATTTTTCCTCTAGGCTGCAGGTTGAGGTACAGACCCGCAGACAAACGGAATCACTACTTCTTCGTGTTGTAATGTAAACTGGTGAAAATTTCGAATTCAAATTTTTCTTACAGCAGTTAAAAAGTCATTTTTAAATCTACTTCGATTTTTCTCAATTTACTTCATTTCTTTCTTCAAATCTACTTCGACTTTTTTTCCGGAAATGGTAACATTGGTGATGACCATATTTCTGATACTGAATTGAGCTCAAATATCTTCCCACATCCTGCTGACCATGATGGTCAGTTCTGACCTCTTTGGTTCTTTGAAAAATGGATCATGAGGCACATAAATTCATAAAGCCGTTAAGGTGATCATATACCTAGAATCCTGTCCGAAATACAATTTCATAAACCATTCTCCATTTCGAATAAAGACTTCTGATTTAAATTCAAGGTTTTACCAAGAATGTTGCTTTTGTTGGAAAACTCGATTATATTCGTTGGTTTAAATTTGAGTGAATTTTTCAGTTCCTCATATTTTAAGAGCTTTATTTCCACACATCAATATTGATTTATTTATTTTTCATTTCTATAAAATTGCCAAACCACGAGAAACGTCGCCATTCAATTATTTTCCAATTTGTATAAATTTTAAATATTGGCTTTTTGAAATTTCACTCCACTCATTCACAATTTTAAATGAGAAAATATAATTATTAGTCCTTCGTTTGTATGATCAAAATTTTAATAATGAACAACAACGAACCAACCGGCAACCTGATTAAAATGGCACCAAGTCGAGCTAAGAGGACGATGAGTCAAACAAACATGATTATCTCAGGCAAACATCACATTTACCTACATACACTCCGCGTCAGCAGTATCGGCCCGTGCTCTGTTGTTTGTCTTATTTATGAGCTCCAAATTGAGTTTGCTCTCTCGAGTGGAGCCAGAGCATAGTTGGAGGCATGCTGCACTTAATATGCAATTTAACTTAAAAAAATAAACCAATGTTCCTACCTATATAGAGTTGCATAGTGAAGCTAAAAGCGTATACCCACACGCTTCTGGCTGAGGGTGCACTTTAAAAACATTGAGGGAACCTTGCTGCAAAAATATTTCTGAGTGAGTTTGCATCTGTGTGTGTGTGGGTGTGTGTGTCCTTCTGTGCGGTAGTAACTTGGATAACCCACTTTTTGCTAGAAAAATCCTTGAACTATTCCATGAACAAAATGTATATTCACGGAGTGAATAAACAAAAAAAATATGAAGCAAGTAGCTTTATCCACCCACAGACACATATTACATGATGGACCATTACCAGCGATGGTGGTGTAATTATAATTTTGTATTCTTTATTGCTTTTTTTTGTTTGGTTTTGAGCTGCTGCTTGCAAAAATTACCCCAAGTAGTCTTGAATTAGATCCATAAACTGCAAGACAATGGACCTTAAGTTGCAGTGATTAGCTTTTATGATACGATTTATCTGCAAGGTGGCTTTAAAAGTGGAACAGTCCCTGATGGGATTATTAGTCCGTGAAAGAGGTTTAAGTTAATTATAAAAAAATGACAGCTCATCAGTGGTTAGAAGTTTTTTTTACTTGTTAAAGATTATTTGATGTGAAAGTAATTGACTTTTTAACGCTTTATTGGGACTTTAGCTATGAGAGTGCAAGCATATGGAAGTTTCAGGAGGTAAATTGAGATCTCAAAAGTCACAAAACTACGACAATGTTTCGACTTCCTAACAGGTGACGTTACTAGTGCTAAAGTAAATGGTTTTTAAATATGGATATCCAAAGTTTGACAGATGACATTCGGCCATATTGTTGTAGTTACATCTATCAAATTGGATGTAATTTTTTAAGTCTGTCGGTAATGTGGAGAGTTTAACAATATCTCCAAATGATTGAAATGTTTTATGAAAGTGGGTCTTCGGTTCGAGCAGCATTTCGCGCTTTTCGCCCATTTTATGGTACCCCTAACTGTCCTTCTGACAGCATTATTCGCAACTTGGTGCATGAATTTGAGTCGCCTGTTCAGGTTTAATTCAGCCAGAGTTAAAGTAGATTGGTTTGGGATGCGCACCACATAGCAAGGATGTGGGGGACATTTAAATGATCTTAAATTCCATACATAACGGCATGCACAAGCCTTCTTACAATATTAAACATTTGAATGATATTTTACTCACAGTTTGAAAACTTCAAATTTAAAGATAGGACACGCTTGATGGAAAATCTTTAGTTCGACAATTTGTATTCTGTCATATCAATCTAGGAGCACACCTAAAGTACTTGTAAGTGTGTCATTTTCACAGTGAAAATATTATTATACAATAAATTTTCTTAATTAAATATCATTTGTATGTAATGAATAAAAAAATTAAAAAGAAACTTTGCAAACGATTTAAATCTAATTATTGTTTTGCTAAATTTATATGTTCGCAACTTATTTGGCACTTCGTGACATTCCTCCATAATTTTTCGCGACATTTTAACATGCTTTTAATACATTTTGCCTTTTTGTACATATTTATATTTTTTTTATAAAATTCTTCTTAAATTTAGAATATGAATTCCCTGTTAGTTTTTGAATTCTAAGTTTGTCATTTTCTCTATAAGATTATAATATGATAGCTTGCGAAATAAATTCCAAATTGAATATACATAATTTATATTTCATGAATCATAAAAATTAAAAGAAATTTTACAAGCTTTTCTACAAAAAAAGAAACAACTAAGTATAACTTTGATAAATTTCTAGGTTCGCAACTTATTTGCAACTTCGCAAAAGAGTTTGTTAAATTGGCAGAAATATTTTTTTTTAATTCGTCTTATAGTAAACAAAATATTTAATTTTATACGACATTTAAATTTCCATTTAATACATTTTGTCCTTTCAATTTTTTACGAAATTCGTTGTAAGTTCATATTCATAAGTGCATTTACTGTAAGTTTTTGAATTCTTAGTGTGTCAATTTCGCAGTGAGATGGTTTCAAAATTACATTTATATTTGATGAAAACAAAAATTAAAAAGAAAATTTCCAAGCGGGAATCAATTCACATAATTATTTTTCGAAACTTCTATTTTCGCAATCTATTTTTTTTAAATTCCTCCATAATGTTTCACATTTAAATTTACTTTAATCCCTTTAACCTTTTTTTTCACATTTTTTACTACTTTTTTTATAAATTAATTTAATACATTCACTGTCAGTTTTGAAATTTTAAGATTGTAATTTTTGCAGTAAGATTAAAATATGATAGCTTGCGAAATCATTTTTTAAATTTATAAGCATTTTTTCATTTTATGAATCAAAAATAAAAAAAGAAATTTTGCTAACGTCTTAACAAATCGTATTTATTTTGCGAAGTTTCTATTTTCGCAACTTTGTGTGAATTCAAAAGAAAACTTGATAAAATTACTCCATATCTTAAATACCGTTGCTTAAGAAAATTAAATTTGCTCTTTTTTTGTAATAGATTTTGCCTTTTTGTTCGTTCATAATATTTTACGAAATTGATTATTAATTCTGAAAAGCCATTCATTGTTTTAATTTTTGAAATTAATCAAGTGTCAATTTTCTCTAACTTTTCACCTACAACACGCTTAATTCTCAATCGAAACTTCCAAAGACTAGACAGTGTCTAGTGCCATCAACATCGTCCACGCATCTTGACCTTTTTCCTCTCGAAATCTTTCCAATCAAAAAGTCATCTTTTATACCATTTGCAAGTGGGAAAGCATCTTGACATTGACAGATTACTATCAATTCCGGTCTAGGTTTGACAAATAATGTCTAATGTCATGGCATTTGTTTCCATCCCACGTTAAGTTGGCTTTGAGTTCCGGCGATGCAAGTTTTTTTTTTATCCATCGAAACGTAGGCATCGCAGCATTATAGGTGGTAAAGAGTTGATGCATTGGCTGGATACAGCTGGATGATAAGGACACCAAGGCTAAGTGATTAATTATTGAGATAGACAACAACAAAAAAAAAACACCTAACGACGTGTATTGCAATTTGGAAAACTAAGTGTGCGTTTGTCGTTTGTTATACAAAGTGCGCTTTTATTATAGCCCCCAGGGGTGTAACACTTAAAACTTATCCTTGTGTCAATCTGTCATGTATACAGCCTCCATTGAGGATGTTGGATGACTATTATAGACTGTGATTTGAGTCTTATCTGCACTTGTTTGAAGGCAGTGTGGTACTCGCATCCGTGGTGAAACAACGTTCATGTGGGTTGAAAAGTTAATGATGAGTTGTCAATCAATTTCGTGTTACTTGGAGAAATTTGTATCTGATTAGAGTGGCTTTTCTGAAAAGGATTAAATTGATAAGTATCCACTTTTTGTAGAAATTATACATCCAGTAAGTTATTTTGAGCATCAGTTCAAGGCTTCATTTATGAAAGCTGGAGGAACTTTCTATTAAGTTTTCAAGTACTTGGCATCCAAAAAGGATTATGACTGTTTCATATCCATGTAGCCTTAGTAGCCAGATTTTTTTTAAATATCAGACATACTCGTAGAATAATAAAGTCAAAATGAGGTAACAATTGAAGGTTTTAAGTTACTCATTAGATAATATTTTTGTGTTTTTTTCTGTCTTCAATTAAAATGTAAACGGAAACTGGTGCAGTGATATAATGCCATATTTTGGTCTAATGTCACATCATCATATCATAAAGTTGCAAAACACATTACTAATACAGCTGGTTTGTTTTATGAAGTGTCATTTGAGGTAATATTTTGTTGCAACTTAAGGTTGCATCTAGGGTTGAAACGATAACGCAAAGGTATCGAGTACTTGGACTTGTTTAATAAACCAAGAGAAAGTATAGATACCTACTTGATTCGAATCAAAATTAAGAATATCAAAGCCATAAAAACCAAAAATATAAAATTTATTCATTTTGGAAGTCTATCCTGTCTCAGTATTTTAATTTATTTAATATTGTTTCCTATGTTAATTTATCAAAATGTGTATCAATGGTTTATTTAAACAACAATAAGAAATTGTTATAAATTAGCCTCTGAAGAAGTCTCTAAAATCGGCAAAACCTTGGGAAAGATTAAATTCGTTTTTATTTGTATATTAAATAATTTGACCACAAAAGACAATCCAACACCATACTCAAAACCGATATAGTTGAGCAGTATTTTATTTATTCGCTATTGAAAAAAACACTATTAGGAATATTTTCTAAGAATACTAGGTAATTTTCCTAAAAGTTTTCCACCTAATCGATTTATGTTTTTGCTGATATTTGGAATAATATTTTCAATGGTACAGAGGAAGCAGCCACCACTAAAAACATCCTCCTGAGCTTTGAGAAACACCCGAACCCTGCCTTCAAGTCTCTAGTCTCTAGTGGATTTTATTTCAAATAAGAAATGAGGAAAAGAAAAATACTCTTAAATTAACTAAACTTAACACTTTTAGGCAAAGAGTGAAAAGCATTCTTAAACGCAATATAACAATACAACCTACAGAATATTCTAGAGTGGCTTTTAATACCCAGAACAAGTCTTGACATATTCTAAAAGTTCAATTTTATTCATGCTTTGTGGCACCAGCTACTAGAACAATGCTATCTCTATACGTTATTTGAGGCTAAGTAGGTGCATAGCTGGATGGAAGAGGGCTGACCTGGAGGACCAAATAATACTACTTCGGATGACTAGTTTATCTGCAAAGTATTTTCTCATTGGTTTCCAACAATTTATTTATCTTCTAGAAATGTAAAAGGTCCAAAAACTACCATCGATGACAATATTGTTATCGCAATAGCTGAAGAAAATGATAGTTAGTTTGTCTTTGTACAGCCAATAGATTAACTTTTCTTACCCTATTTAAAAATAATATGTCACAAAACCTTAACGGCGTTTTTGCAAAGAGTTTCAAAGGCTTCTTAAAAAAAACTGGCATAAATACGACAAGAAAATCTCCAAATTTAAGCATTTTATATTTAGCTGGAGAAAGAAAAGAAAGAAAAAAATTGTTGTAAAATTGGGAATGTAATATTATGTGTTTCATCTAGAAATTGCTTTGAAATAAAACTGCTAGAACCACAAACGAAATTTACGCATATTCAAAAAAAAAAAAAAAAAAATAGGAAGGTTTTTTGCAAAAAAGATTTAGAAATCCTCTTTCCATTCTGTTATTTTTTGTCAAAACCTCAATTTTTAACCACTTAGGACCTAAAAGAGTTCGAAAAAACTAAAACCGTTGTATTGCAGCTACTAGTTCTAGATGAACTAAAACAGAATTTATAATTCTTCTTTTAGTAAGTGTGAAAAAAAGACCTCTTGGTACCAAATTTAAAGCAAATCGGTCTACTAGTTAAGCTCTATTGTACAGTGAACATACAGATGCATGAACGCACAGACGATCAAGTGGACGAACTGAGCGATGAAAAGCACTTTGTTGGACTTCTTCACCAAGAATTGTTAAGTTTGATTAATGGTAAAACGGCGTTAATGTAAGGGGCCAGTTATAGCTATCATTGAAATGCATCATTGAAAATTTTCATTCACATTTTTAAGACAAATAAGCAAACTGCAATGGCTTTAATTGGTACCAAAATGAAGGTAATGAGTAGTAGAATTTCCACTTTTATTATTTTACTGATAGAAATCAATTTCAATGAACAGCTTATTTTGGTTTCTTTAATATGGAACACAATCGTTCCACTGAATGTTCGATTCTCTTTCTATTCTCAAATGTCAGTTTTCCCTTCAATGATCAACTCTAACCTCAAATGCATAGAATTGGTTGTAATCAGCCACTGACAGGATCTTTTGCTGAAATCAATTTTTTAATGATTGCTATAACTGGTTCCTAAAACGTGGGTCTAACGCATAGTTTCTTATTGCTCATTACCATTAAACGTAACGTATGGTCCGTTACGGTTACTCAGTTACGGTTCCATATAGCACGTAAAACCCTGCATTTAAAACCCTGATTACATTGGGAGTATTATGTCTTACTACATCGTGTTTACATTGGAAACTTTGAGGCGTCTCAAATGGAGTTCGCCTATGGTGTCATTGAATTAAAATATCGATTTAAGAACTTTCCATTGATAGTTAGAACTAAATATCTTTATTTCCCCAACATTTCTTCACCTCTCACCCTATGATGAAATACAAAACAATTTGTGCCAAATTTCATTGCAGGTTCATTCAGTATTTAAACGAATGCCCTTCATGTTAGTGATGAACGATTACAATTAATTTTTAGAATTGACATTTAAGAAATCCGAAAAGTTTTTTTTTTTATTTTCTGCTCCGGAAAATGCATTTTCAGGGCACTCGGTTGACATTTGCAACGAAATATTATCGATACGTCAAAATTTAATTTGTCTCTTATTTGTCAAACTACATAATGCCAAATTTCGAATTAATAATCTACATACATCAAAATATAGATTCTTTCTTCATCTGTCAAATCATGAACTGGATTATGAATACGATGTCAGTGGATTAAAAATTTTATATTTACATGCTTTGATAATTTCTATTATACTCGTAAGCTGGGAATGATGTCAGTTGGTTTATAAAACTCTGACAGAGAGATTGAGATAAAGTACAGAAACGTCAAAATAAAATCAGAGGATTTAGTTCAGTGTGAACACCGTCTATAGCAGAAAAAAAAGTTTAAGAGCCTGATTACACGATTCTTTATTCCAGTTGTTTCGTCTTTCATTTTTTTGAAATATTTGGTGTCAGGTGAAAAAGTGTAGCGAAATGAAGCTACGTTTTTACACTCCTCACCCAAACTGTCAATATGACGAAAACGAAACGAACGAAAAAAGAATCGTGCAATCAGACTCCTAGTATAATATTTTCGTGCATCATTAGGGGAGTTCACATTCTCAAACATGTTTGACAAGCACGGCATCATTGGCTTGATTTTGATAATGTGAGTGTCGAGCAATGTCAAGCATGCTAGATAGACATCAAAATGTTTTGATATTTTGATTGTATGACAAACATATTTGAGAACGTAAACGCATGCTTGTCAAGCTTGAAGCAATTTTAATTTTCCATTAAGTTCCTGAACTGTGCACATCGTAAGAAAATATATCAAAATGAGTTTTATAAGCAATAGTTGTGATTTAGATGGACTAATTAGATTAATATAAATTTTCTGCAGTCTTGAAATATAAAAATCGAGTAAATTTCCTCATTTTAAATTTCATCTATGCTCTAAATTGGTCCACCATGGTCAAAATTCTAACGAGAAGTGATGTTTGACAGCATGTTTGACGAAGATGAACGCAAATATTAATCAAGCTGTGCTTGTCAAACAAATTTGAGAATGTGAACCCCCCTTCAAATCCTGCGAGCAAATAATTACAGAATTTGGTATCAGATAACATCTCTGTTTGAATATAGGAGGAACAATTTAATGTTGTATCAAATAATCTCTGTTTAAACATAGGACTAACAAACACACTTTAAAAACTCTGTGATTTTCTTTGCATTTCTGTGTATTTCAGTCCAAAGTTCTTTCAAAGTTCAATAAAAAAAAAACTACTAAAATACTCAGAAAATGTTTTCAATATTTAAAATAAAATGTTGAAATTACAATTGCATTATTATGTACGTTTATTGGGTAGGTTCGATAACAAAAATTCGGTCGAACGAACGTTGATGTTAAAACATCTAAACCGTGAGTTCGGACACTCAACAGAACGTGCCTAACTGATTTTCTGAAACCAAATGATGATGATGAAGATGAAAAACGTTACTTGATATATAAAATAATAATTTACCTACATAATACAATAATTGGCATTCTATTTCATTGTAATCTTTGATACACAAATCTTTTTTGCGTTTATACAATACTCGTGTTTTAAATTACCAAAATTGCCGGCACTTAAACGGAACTAATTTCGATGTGATTTAAAGTATAACACTTGAATTCCCGGACAACACCGAACACACCCAAGAACACAATATACAAAACTTAAACTAATTTGAGAACCAAAAACAACAAACTCAACAAAAAGTGAAGTATAATTATCTGTAAGCCACATTTTCCAGTGCCGCGTGGAAGTACTTAACAAGGTAGGAGGTTCCCCGGAACCTACATAGATGATACAAAAAAAAACCAACAACATCCATCTGATCCCAAACACCAAATGTTATGTAGACACAAGACACTATAACAAACAGCAAAACAATTCAAATCCTAACATCTAACCCCCTGCACACATCCATTGTCGACCTAAATTAACATGCGACCTCTATCAAGCCATCCACCCGACTGAAACAGCTGCCTTCTGGCCATTCAATGACTAGATTGTATAGTCTGGGAATTAAAGTTGAGCATCCATTTGTTTAGAATCTCTCTTAACAACGAAGATGATGAATTCACTCTCAAATCTGGTTGAAACGCATGTAAGGGTTGGGATTACTTGAACCGCTCTAAACTTCCAAATCATAAAGATATTCAGCTTTTTCGGAAATTCCAAGAACCACACAAAAAAATGTCTTTAAATTCCTGACTATCTGTCCAATCCAAATGAAAATCTTAACAAGTAGTTAGGTTCACTTGGACATGGAGTTCAGAACTGTGTTCATCCCACGTTTGACACTCACCTGCGACGACCGATGGACGATGCAGTAGCCCCGTCTCGGCCAAAGACATACGTTTTTGTATGTAGGCTCATTGTATGCTCAAGTCCGTAGTCCACACAGGTAGACAAGTCACAGACTTCATTGCAAGTTCTAGATTTCTATCAGGGACTTTGAGATATACGTGGGCCTCCAATATAAGTCAAGTCATGGATTTTGCATTCCATCATTTATACGAGTATAGCAGCAGCCATTCCGAGGACGGAGAACTTTGATTATATGACTTTTTTTTTCCTCGAGTCTATAATGAGGTTTAATTTCTTAACTTGAGAATCGAGATCCAGTGACACCGCAAATCACCTCTGTTGCGGTGAGGATGTCTAACTAGATCGATCTGTGGGGAGGGCTGGCACAATAATGAGGTTGAATGAAATTCAACGATTGTCGTCGATTGCCGATGCCGACATCTCTGAGATGTCGGAGGTTCCGAGAGTTTGAATCAAATTAAACAAGACAAATAAAAAAAAAAAAACTTTGTTGCTTTTATAGACCTTATTGCGGTTGCATAGTAGATGGCGGTGGATATCGAGTGCATCACCTTGCACATGTTGCAACAGCACCACAATCGATAGTTTAATTAAAAGTTTATTTTTACTCGAGCTATAGATAGTTTTTCATTTTTTTTTACTATTTTTTGTACTCAATGTACCTGGGCTTCTTGGTGAAGGGTGATACTTTATCACACACAAGGTAGGAAGAACCACCACAGGTTGATCGAGATTAAATTAAATTGTTGGGTGTTTTTATGTGTTGTTCTATTTGTTCAATCAATATTGTTTGAAGAACGAAATAGGTAGCTAGGTCAATATCTCTCAATATAGTTAAAGTAGGATTATGTAAGAGTTTTTTAATTTATTCACATTCAAAGGTACCATAGATAAAGGGGGAAATATGAAAGCTTAGGCTAAATTTGACGAGCAATCTGTGGAAAGGAAACACCTGTTTATATGCATATATTGCATAGAGAATGTATGTTATTAAATCAAGGCCCAAAGACTTTATTGAAAAATGTTTTTAATTCTAGGGAAAAAATAAACAGGCCTTAATTTATGGCACTTTGGTATAAATTCAAGTAGACATTTTAATTTGTATTCTTTTTAGCTAGAAATACGTCGCAGCTAATAAATCAGCCAATTGTATTCTTAGTGCCGGGAAACTCGAGGAAGCCTGTAGGGAAGGACTTTATTTAACCCTAGAAAGGTAATCTTCGTCGATTAGACGAACATCATTTTTTCTTTTTAAAATTTCTCATAGATTCTTCATAGATCTTTAAGGAGAATAAAAAGTCACAAATCTAAAAAAATAAAATGAAAAGTGTGTTTTTATTAAAAGAAAGGTTTGATAAAAATAAATTATTAACATCTACAAGAATTTGTTAATAACTTTTCGAAAAAATTGCATTTAAATTTTACTTCGTCGATTCGACGAATGATTACCTTTAACGTACTAAAAAATATGATTACCTTTCTAGGGTTAAGGGTATTGTTATCGAGTAATGCAAAAAAGTTAACAACGACGTTTTCGTCATACTGTCCGTCAGAGTGCGCGTTAGTCTATTGTGCATCTAGCTAGAGCTTGCAAGACAAGACTGATTTGATTTAAAAGTCGTTAGAGAACATTTGTAAGTGATTCTTTACAGGAAAGGTTGGAAGTTTTGTTTAAGCTCTTCTATTCCATTAGGAGTTTCCTATCTTTAAATTTGAACAAAACAAACTGCGAGTGAGCTATGATTGACATTTTTGTATTTATTTAGAAAGGCCGTGCATGCCATTATGTATAGTATATATCATCATTCGAATACCCGCTGAGGAATTGCTGGGTGGCACGCATTCGAAAGGTCCAATTTTCAATAACTCTGGCGCATACATCAGTGGTCTATTTCACCAACTTACAAATTGTAAATTACAAGTGCTTTTTTAACAAATTTGTAGAAAAATTGATTAATTCTGTTTCAAGAGATAATTGTTTTACAAAATTGTAGTTGTAGATTACAAAGGGAAATTTTTAGAAATTTTATTTTTGTCGTTTCACCAAAACAATTTTTTTTTTGTAAAATATAATTTTTTTTGTAAGTTTGTGTTTCACCAAATCAAATAACTTTACAATTTTGTTCAGTTTATGAAAATTTCTTACAATAGAAAGATGATGTGTAGATTTGAATACAAGTTGTAATTTTCAATAAAAATCTCGTTTCTAGTTTAAGAATGTCGTTACGTCATAGGCATAGTAGCACCGATAGTGATATAAGTGACTATTTCGTCCTAAATAGACGAAGAAAAATTTATCGACCGCGTATAAATTACGAAGTTTCTGGATAGATTAACATTCAACGAAAATTTTCGCTTGAAACGTGTTAAGGCAGAAGAAATAATAGGACAAATTGAACCACGGATTGCAAAAGAGAGTGAAAAAAAACTATGTTCATAGCTGTTGATGTTCTCTATCGGCCGACTTACAAGTTTGTAAAAAAAATTGTAATCTACAAGTCTGGAAAATAAACGGTGAAACGGTTTTTGTTTTTTTTTTGTAATTGTAAGTTACAATTTCGCCTATTTTTTGTCTCTTTTCTTATAAATTTGTTGGAATTATGTTTATAGTTTGTGAAACAGAAAATCAGTTTACAAATTTGTAATTGTAATTTGGTGAAATAGACCACAGGCTGAATTTGACCAATTCCTCTGCTGATGTTTGACTTCATTGAAATGTTGGTTTGTTGTTTATTGCCATAGACCAGTAACATTAGAAAACTCTACAAGAAGAAGTGAAACAGAGTAAAACTGCACGATGTAGGCAGCTAATTCACATCACTTCCTAGTTAGATAATCATGTTCGGAAATCGCTGGTGCAAAGTGTTCGCTGTGACGCACGCTATGTGACCCGTAGCACCACTGTCCTGTTGAAACCACATGTCGTCGGTGTCAATATCATTCAAGTTGGGTAAAAGAAAATTGGTTATCAACGACTTATACCGCTCGCCATTCCCAGTGATTTTATCTTGATGGATTGCAATTTGATGGAACTAATGTGGATTGTGATCAACCAAAATTTGAAAATTTTGCTCGTTGACAAACTCATTCATACAGAAATGGGCTATAACTCTATATGTTGATTTAGCAAGACAAATGACAGCTAATTTGACAGATGTAGCTTCAATAATATGGCCGCAACCATCTGTTGTACAAAGTTCTACAAAGTTACTTAAAATGACATAAATAACATCCCATTAAAAAATTTTACAATAAAAGCTTTTTAAACAGAAAAAAAAATAGAGAAGAAATACATATATATTTTTAGGACGTTTGAGTGCAATAGTGGTTATATCTATTATGCTTCCAATGCACTGCTATCGCTCTGAATAAAAAGAGCATGTTGGAGCAGTCCAGTTTTTCACATATTTTTTTTTTTGTGTCACGTTTCAAATGCGGGGCCCAAGCTAGCCATTCGAGCAATCACCAGAGTACTTAATTTTGGTGATGATTCATTTTTATAAATTGAGAGATCTGTGAAATATTCTACTATTATTCGTCTATCTTAACATTCAACATTTTAAGCACTGTGATAATCTACATACATAGGTAGCTTGTTGGCTGATTAAAAAGAACAAAACCCAATTTCAAACACATCAACACTGTGTCAAACAAGGTACAAGATATGTTAATGTGTTGGTAAAGGGGTCCATGCAAAAGTAAATCTCACTAACTCATACAGAATAATCTCGGAAATTAGATGAAAATATACTTTTTAGAACCAAAAAGTTGTGTTTGGCAGATATTGAGACATAGTGGTTGGGAATATCTCACAATATATGTATGCGTCAATATTTAAAAAAAGGCGACTTTTTGGATTGCAAAAATTATGTCACAATATCAATTTCCTAGAAACTTTGGTTGATACTTATTACTAACTTGAGAAATGTCTTTCTTCTTGCAAAACTGCAAGTGCCACTACAAGATTTTTGCAGTAACCAAGTCGACTCTCAACATTTCTAAAAAAGATCGGAATTTCAACTTTATTTGGCCGTTTAGCGCTCATGTAAACGTTCCTTCAGATTGCATTTCCTCCATATGCGAGCATCTAAAACGTGCAATAATGTTTGTTATTTGGCACAGGTGCATCACAGATAATTGGAAGGTTTGTTGGAATGTAATGAAAGAAATTAAACACATTATCCTGTAGAAGGTGACCAGCCAAAACCTCTTCCAAAATCTTAATGGGTCGCTTAATGCGCATAATATATGTACACTGAAAATAAAATCTAGGTATATATGATAAAAATCTAGGTTGATTTGACAAAAATTTTGTCAATATACGTCCAACAAAAAGTTTTATCAAATTGACAAAAATTATAGAATTTTGTTGAGGTAACAAAAAATATTTTGTTGTATCCACAAAATTATTTTGTTATGCTAACAGATAAATTTGTTGAAATAACAAAAATATTTTGTAAATATTACAAAATTTCGTAAATTTACAAAATTAATTTGTCATATTAACAATTCTTTTGTTGTATTTACAATTTTTTTGTTAGTGTTATTGTTTTTTTTATTATTATCGGATTAACAAAATTTTTTGTTAAATTAACAAAATTGTTTTGTCAAATTAACAAAATTGTTTTGTTAAATTAACAAAATTCTTTTGTTACATTAACAAAATATTTTGTTAAATCAACAAAAATTTCTTGTTTATTTTGTTAAATTAACAAAATATTTTGTCAATTCAACAAAATATTTTGTCAATTTTACAAATTTCTTTTGTTGAATCCAAAAAAACAAAATTAATTTTGTAAAAGTTTTTTTTTGGGATTTAAGTTCACTAAAATTGGCGTTTCGTCCCTACGATCTCACATGCCACCATATGTGAGGGCGTATGGACAATACGCAATTTTTGTTAAGTTCAGTTAATCTTACATCGATTTTTTAACAAAAACCAAGTGTGAACTATATCATACACAAAAGAAATTTTTTGGTTTCCTTACAAAATAGTTTTATCTACCTGATAATATTATTTTATCAATATTACAAAATAATTCAACCCCAAAACAAAATATTTGTCATGTTAACAAAAATATTTTCATTTTTTGTTAAATTGACAAAAAAAAATTAACAAAAACTTTGTGATATTGACAAACATATACAAAACAGATTTTTTGTAGATACAACAAACATTTTGTTAACATCACGAAAAAGTTTGTCGATGTGACAAAAATCTCTGTTTTATTTTGTTATATTAACAAAACTTGGTTTGTTAAACTGACAATATTATTTGTAGTGCATATTTTGTTAAACTGACAAAAAATCACGCTGGATTATAAAAATTTTGTGAAATCAACAAAATCATTCTTTCGTATTGACAAAAATTTTATTAAAACGATAAAATTGTTTTGTTAAAGGTCAACAAAACGTTTTTGTCAATATTACCTAGGAATTTATTTTCAGTGTACAATCTATGGTACCAATAACACCTCCCGAAACTCAGCAATTTAAACAAAAATCACCCTTGGTTTGTTGAAGCTCTTAAATCGTAGACGGAAATTTTATAAAATTAGGTGGAGTACGAATTTTTAATTCGAGTAACAATATACTGAACTTTGCTTGAGTAATTCCATGAAGTTTAGCTATTAAAAATGAAGTCAGTAACGCATATTATTAACCTTTTTAACACCTATGTACATATGTCGCATTGCAGACATTTCTTCCGAAAAATATCAATGTTGTTAGAACTTCTAAGCTTGCAGAAATTGGCAATCCTCTTTTATTCGTGCGTAAATAGTTTGATCAGTCATTATATTCAAGCCACAATTCCCTCATTAAATTTACGTGCGAAAGTGTTCGTGTTTTTAAATAATAAATTTTTGTTTCTTTTTTGGTGATGCATTAAAAGCCAAAGTTATAGCTACTGCAAATAGGCTTTCATCGTCCATTACCCAATGTATGGCTTCTATATTTTGACTGTTAGACATCAGTTTAACTGATAGCTCAACTCAAACTCAAACTGAAATCATCGTCTAAATGGGGCTAAAGGATTGAACAGCTTTTTGTATACTTTCATTTGTGTAACTTGGGGCACAGTCACAGTTCCAGGTACCATATCGATATATCGATACAAACCTTCATCAATTGACATCTTTTTTTTTTTTTGTAAAAGTTTGAGAGGGTTTTAGAAAATTGCATATAAATTAAGCAATCTTATTAAAGAAAAAATATCCAACTTAAAGGCAAGAAACAGTTGTATGGAGCTCAGTTTTGGTATAAAGAGAAATTTGCTCTTTACTTTTCGAAAAGATTTATCATTGAACCGTGATTTGAATGATTCTTTCAAATAAATATTTTTTTAAACCAAAACTACGATTGCTGAGATAATAACATTTTTGTTCAAAGTTTTGTGTTGGTAGCAATAATTTAAAATTACTGTCCAAAAACATCAACCGCGTTTTAAGCTTCGTCTTTCGTCTCTATCGAAGATGACTAGATCCGCTTTCTTGAAATTTTAAAGTACAAATCTCGTCTTCAACGATATCTCGATTGTCAGCTCACTAGAGAAAGCCAATTTGCTTGATGTACAGTTTACTTATGATTTGAACCCCCCAGAACTTAAAATCACGTAATACTTCAAAGACGCAAACCTCTCTTTTGTCGGTTTGGAATAGAACAGAATTAGTTGTTTAAAAGGAAGACATTGCAAACTTTACTGCACGTTTGGTTATCATACAAAACCCTCTTAATTCAAACCGTCATAATTTGTTGTCCAATCTTCAAAAGATGAGGTAAGCATTTGTCTGAGACACTAATTAATTTTATTTGAAGGACAAACAAATATAATACCCAGACACTTGTGCCAAACAACAAACCTGTGTTAACAAATCCTTATAAGCAGATTACCCGATAAATAACTGCGAATAAATTCAAATTAAACACAAAAGACTTAACCTCTATTTCTTGAATTAAAATTTAGCAAAACAAACAATAGCAAAAAAAAGAAATAAAACACATTAATCTGATGTCAAAATGGTTAATAAATATTTCAAACAACAATCGCCATCTGTCAGTTGGCTTTCTAATTTACAAGATCTAAATATAGTTACAGGCTTCATTAAATTTTCTATCACCACCATCATAACAACAACAACAGTAACGACTATGACGAGGATACTTCTTTGAAACAGAGCGTAGGTTTTTTGTTTAAAAGTACGATTTCTTTGCCGCGATAAGCCTTCCTCAATCATAAAAAATAAAATTAATCTCATTACCTACGCTCGCGATTAATTCATTCAAAAGGCGAAACAAAAATCTCGAAGGAAGGCGAAATAAATAAAGACCACTGAGTCTCACGGACTTGCTCTAATGGCTTCGGACTATGGAGGACATACAAATTAAGGATTTATAATAAAGCTTCTTGAATTTGTTTCAAAAAATCTTAGGGTCAGATCGCATAATACTTAAACGATTTATCTATCAAGGTTTGATTTATTTATATTCCACTATAGATGTGATAGACAAATCGGCTACGTTTTAACGAAAGATCGTTTTAGCTTTCAGCGATCCTATTCCCCATTTCTGTAAGAAATTTGACTTATTTAACTAGGCAACTTCAACTACAACAACATTATTCGAACTTTAGATCGATCCAAAGTGTCCAATCCGCACTTGGTCGCAATATGGACTTCCGACAATCACGGTTTGCATGAACATACCTAATCTATTGTTTGTATTCCTCCGCTGTTGAACGCATCCCAATTTTCCGGTATTAATAACGGGTGATTTTTTTGCTATTTTTTTTTTTGGCAACACTGGTTTTGACAGCTCACGCACATTTCGTGTTTTGTGTCACTGTCAAACATCTTCAGTTTGGTCTATAATTTAACCATGAATCGTCTTACAAACGAACAACGCTTGCAAATTATTGAATTTTATTATCAAAATACGTGCTCTGTTAAAAAAGTTCATCGCGCTCTTCTTCCATTCAGGATATTCAGACTATTGTGACTAAATTTCGCACCAAATTTACATTGTTGGACATTAAACCACCAACACCCTTACGTAGAGTGCGAACTGAGGAAAATATCGCAGCTGTATCGGTCAGTGTTAGTGATGACCGTGAATTATCGATTGGGCGCCATTCGCAGCAATTACCGCTACTCCACTAATTGGAAAATTTTGCGGAGGATTTAGGGGTGAAGCCTTTCATAAATACAGCTGGGGCAAGAATTGAAGTCGGACAACCTACCACAACGCCGAATTTTTGGTGAATGGGCTCTTGAAAAGTTAGCCGAAGACCCATTTTTTTTAATCGAAAAATTGTGTTCATTTCTGGTTGAATGGACACGTGAACAAGCAAAACTGCCGTATTTGGAGTGAAGAGCAGCCAGAAGCATTGCAAGAACTATCAATGCATCCAGAAAAAGACACTGTTTGTTGCGGATTATGGGCTGGCGGAATCATTGGGCCGTATTTCTTCAAAGATGATCTGAATCCCAACGTTACTGTGAATGGTGAGCGCTACCGTGCAATGTTAACAAACTTTTTTTGCGTAAAATGGAAGAACTTGACTTGCATGACATGTGGTTTCAACAAGAAGGTGCCATATGTCACACAGCACGAGTAACAATGGACGAATTGAGAGGCGAGTTTGGTGAACAATTTATTTCAAGTTTGGGGCCGGTCAATTGGTCAATCAGGTTTCAGCTGATGCTCAACACTTTTTGACTTAAGAATTTGATCAAAATCATCGTTGTAGTTATCGAGAATTTTTAGCCAAACGAACTTTTTTCAAGTCGGTTAAATCAATTAAAGAACAAAATTTATAAGTAATGCTTAAGTCTAAATTCACATTTCCCCTTTGGGGATTTGACATTAGACTTTTTTCATCAAACCAATACCTGCCCCATAAATTTTTAAAATAAAATTATTCAAAACTGCAAGTGAGCATTCAAGTTAGCTGCTTAATCAACACTCCTCGGTCTTCATAGGTGGCTTTAAGAATCGATTCCACTAAAATCGCATTGCAATCTTTACAACAACAGGACGAACGACAATGGCGGCGCACGGCGGTGTTGCAACCGGAAAAGCGAGATATTTATCGCAGACATTCAGGCATTTTTTTTTTAAATCAATATTTCATAAAACTGCGCGACAGACGTTGTTAGAAGATAAACTGCATATATTCAACGTTCGACAAAGCTACTGACATGTGTCCCCGAAGGGAAATGACTTTTACTGTCGCACAGGTTTATTGCCTACCTGCTTATGGCTAGCTCCTTGGCTCTATGAATGCGTTTCGCATTTAAGTAGTTGCGAATTACGTGCGAATCAATGCAGACAAATATCCTCGCTATGTATATCACGTATAGGTATCTTAATTTAAGCAGCATGAAAACGGAATTAACTTAGTGCTGCACAAAAAAAATTAAATTATAAAAAAACTATCGTCACATAATTTCAGGTCAAGTTTAAACTGGAATCCGTATTTGTGCACTACAAGTAGGTTTATCATAATACTCGTATATCGGCGGCGAGAGAAAGTTTTTCTTAATCGATTCCATTAAAAGATTGACGGTAATTTTGATTGCAATTGCAATATAAATCAACATAGCTATTGGTGCTTTGAGAAGATAGAAGCCAGCGGGACTTATTTGGATGACATCGTATGGCTCAAGTTAACAGGGTGACTCGGTCCAGAAATTGGTTGATAGATATTCGTCGGTTGAGTTTTTTTTTTATTTAAAAAAAAAAAACTTATAACTTATGGCTTATACAAGGTGGCACAAATAAATCATCATTAGTTAATTCACTGAATAATTATTTTTTTACTAAATAAGAAAAAAATGATTTTGAGCGATGGACGTTGTTATTAGGACTTTTAAAATTTTGTCTCTAAACTAGAAAAGATGATATCCGTCAAGTAGCTGCCGACAGAGTTGATACACATTTGTGGCCGTTTTGTGGCATTTTTCTTGACTTTCCGCAAGATTTCCGGTTATAGCTGTTTGCATTCTTAAGGTCTGCGATTATCTGAGGCTTGTTGGCATTAGTCCGTGACTTCAAGTAGTCCCAAATCAGGCGATCTTGCTGGCCATGCCAAATCGCCAAAACGAAAGATTACGCGACCAGGAAACGCTTCTTTCACAATATCCATTGTGGCTGTGCTGTGCTGTGTGTGCGGTTGCACCATCTTATCAAGGCCCTGTTTTGCGTTCGCTAGTAACAGTAACTAAATTGCCAATGACGACCTCAAAAAAATACGACCCAATCACTCCTTCCGCGTGAACACTGCACCGTACATTAGCTTTAAGTGGATGTAATGGCTCTTCGTGCATCACACGCGGATTTTTAGTGCCCCAGAAATAAAGATTTTGCTTATTGACGCAACCGCTTAAGTGGAAATTTGCCTCGTCGCTCAGGATGATTTCCACATAAAATCGTCCTCTTCGTTGTTGAGATTGAAGATGGCTTGACAGTAATTCTCACGCGACCGAATATCGCGTTTCATGGCAAACTTTAAGCTTAAGTTTTATTTAGTATTTGGAATCAAAGTAAACCTATTCTCATTTATCAGTTTACTTTATGAAAAGCAATTCAAAAACAGTCAACATTCTCTGCAAGGTTCAGTCCTTTAAAGAGCACTTCAGTGTGGAGCTCATCAGAAAAGTCCATCAGAAAAAACTTTGTCTTCCAAATTTGACCATATTACAACTCGATTTTGAGTAAAATTTGAATGCAATTAGACCAATACTTGCTTGAACTAATTTTTATGAAAAGAATTACAACATTTTGTTGCTAAATTTACTCAGAAAATGGATTTAAATATTTTTTCTGATGGAATTTAATTTTTCTGAACAGCTGATTACCAAAACTCAAAATATAGTCTATTTTATGAGTAAATTTAGCAAAAAAATGTTGTAATTCCTTTTGTAAAATTAGTCCAAGTAAGTATTCTTCTAATTTCATTCAAATTTTACTCAAAATCGAGTTGTAATATGTTCAAATTTGGAAGACAAAATTTTTTCTGATGGACTTTTCTGATGAGCTATAACTGGCCCCTAAATCGATATGAACATTTATAACGCTCAATAACATGTGGAGATGATAAAATTGTTTTATGAAAATGAATCTTCTGTTCGAGCAGGATTTTTTCGCTTACATACTTTGCCCGAAAGGTCCTATTCCTATTTTTGGATTCCTGGTTCGTCAAAAAACAAAATTGTCGAATTTGGGACGATTACAATCCACACGAGATTCACTTAATTGCAATGCATCCAGAGAAAATCACTGTTTAGTGTGGATTTTTGGCTGGTGGCATAATCGGTTCATACTTCTTTGAGAACGACGTTGGTCAGTCCATTAGCGTCAACGGAGAGAGCTATCGGTCGAAGATAACTAACTAAGATATCTTTTGGCCTGAAATGGATTATACGGAGACCACTGACATGTGGTTTCGACAAGATGGCTCTGCGTGCCATATAGCCCATTACAGAATGGACTTTTTGCACAAGCGAGTTCTAAATATGATTATCTCACGCGGAGGTTTCACATCACCTGATATTGCAATTTCAGCCAATTAGAATCCTTGTGGGGTTTTCTTAAGCACAGGTAATGTCAATAAACTACAAACCTGCACTGCCCTGAAAGTCAACATAATCACTGTCATTGATCAAACTCAGCCATGAGCCAGCAACCGAAGGCGCAGCGGCCATTTGAATGATGTTATATTTCATACATAATGGCATACATCACTCTTCCAAATAAATGAAAAATTTCAATTATATCTTACTTACAGTTTGTTATATTCAAATGTGGGAAATGCTTAATGGCAAACCCTTTAGTTATCTAGCAAATAATTGCTTTCAAAACAAAATAAATCTAACACCCTGTATTTGAGGAAAAATAAATCGACTTTTACAATGAACTGAATGAACTATGTATACCTTTGGGTTGCTCCTCTTTAAAAATCTCGACACGATATACCTATCAAAAAAAAAAAAAAAACAATTAAAAATCACACATCAAGCCATGGTTGATTCATTCATACTTCAGCAGTCAAACGGGGGAGCAGAGAGGCGGTGAATAAAAAAGTGAAATCATTTTGATTGAGATATGAAATGAAAATGAAAGTAAACTTGTAGCTTAAGCTTATGATGATGATGGGATAGCTTTATGCCGCATTTCAAAAGGAAAATTGTTCAACTTTATACGAGCTGAAGTGAAGTAATTGCATTACGAGCATTTCCTACAATAAAGTAATCATACTTGTGGGAGGAATTGGAATTTAGAAAGAAAAAAAGAAAAGAAATGAGACTCAATGTCCACTGGAAAGGCATTATACAATTTGTATTTCTTTTTCGTCTAATAAAGTCAACAACTTAAAATTTGTTCATCATAACACATTTAAACTTTTTTTAACTAAAAGCCGATAGAAATGACTTATAACTCTGATTTCTTACTGAGTTGTTTATGATGTTTGCTGAGTGAAATAAATCCAAGTTTTCGATCAATATTGTCAAAATCATAAAAATGGTCCAATGTTAAAATGAAACCCAGGCAAGACAGTCAGGATCGTTGCCATTACCTGTAGCGAACACTGGCCTATGGGAGGACATGCAGTGAGAATAGGTATTAATCAAAACACTCATTGTCGCAGTTGTGGGTACCACCGGGAAAAGGAAACAGTCATTCATTTCCTCTGCAAAGGCCCTGATTTAGCCAAATAGAGAGCACAATTATTAGAAAGCGAATTTTTGGCGACATTGCCGAACTTCGGAAATGCACATCAAAGGCTTGGTCTCATTTCTCAACGCGACGAAATATCTCTAGGACAAACTTCAGTGCCGTGCTATCTTTATGATTTCTTAGACCGCGAGCTAGCAGACTGAGAGCTATGACGGAGGTTTGTGGTATAAGGGGACCGGATGATCAGTCAATAAGCGGTCTCATTTGGCACAGTATAGATTTGTGGACTAATGGCCAAAAAAAATTCAAATTAATAATTTAACAAGTTCAATTAAATAGTTCAAGTCTTCTACTTGTCTGATTAATTTCAGTAGTGTATAGAGTTTTTATTACGAAATAATCTGCCTTTATACCAGTAAAGATGGTTTAGGATACGTATGGTGGTCCGGTTGAGCGAAAAATCGAAATTCCAGAATATTGCCCAAATGCAAACAAACAATTAGACACATCAAAACTTCCCAAATCCTTTCTTCTTGAACTCAATCTAAACTAGTTGACTGCATGAGAATGTCTACAACAATACATATTAATTTCGAGTTATGGCATCAAAATGGGGCACTTCATCACAAATGGGCCACAGGGCTAGACTGTCAATGGTTGCCGTTTCTGCATTTCATTTTTTTTTTCTTCGGAAATCTTAACCAATTCTTTAGTGTTCTATGGGAATTCGAAAATTTGGATTACAAAATGAATAAAATTACAAATTAAAAAGATGAGAAAAGTCGAAAGGAGGAGGATTTCACATTAGTTCAGAAGTAGGACCACGTTTAAATATCCACCGACCCATAATGAATCAGCAGTCATATTTATTATTATATTTTAAACAGCTGTAGTCGAGTGTTCGACTCCCAAGTCCCATCCCTCTGTAAGAATTTATCCACATTTTCTTCTTCAGTCAACATCTGAAGCCCCATCAAGGACAGGTCTTTTGTAGTGCATCAATTCTCGTCTGACCGACTGGCTTATGAGTTGTGCGTGGTCGCCTATTACTACACTGCCGATAACCATTACTCATCCACTTCCTGAGAAAATCGTGATATTTCATCATTTGATTTTTTTTAAAAAGTCTTGAAAAAATAT
Organism: Philhelius festivus; assembly: GCA_963931855.1. Taxonomy (NCBI): domain Eukaryota; kingdom Metazoa; phylum Arthropoda; class Insecta; order Diptera; family Syrphidae; genus Philhelius; species Philhelius festivus. The sequence goes on from OZ007556.1 coordinate 209,866,609, forward strand.
ATGAAATTTCGGGTTCTTTCTGCTCTTCGGCTTGCCAGCGAAAAATACAGAATTCGTGGACTGAGAACTTGCAATATCACTTTTGATTAAGCCCTATCAATTATAATGTCCACGCATTCAAGGAATTATGGCTATCTTTAAAACGATATTTTGTAAGACAGTGCGAGCGTTTAGGTAAAGTGCAAAGGATGCAATAGGACTTCTACATTGGTGTTGAAAATTTGTTCGTCACAACGACGGGGGAAAATCGATAAAGACAAAGCATTCGACATTCGAGTAGTGCGGCTAGATAAAGAACCTCTATATTTGACAGTACTTTATAAGCTATACATATAAAGGTTCCTAACGTCTAGTATTACGGCGGAATTTTTTGAGGAAAGAATTGTAACTCGCTTTTTCATTAAAGCATTGTTGATAAAAAAAAAGCGATTAAACAATTAAAAACAGGAAACAAAAAACTCGAACACGGCTTTCGTCTGGATTCTATCCAATAAGTGATTGCCAATTGAGTCAAAAGTTTTAAAATAATTTATAGGTTTTGACCGAGTGATTTTCATTTAAAAATCTTCGAATTTATTATTGGCTGGTAAAGGAATCCAACGATTTTTCGACCAGGAAAATTAAAATTTAATTCATCGATATCAATGTTCTTTTCTTAACCAGTCATGATTTTGGGAATTTCCGCGGTCTTTGATCAATAAACTGGAAAAAAATCTGCGGGGAATGTAATGCAATTAATCGAAATAACAACTGCTAATATATTAAAATACTTTTGTTAAAACTTAATGCATTTCTACAATTCAGAAGTCTTCGAACATGAATTTAGTTCATCCACTGACATTTCTTGGCAAATTTTTGATGAAAATCAACTACCAAAAGAATCATCACACCAAGAAAAAACGTTTTTATTGTTTCTTAGATATAGGAGCGGCACAGTCTAATCTGATAAAAGTAATGCAAATATTCAAATTTCTACTCAGACTAGAAGCACTTCTATTGAAATTTAATCGACAAATAACCAATGGAGCTGAAAGAAACCCATTCAGAACTGCAAAAATTCTCTGTCAATAGAAAGTAATGGAAGGTTTTTCAACTACAATGTTCAAGTGTATGGAGGTAATGGAACTCTATCTGCCCATTTTTTCAATCAACATCCGTATTTAAGAATTTTCCTAGCAAAAGTAACAAAGAGCATTTAATTAACATTTGGATCAAGGAACTCACAGGGAAATTTTTTGACGAAACAAAGTATTTTATTTGCTTTTTGTACAATATAATTATAGTGAATGAGATTAGAAAAACTACACTCTAAACAAATGGGACGAATTTAACAGATAGTCTCGACAGTCTCAAAATCTGTGAAGATCTTCTTGCAGTTGCTTAATTAACCGAAATATTTTTACGTCATCAGCATAAATTAATGTCATTGAATGAAGAAGAAAGATCATTTATGAATAAAACAAACAGCAAAGGACCAAGATGGCTTCCCTGAGGTACACCAGAGTTAACTTAAATTAACATAAACTATTTTTCTTCGAAAATCATAGTAATAAAAATGTCAAAAGAATATCAAAATGTATGGTAAAAATCTTGATTTAATTAAGTAATGAAGGAGTGGCGCTCTCTAGTATTTCTTTGAATCAATATTCTTTCGATTTTTTTCTTCATGAATTTTAGATGACCATTAACTACACTAAGGAAAAAAGAATAGTGACTAATGGTCTTCATTTCGTACAAAAATCCCATAGAAGAAAGGAATTTCAGTTTGAAAATTTAACGAGATTTTTTTCCAATTTTGTCCATAAAAGTATTAATTAAATTCCATATAATGAACATTTAAAGCGATGCGCTTACCATAGAACAGAATTTAATTTTAATTTATATTTAAATTGTTTTTATTTTTTAAATAAAAACACAATTTTGGAAAATATAAACAAAAATTACATAAAAAATGTAACGAAATTTATTACAGAAACGCAATTTTGCCCATTAGTTTTCTACAATTAATTAATTTCAACTCAGATTTTTCGGGGAATTTACCCATATCGGGCACAAGACATTGAAAAAGCCTTATATCAAAACACATCATATTACCAATGTATGACTGCAAAATGGAAGTGTTTATTAAATAAATTAGAGAGATATGTGCGTGTTTGGACAAAAGGAAATGGAGGTGACCTACAATTAACTATCGATTACGAAGTGCTAATAAGCAGCACTTTTCATGACAAGAGATACTCTTGAAGGATTTGCCAATTCCTCGTAAGAAGTAGCACACTAGTACATCCCTGAAACCCTTCTTTCCAGTGGCTGAGCATCGAACCCAAGACCCTTTGCATGACAGTCCAACGCACTAACCATTATGCCAAGGGGTACTCCTGGTTTAAATTCATTGCAATATTGTTTAAGAAACACACAAACACACAATTCATGAACAAATTACTTACGAGCCATAAACATTTTCAACATTTCATTGAAATCGGTTGGGAAGTTTGGGAGATGAGCGTGTACGAACACAATGGCAATCAAAGGGCACGATAGTGCACAAGTTCACGGAACTACACACTTTTTACAGAAACACAATCTCAGGTGATTTTGAACTTCCTTCCAACATTAGTATCAGAAACTTCTAATTCACAGTATTTGCTGAGCTGATCCAACACAAACGGCTCACCACCAAGTTTTAAGTGCTTAGCATTAATGACTCCTGAGATATAGGAATCCAAGATTCGCTAATACCGAAACTGACTGATTCACTGACATATCATCAAAATTATTGATTACTTCCCGACACCGTAGAGCCTTGTTATTTCGCACAATAGTATGTCTTGTGGAAAAATATGTCAATAGGAAAAAATCAAAAATTCAGAATTTTTCATTTAGGGGGTGCCGATTGTTGTAGAAAATTGGTGGAGCGCTAGGGCTTAAAGTACATTAAAAAAATCGAAAAAATTGAGATTTTCCATTCAGGGGCGTGGCACCTACCTAATTTCTCAAAATTCTTACTGATTATATGGAGAACTTGTTGACTGGTGACATTTTGTAGAACCGAGTTCTCATATGCTTAAAAACCCAGTGTTTAAAAAGTCAGCCGTTAAAAGAAGTGAGATCTTAAAGAACGCCAAGTTTTTAGTTTATGTAGTTTTGAGATCAAATTTCTTAATTAGAGTATTACCAAAAAAACTAATGAGGGAAAATTTTGTTATTAATATTACTGATTTAAATTTGAAGGGTCCTCTGGACAAGTTTTTATAGCCTATTCAATTCTGTGTACTGGAAAAAAACTTGCCATCAATCAAACCCATTTACATATTCCAATATTTTCTGTTATAAGAGTATTAAGTCATTAAGTCTTAACACAGACGTTAGATTGCGATACAGACAGACGATGTGAGTGGGATGTGCTTTAGCATCCAATGACGACAACAAACATCATTATCTGACATGGAGACTAAAATAATTAAAAGAATGACGAATATTTATATGACCGTCGCGACAGCAGCGTCAACTTTAAGTCAAACACAAAAAAAAAAAAGCATTATACTCATACACTTGATACATAATGCTAACGTCAACCCCCGTGGCATTTGTTTTTTTTTTGTCCCATTAACTTTTGCTCGGGGACTAATTATACGCATGAAGAAAGTGCGTTGTTATTGTTTGCCCCGTTTGGTTTGGTCAATTTGAAGAATTTGTCTGTGTGGGTTTTGATTACAATGAAGCTCGATGAACTAATCACTCAATTGAATTAGAAAAATAAATCAAGATTGTGCGCGGGAGGAAACACTGCGGTTTGTTGGTTGTTAATTTATTTCTCCGAAAATAATTTGATATTATTTCCGAATACCAATTTTGTTTTAATTTAGTTTTACTTTTATTACAAACTCAAACCAAATTAGTTGAAAATGTCGTAAGTAAACGGTGTTTTCTTTTAGAGGTAGAGAACTTTGAATTGGCAACACTGTTTTCAGTTACAGCGGATTTGAAAAATCTCGATTGTTTTGAGGTAGGTTTGGTTTGGCAATTCATCAAGCCGGAGAAAACTTTTGCAAATTGTTTTAATTTTAATTTTTAATTGTTTTAATTTATTTCGAAAAAAAAACATGGTTCGATTCGAGAAACACATCAGAAGTTACATGCGTTTTATGGTCGCCATTATCGTCCATCAATGCATCGCAATGCGTTTACTTTAAAACGATGATACGCGTCCCGTAAGACGTCGTGAATTCGTCATCGTGACGAATTGTGTCCATACAGCCTTACTTACTTAATAGAGTGTGTGGAAATTGGATTTCCAGAAAAAAAAAACTAATGACTATTTCAAATTAAAGTTCTCCACCTCTTAAAAACACCCTTTATGTATGTATGTATATAGGTTTGTAGAAATAAGATAAACAAAAATATGTTTTCTAAAACATTTAAAAGTTTCATTATAATTCACTCGTTCTTTATTTTTATTTTTTTTAAAGAAAAGACTTAAATTTAAAAATATTTATGAAACATAAAATTTAAACTAGATAATTTTATATCACCTCTTGCAACTGCTTCTTTACCTGAAATAATAAAAAAAGATAAAATAGGTTAGTTGGTTTAATTTTAATTTTTTTTTTAAATATGTAATCTTGACAGAAAAGAATCAATACTTTAATTGAAAAGACATTCAACAATAAAGTTTTTTATATTCATTTAAAATAGTGTAAAGGGGAACGTTAGGTCGTTATTATTTATTTACAGAATTATAAAATAGAAGTTTACTTTATAAAGAATTTTGAAAAGCAAAATTATGGTATTATAGAATTTTGGAACACAGAATTTTGGATACTGAATTTTAACACAAGCTAAATTATGACTGACTGAAATGAATTGATAAGTTTTGGCTATATGAATTTTTGACCATCGACATTACACATTAAGCATTGAAAAAACTTAATTCTCGACTTTCTGAGGTTGGTTTCAAATTATGAACAACAGAGGCCCGATATGACTTCCCTGTGGCACGCCAAATGTGAAAATTATTGAATTTGATAATTGTCATGTTTTTAAATAACACATAAATCATAATATTGAACGAAAATGACAACACCTAATGTGTATTTTCTCCGCAACTTATTTGAAAAATATTTTCTTTTTATGTTCTCAGAGATTTCGGGGTATGCATTTTTGTAAGTCGATTTATTGAGGGGAAAACATTATCATGTTGATTCCGAATTCCCACTTGTTTTTAATAATAATATTGCTACATAAACCAATATATTTCTTTAATTTTTTTCTAGGAACTTTTGAAAAATACGAAAATTTGTTTGTCTGTTTTCTGTCACAGTTCGTGGTTTGGTTGCTTCACCCCTTGACATTTGACCACAGGAAAAGAAACCAAGACTTTTCATGAAACAAACGAGCAGATATGTACGATTTATTTTTAAGGCTAAACCGAACTAATCGAAAAAAAAAAACAAATTTTCGGAGATTTTGCAGTCGACGATTTCAAGCACAAACTTGCCTTTAGAATAGAATTTTAAAAATGGATGTTATTGGAGAAAATTGTTCAAATAATTAATTAATTTTTGAAATGGCTTTAACAAAATGTCTTTATTAGTTGGAGCTTAAACCAAAATGCACTGCGATTTCTTGAGTAAATATAAAAATTTGAATTGTAATACCTCTTATCATAATGCTAAAAGTGTGTTTAACTTTCATGCAAAGGTCTTAGGTTTGATTCTGCAAAAGTGTTTTCAGGGGCGTACTGCCTCTTGCGAGGAAGTGAAAAATCTTTCAAGAGTATCTCTTTCGTTCGACAATTGTAGTTCCCCTCCATCATTCATTTCACGCATCACGAAGTCAAAAGATCTTGTTTCTTTACGATTTGTTGCACCCCCAAATGTATTTTTTTATTTTTCAAATAACAATTGATTCAAATCATTGTACCATTTTATTTTAATTTTTTTTTTATATATAACATTTTCAAAACATTTTTAAAAGTTTGGTAAACTCATTTTAAGTTGCTATTATAGGCAATTAAAAATTAGATTTGCAAACAAAATTCGTTGATCTGTTTTCAAGATATCGAATTTTCTATTATTTTTATTTATTTTATTTTTCAAAAAACATGAAAATATTTCATTTATATCCGTCATGTTGATAATAAGAAAATTAAAAAATTGTTTTATGTTAGGCACTTTGGTACGTTAATATCTAAATTTGTTTTCATTGGATGATGAACCGTAAAAATTAATCGAAACGAAAAAATTATATTAAAGTTATTGAAAACTATTTTTTAATATTTTTGTATAGCGTTAAATTTAGGTAAGAGAATAATTTTTTTACCACTTCTTGCAGGTACTGTTAAAAATATTGATTGCCAGTTTTTTTTTTTTTAAATCGAGCATAAGATTTTCAAAATATTCAATTTTCTAACAAAAAAAAAAAAACAAATAGATTTTTGTTTAAAAATCCAAAGAAAAATGTTCGGAAATTTAAAATACACAACCCTTTTTAAAACTAAGTCGGTTTATCATTTTTGAGAAAACCAAAAACAAAAATACTTCTTTGAATTCTTATCAAGCTCGCTTTTACTAAAAGGAATTTCTCGATTTCTTTTTTTAATTTGTGGGACAGTTTTTAGAAAAAAATGTTGTTCTAAACTTTCAAAAAATTTGTATCTACGTGTCGGGCGGAAAAAAAAAAATTGGAAATACCAAGTATAAGCTGTAGTCGAAAAGACAGACGGACTGAATTGCGAGAACCACATTATTCGTCTTCTTCATCATCAAGTTTGATCAAAATCTCGAGTTCGGATTTTTTTTTACAAATGTATAACTTTTCATATAGTATCTAAATGTATTTTTTTAGTTCAAAAATAAACAAAAAAATATATATATACAAATTTTTATTTGTAGCTCTTGTCTAAAAAAAATTAAAAAAATTAAATATAATGACTCAAAATATCAACCATTCCTGTCTACGTGTTGTATGTTCTCCCGATTCCGAACTGCTAATATATGAAGCAGATTTATCACTTCCTAGCAAGAGAGTAGCCTTGAAAGCCGAAACGGTTTGAAAAACATAATGGTCAAAAACACTCCCAAGTTCCTATCCTGATTTTTTCAAAACTCGAGTGGTATTTCATATAAGACTGTTAGCCACTTTCACGTGAAATAAGTTGACAGTTCAGAAAAATGAGATTTCAAATATAAAAAATTTGTTTCGTCAAAAACTGAGCAAGCGAATCGAAAATTTTGTTCAATATTATTTGAAAGCGGAACTTTTTTGAACCGGTAGTTGTCACTTTACAATGAAGATAGAAAATTATTTTTGTTTAATTTAATTTCTTTACTATCAACTCTCAACGGAAGTCACAATTTCAAAAACGTTATTTGTATTTGTTTTGTCTTATACATTTTACGAAATTAGTCAAACTATTTATAAGACAGAATATTGGCAGTTGTTACTTTACAAATTGCCAAATTGTCGCACTGGTCAATTTTGAAAATAGTGTCTGTTTCTGTTTTTGATTGTTCATAAAGCAATTGTGATAATCTTTATAATATGTATGTATATTAAACAGCAATGGCTCAGCTTCAGTTCTAAATGTATCAATTTAACTCAAAACCCTTCACCAACAAACATTACAAGTATATACATAATAGCAGTACACATACAATTTTATTTACTTTGTAAACATGTCAACAAAAATAACTTAAATGAAATTAAAAAAAACTAGGGGCTCGACCTGGATCTAGTGACTAATACTCCCAATCATTCCTTTTCTGTAGGCCTATTTTTTTCTGCCAAATCTAAACAGCAGTTTATCATGCGAGTTCCTCATACTCTTCTAAAATTTGCCACTTTTTCGCATAAGACAAAATCCCCAAAACACATTGAAGGTTAAACGAGAGAGGATTCGAAACCAGACCCAGACCCAGACTTCAAGAACTTCTTTGAATTAACACGTTACAAATTCCAAGAACCCAAATACATACATATGTATGCAAAACTATTCTCACCAATAGAATTTTCAAAGGATTAAACTTCACTGAAATCAACCAACCAAACGAAAGCCCTGAACCTTTTAATGAACTTAAAATAATATTGCCTCTAATTAAATTGAACAAAAAAAGAAAGTAAGACCATTTTATCACCACTTTTACAAAAGTTAAGCAAACGAAAAAGCACAAACTAAAATATCCTTCCGCTTGGCGTGTCCGTTCAGTGGTGAATGACCTCTTCTGATTCCGCCTTTGAACTTAAGTAAATAAATGTTTTCAGCTTTGTATATGATTTTGTTTTTTTTTTTTGTAAATGGCAGGGGGAGCAATTTTAATTTCCTTCAGAGGATTTCCTTTACTTTCACTGATTATTCATTCATTACTTTCTACATAACTCAACTCAACTCGAAAAAAAAATGAGGCAAAAAGTTAAAAAGGTAAAAACGAAAAACGTTCCCACAAGTGATGCTCTAGACACAAATCCAGCAACAACAACAAGAGCAACAGCCATCATAGAAAGGCAGGCAAAAAAGTCAAGTTAAGCGCCGAGCTTAAGGTGAACCACCATCGCCATTAACATCACCCACATAATGCTTGCTCGCATATAAGGAAATACTCAAAACTCAAATAAATAAGACGACATTTCTGTGATGTACTGTACTATGCTTTGCTGTGCTCTGGCATTTCAATAGGAACGTGAAAGAACTCTTGAAACCGTCCACTTGCTGTTGACAAACAACATTCCAGAAACCACCAACCAAGCATGTAACTTGGAGTGGGTTATGATGGTCATACTCCTATGACTGAGTATGGTTCATAGGTTAAGTTCAGATATCCTGTCCAGGATGTGAAATAAAACGCAAACGCTTTACGTTGCGGTAAGTTATGGTGTTGCTCTTTCCCCATCGGAGATGTATGCCAAAAAAGGGTATATGCATTTTCCATCACTCCAAAGACCCCTTCTTCGGCTCTTCGATATGATGGCTCGTGAAGGTGCAAGACTTTCAATTTGACTTACCACTCATTTCCTTTAAAGCAATTACGACGACTTTATTGCAGTTTAATGAAAGTTCACCTTGCAACTACGACCGTAAGTAAGGCTATACGTACATATCTCTATAGAGACGCAGTGGCGACTTGCTGATTTGTTTCCTGGTAAGCATGAAGAGGAAAATTGAAACTTTTTCTTCGGTCTGTTATGTTCTTATTACTATTAGATAATCTCGGAACGTTCTTGGGGTTTTGTACACCAGTGTGTAGGTTTGTAATGCCGACTTCGAAGAAGTTTGTTCCATAGTTTTACAATGAACACTAACCCATGTAATTGGTTCTTCTACTTTTATGAGGGGAAACTAAGTTGGGTACTATCGAAAGAATTCAGTGCCAAGATATGCAGACATCAATTAAATTTATTTCAAATTAAAAACAAGGAAGAGTATTGCACACAAAAGAATGTTTACAAATTTTTAAATAAACCGCAGACAACTCGACTCGTTGGAGATATATGGGTAAAATTCAGTTTACTGAAACGCAATAAGTCCATGAAAGGAACGTGCATCAAGGAAACTGACAAACTTTCAATCCTTGGTGTGTGTATTACCAACCACCTTCTATGGAATGAGCACATACGTGATTCCGCTAAAAATGCTTCTAAGTTTATTTCCTTATGATCTATTATATTTAAAACTCATAATCATCCACAGGTGAAGTATAACTCTGAAGAGCCTTAACGAGGTTGGAGATATTAACTTCATTGAATCATTTACGACTCTTGAATACCGTCGTCAAGTTTCTTGTCTCTCGTTATTTTATCGTTTCTTTAATAGACAGTGGTTTTGTGAAATAGCCAGTTGCATTCCTCCACTTAAAAATTCAACCGTAATAGTCGCGTTTTAACATATAAAGGGTATTCATAACCCCTTGAGTATCGCGTAGCAGAGTAAAATTATTTTAGGTGATAAAATAATTGTTACAACTATTCAATTCAGAGAAGGAAGTTATGTTGTCGCAACTTGTATTTTTTATGCAATTTTTTATTTAAGAGTATCGCCCCTATATTACGAGTGTCAATTATCATTTATAAATTGCTATTTAGCTAATCAATTGATAAAATGTTTGATGATTGATAATGATCCAGACTATTGTGAATTAAAAGAAAATTTAAATTGTCGAATACAGTTTTAATAAATTGAGTTTTTAAGTGACAAATTTCAATATTTATCAATTATCAATTGATGATTGAAAGTTTTGATAAGGAGTATATCTTCAGCAGTAAATGTATTATAACCATCATAATCAACAATATTGATTGACCTGATTTGTGCTTAGACCAAAAAAACAGGTATTCACACTTGGGATTTATCGATTGAATAATGACAGTGAAACAGTTTGTCAATACACGAATTTTTTCAATCGATATATTTGCTCAGAAAATGGTCTTTAATTTCGGCAGCTGGGTTTCGATCTTTATTTTAGGCTCTGTTTATTCAGCTTGTCTATGCTGTTTGTCAGAGTTGACTTCTTGTTGGTCTTCTTTGACTTATTTTATGGTTTTCTGGGTTACCACAAGAAAAACATGAAACTCTGCGTGGACGACTTATGCGTAGGATGCGGTGACGAGCAGATACATGAGGATACTTCTCTCTACAAGTGTCACCGCCCTGAGAAACAAGCTCTCGGGAGACACATTCTAAACAACATTCTAAACTTAAACCTGTTGAGATTTATTAACGCTAACAAATGTCTTGAAAATTCCTAAGCTCTATCAACCAGCCGACTACAAGATTGGAAATCGCCTCGAGCCACAGTAAAAAAAAAACATAAAAAGTTCAATTGAGTGCTTAAGTGACCTCAACTCCAAAGTGCGTTTCGCCCAGGTACGACAGTGGACTCATGAGTTACTCGTAGATGCTGTGGTACTCTTCTAAGACGCAAAAATATTGGTCGATGTTTACCGACTCTTATAAAATTTACAGCATTTATAGACTGTGAATTTTATGTTTCTATGGGAATTTGATTAAAATAGAATAATAATGTCCGTGTTCAGGCTATTAAATCAATAAAGATATATGAAATACGAAAATTATCTTGCTAAAAAAAGTTCAGAACTACAATGATATAACGAACGAAAACGACTGAACGACCCGAGTGTTTCTTGTGGGAGCAGCAACAAACGGAGAAGGGGCACACCTCGCCTATACACGAGCGATTGTCATTCCTTCGGTGAAAATGAGCATCAGTGAGCTAATGGGACCACCTCTCCCTAAACCCTAACATTGGTTAAATCCTTCCGAGGAAAGAGACAGTCCCTTCGACTTATTCAGCAGTCCTGACCAAACAAACGAACACATACATTTACCACTGACCTATCAAACTCATCTACCAGACGTTGCAAGGAGCCACATCCTACAAACTATTCTGGTAGAGGGATGATTTTTCAAGTGGCTGTAAAGGAAAGGATCACAAGGAGTCTACCTCTCCTCAACGACGACATACATTTCTTCATGACTTAGAAGTACCCTCCGACATTTCAGGCTATATGTAGCTTGCTGAAACTCATCAAGATCCTTCATGGGCTTGTATGACATAGAATTTACGAGTATCATAGGTTTTATTACATGGGAATCAAAGTATCACAATGGATATGCATTGACCTGAGTGTGACGGTAACAAGATCAACCGTCAGGTCATTAATCTAAGGCACCGATTTTTCTAAAATTTCAAGTTGAAGCAGTTTGCACCGACTTGAGTATAGAATTGAGTTCATTTAATCGGAATCAATTCTGAAATGGTTAGAGGGATTTCTTTGCATTCAAAACACAAAACTAAATGCGTATTGATTTCCAGCAAAGTTTTTAGAAGTACATATTTATGATCTGCCGGTGTTCCACAAGTGAGTCATATTAGACCATTACTTTTTATAATACGAGTATATATCAATAAAAACCAAGTTTGTTAAAATCTCTCATACAGTACAAATGGCTTAAATTTTGCTTAATTAAAAATATTGATGATGCTGTACGAGTACTATTTGGTGTTCAATGAGGAATTGAAATATTACAGATATTACAACTTAACAAATATTTATACTTATAAGCAGTTTACTAATTTTTTAAGTTTAAAGACTATTTTTATCGATGTTCTGGTATATTGTAAACAAAATTTACGAAATTACCGGATTTTTTAATTGCAATCAAAGATAATTTCCGACTTTTCGACAGTTTGGGTGTTTACTATATTTTTTCTTAACTTAACTTAACATTTTTCAACTAGTATCGTGCTAAATAAAATAAAAAAGATGTCTTGATGATAAAGTCGATTAAAATTTTTAAAATCGTCTTTTTAAATTAGTGTCACAAAAAATAATATTAAAGGTATTAGACCGATTTTTGACAAAACATATTTTTAAGAAAAGATATTGATTGAATACATTGTTTCGAACGGTTTTAAATTAGTTTCATTTAGGCTAGCCACGCACTGCAACTGTGATTGAAATCAAATAGTTTAATCACCAGTTGATAGAGTATCGCGCACTGGCAACTCTTTACTCACACTCACACTCTTTTCTCTCTTGCGCTTATAGAAAACAGCTCAACTGTTGCGAATTAATTTTAGGCAATCGTTTAGTTTGTGTCAAAACATAAACTTTTTAAATGCTTGAATCGAGTTGCTCTAAGTGCGTTTTAGCAACTAAACAGTTGCGAAACTAAAAATTGAATGTGCGCGCCTGACCTAAGAGGAATAGTAAAGATTTTAAGGGTTTTTTTGTTTTATGCTTTACTGTTTAGATCAACTGTATAATGTGCTGAGTTTAATCCGACATATATGACATACCTGTCAAACCGAACTGTCATCCGATATTGTACAGGGTGACCATCTTGTATGTCGGTATGCGACTGTTTGAATGTATTCCAAGAATCGACGTGGACGGTGGATCGGCAGTATTCTAGGAGTCAATTGCACAAAAGTCAAAACATATAGAAAAATAATTCCGAAATTCTCAATCTTCGTCAAGAGAGGTATGTTACGAAGATGTCAGTTTATAATAAGGCTTTTTAAGTTTTTGAAAAAAAAAATAACTTACAAAACATGAAATAATGCAAATTTTATGTTAAGGCCCTGTAGGTTGTCACACCTTCACACTAATTTCCAAAAATTTTAAACTTATCATTATCTGTAGCATTAAGGACCAATTCGTCATTGCAAGATCATAATTGTTTAGGGGTTAAGCAGGCGTTAGCTACTGAAACCAATTCTCCAGTCAATTAAGATCCCAAGTTTGCTAAAAAAAATACTGCGAATCAGAAATCAATCGCAATTAGAGTGCGATTTCTTTTATGTACTTAAATTTAAATAAATTTTTGACAACGGAAGTTTAAAGTTTACTGAAAAAACGGCCTCTGAGTTAAGTAAGATTAAGTTTATTTGAAGAACTAACTTTACCCCAATTTAACTCAGAGTTATCTCAACACTGAAAAACTGCCCATAAAAATACCAAAAAAAAATATTAAATGAATTGCGTGTATCGAAGTTAGGTATCAAACGAAATGATGACAAATTTAATGTTTAGTTAGAGAATTACCATTTCAAGATTTTAAAGATGTTATAATCGTCGTTTATTAGTCGTAAATTTGTCATGAAACAATAAATTTTGTCGTGCTAACTTGACAGCAAAGTTAGAAGCACCATCCCTCAAAATAGGGTAAGATGAACTAGAAAAAGAAAAAGGTCAGTCTTAATCAATGTTGTAAATATGTCGTAAAAGAAAAAAATTGTCGTGTCCTTTTTTCCTATGATACAGCTTGAAAGAAAAAATTCCATGTTGGGTCTTTTTATTAATTTATTGAAAAAAGGCCCGCCAATATTGTGTTCTTTACGACATAATTACGACAAATATACAACAGTTGTTAACACGATCCTTTTTTTATTTCGAGTTAATTTTCCACTATTTTCAGGGTCGGTAGTGCTAACTTAACTATCAAGTAAGCATTACCAGGGATTACTTTTTTTTAAAACACCAGCAGAAAACAATTTTTGCTTTTACAACACATTTACGACAGTTTATCTAAAAATTTGTGCAGGATAAGTTTTGTTCTATGAAATAAATTACTCTAAGATTGGTTCAGTGTATATTTTAAAGTTTTTTTATGGCAATGAATTTGCCTAAAATATATATAAAGCCACTCAAATTCTGAAGCCCCTTTCAGACTCGAAATCTAATAGTTTCTCTTGCAGACAAATTTGAATGGAAAAGCCCTTTTAAAATTGTTTGTAAAGCACAGAACTAAACGATGCGTGTCTTTGGCATGTCTGCAGTGCTAACCAATTCAACAGCCAATCCATTACGCATCCCAAAAATGATTGATTTTATGTTTAATCCTTCATGAGCATGCAACTCGAAGATAACGAGGATTATGCTGACGCCGACGACAACGATGAAACATGAAAATCCAGCCAATGTCAGAATCTGGAAATGGAGACAAATAGACAGGCACATTAATGCCCGCAAGTTGTCGGAGGTTATAAAGCCTGGTTGCATTGTTTTTAGCTTAGCTCGGCCAACGTTACAAGCACGCTACACCTATGAAGGCGAAACGACCATGACTCCTTGTCCTCTTTTTTCGTTGTTGTTGTTTGTTAGCCTTTACTCCGGCATCTAAAGCGCATCTCAGCTAAAAATAGCCAAGCCTAGTATACCTTTTTGTGTCTTTATCTTCATTTCACCGTTCATTGTATTTGCTTTTGCATTTAGTGGTTAACACTGACGTTAGTTAAAAAGTCTTAAGAGAAAAAAAAATACAAAAAGGGTGTTCACCCATTGCCGTCGGCATTGTGACGCCATAAATTTTTCCAACAAAAATTCAGCCAACAAAAAAAAGCCTACAAAGCGCGCGGGGACAACACAACAAGGTAAGTCTCACCGAAAGGAGAGGCAGATGATTCAGTACTTGACACTGAGTGTGTGGGCGTTGGGAACTTACGACAGCACAGACAACTACAACAAACGACTAACGATGGCGACGACGTTTAGCAAGGACACTCCGAGACAAAAAAGAACGTCCAATGTCCGTTGGGGTTTAATTTTGTGCCGCTGTCGTCTTCGTTTAAACAAAGAGAAAGACCCAAACAATAAAGCATTGACACACGGCATTATCATCATCGCAGAGACAAAAGTCACTCGTGACAAACAAAATCATTAATAAACCGATGAAGGCTTCATGTCTTTTGAATTATTCGCCTGACGTATGTCAGAATTCTGACACAAAAGCTCTCGAGTGTCGTATTGAATGCCAATCGACTGCAGTTTAAGGAGCGTTTTCGGTCCGTGGAGTGGTGCGGCGGTGAGGGGCAATGCATTCGATGCTATTTTCGTACCAACTCATCGTCCTATTTAGCGATTTTCACTGCATTACTGATTATGAGGGTGTGATTGCATGTTAGGGCATCAGAGAGGGTTGCATTGCACGAGTCCGTACCGTATATGATTGAATGAACAATAGGGATCCGTGCATGTATCATAAATGCAATGTAATTAAGCCTGGGTGGCATGGCGTCGTGTTATGGTGTTCTGCTGTTCCAGATAGGTTTTGGATTACCACTTGACCTAATTAGGGAAAATATTATGTGCTGGTGGACGTTTTATGAACTTGTTGAAACACCGCACCACCGCATCATAGGGTTGGTGTTGGTTTAATAACAACTACTCTGTAGATGGGAGGGTTAATCAATTTGAAATCCAAAAGGGGAGTGAATGCAATTAAGTTAAGTAGATTTTAAAGTTTCGTTCTAATATATATAATTGACGGCAAAGGGTTACATGCTGCAGTTTACATTCCATCTATGAAGAAACATTGCAGATTATTATTTGAAGAAGAAATAAATGATGGATCAATATGAGGGAAGTTTTGAAAGTGGAATTTTTATTCGACTTGAATTACATGTAGCTATGTTCTTCGAGAAGTTTTGATGGGTGAACGCAAGTGCTGAAGTGATTGTCGAATTTTTGATAATCACACATGTGATTTATATGTTCGCTCATAGTGATTGAACTCGATTTAATTCAATTGAACGACTTCCAACTGACATTTGTCACATATTTTAATGCAATTTGAATTCCTATGAATCGTCAAATTTTCGAACGAGGCAAGTAATAGAAATATTGGATTGGCGTAATCAATCAAGATTGAATAAAAATTCCATTGTTTAGTTGAAGAACTTTGTGATGCTCTGGAAACTTGAATTTGAGATACAATTTTAAATAATAAAATTTGTGCCGAAAAAAAGAAAAAGAGACGAAATTCCGAAAGTAAATTCTTTAGAAAAAACAAAAACCGAACACATGTGTTATTTTAATTTAATCATTTTTGGAAGCATTGATTTTTGAAGCGAATGTGGAAGCTATCTAACTATGTATAATACCGCGATAAGAGCAATTCGCTAAATCATTCGACTTCAGTCAAACGTTCTATTCGCTTTTCATAATGAGGGCTTAAAACTTTTTACTTCAACAGCAAATTCTCAAACAACCTGTGATTTTTTTTTAACTCATTATTTTCTTAGCCTTGGAAATTTCCTTAAAAGATAAAAAAAAATTGTGGAGATCTCTTCACTCGATCAAGAATTATGATTTTTGAAACAAAAAATTCAATATGGGCCACTGTGCGTCTCAAGAAAAACAAACTGACCAAGATTTAAAAATTGGGTTACCGCCGTATTTAGAACTATTCCAACTACAAATATCTCTAAATCAAGAACCCAAATTCCAAATTAATTTTAAGTATGCTAAGCAGAAAATCACAAGTCCATTATTTCTGAGTAAGCACTTCTCTAATCTAACCAAAAGCCTGAAAAATTAAGTTTAACCCTTGTGTAACCTTTAATACATTAAAATCGTCCCAAATTTTAAGAAGGATCCACGGAATAAACTCAGAAAATTTTAAATTACGAGTATGTGAATACACAAATACAAATAAACATGAGCTATGGTCAGTTGATGCATAAGGTGTTACATACTCGTTACTTAAATATGTGCATATTGTGTTTCATTAGTAGACAAAGCAAACTGATATAGTTTGAAGAAATACGAAAAATATTCAGAAAAAATTTCGTTAAATTTCATTATCATACTAAGGCTAGGACTGCACTTGCGATTTTTTGTCGAGGCGATTAAAAAGTCGTAGTCACTACAAATTATTGTGATTTTTTTGCGCGCGATTATTTAATCGCAAAAAATAAAACACACTAAATAAGTAGCGACAGAAAAATCGCTTGAAAAAATGGAACTTGTTTCATTTTTATAATCGCAATTCAATTTCAATTTTGTTTTATTTAACATATACATATGTACTATTTACAATTTGACTTACAACTAATAAGATACTATACATATGTATGAAAATTTACATTTGTTGGCTCGTAGGGGGCCTAACTATATACAGTGACTTAAGTTTAATTATTTATTATTTATATAAAATTTACATGACGAAAAAAATTAAATTTAAAAGGTCGGTTGACTGTATTTTTATAATCGCTACGATTTTTAAGTCGCATGTGCGTGCACTTACATTTAACGTCATGTGTCTTATTCCTTGCGGCTAAGAAATCGTGGATTACAAGTGCGTGCAAAACAATTTCTTGTTGCGACTACGATTTTTAAGTCGTAGTAATTTAAATCGCAAATGTGAGCATATCCATTTGAGTGCATTTGTTTCATTTTAACTTACGACAATCGCATAGCGTGAAAAATGAAACAAATTGCGACCTTTAAATCGTCACGATTTGTTGGTATCAAGTGCGTTAATTCTCATTTAAACTCATGTGTTCTATTTTTGCGACTAAAAAACCGCGCGATTGAAATCGCAAGTGCGTTCTTAAAATTTGTGTCACAGCCGTAACAAGTTCGCATTCCATAACTTAATCTTTCTTTTGTATTTTATTTTGAGTTCTTTTATCTAGATGAGAATTTAGTGCGCACGATATCAGAAGTCTTTTTCATATGGGAATTTAATAGCTACACTTTTAGTGGCTACCTTCTCTACTAACAAATAAAAAGGAATAAATATGAATGAGAAATTATATGTATCATTTTTAACTTAGAAAAGACCACTTTCTAGTATTAGAAATGATTACACATTTGATGTCAATGATTTCACATTAGAATTTGGTTGGTAGTATAACGTTAAACCGTGAATATCACATTTGGTCACACCCGTAACATTAATATGTCAAACTTGTAACAATTTCAAAACTAAAATATTTGGCAGTTTTTCGAAATTTCGTTAATATAGAATATAGAAATAGAAGTGATTTGTAATTAAGGTATTTGACATAGAAGCAGTTCAAATAGGAATCACAAGGAAGCATGAGCTAGTAATGAAAATCAACTTTGAAAAAGTCAAGCGGGGTAGATACTTGTCTCATGAGGTGTAATGTTTTGTGTAGTGTGAAGTGGTGTAGAGTGTTATGATTGTGCTTACTGAGATTAATGTGTTGCAAGCATTGCCTTATTGAACAAAGTTGTTTCGATTTTCTAGAGCATAATCTTTTCTTTCCCGTACACAGAAAAACAAAAATGCCAGTGACACAGCTTGGTATGGCGAAATAGGCACACGAAGGATTATCACACAACACAGCACTTTCTTACTTAACTGAACAAACTAATTTATAAACTTCAATTCCCCTAATTTATTTTAAGTACATTATGTATTACAATGATTATTCAGGTTGGTTTAAATTTATCAAATTAGAATGTTTTGTCTATAATTTATGAAATCAGTGTCACACTCGTAAAAAATTAAAATACCCAAATGATTTTGTCCTAGTTGTAAAAAAATAATAAATATTTAGTTTTTAAGTTCAAAATGGTATCCCATTGGAAGTTTTCAATTATTAAAATTTGAAATCAGCAGATATGCTTTAAAAATAAAATGCACGGCTGGGTCACAAGAACTTGATTTTAAATCTTTGAGACTTCCAATCAATTTTACGAGTAAATGGTAAAGGGATTTTCAATTGGCACTGGGAAATTTTGTCGGCATGTGGCGGCCATGTTTTTTTGGTCAAATCTGTTGTTCATTCATTCAGTTATTCATTCATTATTTCATATCATTATTCAGATATTTTCTCAGTTACGGATACCAAACATGGCAAGTTACACGATTGAAAAGAACGTCCGAATGATAAAAATGTATTATAATTAATTATTATCATATGGTGGCCCTTCACAGTCGACTTTTCAAACGTTTAGTTGTCAAATTTGAGAAGACCGGTTCGGTAATTAATCAGCCAACAATTGTACGTCAAATGAACACTGCCGCTGTCCGGTAAAAGTGTACATCAGAACCTGAGGCAATCGATTCCTAGCCGTGAAGAAGAACTCGACCTTTAGCAGACTTCAACTTGGCGAATTGTGTGTCGGGACTTGAGCCTACACCCGTTCAAAGTCCAACTGACCCAGTTGTTGAAAGTTCATGACCATAGACAACAATTTTGGCCAAAAGATCATCTTTAGCAACAGGGAGCATTTTTAGATGCAAGGAAAATTTGCTGTATATAGGACGACACCAATACACACAAGGGTCACCAGGTGACAATGCATCCTTAAAAAGTTACAATTTGGTGTGAATTTTGGACCGGCAGCGTAATAGTTCTTTACTTTTTGATTGAAGCGTGTATACCTAGACGATATGTGGTTTCAGCAAGATGGCAGTACGTGTGACACGTCCGACATTCTGCTTGAACGATTTGAGGGTAAGGTTATCTCTCGAAGAAGTAACGTGAATAAATAAAGAATAATGTCATGCCAATTCTTATGTTAAGAAAATATGACCAAACATTTTAAAAAGGTGTTGCGATTTCCTCAATAAAATAAGTTTTTTTTACTTTATATAAAATTTTTGACAAAAAAAAATAAAACTGCAATTTTATGTTTGTTTTAATTGGGTAACTATGATTAAATTAAAAAAATCATTAATTGAGATATTAAGTTTTCGAACAAAAAAAAATAAAGTTTTTTATCGCAGTCAAAAATACCTTTTAAATAAATAAATTTTGGATATGCAACGTTTTTTAAACTTTTAAGAAGTTTATGTATAAGAAAAAATCAAAAAAAAATGTTTAATGGTAGGTACTGAGAGTAATATCTTAATTTCAATTTTGTTTGTTGAATTTATAGATCGTAAAATTTAAGGGAAAAAGAAAAACATAATCATAAAATTTCGTTAAAAAAAATGTTTTTTTGGGAAGTAACATTAATAACCATTTTTGAAAATCTTTTCGACCATTTCCTAAATGATTTTTTTTTTTTATTTTAAATACAAATTTGTGGAAAAGTTTCTGAGGAAAAATATATTCTCTGTTCTTAGAAAGCAAAAGACTATTTTGGGATAAACATTTAAAAATGCTTGCTACAGAGTTTAAAGAAAATCGCTTGAGTCGTTTCGGATGTAGTCGAACAGGCGAACGGACAGAATTGCGAGACTCACTTTTTTCGTCAAGTCTGATGAAAATATCAAGTTAACTTTTTTTAAGAATTCATTATTTGCCATATACATATGTATGTATGAATGTTTATTTATGTATGCTTGTATGCACATGGTATTTACATACAATGCGAATGTATATGTACAGTCGATAAAATAATTTGCGTTCTTACTTCAACTTTACATATAAAGCTAGGGCATAAACGGGTAAACTGATTTTCGTTAAATTTCGAACATTCATGAAAATATTCTTTGAAAAATTATGTTCCAAATTTTCGAAAAATTATGTTCCAAATTTTCGGAAAATCGGTTTATCGGATTAGGTACTAGCTTAATGTAAAGTGAACTTACGGTGATAGTTACTTTATGGAGTTATCATGTTTATACCAAATGCAACAGATATACATGTATGTACTGTACATGTGTATGTATATCACAAGTGAAAAGTATTAATGTATTTAAAAAAAAAAATATTTTAACCTACTTTGAATTTGTTGAGATATTTCAATAGTATTTTTGACTTAAAACTGATTTATACGCGCATTCAAGGGTTTATGAATAGGAAAGTAGGGTAGGATTAGAAAGGACAAATATTTGATCACTACACAAAAGATGGTCTGTGATACACATACCTAGAACTGAAAGCTGTTATTTCTCCTCAACGAAACTGCCACCCATAGATAGTAGCATTAATGGAGGGTTACGTTTTAGCGACAGTAAACAGCAGTGAGTTTTCGACACATTAAATTCTACACGGTTTTTGATTCCCCATATAGGACAATACTGTTAAGATCAGAATTTAATGAGCTTATTATACGCTGCGTTGAAAGACCACATCCAAAGGACAGGCATGTGAATCTAAAAACGAATATGAAAAGCTTAGGGTACTGTCGTTAGCAAAATAATTTAGTGGATTAGATGTATTATCAAAATATTGATTTATTTGTCGCTTTTATAAAAACTTACTATGAACCTGATAACATTAATGACGACTTTTATTTATTTTTTTAACAAAAATTAAATTATATCTATAAAGAAAATGGTGTTAAGAGAGAGATTACGAAGGTAGGTCAAGGTTCAAAGTAATCACAAACCACTTTGTTCGTGTTCTCTATTATCGTAATGTCTGGTTTAATATAAGCCCTAGCTCACAAAGACCTATAGTGCCTACCTACAAAAGCACATATGTATGTATGTATGTACTTATATACATATGTACATACATATGTACAAAAAATGTAGGTTTGTACTAGTACCATAATCGCAAAATAAATATGCAGCTTATCAACGTCATACCTATTTATATACCCGTAATTGTCTTAAACGCACGTTTTTAAAATTAAAAAACATATTTCTTTCATCCAATCGGAGTATACAATCATTCAAACAATAAAAATAAACCAAAACACCTGCCAAGAACCCTGATGTTCATTCCAACCAACTTCTACAGCTGTTTATTTGAAAAACTATTTAATTCAAATATTTATTCTTATCGCATTGGAAATTCCACAAACATCTCATAAAAACAAACTGATAAACAAAAATTATTAATATTTTACAGGTTTCCGAAACAAAAAACAAACAACCAACGGTTATTACTTTTGTTTAAACTTTCCGCACAAAATAAATAATCTCATTTCTACTTTGGCAAATTAATTGGCATAATTTCAATAAAAGTTTAACATAAATCATGCCCAATCAGTAGCCTTCATCTTAAATATAAAAAAGAATGAAAATAAACAGTGGCCCGACTCTGAGCTAAAAACAAGAACAATGTATCCCAATTTGGTAAGTCTGTCTGGAACTAGCTCACAAACCGACTCAGACGACATTGAATGCAAACAAAAAAAAATAAAATAAAACCCAAAAAGGCGATATTGCTCAGCTATAATACCTATCTTGTTCCATTTGAGTATCCAACAAGCAGTAGCAGTTGTTGCTATTCTAGACCCTTGAAAGAGTTCAAAGTAATTTTAATTTTACTTACAAGGCAATGTCGATGGTGAAGAGCAAAAAGCGGCTACACATCCAAAAATGGAGCTGCTGATGTAGGCCGTAGCGGCTCTTCCGTATTTTCAAAGACACTTCACAAAAATTAGCTTCTTTTTTTCTTGTTCAAAACACTTAACTCAAACAAAGATTACTGGGGAAAGAAAAGCAAATAAAAACTATAATTTAAAACAAAAACCGCTGCGCAAACAAAATATCGGAAACCGCGACGATTATGATGGCGAAATTACATGGAAACCAAAACAACCGGTAAAATCAAAAAAAAAAATAATATTTCTTTGACACTTTACGCGATCCGGTTGGTTAGGCTGAGATATTATTGCCTGCTTTTCTTCCGTGTTGGTTTTTATCAATTTTCTCTTCATACTTTTTCCTATAAACCACAATAGATTTAAAAAAAAATAGATAATTGTTTTACCTGCACATATTTTTTTCTTATTATGAATCATTTAATGATCCTTTAGATTATACTGAAGCAACAACCTGCGATCAGGGCAAAGTTAAAAAGAATATAAAAACCTCCACGGAAGAAAACCAGTCATAAACACCGTCGTTCTTCTTCGAACGGACAACAAAAATAAACAAAACCAGGACAAGCGATTTGCTACCAAAAATGAAGCGAAGCGATCGTGATCGATTGCAAAGAAATAAAATGATCTTCCACCAGAACACCGGTATTTGGCCTCAAAAAAAACTATCCGAGTATCAAATTTTCCAAACCTAAATTGAATTGTATCCACTTAACACGGAAAAAATAAAAAACGAACAACAAAAGAAAAGTGATCAACACTTTTGTTTAGAAAAATTCCACTCAACACGATCGAGACTGTGACTCGTCGGTTTAGACGATAAAACAACAATTTTATTAATTTGTAAAAAATTATTCAAACCGTTGAAAATATTGTCACCGCAACAATCTAATTGCTGCCGTGAATAACTGTTTTCTGTTTTACATATAAATACGGATGATGGAGTAGCTACAAACGAACGATCGCCAACTTATCGTAACCGATTCAAATTCTATACTAAACAGTAAACAGCGAATGAGGGTTTCAGATTTGAGTTTCCATCGTTGGAGCATTGGAGGAGACTCTGAGTGGAGTGGTTCTGGTTTATTTCTTTTGGGGGGCTCGATCGATATGGTGGAGTTTTTCTGCTTACCTACGAAACGATTGGGGTTTTTTTTTTATTTTATTTATTTTTTAGAGAGGTTGACTGGTGGGTCAGAGCAAAAGAGAAAATAATGAGTTTGGTTAAGAATAATGAAAACCTGATGGAGCGCTTTTGCTAACGAAAGCACGAATGTTGCGCCAGGTAAATAAAGAAAAACGCAAAGAAAGATTCAATAAAGACGGACAGAAAAAAAAAAAAATAAATAAATAAAAACAGAGAACTGTAATGAGTAATGATTTACAAACGTGGGGATAATGTGCCGCGTATTGAATTTGTCTTACCTTTCATACCAGTGATGCCAGTGCTCAGACATTAAAAAAGGTATTGAAAGGTAGGATTTTATGGATTTGCAATTAGAAATTGCTAGTGATCAGTTTGCCACAATGGAATTAATTTTACACGTCATGGCGATCTGTAAGCTTGGAAGTACAGCAAAAATAAAAATATTTTATATATGTAGTTGAATGATATTTAAAATTTTAAGTAAAACAACAACTTATAGGGGTTCTTCTACTAAGTCAAAACTTGAGGTATGCGTTTAACTTGGACTGATTATACTCATCGTTTTAGTGGTGATTAATAAAGTGTGTTAATTTTAATTGAAAAACTTTATTCCATCAACTGAACCAAATTCTTGAGATTTCGACACTTAATTCATCACACTACTGAAGCCAATCCCAATGGATTTTGCCATTGAAATTATTCAAAACTCTATTTTAAGGAATTACTTTAAAAACACCTAAACAAAATTTGGACTTGTTTGTTCAGTACAAATAAGACTATTGTTTAAATTTTTTTCAAAAGAAGACTTAGGCCAGAAAACTATAGACCTTTTACCAATACCATTTTGATACGTTTGAATATTCTTACACATGAAGCAATAACACACTATCGATATCGGATGCGCTCTCGATCCTTCCATTATTCCTCGTGTAGAAAATATTTTATCGTAGTGAGAACGTATCAAGATCGGCACAACAGTGTGAATCTGGCTTTATGGTTAGAATAAAAGCAGAATGTTTTGTATGAAAATTTGTTTATCGCTTTCGAATTAATGTTGAAAAGTAATAAAAAAATAAGCAAAGTTTCGTTGAAGAAAAGATCTTTCGACACGTGAAAACATGGCTTGTTTCTCATCTGTCAAAACATAATTTCATAAATACAAAATATTGAAAAGGTAACGAAGTCATTTTTGTTTATAATTGACGCGCACTAAAGGCATGACTACCTACTAAAATGTTTTAACACATTACGAGCATTAAGGAAATAGAGGGAGAATTGAGAATTAGCAGAAAACCATGGACACTTGTCTTAAATTGTCTTGATATGGGAAGGAAAAACAGAATTGGTTAAGGTTCCCAATTCGTGTGCTACGGCTTAAAAATGAATCTCTATATTTGGCGGTATTTCCGAAGTTAGTCTCGAGGATTTACTGATGAGCATTCCCAGCATTGTTTAAGGGAGGGAATCAAACTGACTATTTCAAAAGAGCAACGCTTAAAGAAGTAGCAATAAAACAGTGACACGCAAGAGACAATTCAATGGTGTTTTAACGAAACAAATGTTTCCGTAAACATTTTTTCGGCTATCAGTTTTAAAGCTCTATTCTGGAATTTAGCTAGTAGGTACAGTTTTTTTTTGGATGCGCCTGGTGACCAAATATGAAAGTTTAACTCTAGTTTTGGGCGTATGTATGTATGTTTTATAAATAGTTGCCAGATCAAAAACGGAAAAAAAGTTCTTAAATCTTCTAAGAAAACCTTGACATTTTGCAGCATTTTTAACAATATCTGCTGTGTTCATTCCAACGCGCATATTAAGAATTCAAAGCTTTTCAGTTTCCTCGATGCAAGTTACATTCATATGTAATTCCACACGAATATTTATGCCTGTTCGAATATGAATTTAATGAGCTCAACATATTCGGCCGTTGCAACTCGAAATTCGAAGAAGAGGAAGGTGAATCAGGAAAGGATTATCAAAAACTAAGTGTGCTATTATCAGCGAAGCAGTTTAGTTTATTAGCAATTTCAGTCAGGAGATTGTTTTTGAAAATAAGAAATGGTATTGGATCTAATACGGAGCCTTGAGGCACTTCAGCATTTATTTTATGATAAACTTCAGTCTTGTAACCGCTAAGCCAACTTGTATCGAACGGTCAGAAAGGTAATTGATAATCCAGCGAAAAGAAGATATTTTTTTTTTAATTTTTAAAATATAATGCTTTTCAAGCTTTCTCCACAAAAATTTTATCAAAATTCTAGGCGCCCGCCGACGTTCTACAAAAATACGATTTTTGAAAAAACATTTTTTAACATTGGTTTGGAGGGTACCGTTTTTTTTAAGTTGAATTAAGAAACTTGATTTTCAAGTTTTAAGAAAATTGAACATGAGGTTTCCGAAATATTGAGTTTTGAATTTTTTTTTTAATTTTCAAAATATAAATTGTTTGAAAATTTGAATAAACAATCATATCCAAACTTTCGAGGAGGCTTAGAATAAAAAAAATTATTAGAATTGGTTGTACCGTTTTTCAGAAAATATCAAAAAAATTGTTTCAAGCATTACTAGCTTTAACGAAATCAATTTTTTTTAATTTAAAAAATAATCTGTGGAACAGTTTTTGAGATAAAAAAAATATATTTCATAAAAGGGGAAATTCAAAAATGCTATCTACCAAGCTTAAAGAAAATCAGCCAAGCCGTTTAGGCTGTAGTCAAACAGACAGACAGACAGAATTGCGAGGACCACTTTTTTCTTCTTCTCTATTATTGTAATGTTAAGTCTGATGAAAATCTCGATTTTTTTTACGATTGCATATCATTACCATGATAGCGAAGACTAAAAAAGTGGGTCTCGCAATTCTGTCTGTCTGAACGACTATAGCCTAAACAGCTCGGCCGATATCATTTTTAATTTTTTCCCCCCACATGTTTTTTTCTTTTTTTTTTAAGACAAAAATAACGGTACCTGCCATACGATTTTTTTTCGAAATTTTATTAAATTTTTTTTTTTCAAAACCTGTGACAGATTTTAAAAATAAAAATACAAACAAATTTCATTTAGTTAAAGCTAGGTAATGGTCGAAAAATGGTTATTGAGGGTACCCCCCATGAAACCATTTTTTTGTTTTTGATTTTCTCAAAAACAGTACAACCGATGTTGATAATTTTTTTTTGTAAAGGTTCCCCAAAAATTTGAATAGTATATTGTATATTCAAATTTTCACAAAAAATTTTTTTTAGATTTTTAAAAAAAACTTCAATTGTTTTTTCAGAACTCAATATTTCGAAAGCCCCATGCTGGATTTTTTTCAAACTTGATAAATAAAGGTTTCTCAATATAATCTACAAGATATGAGAAAAAAAAATTATTTTACCTAAAGCTAAAGGTACTCACTATCAGTGGCGGCCGTACCTTAAGTGCGCTCGTGCGCTGAACCACCAATTCAAAAGATTTAAAAATTACAAAATATGACTGCATCTTTATTTTTAGATTACCATATTAATATTTAGTTTTTAAACATACAAGAACATAAACAAGTAAAATTTCCAATTATGACGAAACAATGTAAGCGCTTTGCTTTACTATTAAGACTTACTTTCCCTGCAAGTAAAAATTCTCATGCGCTTCGCCGAGCGAACTTGTATGAATTACAAGATAATATCCCTGACGCGTGAGACAAAAGATATTTCATTGAAATGTATCGAGAAATGAGCCTGCTCTCGTGCGGCGCACGAGAACCGAAGATTAACCGATGTTTGAATAGAATGCGCTGCGCCTGCGAATATGTTATGTTGTTTCGCTCTATCCGTGACTGGTTAAATAGTGTTGGTTTGTAGGAGTTAGGTTAGTAATTGTTTTTTATTTTGGTTTTGGTTCGATTCTGTACTGTGTACAGTGTGTGGTGTGGGATAAAATGAACAGTGATTAGGTATATTAAAGACAGTAATAAATCTTTTTAAAATAAAGTTAATATAAAATTAGCCGGATCGCCAAGGCCCTTTTTAAATTTTACATGCAATATTTTTCTCGGAGAATCGATTTAGACAGAAACCTGAATCCACGATTTGACGCATTTAAGTGAAAAAATAAAAAAACATGATTCCTTGCTAAATGTAATAAGTGTGTCAGTTTTATACATAGTCGAAATTCTTCGAGCAATTATACAAAAAATAAAAAATCAACATATGTAAATTGTTGTTTTTTTGCAATTTCTAATCTTAATACCTACTTAGTGAGCAAGTAAAGTGCACCATCTGTTCAACAACCCACCAGACCAGCCGCCACTGTCCACTATACAAATGTTAAAAAAAAGGTTTTCAAAAATCGTATTTTCCTCGAAAACGGCGCGTAAAATTTTGATAAAATTTTTTTCCTTTGTACCTACCATAGAACTATTTTTTATAATTTTGAATTTCTCATTATCGACATAACCTATTTTAATGAAATTTTTTATAGAGATGCTTCTGAAAAGTTTAAAAAAACAATGCATTTCAAAATTTAAAAAAAAGTATTTTTTTTTATTTTTTTTATTTTTCATTCGTACAATAATAAAAACTTAAAGTTGGCGTACCAATTTTTTTCTTAAAAACCGTCTTTGTTATAAGAAAGCTTATTTTTTAAAGAAACCAATACAACAACTTATAATTTTTGTTCCTGCATAAATTCATATTTGCATAGAATTCTGTTTTATCTCTTACTACTAAAAGAATTTAAAAATTTAATTTTATCCTTA
This sequence comes from Philhelius festivus, assembly GCA_963931855.1. Lineage (NCBI taxonomy): Eukaryota > Metazoa > Arthropoda > Insecta > Diptera > Syrphidae > Philhelius > Philhelius festivus. The sequence goes on from OZ007556.1 coordinate 209,894,991, forward strand.
TGAACAGTTTTCTCTAATAATATTCGTTTTTAAAATTCCTAGTCTATTACATAGGAGCAAGTTCGTGCGACTCAGTCGTGCATTTTATTTTGTGGGGAACCGTAAAGGACCAATGTTATGCTAACAATCCGGAAACGATTCAAGCACTTAAGGCCAATATTATTCAAGCAATCCGTGAGCTACATCCCGAAACCATCAACAAGGTCCTGGAAAATTGGAGTCACAACATGCGCTTACCGAGGCAGTCACTTGAACAATTGTGTTCCATAATAAATGGGAATGTTTGCTCTTAATAATAAAGTCAAAATAAATGGAAACAAATTTTTTTTTTATTTTTTTGAATTTTTAAAAAAAGAAACTTGTATTTGGCCCTTTATAGACCTTAATCCGACTATTAGAACTTACTATATAGCCTTGGTAACGTAATCATAGTTTTAATGGATTTTGAATAAACAAACAATTTTTTATTTTAATATGAAATTCAATTTATTTTCGTCATCTTTTTTTCTCCCAACATCCGAGGGCCTTCGTTAAGTAGCTTTACTTCATCAAAAATAAATGACTTTTGAACTTTCCCTCAAGAGAATTTTTCTTTTCTTTGCATTACTTTTTAATTGTTTTAACCATTAAAAGAATGTTTATAAACAAAACTAAAATGTTTTCCCGGTAAGATTTTGAACTCAAAACCGCAAGTGTGTGATAAAAAAAAAACGCAAACTATGCACACACTTCAACTAAGAATATAAATTACCCATTGCGGGTTACCCAAAAGCCAAACCTGCTTAAGGAATTCTCCGATTTTCCTATTCCCTTTCCCATGATTTTATCTAATGGATTTCAAATATTTCCCATGAAGCATACAACTACTTATTATAACTACCACTTGAGTTGAGTGAAATGCGAAACAAACCAAGGTAACGACTCAATCAACCAATTGAACAACAAATAAAGACTTACAAACACAAACGAACAATTCAACTTTTTGCGGTATCGGTATCGTCATGAGGGGAGGGGTGAAGTATTGGGAAGAAGAGGATAGAGGGGAAGATAAAAACTTACCTGAAAGCAACACGTGGAAATGCGGAAAATGTTAACAATTTCGTCAAAAGAGTGTTGCCAAAGGCGATGAAATGTACCAATTACTTATGTAGTTTCCCCAGAGCAACACACAAAACACACAAACCAAGGCAGATGAGCAAACTGATTCCGACAAGTAAATTCTAATTTCCATTTTGTGCAGTGCACTGATCAATCTAATGTGCATCGTGGTATGAAATTAGACTTCAAGACCGCGACTTGCAAAAAAAAAACCGTTAAGTGACGTCTTTTGATTGGCTTTTTTTGTGTCCTTATTTTTATTCACTTCGACTTGAATGGTGGACGAAAAAAAACAACCTCAGAGTTGAGTCAGTTCTTGTTTGCTTCTTTGGTAACGAGTCGACAAGAGATGAGTCAACTCGTCTTTGACAGCAATTTATGAACACTCCCGAGGTGGGGCATATGATCATTTTTTTTTAACGTTCCTTAACGTCTTTGTAATGTGACAGTTGATTGACTAAGGTCATTTATGAGGTGGAACATAAATGAAATCTGAATTTTTCTAGGACGGTTTCTGAATTTTATTTCTTTCTCTTTTTGTAACGATGATGACGATGATGGTGTTTACACAGAATTATCATTTTTATAAGGAAGGCTAGGTTAAACAAACAACAGTTAAACGAATTGGGGGTATATTGACACTCTTAAGGGGTGCGATTTCTTACGATAAATTTTAGGAGAATTGAATGTTCTGGTTCACACTCATCTACAGTTGTTTGGTCGGCTAAAATGGCAAAGGAAAATACAATACGCAATTTAATTGATTTTTATTTTGGATACGAAAAAATATGGTAATAAAAAGCAGGGTGCGTTAAAAAGGCCGACGCCGAAACCGTTTCAAGTCTGAAATGTAGGTATAGGTTTCTTTTAAAATGTGAGTTAACCAAATTTTACAGGTTTATGGTTTAGTAAGATTAAACAGTACTTAAGGAGCATTCATGCTTGTCATGGTTAAAGTAAATGTTTGGGAAGTTCGGAAGTACAGTGAACGTCAAAAGTGAATGCACACTCAAATGTTTTTTTTTAAATGATCAAATATATAAATAATTTTAATGAAACATTCAGTTTTTAGCACACGATCAAAATTAGCTTCTGTTAACTAGGGTTTTACGTTTTATTTGTTTAATTACAACTAAAAACTCAGAAAACAGTAGAGGTCTAAAGAAGTCTTAGATAACGCGTCAAAAGTGGGAGCACATTCATGATATTCAATGGATTTGAATCTGAGAAGACACGCTTTCTTAAAATAAAATAAAACAACAGACTATGAGTAGGTAAACTAAGAACTCTCAATTTTTAATTTTCGTGATGGCAATTCGAATAAACAGAATTATAACAAAAAAGTAACAATGCGGAAAGAAGTTGATCTCGAAACCAAGAAAATAATACTGAATTTAAGTAAAGAAAGAAAATCTTTACAAAAACTTGCAGCCATTATAAAAAGAAGCCCTAGTGGCTTTAAAATTACCGAAAAATTCCAAAAGTATTAAAAAACAAAATGAAAACCTAAAACATATTGGTCGCCCTTTAAAGTTAAGTCGGTTAACTGTTTCGAGTTTTGTGAGGGAGGTTAAAGAGAATCCTGAAACCAGTGCAGTGAAAGTAGTAGAAAGTATTGCCCCATGGAATTAATGAGATAAAAATGTTCAAATGCATGGAATTACCTGATTTCTGGAAAAGTATGAATTCACGCAAATAAAGTTTAAAAATCCTTTTATTAAAGCAATTTTTTATATAACAAATTTCTTTCAAATTTTTCTAGAACAACATTTGGGATGCCAATTTTAAGTGCTTAGTAATATAGATCTTAGGAAATAATTTCAAAAAATAATCGTTCACACGTTTTCAAGATATTGATTTTTCAAAAAATAAATTGGATTTTCTTTTTTTTTCTTTTTTTCAAAAAAAAAAAAAATAATATTTTTTTCGAAAATTTTTATACATTATTATTTTAAACTTAAGGAGGCTCCTGCTGAAAATTGTTAGTTAAAATCGTTAGAGCCGTTAATGAGAAAGCCGAAAATCAAAAAAACTGTTCTATACCATTAATAACATTTCGCTCCAAATTTTTTTTACAAAAATGTAGTCCATGTTCATAATATCACACATAACTTTTGTTATCAAAATCGTTAGAGCCGTTTTCGAGATAAATAAGATTTTGCAATACGGTAGTATGGGGGGTGCCGTTAGCTTTGGAGCTAAAAAAAAATTTCAATTTCTCCTCTAGGGAATCACCGAAGACCCTTAACCACCGGGATTGAAGAAAATGAGTCCAGTGGCATAGGCTGTAGATCGAGGTACAGATATACAGACAGACAGACGGAATTGTCGGACCCACTTTATTCGTCTTCGCTATCATCGTAATCTCAACTTTGATCAAAATCTCGAGTTCAATCTTTTTTCCAAATGCAGAACTTGCCCTATAGTACCTATCGCAAATAAAAAAGAGAATAGACTTATCAAAAAAAAATTAAAACTCCGAACTTTCTTTGTGGAAAACGGTTTGATATTTTTGGTGGTGCGAGAAAGACACATATTTGCTGAGCTTGAAATAAAAAATATAACAAAATCAGTAAAAACACGGAGGGAAATTTGGTGATCTAGAGTTTATTGATAATACAATGAACAAATTAGATATCCTCAACAACTTGAACTCAGTGTTTCAAATTGGATTTACAAAGCACTTGGACGTTCCAACAAGACAACAATTCGAAGAATACAGCTCGTATTATCAAAGAATGGATGCTCTATAGAACCCCAAAACAGCTAGAAACACCCTTCACAATCGACGGAGATAAATCTTATTGGACTACTGTTGGAATATTTGGATCAAAAAATATGTCAGAGGCAAATTTACAGCAAAGCAGCCCTCAGAGACCTACTTACTGAGGAATGGAGCAATATTGATGCCGAAATAACCGCACGTTTTATGGAATCTTAACCCACAGAAAACTCCAAGCAGTCTTTAAAGCTAAAGTAAAACACCACACTTAAGTATTAATCACTTGCTCATTTTGGTAACTTCAGTTTTTGTGTAATAAAAATTGAAAGTGTGCTCTTGTTGTTGACGTCTAAATTGAGTTCTTTTTTATTTTAAATGTATAAAAATCATAATTACTCGCATGTGCCTTATTAAAACAAACGGGCAGATAAATATATTTAGACATTATTAAAGTTTAGTCTTATACATTAAATTTAGCATATTTTTGCCTTATTGTTTAAATTACCCTAACATAAACAAACAAAAAGTTATTGTGTGCACTCAATTTTGACGCTTACTTTATGTGTAATTAAAGTTAATGTTGCAGAAAAAACTTCAACGGTTCAAAGTTTTTGAGATTAATCTAATAAATAACCTTTCTGTTATTTAATAAAAATGTTTGGAAAATATATTGTGTGTGTAGTATACATGCTGAAATGGCCGAAATAATAACAACATTCCTTATTTTTAAGTAATACTGTACTGTTGCACTTAAGTGAGGTGAATATGTGAAAAAATAAAATCCACGACTGGGTCGCACGAACTTGCTATTATGTATGTAAAAGACTAAGAATTTCAAAAATGAATATTATTAGAGAAAAACTTTCCATAAGCACTAAATTCATTTTTTAAGTGACTAAAATAAGTCCTTTCGTAGTTGGGGCTAAAAACAGGATACAATGTGATTCAAGCAAATATTAGTTTATGCAAGAACAAAAATTATAAGTCGTTGTAGTGTTTTCTAAAAAAAATAAGTTTTTACATACATTCTTAAAAACATTTTTAAGCAAAAATTTTGGTGCAGCAACTTTAAGTTTTTATTATTTTACGAATTAAAATAAAATTTCCAAAATAAATACTGTCCCTTTTTTGAGATATCGAATTTTCCAAAAAAAAAATTAATTTTTTTTTTCAAGAATTCAAAAAAGAATTCTATAAACAAATTTCATTAAAATCCTTTATGCCTATAATGAGAACTTCAAAATTTAAAAAAAAATGTCCTATGGTAGGTACAGTCAGTTATAATTTTATTTAGTTATTAATTTTTTTTTTATTAATTTTAAATCGTAAAAATTAATCGAAAAAAAATTATCAAAGTTCTAGGTGCCGTTTTCGAGAAAAATACGATTTTTGAAAACCATTTTTAACATTCGTATGGTGGGTACCGTTATTTTGAGATAAAATATTTTTTTTTAACAAATCTTGTAGATTGTTATAAAAACCTTTTAACTGTCAAATTTAAAAAAATTGAGCATGAGGTCTTCGAAATATTCAGTTTGGAAAAAAAAAATTGATTTGTTTTTTAAATCAAAAAAAAAAAAGTGTTGAAAATTTAAATAGACAATACTATTTAAACTTTTAGGAATCTTAAGCATACAAAAATTATCAAAATCGGTTGTACCGTTTTTGAGAAAATCAAAAACAGAAAAAAAAATGGTTCCAAGGGGGTTACAATTAATAACCATTAATCGGAATTTTTTTTCACCGTTACCTAGCTTTAATTAAGTAACATTTTTTAAATTTTTTTTTTAAATCTGTCGAACAGACAGACAGCATTGCAAGGCTTAATTTCTTTGCCTGACCTATCATCGTTTTGCAGGTGGGGGTGACGGCGTGCTTGAGTAGTTCAAGGCTTGTCCGGGGCTCTGTTGAACTGTACCGGTGTTGCTGCGTAAGCGGTAATACTGGTTTGATGTTCTGATGGGCTCATCCACTGACTTTGTCGGTGGGCCGGTATTGCTACCTTGCACAATGCTGTCATTCCCCGTTCCTATCGACCTCCTCGCGGTGCCTGTGGATATGTTACTGTAATGGTAACTGAACTAACTTGATAGGAACAGTCTGGGCGGTGTCCTTAAGGTAGGAATCCGCTAAGGAGTGTGTAACAACTCACCAGAGGGGTGCACATTCTTGGTTGTGGTTTTTACCTCGACTATAGCTGGGTGTGTGTATACCAGGGTTGACAGGCCCCGTAGCTTTACAGGAGCTCATCTGTAAGTGACCATAATGGTGGCGAAGCTCGACCGGAAGCTTAATTCTGGAACCATGGGAGATAGTGCCCACGAGTTTGAGGGCTAAAGCGTACGTCTTCGAGCTCTCCTATTCTATTTTCGGATAGAGAGGTGCATCTGTCGCATGCGTGCCTCTTTTTTTCAGACTATCTATGAGGTAGGCCCCTTAGTGGGAGTATCATGGTGGCTTGGTTTATTCCAAATGCGGAAACACTGTCTCCAGGCGTGCCTGGATTCAAGAGGTGTTAGATAGACCTCGCCTCCAAAGCAAGAGGTGTGTTCATGCCTGCAACATGTCACAGCATTGCGACCGAGATGGCTTCGGCTATGTCGGGGTTAATGGTCAGGACCCAATCTGACTCCGATGGAGGTAGGCCTCCCGTGGGGTAGAACCGTTAATCGGCAGGTACTCACGTAAAGCCCAAGGACGATTCTATCATCGTTTTGTCAAGTCTAATACAAATCTCGTGTTCGATTCTTCTACGATTGAATAACTTGACATAAAGTTCTAATATATCGCAGGTAAAAAGATGTGTGTTCGAATTTTCAAACACTAGGTAAGCGGGAAGGTAATAACGTTCGCCGTGGCTCGCTAGTTGTACATAAAAAATTATTACCAATTTTTCAAACTTGGATCTGTTTGTATCGACAAAAGACAACAATGAGTTTTGTAATCATTAAATTCCACGCAGTTTTTAGTTCCCCATTGGAAAATAGTTTGTTTCGAGATCAGAATATAAGGAGCTTGTATTGCGCTGCAGGTAAAGATCTACATTGAATGTGAATCTAGAATTGAATATGCAAATCGGATGGTACTCTAGTCTACACAACAGTTGAATAAATAGGAAGTTTCAGACAAAAGATTATTTACGAATATAAGGAAGAACATCGGAAACAATACGGAACCCTGAGGCATACTAGAATTTATTTTCTTAATTTTTGCAATTAAACTTATAAAGAGCAATATGAATAGAATTTTCTAATCTAACGAAAATTAGATTCCTTGAAACCAATCGCATACATTTTCTTGATGCCAAAATCTATCAAATGCTTTTGAAATATCAATTCCAAAAATCCCCCGAAATGACGGTTTGAACCAAGTTATTCATAATATGCTTTGAAAATTCAATAAATTGATAGGTAAGAGTTAATCATGGGAATAATTAAATCATTCAGGTTAAAGTGGAGTTGAGAATAAAGTGCTTTCGGATTCGATAGCTTTCTCAGTAAATGCTTCATGTAGAGAAATGTCATTTTTTCTAGTCTTTTATACAAGTATAATGTTCCTTCATACGCAGGACTCAGAAACCTCAAAACCGAAAGAACAAGCAATCTTTGGTATTTTCTGCTAAGTTTGCTTGAAAATCGGTTAAGCAGTTTTCGAACTTAAGCGCAAGTTTTGCGTTTGTCAAGAAATCAAACTCGAGATTTTAATCAAACGTACAATGATCAACTATGATGAGTAAAAGAAAAAACAATTTTGTGTGTCTGTATTTGAAAAATTTAATGTTTTTGCAAAAATTAAAAAAAAAATCATCAAAACTACGTTAGTACAATTAACCACCTTAACAATCATGCATCGCAGACGTTATTCCCAAGGCTTTATAACTCAGTTCACACAGATATTTTCACTTTCATCGCAGCATAAAAACAAGTGAAAATAATGTCAACGGGTACATGCCATAGTAATTAATTGCCACACTACCTAATTAGGCCTACAACGACTTGTGACTGCTATCACAGTATCTCGCAGGCACTGGCTCCACCGATGTTCCACTTTGATTAATGACCTGTGCTATAAGATTTAGCAAAACAAAAAAAAAAAAACAAATACCTTCATAGAAGTTAATGTATGCTCACATAATCCCACGCAGACGATGTTTTTAAACACCTCCAATTACAATAAACATCCCAGTATTAACAGACAACACCATTTGCCACCTCCAAGACATCTAGGCCATGGTTGATGCATATATAGGTAGGCATGGCTTATGGACCGCAAATCACTGTAGATTCAGTGTCTGCTGTGAACTAATGGACCTAGAGTTTCGTTCATTTACACTGCTGTCATTCAAAAGGTATTAGGCATGGCTACCGAGGTGACATTTTATAGATGTTGCTATTTTTGGTAATATCAAAAATTATAAAATTGAATATTTTTGGTATTTTTGGAATCATTTTGACAATTTTACCTTTTTGTCGAAAATCGACTTTAAAATTAAGTTTTTTAAGGCCAAATGAAACTTAAATATTTAAATGAACAATTAGTAGCTAGGTGACAGTTTAGACAGAGAAGACATAGCACTTAATTATTTTATTTTCATTATATGTCCTTAAGTGGGCTTTGGGTCATTTATTTAATTTTCATTTCATAAAACGGGTCTTAAGCAATGAATAACTATTTTAAAGACTATTTCTATTTTTAAATGTTTTTATTTGCATTAAAATTTAGTTCAATGTTTAATGCCTCCAAGAGGTAACACAATATTTAAATGCACTAGTTTTACTCCCCCGCTTCCATAGGTGCCAGAAACCTTCTTCCATAAAAAAAATATATAGTATCTTCCACGACATAATCGCTTTCCATGATAAATTTAAATAGAAAGCGTGCAGGAGTTTGAGCTTGATAAAAGTTATAGAAAAAAATGAATATTTGTTATTTAACTTTAATTATGATTTAAAATTGTTCAAAGGTAACCCTGGATATATTCTTCTACGGAGTGAAGGGACACAAGAAAAAAGGTGAGATGGGCTTTCCAAATGTTAACATCGGGCTCAAGTCATTAAATTTTGTAATCTAATGCCCTATGATGGAGGTTTTTATTGCTATACGGAGTTAAGTCTTGAAGTCTTAAACGTCATGGGTATGAAATTTAAAGATCAATAACAAATTTGTTCCAATTATGTTGCCTAATTAAGTTGAAATAATTGAGGGTAGTTATGTAGGTAGGTATTTGTTTATGTGTAGCAGAATTTCTGTGAGAAAAACAGACTGATGAAAAGATTCAAAGAACGTTAAGTTTATGATTTGTTCTGTTGAAAGTTAAAAATCTTCTAAATTTTTCTCGATAAAATTCATATATGAATATAGAAGTTCAATTGGTAATATAAAATATTTCAGCTTGTTTTTTCATACCTCAATTTTGCTGATGATTTTGTTAAGTTTAAAATCGAATTTCCTCTAAATTAATCCCAATTGATTATTATTTAACGAAAGGCTTACACAGTGGGGCCATGGTAGAAGATTTGTTTAAAGTGGTTAAGTACTCGTATTTTATTCTAAAGGAATTTTCGATTAGCGCGTATAGATTTTGGCGACCATGTTGTTTTGACATCTTTCAAATATAATGTATATCATTCAGTAATTGATGCCAAATCACGATGTAGAGACACACGAAACACGATTGATCAATGCGTCCAAATGATAAAACTTTATTATATCAAAGTGTTTGTTTGTGCCAACCTTGCACCCTGAAAGTGACCGCCCAAACATGTCCCCACTTGCTGCTGAACATGTTTAACAGCTTCCTCGAAGAAGGCATCTTTCCCAAGATCTGGAAGAAACATCGGTTGGTGCTTATCAGCAAAGGCAAAGGAGATCCGGATTCCTCATCGGCATACAGGCATCTGCACATGCTGGGACACTACGGGGAAGCTCTTGGAAAAGCTATTGAAACCACGGCTCACACCGGCAGTACAAGCGTTGAGTGATCTATCAAAGAGGCAGTACGGTTTCCGGAGAGGGCAGTCTACGATCGGAGCAATACAAGAAGTAGTGCACGCCACCCAAATCGCTCAACAAGGAAACCACTACTCGAAGAAGATCGTCTTGCTAGTAACGCTGGACGTACGAACTGCCTTCAACTCGGCCAGCTGGAGCGATATACTAGATGCGCTCGAACATCCCAGCATATCTTCTACGGATGGTGAAGGACTATCTTAGGGATCGAGAGTTGCTTTACGAGAGCAGTGAAGGCCCGCGAAGGATCGAAGGTCGATCTTAGGACCAGACTCTGGAACATCTCCTACGACGATATCCTTCGCATGGAGATGCCTGACGATGACTTTCTAGTTGGGTACGCTGACGACATCGCCGCGGTGATTACGGCACGAGACATCGATAACGCGCAAAGAAAGTTGAACCAGGTCATGCGACGAGCAAACTCGTGGATGGAAGAGCATGGACTCAGCCTAGCCACGGAGAACACTGAGATAGTCCTTCTGACGGAGAAGAGAATTCTCACACAAATCGACTTCGAAATTGGGGCCAAAGTTATAAGAAGCAGAGTGGCGGTGAAGTACTTGGGATTGAGACTCGACACAAAGCTTACCTACTGGCAACAAATAAAAGCAGCAACGGAAAGAGCCTAAAAAACAACCACATCACTGAGCAGACTGATGGCGAACGTGGGGGGACCAACGGCCAGTAAGCGAAGGTTACTAATGGCGGCAACACATTCTATCCTTCTGTACGGTAGCGAAATCTGTGCGGACGCACTTAAGCAGGAGAAGTACCGGAAACAGATGGCGGCAGTGCAAAGATGCGGAGCTCTACGTGTGGCCAGCTCTTACCGAACGGTGTCGGAACCAGCCGTCCTTGTAGTCGCTGGAGTGACCCCTATCGATCTCTTAGCGACGAAAAGGAAGTACGTCTATGACAAAAAGGCGGAAATGGGAGTGGAAGCGGCGTCTGAGGAGGCTAAGCCGCTGACGAAACAGAAGTGGCAAAAGCGTTGGAGCTCGGAAAGAAGAGGACGACGGACGGCGAGGCTGATCATCAATCCGGACACGGATACTTCAACGCCTTTCTCCAAAGGATCGGCTAAACGAGCAGTCCAGCCTGCCAGTACTTTCAACAAGATAACGCGAAACATATCTTCTTCGCATGCAGCAGATGGGAAATCGAAAGAGAAGAACTGGAGAGAAATATTGGCATCATCACTCCAGAAAACATTGGCGAAAAAATGCTGGCCAGCAAACAGAACTGGAACAAGATCTGTACCTACGCCAGCCACCTTCTCAGGTTGAAATCCCTAGGAGAATCCGGCACACGGGGAGGTATGGATACCTCGTTATGGTGCGTCAAGCATTCCTCCAAAAAAAACAACAACGCGCCCATTTTATGAGAGAAGTGGTGACCCTTTACAGTCGATTCTTCAACAATGCCGATAGTTAATCAGACAACATTCGTACGTCAAAGCAATGCAGGATCGGCCAAGAATATACCAGCGGTCCGTTAATGTGTACACCGGAACCCAAGCACTCCGCCTTTTACAGACTTCAACTTAACAAATTTTGTTTCGGGACTTGTGCCTGCACCCGTTCAAGATTCAACTGACCGAGGAGCTCAAAGTTCATGACCATAGATAAAGTTGTTTGTTCGCTGGTTGGAAAAATCATCTTTAGGGACGAGGCGTACTTTTGAATGAATACCTGTTTTAACAAGAACAATTTGTAAATACTTCATACACAGCTTGTTTTATTCCATTTCAACATCTGCCCCCGTCGTTATTGATCAAATTACATTTCAACAAAAACTACGGATTACACTGGAGGAACTTTGAAAAGTTTAGCTCTTAAACTCATGTTTTGGATAGTTTCTCCACTGGGAATACTATTCAAAATTGGTTCCTCAATATATTAAATAAAAAAATATCTCGTACCCTATGGATTGGATAAGTCGAGAAACTTCGGACGCATTTCAGACTTCATTGCCAACACAAACAGAAGTCTGTTTTCTTAGTAAATCTGCGCCGAAAATTAAACTGATAAGTGAAATTCTAGGTCAGCATTTCCTCGAATTTGGATTCGGCTAATTTGTTAAGGGGAGCGGCGGGGATGAATTGCAACTTCTTGCAAACGTCTCTATTACAATCAGATTATTTTCCCGAAAAGAAATGTGAAGATACTAATTGTAGCTTATTTATTTCCAGAAGAAAAAAATATGTTTTTTTTGTAACATGGTGTTTCAAAGTTTTCAAAGAAATTTTGGGATATGATTCTTGAGAGTAATATTTAAACATCAATAAATTGGTTTTTTCAACGAAGTTTTTTTACGAAAAAAAAAAAACAAGTTAGAAGCCATTACAATTCGTAGAGAACCTAAACTTAGTGACTTACAACTCTAAACGATTCCTATTCCCTCTTCATAAATATTGGAACATTATTTTTGACATTAGAGATTTTTCATTATCTGCTGAAGTCAATGAAATGAAGTCAATCAAATGAAATTCAAGAAATCGTTTCGTAATTTCTTTTTGCATTGTTGTATTTATCGCTTTGAAATGAATGACATATTTTTTATTAAATACGACCAGTGACCGGAACGTAATTTTTGAATGATTCATCACAATAAACGTAAAGATTACTTCAAAATGCAACTTCAATTTTACCTACACCTCCTTTGTATTTAATATCTCCTTTAAGCGCACTTATTGATTATCGTTATCTCTATTTTGATACCTTTTTGATAAAATTCCAATCAAAAGTTATAAATAACATAGTGGGATGCTATACAAATAATTCCAGACATTTTTTTTTAACATCAGCAAACTAAAGCCTACTCGCGGCAAACGACAAAGCTTATTTACTTGGTTTTTGAGTTGTGTAAATGCGATTGTAAAAAACAAATAAAATGCACGACTGGGTCGCACGAAATTGCTCTTATGTAAACGACTAAGAATTTCAAAAATAAAGTCTCTACTGGTTTCTTAAAAAATAAGCTTTTATATACAAAATTTTTAAAACGTTTATAAGAAAAATTTTTGGCACGCCAATTTAAAGTTTTTATTATTTTTCAAATAAAATTTAAATTTACAAACAAAAATATTGAGCCGTTTCTGAGATATCAAATTTTCCAAAAAACAAATAGATTTTTTTTTCAAAAACTCAAAAATTATTTTTTCAAACTTTTTAGAAGATTCTCTATAAAAAATTTCATAAAAATCCGTTTGGTCGATAATGAGAAATTCAAAATTTTAAGAAAATCGTTCTATGGTAGGTACAGTCAGTAATATCTTGTTTTCAATTTTTTTTATTAAATTATATATATATTATAGCGAAATTCTCGGAACCGTTTTCGAGAAAAATACGATTTTCGAAAACCATTTTTTAACATTTGCATGGGGAGTACCTTTATTTTTAGGTAAAATAAATTTTGTTCTCATATATTTTTTTATTTATCAAGTTTTAAGAAAATTGAGCATGGGGTTTTCGAAATATTGAGTTTTCAAACAAAAATTTTGAAATTTTTTTTTAAAAATCCAATTTTTTTTTTTAATTTGAATACACAATAATATTGAAACTGCTGGGGAGCCTCAACACAAGAAAAATGATCAAAATCGGTCGTATCTTTTTTGAGAAAATCGAAAAACAAAAAATGGTTCCAAGGGCGGTACCAAAAATAATAATTTTTTGGAAATTTTTTTTCAACCTTTACCTAGGTTTAACTAAATGAAATTTAATGATTTTTTTTTTTAATCTGTGGGACAGTTTTTGAGAGAAAACAATATTTATAAAATTTCGAAAAAAATCGTGTGGCAGGTACCGTTATTTTTGGTCTTAAAAAAAAAAAGAAAAAGATATCCGGGTAAAAAAATTAAGACCCATATCTACTAAGTTTGAAGAAAATCGGCCGAGCCGTTTAGCTTTAGTAGGACAAACAGACAGACGAGACCCACTTTTTTGGTCTTCGGTATCATCGTAATGTCAACTTTGATCAAAATCTCGAGTTCGATTTTTTTTTCGAATGCATAACTTGCCTTATAGTACATATAAGTCCCAAGTAAAAATAGTTTCCAGGGGTACTGCTTTTTGGAAGAGACTAACCTTTAAAGCGTATCTCATGTGATAAAAAAAATTATTTTTTTATATTTTGAGCAAATTAAAAGCATCATAACTACCGTTAAAAGGTTTGAGGATAGTGCGAGCGTTTGAAAAAGTTAGAGGGTATTTAAAAGGAGATACAGAAGTACTTTGGTTTTGTAAATCTGGAAGTCGCAATGGGAGGGAAATATTAGGCCGGGTAAAGCATTATAGATTCTTCGTATTAAACAGTACGTCTGAATTTGGGCTCAAGGGTAAACTGATAAACATTCCCTCAAGCGCGAAGATTAAGGTTGAATTGTTTAAAAGGAGGAATGCAACTGACTATTACTCTAGAATAATTTTTATAAAAATAACGGTAATATACCTAATGAAAGTCAAGAAGCATTGCCCCGTAGCTCGAGAGATGCAAATGTTTCTGTTATCTTTCTATCATCTATCATTTTTAAAGCTCTTTTTGGGATTATATGAAAGGGTTATTATAGCATCTATCCAAATATAGGAATTGTAAAAAAGCTTCTCATATTTGCCATTCGAATTCGGCAAAAAATTGTCCAAAAAAATCTATTTGACCCCTAGAAAGTCAGCTTTAAACTTTAAGTCCCAAGTTTGAAAAAAATTACGTCAGTCTTTAAGGTCTTTATTCTAGATACATAAATGTATATTAGCAAGAAGCTTTAGAAAAAGTTGGATAACGGTTTCCTTGGTTTCAGTTATTCTTTTTGCCAAAAAATAAGTTGTTCAGAACTTTAATTAACTGGAAATATTTAAAATCACATTTCCAGAACAACTTTGAATAAGATTCTATGGTTTTTGACATTTTTCGACACGTTAAACTTTCAAAAAAAAAACGAGAAGAAGTGCATGCTACAGAATCGATGTGCCAAACATACCATATACATTTAACTAAAATCGGGGCAGTAGTTTTTGATTTGGAATGACATTTTTGAAGTCAATTTGAATCTTTTCGAAAAACATATCTGATAGTCTAAAACACTTCGTTAAACGAAGGTTTCACTCCTCTAATTTCTATCTTTTTTTTTTCGAATGAACAGGAATATCGAAATAACCTCTCACCACAGATACTCGTTTGCTATAAGAATTATCGAGGATAACAATTTTAGACCATCAGAAGAGACGACCTCCTTAACTGTCATATTCTCCTGCCAGTTAATGTTGACTCCTCTTCACAGTTTTTTTTTTTTGTTTTTAATGTACCTTCTCTATTTAAACAGAATTGAAAAAAAAAATCGTAATAAATTTACCTTGAGACGTGGCGCGATTAATTTTATTTCCGTTGATACAGGTTGAGACTTAGGTATACCCCTTTCAGTGTATCTTTAATTGAATCTTGAACATCTAGAACCCACTCACTCGTTGTACATTATGTACTTAACTAAACCACAGCATCAAGTTAACAAGAATAAGACAGCACACAAAACAGAGAACTTCTAGGTCCAGATCCAGACCGCAATCATCATCATCATCACTGCGATTGTATATTATTCTCGAGTTTTATATACGAAAAAAAAATTAAAACGAAAAACAGGTGGGATCACTTTTCAAATCACGCTGCCGTTGACTGCTTTTGTGGATGGAAAACCCTATCTCACACAAATGCAAATAAATTGCCACAGCGTACGTCGCTATGTCCCTTTTTAATCGCACAAAGAACTGCACTAACAATCACACGAGGGATTCATCTACAGATTTATATCTCGATGATATTGTAACTAAGGTCTTTTGGAGAAGTTCTTTTGTGCAACTTCACCCCGGGCACAGGGTCAGGCACGCGATTTCACCTCCCCACACACAAACCGCACCTTTATTAACACCAGCACTTGAACGACAACACGCTTGTAAAAGGAGGAAAGTGGCAGCAACAACAACTGCCGCTTGGCACGCGTCAGGTTGTGCGTCAAGGTGCACCTAACGACATCTCACGAATGTAAAAGTGCAACAGCTCCCCACCGGGAAGGTCTTTAATTTAATTCACTTCTCTTATTCTCTTATTGCGAGGTAATCACTGCACCTTTTCGGATGCACACTGCTTGCGCTGAGATTCTTAACTGCTAACTGAATGGCGCTGGAAACTTTTACAAACCGAATGTCGTCGTCGTCTGAGGATAGAAAATAATATGCCAATGGGGCTCTGAAGCAAGTATCAGCTGATTGTGAAATTCGATGTCCTCGTGGTCGTGGTGTGTAGTGCCTTGCACAATGAGTCATTCGGAGGGAACAGGTATTTTTTAGGAAAGCTCTTTTTCAGTTCGTTCGCTTTTTCGGATTACTCACACACACGGATTCGGTGTGAAATTATGTTGTGAGAGAAATTGTGTCCTAAATTCTCATCAGGAAATACCTTTTTAAACCGGGACGGAAGTTGAGAAATTCTTCCAAATAAAGGACTAAACGTTTTGTAGAAAGAGTTAAATAAAATTGTTTAATGTATTTAGCTTGTGATTGAAGTAGTAAACCAGAAACACTCAACATGAAAGCAGTTTAAAGAATCTCTCAAATTAGGTTGTTGATATTTTTATAGCACAGGTAATAATCTCTACAAAAATGTAATACACTGTATACTACGGATTTTATTGTTCTTCAAAGTCTAAAACAAAAAAATATAAGAAAAATTGAGAAATCCAAACTAGCGCTTTCCTCGGTTTTTCCTAATTTTATTAGATTTCAATTAGGCAGACAGAAAACGGTGTAGACTTTTTGTTTCAGTTTAAACCGTCAGTTATAAGCTACCATTGCGACATTTATTTCAGTTGGGATTTAAGATTGCAGATGTTAATAGTTGGTTCGTCATTATGAATTAGCGCAAAATTTTAAACAGCCTTTTATTAAGATTTTAGTATGATACTACTTAACAATTTGCTAACTTTAAAGTAGTCTACTAACTCATTTTTAATTTTAAACATTATCTAACTAGTATTGTTACTAAAGCAATTTTCGTAATAAATTGCTTCTGAACACACCTAATACAATGACAGTTCGTGCAAAAAACTAATTGAACAGACCTTTTGTGGCGTTGGCAAATAGCACCACACTAAAAAAAAAATAAAATAGGTATTCGATGATTTTAACTTTAATAAAAGGGTAGAGGGAGTATGATGCTATATTGATTAGAATTTGCAAAATCATCGTTTTAACCTAGTTTCATACTAAAACAGCTTTAACGTCCTGCTAATTCAACTAAAATTTTGCGCCAGTGTCTTTATCAATCAATACAACGCCTAGTATACTTACACGTTCCTGCCAATGAAGCTGAAAAAGGAGTTTTCTTTACCTTCGGACTGAGCCTAAACGGAACCTTAAATGGTAAAATTGGAAAGGAAAATATCTTCCGCAGATTATTTGGCATGAAATCTTCATGAAACGATAACAATTCCCATATTTCGGCAGATTCTTCAATAACCTACTTGAATTTTTTGAATATAATCCAAAAAAAGAGCCTTAAGATGATATATGATAAAAGTATAGAAGAAACATTTGCATCTCTTAGAGACACGGAATTTTTCTTGCATTTCATTATTTTACCGTTATTTTTATAAACAGTGTTCTAGTAAAATAGCCAGTTACATTCCTGACTTAAAACAATTCAACCACCAATCCACCAATTTAACCTAAAGCTTAATTTTGTACGTACTATTAAATTAAGAGATTCTTTCTTTAGCCGCACTACACGAATGTGGAATGCATAACCCGGCTCAATATTTTTCTTCCATTATAATGTTCAGGCGTTCCTTAACGCACATTGCTCAACAATTTTAAGTGCGCAAAAAAAACAAGAACAAGCGACCTCCGACCAATAAATCTAGCAGCAATTCGTGATACGGTGATAAAAAAGGACTGTTCAAATGGGATTTAAAACATTCATTACCCTAAATTCTTCACAAAAAATAGACAAAATAAAAATCAATTAAATGAAATTAATGTTAATATACCAAAAATAAATTTTATAAAATAAATTAGTCATGGCGAATTGCACTCTGATTGTTATTTGTTACGAACTGTCAAACTCTACTCCCATTCCACACGCCATCCAAACTGAAACGAATTAATTGCACTTGCGTAACTAACAACAGGAGTTTTGCGTTTTTAACTCGGAGCAGAGCACTGAGCAGAGCTTGAACATTTAGAGTATGCTTTGAGCAGAGTTTGATCTCAGCTCTCCGATTTATTTATGAAACAAACTGGAACACTGAACTGTCAAAGGCATCGATCTCCATTCTTATTTGTTTGTTTCTTTTTTTTCAGTCTTTCTGAAATTAGCCGCGCTAAATTTTTTCTCTCCATCTGCTCTGTCATTATATTCAGAGCTCATAGAGCCCGCTCCGAGCTAGCTCTTATTGAAAAAAGGAACACGATCTGAGCGCTCTGATGTAACTGAGCTGAAAAAGAAACAGATCTTTTTTTGACAGCTCAGTTCCTTGGTCCGAGTTGAAAAGGAAAAACACCTATCAAATCCAATCCAATTTTTTCGGGACGAATAAAAAATGTCATTTGAACGAAATGTCAAAATTGATGAATATTCGTTTATTCGTCCGTCGCGTCGGTCGGTCGTTTATAGCTTTCATGTGAATAGTCCTGAATAATTGATTTCTAAGGCTAAAGTATTTACAAAGCAATCTCGTCTTTCCACACAAGAGAACTACCAATTAAATCGACCATGTGCTAATCTATGCAAGGTTCGTACCCAACATGATGTTCGGCAATCGCCAACTATTACTATTTCATTGTTCGGAAAAAATTCGCAGCCAAACTGTCAACTCAGATTAAGAAATTCCAAAGACGCCAACAATTACTGGTCAAGTATCGCAATAACATCAAAGAGCCTAAACCACACTGAGCAACCAAACACTCCAAAGAATAAACTTTTGGTATGATAATGAATACGTTCAGTGGGAAAAGTGACAGGAGATTCATATTCCAATATGCTATCAGTCAAATAAATTTATCGAGTAAACAAAAGAGGGAAAAACATTCGTGCGCAGAAAAATATGTCCTACGAAACGGCCAAACAATCATCCTTATTTTTAAGATCAATTATGCACACATATATAAATTATAAGTTGACATATGTCAAACAATTTTATAAATTGTCAACTTGTTGTTAAACCATTGTAAGTTCGTTTCAATTGTCTATTTTGAATGGGAAAATTGGTATTGTGAACATCAACTGTCATCATTCTGTCAATGCGAGTAGTTGTTCCTTACATAAAGAAATACAAATAAATTTAAGTTTGGAATTATTTTTTGTTATAAAATTGTCAATTTCTTATTTCCAAAGAGCTCAAAAATGTATAAGCAACAAATCACAGATTTTTCTTTTGGTTACATTGCCAAGGGATTAACTTCTTTGCAATCTAGTTATTCCAACAAAAGGAGCAATATTAAAATCCAAACCTTCATCAAAAAAGACTTCATCTGAAGTAATTTACGTTCTCAAAAAATGTAACTCTTGTCCAACGCATATATAATTCACAAAAAAAGATTTTGTTTTCGTAGACATTCACAATAGCACCAGAGCAACTAATTTTCACAATAACAAATTTGATTTTAATTGCTAAATGTTATCAATCGTCAATTGGTTGATTCTTGATGTTCGCCACAAGACGGAATACCTGAAAGTTTTATATAACAAAAATGTCAAAAAAACTGGTTGCCGATTTTAAAACAGGAACGCAAGCTTTTCGAGAAAGTGACAGGAAGCTAGTCACTGAACCAGAGGGAAAAGACGATGCATTCAACCATTTCTAGCAGCTGCCTAGTCGACATTATGAAGAGCGAGTAATAGGGCAAGACAAGACAACCCATTTCAAGTCAATGAAGATCCAGTTTCACCACTCAATTTGAAAAGGTTGGCTCAGCTGTAAAAAAAAGCTTAACATAGTTAACAAACTTCTTCAAATACGGGAGTGATGTTTTGTGTTTGGTGGAAGAAAGGAAGTGGAATCTGATGATTGGAATATCGGCTTTATGTTCCTCATCTACACAAATTTGTATCCTATGTCTTAAAAGAACTATAGATATCTATATATCCCTGTTTAAGTCATATAAGATATTATCCAACGCCGTTTTGGAACACTATGATCGGCAAGTACCAGTGTTGCTTTCGGTCCGTGAGGTCGACGATAAACTAAATACTCACACTCAGGCAAATCTTAGAAAGAAAGCACGAATTTCCAGTCGAGACTCATTACCTTTTCGTTAAATAAAAAAATGACCATTCATCATTAGGACCTCATTCTGGTGATGGTGGAGCTCAGGATCCTGGGAAAACTGATCCAGCTATTTGGTGTCACATTATTGGAAAATACACAATGATTTCGGCATCATCGTTTTAATTGTTACGTACCTATCAGAAGTTTTTAAAACTACTAATCACATCCAACTGTCAAAATATTCAGTAAATTTTCCCATTTCATTCGTAAGACCATAGACCAAGGCTTTAGGTTGTTTAATAAGGTGCTGGAAATGTTGGCCTGGGATATGATTTTGGACAAACAATCATCTTCTCGGACGAGGCCCATTTTTGGCTCACTGGATATGCAAAACTGCCGTTATTGGAGCGACCACAATCCAATGGTATGGTGCATTGCATGGCGGCACAATCAGATCTTATTTCATTCGAAATTAGACACCGTTATTGTCATAGGTTACGGGTATTTAATTAGTCATAAGTTACGGGTATTTAATTAGTCAATCTAATAAAAAAGACTTCTACAAATTTTACAAAATTTACTGCATTGAATTATCTTAAATATTTTAGGAATTATAGTTTTCCGCCCTTTTGCTCGGTTTCATGTTCATTTTTTTTAGCCTCTGTTTGATTGTTAACGTCACATATGTCCACCAACTATGACAAAACGTCAATATTGATCGTAACAGTTTCGAAGTAGTTAAGGAGTTCATCTACCTCGGAGTATAAGTAAACTCTAGAAACTAGATCTTAGTAGATATCCGGAAAAGAATTACCCTGGGAAAACGCCGTTACTTCGGTTTGACGAAACAAATGGGTTCAAAACTACTCACGCGTAAAACAAATCACACCGTCTATAAAACCCGAATACTGCCAACTTGATTATCTGCGTCCAACGTTGGACAATAAGCAAAAAAGAAGAGCTGACTGTTTCGAATTAATGATTCTTCGAAGGGTATTTCATGGATACAATCGCGAATTGTTTTAGCTGTACCAAAATGTGGATGTACTCCAAAAGTCAAAACACGTTGCCTAAATTCATTTCATCGAGGGCATGTGGACCAATGCTCCAGACGAGAGATTCTTCGAATCCCAGACTCCAGGTTCTTGGCGACAAGGAAGACTGGAACTCCTTTTTAAAGACCATCCCATTGCAGATTCTAAAGGGCTTTATTAGTTGACGTTTCTTAGCCAGCTACCCTTCTCGAATCCGGAGCCGGATATCCAAGTGATTAATGTCACTTTTTCCAGTTTTCGAGGTTTTAAGTTCAAAAAACAGTTCTTGTGATCATCCAACAGTCTGTGCGTCCCTGCAGCTGGTGCTTCTATTCGTACCCTGATGTACATACACAGATCGAGGTGTATATACATATGTATAGTGGAGAACTTCAAACTCGTAGCCCACATACAATGATTTCGGTTTTTCTTATTAATGTCCCCGCAAATATCTCTAACCATTGAACTTTCTACCTTTTAAGTCCGAAGTGATGTCATGACACATGAATTCACAATCTTGCATATCTATCATGACACCTGATTGAAAATCTCCATATGGCAGCACTCTTTTCAGAAAGCTCCAGGTTTGTTTGTACCTGCGCATTTGTTATCCTTGTGGGGGATTTTCCCAGACGAAATCATTTGCTTACCTATAGGTTTGACATAACTTCTCGAACAAACCAAATCTTATCGAAAGAAGCAATACAACAAAAAAAAAAACCTCAACAAGGGAGTTTCCCGCTCAGGCGACAAATTAGTTTTTCTTTTCGAAAGTGCCTGTGTTCGTTTTTTGTAGCATTAACGCCTCGTTTAACATTTAAAGTAAAAGTTCAACAAGGACCCTGTTTTGTGCTTTGTTTTTGCTAGAAAACAATTGATTTTTGTATTCTGTGTAAGTCGTGGTGGGGGTGGGTAGCAGTTACAGATGAGGGG
Organism: Philhelius festivus; assembly: GCA_963931855.1. NCBI lineage: Eukaryota > Metazoa > Arthropoda > Insecta > Diptera > Syrphidae > Philhelius > Philhelius festivus. The sequence continues at coordinate 209,917,042 of OZ007556.1, forward strand.
GAAGCCAAAAGTAATTGACCCCTTTTAGACGCAGTCATCGACATGAATAGCACATCAGATTATTCGGTATCGAAAAGGACCTTTTCGTTTGTTCAGTGAAAATCAAATTTGGCATAAAAAGAAAAACAAAATAAACTCTCAGACAACCAAGCCCACACACCTTGTTTGCTTTTGTCAAAATATATGTGGGTGGGTATAAGGTCAGGGACTTTGGAGTTTAGCTTATTTCTCATTCACGTTTAAGGACTGTCATGTACCAGAGCCGCAGGATTTTTTTTTATGGTTTCCTTAAGGAGATTTTCCCCGACTTTTTGCTGTATCAGATGAGAACGAGAAGGATTACGTCTAGACTGTTAAAAGAAGTATCTCGGATTAGGATGATGAAGAATTCTCGTAAAATACAAAAAAAAATACTATCACGTAGCAGAGGCATAGGCACATTTTTACACTTGAAAATTCTTTTGAAAAAAAAAAAATAATAATAAAAATGAACAAATTTTGTTCTAAGATAGAAGGTCCTTCAACTCAACCTAGTTCTCCGTGCGGTTGCGATACTGCACTGCAAATACTTATCATTCCATAGTTGAAGGAGTAAATGTGATATAGCTGTACAATGGGGGTTCAGTTCAGATTGAGGTTGAAGAAAAATATTATAATCTCATATCGTAGGGCGGAAGAAATGAATTTTCTATTGTTGGCGTCACGTTTGCCTTTGCAGGATTGAAGGACTCCTTTTAAAGAATATAGTGTAAGGATGAATGTTGAACTCTGCCCAGTAATGATGCTAAATGGCAATTGATAATACTTTTGACAGAGCAAAGAAGAAAGAAACCATCGGTCCTGGTTACTGCGATAAAATGGAGACTTCATGACAATGTGTTGGCACAAAAGGACCTGAATTGTTAGGAAATCATATTTTTTTTTTTGTGTCATCAGTATGAATTTTTAAAGTCATCATCTGCTGTTTGCCGAGGACAAAAGAATGGATTTGCATTTCGAAACAGAAATGAATATCCTATTTCAATTTTCAAGGATGGAATTAAATTGATATTTAAATATGAGCAAAATGCTGGAATGAAAATTAAATATTTTTGTTCAACATGACAGTTTACTCAAAAGAAACAGTAACAGAAGTTGCAATCACCGATTTTAGTGGACTATATTTTTTTACGATATTATAAGGCCTATGAAGGTTCTAAAAAATATGTCTTCATTTTATTTAAAGTCATTCGAAAGTGGAAATGTCGGAAGTAAGCCCTCTTGAATCAGAATATGGATTAAGTTTCAAAACATAACTGGCAATGTTTAGAAGTTCGTCAGAGCATTGTTCAATGATGCTGTGATTGTTTAGCAAGCAAATACAATTATTTGGGCAAATTTCATTGGTATTAGGGCTTGGTGCGTTTAAGAAAATGTCAGTAGCTAAATGAATAATTAGTCTTTTGTCGAGATTCCATGCATAAATATATCATAATATGTATGTATATAGGTGATACGAGTATACGATCAAATAATAAGGATGATGAAAAAAGTGGATCTCGCAATACTGTCCTTTTTTTCATTTCGTCTAAAGCCTAAACGGCTAGCTCGTTCTCAAAGAATTATGGACCGATGATGCGTCTAGCCCAAAATCCACAACAAACGGTGACTTTCTCTGAATGCATTGCAATTTGGGTGATCTCCTTTGGATTGTGATCGTCCTAAATTCGACAATTCTGCTTGTTGACAAACTCATTCATCCACTTTCACAGAAGAATTTAATCATTTGAACACGTTTTTGAACGGAATAACTCTCCATGATGGCAAGCATCTAAATAAATGACAACCAATTTGACAGATGTTGCTTTCAACAATATGGCTGCGATCATCTGTCAAAGTTCAAAAATAACTTTTGAAAAACATTTTACATACATACATTACATCAAATACCAAAAATAAAGTGTGGTTTTGTGTATATAATTTTCCGGAACTGGATTTTAACACCTTTAACGCCCGTTCGAAATTTTGTATGTGTTTGTACTTCTATCTATCACAATGGACCAACTAATGGTCCAAGTGTATCGGCTATTCTGCTGACAGCCCCGTCAAGCACTGGCAAATCATCAAGAAATTTTACTCACGTTGATCAAACAGATGAAGTGAACTGAAGCACCTTAGAAGCACGTTTCCGCACGGTTATAAAGGTCTTTTTGCTACAAATTGCAAATCACATTATCACCACACCACAACTCAAGAAACTTCGAATTCGGCAGCGGAGTATTACATAAGTCGAAAACTTATCAGTTTAGGGGTTCGTTACCTGTTTCCAAATCCAACTTTTAAAGGAACAGACATTTCAAATTTTACAACAAAATCCCAGATTTCAATGGTTTCCGTCTACATCTAAACATTTCTCCACATTTTTACTATTCTTATGACGAGAACTTACGTTTAGAAAACCTTCTTTAGAGCATAATTTGTATTACGGTCTTATTTTTTTCTCATTTCCGACATTTTGAGCATCGCAAATCATCGCAGAGTAAAATTTAATAAATCTTGTATCTTGATTTTAATAGAAAATGGGCTTTATAAGAGAACTAAATTTAATAACCGTTAAAATTGGCCAGTAATTTAAATTTTAAAAAGAAATTCACCTCAGGTTTGAGTCTTTGCTCAAAGAGTAATATTATATACATAAACCACAGTTATAACTTGCTGTATATAAAGCTTACACATTGTTTCACTCATAGGTAGCGGTGCGAAAAAGCTTACAGACAGTGAATTCTTTAACCGTTCAATTTTGAATTAAAAAAAGAAAACTGATTTCTTTGGTTTCGGCACGAAACTTGTATGTGCTTTTCCATTGGTAAAACAGATAGATATACTTATGTACGAGTATTTTCGAATTACATTTATTTGAAAATGCAGGGCCTTCATCGCGTTAGACGACGACAGTTTGACGACGTCGCTTGAACGATTGAATTGCTTCGTGTAACACATACAAAGTTGAATCGTCTGGACGATGTCGTTAACACGATTCAACTTTAACTTCATGTATCATGTAACTTGTTGAACTGTCAAATATGGTCGACTGAAGGATTGCGATTGAACGATTGCTATTTTACAATCGTCTCATACATTTTGTGGATTTTTTGAATTTTTGAAAGTTTTCTTTTTATTTTAAATTAATTAAGAAAAATGTTACGACATTACAATTTGTTATTTTTCGATGATAATGAAACCGAATCAACTATCGAATTAATGCGAATGCGAAGGACACTAATTTCGATTTCCTTTATACACACTAGGGATTTCGATCCCGGATAAATTTTTTTCTTTTGGTGTGTGTATTTCGTATGCATGTAAATCCCTCTTCAAATAAGGATTCGAAGATTTTGATCTCTGTAAAAAAAAATCGATTTTTTTGGTGTACAGGAACGTAAAATCTGTCGAGAGATCGAAATCTTCATACAGAAATTGATTTCTCATATTTAAAGGAAATCGACATAAGGAATGCATCGCATCCTCTATCACTTCCAACGAAAACTTTAGTTTGATTACAACAAGACAGCCGTGGCCGTGGCACGATGGTTGTGTGCTTGCCTGTCAACCTCAATATAACAGGTTCGATTCCTGCCGTCGTCTATGTCTTCTTTAATTCCATTAAAACCTTCTATAAATTGTCATCAATGGGATGCTGGTTTACTCATTACATGTTGTTTAGGCATAACACTAACAACATGTGATTGAGTTAAACTAGTATGCCCAACAAGTATGAAAAACGAATAAAATAATGCGAATTATAAGGGACATAGAAATAAGACACGGCAATTATCCGCTTTAGTTCAGCCGCCATCCCTGGAGATAAAAAATCTGAGACAACCACCTTAGTCTCAGAACATCGTGCCACACATCTTTCCTATCCTTCTTTCTCTTCCGTAACTTCACGCCCACGCTGTGTTGAAACATTTAAAGGGTATTCATCTTCCCTTGAGATTATAAAAAAAAAAAAAAAAAATGACATTTGTTGCTTTTTGATGTTCTCAAACTGTGGACGATGGACGACACGACTGAACGATGCGATTGAAACTTTACACGAACCAAACTTTTGACGACGACGTCGTTTTCGAAAATCGTTTCGACGACGATCGTCTTAGAAATTACGCGATGAGGGCCCAGATTTTGCATCAATTGTGCAAACTAATTGATTTAATTTTCGATTTAAAATCAATTTTGGAAATCTGAATTGTTCGGCAGAGCATTTCCAGCTGTCAGTTTGAAAATGTGCTTTAGGTTTCTTTAATTGATTTCACTTGCTAAAATTATATCCCAAACACAAAGAAAATTATTTTTAGAACAAAATAAAAGCAGTTTAAAATGATTTGGTTTATACATCAAGCTTATCTCTACTAGTAAGTAGTTTAAGTAGTTGCTAAATTAAGGATGAAGAGTTTTGTGAGTCACATTCCATTCGCCCCAAAAAAAAATGAAATCTGAGTTTACGAATGGAAAATCCCATTAGACAGATTAATTATGTCTTCTGTTTTTGATACAGGCAAATCATCAAGAAATTTTACTCACGTTGATCAAACAGATTTTGATGATTTGACGTTTTTGAAAACAGCCTATAATATAGGCAGAATTTATAATGATTTTTCGATGACAAATTTACTAGGTACCAATTAGTCATATTCTCTTTTCAAGGTTGAACAAGCTTTTTGTATGCAGTTAAATTCAATAACACAAACAAATCATATTCAGTTATTCAGCTGCACAGCATCATTGCAGTCACAACAACAGACCAAAAAACTTTAAAATAATTGGTAGCTGACATTACTGGAATGCCTCGATATATTTCTGTTTCAACATTAACTTGACGAGATAATAAGTTGACACAATAATGTACTTACAAAAGTTCGCCACCATGGGGAACTTGAAGGAATTGCTGTCCAAAAAATTAATGGACTTTGACTATGGATACAGCGATACTACTACTTTTAGAATGCCAAGCATTACCGATGTTTATTTTTGAAATTCTCAAAAGATAAAATACAATTTTTAATTGGCATACTTTTGGAACATAGGTATTACCTTTGTATATAAAACTTATAGTACTATTAAGAAGTCCAAAAATTGTGGCGACATCTACAGGCTAGGGACTGCAATTGCTAGATTTGTCTTTGCTATTTTAATAATAAAATATTCTCTTTTTTACTACTATTTTTTGTAGGTTATCCTACTTTCCACTGTAAAAGCGTGCGCTAATCTCTGCGCCACCACTAGGCTGGGGTTCGCAATACAAAATCACGCTCCATGATAATACTAAAGGTTATAAATATATACAAATGTATTACAACGCAGTGATTTTTAACGGTAATTAAAAGTGGAGAAAAAGCTTATGCTCACTTTTATATTTCATCGCTCTTTTAATTTCATAGTTGATTATGATTATGATAAATTCAGAATCAGTATCATAAACTTAAAATGTCACTTTTAAAATTTTTCTACAATTTAATGTAGCGCCATCTAAATTTTCAACATTTCAACAATTTAAATTCACTTTTTATTCACTCTGTACAGGATATTGTTATCTATAAAGTGAGCATACATCGATTTCTGACAACTTTGACCATTTAAATGTGAAAGGAAAACAACCGCAATTTTTTACTTGTGACGAAATTTTTAAAATAACGATATTTCACACAATCTACCAAACTACATGGTGGGCCAAATAAGACCTACTAATTTTAAACACTTTTTTTATTTTCTTGGAAATTAATAATGGATACATACAGTTCCAACAACAGATACAAATTGTCGATTTTTTTCTTTTCTTGTGAAAGATAAATTGTTATGAGGGCAAACCAACAGAATCAGTTACACCCAATCGAAATGCACTGTTTGGTGCGGTATTACGGTTGAAAAAGCTATCGGCCCATATTTCTTCTTTTCCAAGTAAACCCGAAAGATCACACACCTATCAGTTTATCATCATTCCTTCTAGAAACTCTTGAAATATTGATTGATATCCATTTATGTACGTAGCAAGCATCGATACGAGACTTCTGTCTACGGCTAAACATTCTTATTACAAGGGAAGAGCAGTAGTTACTGCTTTACACTTGGTAGTACAGACTATCGAATATTCCCTACCCCATAAAGAGCATAATATGGTTGCTTTTCTAAATACATAAGGCACTTTTAACACCGTCTGCAGTGCACTTTTAAACCTGATGGTAGATTGGTTGTTTGGTGAACTGATTAACCAAGCCTAGCAGGGTTATCAATTCAAAAATTGACGGTTTTCTGCTAGAACATCTGTCAGCAGAGGTACGCCGCAAGTGATGTTGCTATTTTCGTATCAGGAAAGTATCCTAACATCATCAAAGAACTCCTACAAGACATGTAGATCCCACTTCTATTAAAGACAAAACAAAAATACCTTAGATCAGAAACTAAGCTAGAGTTGACTTTATGCTTCGGTAATCAGACCGATAATCACTTATGGTGTTGCAGTATATTGGAACACTCTAGAAAAGATCGGAAATCGAGAAAAGTAAGCAAAGTTCATCTTGCCTATGCATAGGCGAAGCCCTACGAACGATCCCCTCTGCAGCACTAGACGTTCTGTTCCATCTGCCACTCCTCGACATTTTCATCAAACAGATAGCATTGTGTACAACCACACCCCTAAAAGCTTTTTCACAATGGATCAATAACGAAATTGGCCAATCTATAATTCTGAGCTCATTCGGATCACATCCAAGTCACATCGATTATACGCTATCCCAAAACAATAGTTTTCAAGTCACCATTGCTTCAAGATCTCTCTTGGAGGATATGATATGACGCCGATGGACCATAGACTGATGATGGGCTTTGTGGGGACTCAAAAAGACTAAAATTATGTCTCTCTTTACGTCTTTCTAATCATTGTAGCGTGTTCCAGGCGGAACTTATGGCGTTTAAAGAAGTACCTACTGTGTTGGCTCAAAGAAAACAACTGATATCCGCATTTCCGGAATTTCTTCCAACACAATTTTCGACAGTTGTTTGCAGTCAATGACGGAGCAGCATCCCAACAAGATGGAGCTTTAAAAACTATGAATCTGCTGATTAATTAACTACGCCCAACTTTTTCTTATGGAGATATTTAAAAGACAAAGTGTGTGTTAATATAACAGAGACTATAAGACAGTTGAAACAGAATATTCGACAATAATCCGGTTGTCATATTTCATACATATTTCGCCTTAATTTCCATAACATTTATTGAATATATAAAAAAAAAAGTTAAAACAAGTGATTATTTTAAGAATTATACGTAAGCCTTATTTGAACTACCCTGTGGATGCTTTCAATAACCCTCAATAGTCTAAAAACCGACACTCCCGTCAAAATAGTTTTTTTTTGTTTTTTTTTTTTTTTTGAAGTGATGATACCTTTTTAATGATTAGTCGGAAGAGCAAAAGTATCAAAACTTTCGATACCATGTACCGTTCGATTAAGTTAAAAAGTAGTGGACTTAAGTTAAACTAAAGATTAAAAAATAATAAACTTAAAATTTTACTAAGTAGCAGTAAAATTGTACCAAAAAAATATAGTCTTCCGAAAAGGTCTTAGCGAAGATTTTTAATCGCAATTATGTATATTTGCTTGCAATAATATTCTTTTAAGTATTTTTTAATAATTTATTCAGGACCACGTGTATAAATTTATAAACCCTCAACTTGAGAAACAGTTATAAAATTAAGAAATAAAAATAACAGCTTAGCAAACTGTTCCAAAATGTAGTAGATTTTTTGAATTTTGTCTTGAAATTTGAGAAAATGTTAAAAACATATTGCGAAATTCATTTTAATTTTTTCTGTATCACTAGTTTTTAATTTAAATAAAATGGTAACTGAGTCTAAATGTTTATATAAAAATAAAAAAGCGATATTCATACAAGAATTATTTTATTTACGTTTTTTAGTTCGGATAGGGTTATTATCAGTTATCACATGAAACAACAAAACAGTAGCATTGTATTATTTAGCCAAAAAACGATCTTTTAGAGGAGGAAACATCAAAACAAACAAAACTACTTGGAGCAAGAACACACAAGCGAGCAGCTTCAGCCATTTTTTTTTCTTAAATAAATAAAACACACTTAATTTTTGTTAATAATATTATATATTTTTTGTTCGTAATTCGCAAGTTCTGTTTGTGTAACTTACTCAACTCCTTACCATTAACCTTTATATAGAGTTAAATTTTAAAATTTTAAAAGTATATTTTTTTGGAAATAATATTTTTAAAACTACTTAATACAAAAAACAAAATTTAATTATTTAAACTTAGGGAAGATAATTGTATAGAAAATAAAATTACGTTTACAAAATTATATTTATCTCTTTTCGATGTAATTAAACTTAAATTAAAAAATATATTTACGTGCTGAAAATAAATAAAAAGGAGAAAATAATATTTCTTTTTCTTTCCGATTAATTATTAATTTTTTTTCAATCGTTATTGTGGGATATAATATATTTTATATAATGATTCGTTATTAATTAATTTTTTGGATTCGATATAATAAGAAGGAAAGTGAGATTAAAATATACAAAATTTCATTAAAGATTATCATTGGCACAAAATGCTTTTTAAAAGAAAAAAAAAACGCAAACTATAAAAACTAAATAAAATAATTACAAAAAAAAAATAATTTTATACAAAATTTACAATTTATCCAAAAAATTAACTTCGGGTTTCTATTTCATACATTCAAATAAAAATGATCGTTTTCGATGTGGATTGCGATCGAGAAAAGTAAGCAAAGTTCATCTTGCCTATGCATAGGCGAAGCCCTACGAACGATCCCCTCTGCAGCACTAGACGTTCTGTTCCATCTGCCACTCCTCGACATTTTCATCAAACAGATAGCATTGTGTACAACCACACCCCTAAAAGCTTTTTCACAATGGATCAATAACGAAATTGGCCAATCTATAATTCTGAGCTCATTCGGATCACATCCAAGTCACATCGATTATACGCTATCCCAAAACAATAGTTTTCAAGTCACCATTGCTTCAAGATCTCTCTTGGAGGATATGATATGACGCCGATGGACCATAGACTGATGATGGGCTTTGTGGGGACTCAAAAAGACTAAAATTATGTCTCTCTTTACGTCTTTCTAATCATTGTAGCGTGTTCCAGGCGGAACTTATGGCGTTTAAAGAAGTACCTACTGTGTTGGCTCAAAGAAAACAACTGATATCCGCATTTCCGGAATTTCTTCCAACACAATTTTCGACAGTTGTTTGCAGTCAATGACGGAGCAGCATCCCAACAAGATGGAGCTTTAAAAACTATGAATCTGCTGATTAATTAACTACGCCCAACTTTTTCTTATGGAGATATTTAAAAGACAAAGTGTGTGTTAATATAACAGAGACTATAAGACAGTTGAAACAGAATATTCGACAATAATCCGGTTGTCATATTTCATACATATTTCGCCTTAATTTCCATAACATTTATTGAATATATAAAAAAAAAAGTTAAAACAAGTGATTATTTTAAGAATTATACGTAAGCCTTATTTGAACTACCCTGTGGATGCTTTCAATAACCCTCAATAGTCTAAAAACCGACACTCCCGTCAAAATAGTTTTTTTTTGTTTTTTTTTTTTTTTTGAAGTGATGATACCTTTTTAATGATTAGTCGGAAGAGCAAAAGTATCAAAACTTTCGATACCATGTACCGTTCGATTAAGTTAAAAAGTAGTGGACTTAAGTTAAACTAAAGATTAAAAAATAATAAACTTAAAATTTTACTAAGTAGCAGTAAAATTGTACCAAAAAAATATAGTCTTCCGAAAAGGTCTTAGCGAAGATTTTTAATCGCAATTATGTATATTTGCTTGCAATAATATTCTTTTAAGTATTTTTTAATAATTTATTCAGGACCACGTGTATAAATTTATAAACCCTCAACTTGAGAAACAGTTATAAAATTAAGAAATAAAAATAACAGCTTAGCAAACTGTTCCAAAATGTAGTAGATTTTTTGAATTTTGTCTTGAAATTTGAGAAAATGTTAAAAACATATTGCGAAATTCATTTTAATTTTTTCTGTATCACTAGTTTTTAATTTAAATAAAATGGTAACTGAGTCTAAATGTTTATATAAAAATAAAAAAGCGATATTCATACAAGAATTATTTTATTTACGTTTTTTAGTTCGGATAGGGTTATTATCAGTTATCACATGAAACAACAAAACAGTAGCATTGTATTATTTAGCCAAAAAACGATCTTTTAGAGGAGGAAACATCAAAACAAACAAAACTACTTGGAGCAAGAACACACAAGCGAGCAGCTTCAGCCATTTTTTTTTTTCTTAAATAAATAAAACACACTTAATTTTTGTTAATAATATTATATATTTTTTGTTCGTAATTCGCAAGTTCTGTTTGTGTAACTTACTCAACTCCTTACCATTAACCTTTATATAGAGTTAAATTTTAAAATTTTAAAAGTATATTTTTTTGGAAATAATATTTTTAAAACTACTTAATACAAAAAACAAAATTTAATTATTTAAACTTAGGGAAGATAATTGTATAGAAAATAAAATTACGTTTACAAAATTATATTTATCTCTTTTCGATGTAATTAAACTTAAATTAAAAAATATATTTACGTGCTGAAAATAAATAAAAAGGAGAAAATAATATTTCTTTTTCTTTCCGATTAATTATTAATTTTTTTTCAATCGTTATTGTGGGATATAATATATTTTATATAATGATTCGTTATTAATTAATTTTTTGGATTCGATATAATAAGAAGGAAAGTGAGATTAAAATATACAAAATTTCATTAAAGATTATCATTGGCACAAAATGCTTTTTAAAAGAAAAAAAAAACGCAAACTATAAAAACTAAATAAAATAATTACAAAAAAAAAATAATTTTATACAAAATTTACAATTTATCCAAAAAATTAACTTCGGGTTTCTATTTCATACATTCAAATAAAAATGATCGTTTTCGATGTGGATTGCGCTTAAATATTTAACAAACAAGCAAGCATAAACAAAAAACATTCCTTAAGTCTTAAAACAAATAAATAAAATATATATTTTTAAACTTAATACTCTTGTGGCAAAATTCAATATCCAAAATTAAATTAAATACATTGTATTATTTTTGTTTTTGTTTTAGTTTAGCTAAGTAAGAAGGACCATTGCAATTACAGTTAAAACTCCAATGATTATGGCTAACATGGTGATAAAATCATTGCCAGTAACTACGCCAAGGGTGCATACTAGTAAGACGTGCTCTAAAGTGGTCATACGATCGTCAAAACGAGGTTGTGCCAATAGAGACAAGGATTTCGAAACTGTAGATGTTGATGGAGCTTCGGATGCTGTTAGATTGGCAGGTGACGAAGATGAGCGATGAAGGGCTAATGAATTGACATCTTTCTCGAAGCTTTCAAGAGAAGATTGTTCTTGTCTTTGGTTAGAGCTTTCTTGTTTATATGAGCTTTCTAATGATAAATGACGATGATGTTTTGATGTTGATGGATCTGTTAATAAATCTTCATAAGACACTTGATTAGAAAGGTTTTGAGAAGTGGAAAGAGTATGTTGGTTCTCTATAGGTCTAGCTAATTCATCTGAACTTTCGGAAAGCTCGTCATAGCTTAAAGCTCTTGAGCTTTTAATCTCAACTATATCTGAATCACTCCTTTCGAAACATTTTGAAGAAGAATTACCAATAACTTCTACGTCACATTCAGACAACTCGGTAACTATTCTAAAATCTTCGCTAAAATTTCTGTCAAAAGTTGTTCGAAAGCTCTCAAACTGATTTTGGATTTTCTCAAACTGATTGTTTTCTGAATTAGAATCAGATTCAGAATCAACTACAATAATTTCTGAGGCTTGTTGAAAAGCAGGGTCATGTTTATAAATACAAAAATCATAACTTTCATCTTTTGGCTTACTCAAGGATTCTGCAACATCGGCTTGGGAACAATCGACATAGCTGACTTTGGAAACTTGGTTTACAATCTTAAGAGAAATATTTACAGGAGATAAACAGGATTTGCCAGTTAAGTCTGAGACTTGAGCATTAAGAGCAGATTTAAGAGAAACACCTTCAGAGCTACTATATTTACAATAAGAATCTTCCAAGCTATCTTCTTGATCTAAATCTTCAATCTCGACAAGAGACAAAGCATCTAGAGGCTCAGAAGTCAGAGCTATTGTCTGATCTTCCTTGACTTCAGAAAAACAGTTTGCACTGGGAGATTTTTTCAAGTTTGAATCAACAACTTCGATGACAGACACTACTTCAGAAGACAAGGTAAGGGAGTCTTCAAGATCAAGTGACTTATAAACAGGGGACTCCAACTGAAGATCTTGTTCATCTGAAACATTATGCTCGTAACACTGCCTGGACATGACTACATTGGACAAAGCCTCTTTGAGACTATTGCACTCTTCCACAAATGATCTTTCCATCTCATTAAAATGGAAAAACTGAGTATACTCTTCCTCAATGCACGAAGATCGATCACTGTCATCATCTTCATTGTCTGAATCAGTCAACGGAACAGTGAAAATCTCACCTGATGGTGGAATAGACTCTTCCGAAGAAGATAAATCATGACCTAAAAGCTGCAGTGATCTCAAGCAAGCGCTCTGATCTTCTTCATGGTCGCTATCACATTCATCACTAAATCTCACTCTATGCTTTACCCTTGAAGTACTTTCAACTCTATCTTCACTATTCTTTAACGTAGTAGCTTCATGGCTCAAGCGATCACTAAGATCTTCAACAATTTTGGTGCACTCAGATATATTTTCTAGCTGGGAGATCAATTGCTTGCGATTAGTGCCGGCGTTTATACGCGAGACCTGGCTTAGAACTTCGTGAAGAAGCTGTCCCGGACTGTTCTGATCTTTGCTATAGACCTGACTTTCTTCATCATTATCACTAGCTGCTTCAAGGGCAGTTTCTTCGTTTGAAAAGCTTGTTGAAAGCTCATCTTGAGCATAAAGACTTCGTAAATAATCCGTATCGGAAGGTTCTTCGCTAATAGTGACTTCGTTAACAAATGTCTTGGCAACCTCGAAGCGGCTATTATGAGCCAGCTCTACCTCAAGACTTGCATTAATGGGACTCTGAACGGGGAAATCGGACAAACTCACATTTCCCGAATCGGGATTAGATGACTCATCGATCGAACTAAGTGAATCGAATTGTTGACCACTGTTCTGAGCTCGAGGGCATTCACCCGAAGCATCTTCATCCCCCAAATCACTCGTAACTATAATGCTGATATTACTGGCATAGCTCGGAAGATAAAGCCTACTAACTTGATACGGTGACACCTCCTCACGATCCTCATCGACCGTATCCAACTTACAAACTAACACACTCTCACACAATTCTGGATTAGTAGCGGTAGCAGTAGTATCAGCGGAAATCGAAAGAACATCAGGCTTGTTAGGATCAGAGCGGCGGAACACACCAACGGGACTAGGTACAGTACAATCAACAACTTCAGCTTTTTTACCTGTAGTCGTAGTTGCTGGCGATGATTTCTCCATGCCAAAGATCATTGCCAACTCCTCGGAGGAGTTGTACTGGGAAGCACTGCCGCTACGCTCGCCCTTTTCGCCACCGCTACTGCAAACTGTCACATTCAGCGGCGGCGATGGTGTACTATAGCTGAATGGCGAGTTTGTGATGTTGGGTGTGACGCTCGAAGACTGTACGTCGTAGGATGTTGTGCTAAAGGTTTTTATTGGATCGGTGCTGGGTGCATGGAATTCACTACTTGGTGACTTAATGTAATCACTGGAGGAGTACGGGTTAAAGGATGTTATACTCGACGATAGGTGAGGTCCGACTGACGGACTTGAGCTCTTCAAACAGTCGCTGGACGAAGAAGATGCCGATGTTGTTGTAGCCGTTGTGGTGGCTGTCTTATCACCATCTCTTACCGTAGCTTTACTCACTTCGTTGCGTGCTCGTTTCTCGCACTCTTTCATGATCTTGTCAATTTCTTCTTCATTCTCGGCCGCAGTCACATAACCAGATCCTGGAACAATAAGAAGATCGGCGTTGTCATTTTTGCTGTCATAACACGCTGTTGTTTGGACCTGATGCAAATTGTCGTAGTCCGGTGAATCGTTCAGCTGGCTGATTTGACGCATGCAACGCTCGGCAATCTCTCCGATGCGGGCCGAACTGGGATCTAACTTCTGGATCAGCGATGGCATAACAAGCTTTTGTTCGGGCGGGTTTTTTACTTCGACTGCATTTTGGACGATCACTGGTGGTTCCACAGTAACGATCTCGTTGAGAATTTTTTCACAAACCTTATTGGCAGCAGTTGATACCTGATCAATAGCCTTGATGAGCTTGTCCTCAGTGACTAGTCTTCTTGGTGGACTTTGCTTTGATTGGATATCTTCCGCATCCTTTGGCGGGATAGTATCCAAAAGCATATGACGGCAACGTTTAGCAGCCTCAGAAACTGCTTCGATCTGTTCGAGGTCCCTTTCGATGTTCGGCTTAGTGACTTTAGAGCGCGATGTTGTAATCAACGCGCCCCGACGCAGTTCCATAAGATCTCTCGTTAGCTTTTCACTGCTCTCCCGAGCTTCTTTGGCAATTTTATTGAGAGCGTCTTCCATTTTAGTCTTTTCTGGATCTGGAGTCAAGCTCTTTCTCGGCAGCGGAATCGGGGGCTTGGATTCCTTTGATAGAACTTCGGGTAAGCTACAAATTGCTCCGCCTTGGCTTGGATGACGAAATGGTATAACTTTGGGAATTCCTTGTTCTTGCTCTCTTAGATTGCGCAAGAGCTGAAGAGTAGACGGAACATCGTCGTCGTCTTTGTGAATGTCAGACATGCTTCCAGCACGTTCAAGACTTTTAGCAAGCTCGAGAAAATCATCGATGTCTCCTCCTGATGGCTTTGCTGCATTCCTTTGAATTAAAGTGTAGATATTCGCTGACTGAGTGCGGGTGGCTCTCTTCTTCTTCAACGACCCAGCGGGGTATGCGAAATGGGTCTTGACCTGTCCTGGAGGGTCTTTCCGTAACGTTCGCACAGCCAGATCATCACAGACAATATCAGGGTACTTAAACGGACCCGTCCTCACTTTTTGACAGTCCTTATCGGGAGTCACGTGAAGATAGTCGGATCGGGGAGATATCGCTATGGGTCCAACGGGTATGCCAAATGGAGGTTGCTTTTCGCCGGCAGCAATCTTTGGGACTATGTTTGAATGCTTAATATTTCGGTACGCGAAATCATCCCGTACAAGATCTGGTTCCCCCACTGGCTCGTCATCATCTTCATCGTCTAGGAACTCTTCGCTGTGAGCTTCCGCGTATTTTTCAAAATTGGTCGGTGTAGGAATATCTCGACGCTCGGCTCTATCCAGAAGTGTTTCGTCACCAAGCTTGAGGCTTTTGTATATCGCCTCAAGCTCATTTATTGCATCTTCTAAGTTTGTCGGTTTCTTGCGCGTGATAACATCTGGTTCCGGAGGTAGCGCCAAGGGTTTTGTGACGACCTTACGTTGTGGTGGATCAGGAGCGAGTTTCATCGATTGATCAAGGATGTTACGAACCCGCTTTTCAGCCACATACTCATCATACTTGTTCGGAGTTGGAGAGTCTGCTTTCGGACCCCTTGGCATCGCCAGGTCTCTCTTTTGGTAGTGATTTGGCATTGAACTGCTCTTATTAGCGTTATTTCGAATCTCAACGTAGTTACTACGACTATCTTTGGACGGTTTTATCAGCAATTTTCCGGACACTACACTGTGTACCTCGTCTGACGCAGCTGGTTTTTGTTTTGGCTTTGAAACTTCGGAGTACATAGGAACCGAGTGAAGTTCTCCAGCCCTTGAGCTCGATAACGAACGAGGTTTATTGAAAATTGATTCCGGTCTTTGCTGGTGCGATTCTCGTCCTCGGCGCCAGTACTCTGATGACAAGTGAGGATTTGGCGGTGCTGTATCAGGCAGGCCACTCTTTGTAGTTCGTATTAGCACCGGTGAGGGCGGTTTTGCTACGACCGGTTTGTTTTCATTTTCATTGAATAGATGGATCGGCTTTCTGGACCTTGGAGCACCCTCGGCCACATACCGGAAATCAAGTCCTGCTGGCAGAGATTTCTTCGTCGGCTGAGCGTCCCTCTCCGCTCTGGTTATGAACCGACGGTTCTGAGAACTAGCTACACTCGGGGGGTGGTTTATGGACGAAGCTGATTGATACATGGGCGCATTCCCCGCCCATATGCGATCGTCCGAAACACAGCGACCCCTCATCCCATTATTCGGCGGCATGTGGGAAGAATTTTGATCAAACGCGTAGGAAATCGGACGGTGATCGTTGTGACCGTTCACGTTAACTCTTCGCATGGGGTCACGAGGCGGTGGCGGAGGAGGCAGTGGCTTTTTGACATTTTGTAAGTGGATGTGACTGTCATAGCTGATGCTACGCTTGTTGTCATTGACTGTGTTCTGAAGGTTCGGTGTGTGACGTGGCATTCCATAATTTATGGGATGATGGGAAGCCATGTGACTTAGACTTGTTGAATTTCGCATTGTGGGCGCATGCATCACAGGCGGGGGATATTGTTGCCGATTTACTTCAACTGGGGCAATGTGATTTGGCTGCCCGTTATAAAGCGTGAGTGGTACCGGTTGAGTTTTCCATCTTTGAGCTGGTTGTGCAGCATACATAATCTGTGGGACCTGTCCATGACTTACTTCTCCGTCTCGACTCAAACGTTTGTAGTACCTCTCATTTCGAGCTGCCCGACTCCGACGACTCTGACCATTATTTCCATTTGCACCACTTCCCAAACTCTCATCACTGCGGTACTTTGCAAAAGTTGTCGACGAATTTAGCGAAATCATCTCCTCCTCACTCGAGGGATGCCGCTGGGTTTCATTAGGCCCTATCGTTTTGTTCCGGTCCCGTTTTCCTCGTCGATCAAGGGAATTCATCGTTCGATTTTGCGGATCGTAGTCAACAGGTGGCGCTAGATGTGTTGTTGAGCGCGACTCTCCAGCCGGAACTGGCTCGAATGGCAGAAAGAACTCATTGTCCCTTGTCGGATTCACCACAATATGATCGAACCCACCACTGATGTGTTTGCTGTTGCGCTTCTTTTTGTCCTTCTTACGATATTTTGGTGAAACTACGAAGCCTGCTTTGCGGTCCTCTTCGGATGACGACTCTGTTTCGGCTTCTTTCTTCTTGCGGAATAGTCGGCCAAAGGACCATTTTTTGTTACCTCCTGCACTCACTTGTGGAGCACTATGATATGAGTCTTTTTTGTTACTTGATGTATTGGCAGCACTGCTGCGTCGATTCATTTCGGAAGATCTCATGCTTGGTTCAGCTGATGTGGTCGGTGGAACAACCTCCTTAGGTAGGGGCAATTGGGGCCTCCACGATGTCTGAACAGTCTGTAATCAGAAAACAAAAAAACATAAATTCATTAGATTCTGTTGGCAGAAAAAAAAAATAATTTTATAAATTAAAGCATAAGTGTGAATCGGAGGATATTTGGTTCTTTAAGAAGACGCATTTGCTTCAACACAACCATTTTGGATCATCATGATTTATTTTTAGAATTTCAACAAATGAGGAAAATACTTATCTAAAAATATCTAATATCTCGTCTTTTTATTTTTTTTTTTTGCTCATTTTGAAAACAAAAATAAATAAACCGCATGATCTAGGAGGAGATGATGCGGCATCAGTTATTCCTAAAAACTATGTAAGAGGAGGTTTTATGTCTTGTGTGCATTTTGGTATATTTGATGATAATCAATTAGGTGTACGATTGGATTAAGAAAATTAATGAGCAACAAATTGAATAAAGGAAAATATTGAAATATTATATGCGGAAAGCTGAAGCATGATGTTGTAGCAAAATGCTAAAAGAAAAAATGATTAATGTAATTAACACAAAATATAAATAATATTTCGGGATCAGGTGGGTCGACTCGCTGCGTGGAATTAATTTATTATTTCATAAGAAACTAGGGGTAAATTTGAGAGTGATTTTTATTAGTTGGAAAATGAGTAAAGATACAATACGGTTCAGTTGAAAATGATTTTCAAATGTGTCTTCAAAAATATATATTTTTTATTTTCTGGTAATTAACACTGAAAAATAGCCTAATTTGCGGTCGAAATATTTCATTTTCAAAGGAAGTGTCATCGTCTGACAATTGTTTCGGATATTTTGGTATGGTTTTCACAAGTTGATATTTACTTTTCAATCGACTCGTAGGACAAAAATTGTGCTTCTTTACTTAGTTACTAATGGACTTGGATGTTATACCATTCGAGAACGAGGTTTTCAGGAGAAATGTAATTTGTTGAGTTGTCACAATATCGGAAGATGATTGAACTTTTAAAAATGACGAAAATGTCAATTCGCTGCATCAAGCTATCTGACACAACAACTTCTGATTCATGTCCTGTTGACATATATCACAAATGTCAAAAGAAAATTCAATGCCGCCATTTGCAAAATTTATAAAGGGTTGTTCAACTTTCGCGGGTTGATCCTGGCGGCCTGTGGCGGCCATGTTTTTTTTTAATTGACATATGTCAAATGTGTTGTTTATTATTCAGTTATTGATGCCAAATCAACATAGCTAGTAACACGACTGAACAGTACGTCCAAACGATAAAATTTTATTATCAAAATGAGAGTTCGTTAGTGCAAACGTTGCGCCCATTTTAGCGTAGACGTGGTTGTCCTTCACAATCGACTCTTGAACGTTTGGTGGCCAAATTTGAGACGACCGGTTCGGTAATCAATCAGACAACATTCGTTCGTCAAAGGACCTCGGAATTGATCGAGAATACTCGTATTGCATGGGTCCGTGAAAGTGTCACTCGAGGTAGTCGATTCCTCGCCGTGCCCAACTCGTCTTTTCTCAGGCCTCAACTTGGTGTATTTTGAGTTGGAAAAATGGGCATACACCCACGAACTCAAAGTTCATGACCATAGACAACACCGTTTGTTCGTTGACTGCGCTTTTTCATCATCTTAGTCGACGAGGCGCCAGACAGCGGACGCCACGATTAACATTCTGCATGAGCGATTTGAGGGTTAGATTATCTCTCGCAGAGATAACATGAATTGGTCACCAAGATCAGGCTCTACTTGAGGGGCTTCCTGAAGTCGCAGACTTATGCGAATAAATCACAATCGACCGATACCCTTAAGGTGAAAATATCACAAAGGCCACCACTCAAATTCATCCGGATTTATGTGGAAGAGTCATTGAAAATTTGACCACTCGGATCCGTACTACCGAAAGAATCCTAGGTGGGCATTTGAACGATATCATTTCCAAGAAAAATTAACGCTTTTAAAAACTGTGGTTTTTATTACTCCTAGAACATTAATTTTTCTCGTTATGTTTAACATTGCGTTTCTCGGAAACGGCTCGTATCATTTTGATAAACTTAGATATTTAATAAAAAAAACAACTTAATATTAATCTCTAAAATTCACTAAGAGCAAAATTTGAAAGTAAATACAATAAGTATTTTTCGAAATACCTAATTAAAAAAAATGCTTAAAAACAAAAAATATGTTTTTGAGCAAAATTGTGTGCCCAGTATTATTTAAACTTTATGGAAGTTTCTGCATAAAAAAAATTGAAACAAATTGAAATCGAAAGTAAACCATTAATATCGATCTTTTTAATATTTAGTTTTTTTTCTAAAAATGCTTTTCTTTAATTTTGAAAACAAAAGTATTTCATGTACCGTAATTTTCTGGCCATGAAAAATAAAGAAAAAACATGACTGGGGAAAACCCAAAAAAACGTTAGATAAAATATTTAGTGGAAATTGAATCAGCTGACAGACAGAAAAATAATTGTTTCGTCTTTCCTATTACGAAATATCATGTTTGTTTAAGATTTCGAGTTCAATTTTTTTTACGAATACCATTACTGCCATTAGGCGTGTTTTGGTGAAACTTGTAACCTGCAAGCAGCAATTAAAAGTAATGCAAATCTTTTTCTCACTTTTATAATCACTCTTTCTTTTTTTTTAAATAATTCAATAAAATTCGATGTAGAAACCAGTGCCTTATACATGTAACATTTCATACAAGTCTACAACTAAATGAAGCGCCACTAAGCTCCCAACATTTCAATAATTTAAATTCACCTTATGTTCACTCTGATTGATCACCTAAATTGTATTTGTATTGCTGTTCACATGCACAAATTTGCTCACATGAGTGTTCACTTTTTCAAAATACACGATAAATTTTTTAAGTCCGTTTAATTCAAAAATTGAAAAATGCTCTCAACGGTTCAAGAATTTAAATTTACTTTATACCCAATCTGATTGCTAAACTAAATTTAAAAGTGTAAGTTTTTGTTTTATTGTTTGCTTGTTTTAATTTTCTGACCTAGCTATTCTCTTTTCTTTTCAAAAAACAGGGCTTACAAATATCTACACTATCACCCCAATTACGTTTGTCAAATATCAATCCATTTTACAAAAAATATCGAAATTTGGTATTTTAAAACTCAAGTAAATTAAAAAACCTGATCAACTATTTATTGACAATAATTAAAAATTTTCTTCTAACCCACAACAAATCTCCAGAATTTTTAATGGTTTAATCATTTGGATTGTTGAATTTCAAATGCATCAATTTAAATTGACAATGGAATTGGTGAATAAAACGTGATTAATTTTAAAGTATTTGTGAATTTGAGCATTTGAGCATTGAATCATTAGAAAGCTTTTTTTAAGTTCACCTAACTATATAAGCCCCATTGTATATCTAGTTACTATGAAAAGCAACAACCCGTTTACCTTGAAATAACCAGTAACTAAGTAAATACTATCCAAAATCATCTATCGACAAAAAGATTCAGATCCTGACAATACACACATATTAAGCTTTGTAATAAAACACAATGTGATTCTTATTTTAAACCAACAAATCACAAAAATAAAAAAACAATGAATAAACTTTCTTTTGTTGTATTATTGTGCCTCAAACAAAAACCATCTTAACGTCACATCCGACACAATGGCACTTTGTTAGCTCCACTCATTCACAATGTAACGTCTAGTAACAATTTCACTTTTACTCTTAACTATTTGTCATCCTCATTTATTTTTTGTTGATTTTACATCTTTAAGATTTTACCTGAATTATTCAAATATTTTACAAAGAAAGCACAGTTATTTATTTTCCAAAAACCAATCAATATTTGAAAGATGAGTCAACAATAAATTGTTGAAATATTGTTATTTATAGGTAATGATAGTTGTTTTTCGCATTTAGATTTAACATCTTTTTGGTATGATATTGCAATTTAAAAATAAAGTAATTATTTAGCAATCCATTTATGATCAAATTATGAATTATCAAAATGCGTTCTAGGAAAAGTATTGTAAACACCTTGGGTAAGAGAATAATAAAAAGACACATAAGATCAACAACTATCAGAGTTTAAGTATTTTTCTTTTTCAGATATAACGCAATAAATATGGGTAGCTAACAAACGGAGGAAACCTATGCAAATACAATACAAACGGCTTAAAAGATTATGATTATGACAACAAGATCCAGATCATGAGTATGACAATAAGAGATACTCTTAGATAATTTGATTTTTTCTCTCTTGAAAAGAGACTCAAAAAGAGAGTTTATCTTAAAAATCATATTTTCGATTGAATACGCTGAACTTGGATTCGTACACAGAACTATAGCATGGTAGTTCAATGAACTAATGAAATAGTACTAATTGTTAAATGAATTATGATTCTGTAAAAAGGTTTAATAGCATTTCTCCTAAAAATATAACTTTTTCAAGAATATACTGAAACTAGTTAACTCGTCTAAAAAATTTTGAAGAATCTAGCTAATCCACAACCAGAAGAACACACCACGAAGTGCGAAACGTAGGAAACGACGTTGAATGCTCTCGACTCTGGATATATGAGTTTGTTGATAAAGGGACGAAACTTGACAGGCGTATTCAAGAAGCGGCCGAACAAAGGTCACGTAGGGGTCGGAGAATTCTTTGGACCACCGTTTCACAAAGCCTAGTGTAGAGTTTGCCTCTAGTATAATCTCGTCAATATGTGTAGGAAAGGTGAGTTCTCTATCACATTAAAGACCAAAGTCTCGAATCGACGGGGATTAGATCGGATGCGTTTTCGTGAAAAAGTGATTGATTGACATTTGGAAATATTTAGTTCTAAGCAATTTTTCAGAGAATAAAGAGGAGAGGTCCGAAGTGGCTTCCTTGTGGAACCCCAAAGGCAGCTAAGAAATCATCAGAGACGGAAGATCTGAATCGAACTTTGTATAGTAACGTTTGTTCAGGTAAGAAGAAATCCATCTTAAGAAGAAAGGTTCAAGTCCAAGGGTGGACAGTTTGAATAGAATAAGCTTATGGGGCATTTCACGTGAAGCGGACAACGAAAAAAGTGGTCGGTCATAAAATTTCTTGATATTTGGTATACGTACACTTCATTCGATTTTAAACATACATCTAAAAGGATTTTGAATTTTGACGCTTGTAGCTGCAGTTATGGACTTGCAAAGTTATGGAAAGCTGTATGTTAGGGTTCTGAAAAAAAAAGATTATAAATTAAATTAAGAGATAGACAAATTATTTTAACTGTGGAATATATGACAAATTAAATGTTCTTATCAATTATGAAATCAAAACCGGAAATAGATTATTTCTTTGCATTAAAAACCGGAAGTGAACAGTTTAAACCAGATTTTAAGAAACTTCGACACTTTTGATTTTTTTTTTTTAGTATCAAAATTAAGCTTATACGATTTAGAAACTACATGCCAAGTTTCAGAGTGGGATCTCCATACGTTTAGAAAATACATAGTTTTTAGTGCGACCCTCTCGCGCAAAGAAAAACATTTTTTCTATAGAAAACCGGAAGTACGCAATTCATTTCAAATTTTGAGTAGGTTAAACCATTTTATTATTATTGCATGTAAAATATATGTATGTAAAATATATTTACAACGTACCAAGTTTAAAGATGAGGTCTCGAATTGTTAAAAAGTTGCATATTTCTAGATGCTGACGCTGCAAAGTGTGATCAGGCGAAAAGCCTTACTCTGTCCTTTTCCCACTTTCTTCCTGTGCGAAGACACGCTTTCTATTGTCATTAGAGAGAGTAACTTAAATGCTAGAAAAAGATCGATACAATTTGATATCACGTGACGCCATTTTCTTTTGCCTTTTTTTAATTTGAGTTATTGTTCTTAATGAAAACAACGTTCGCGCTAAGACTTTTTCTGTAATAAGATTTCATTTAATCATGAATAAGTACGGTGACCGTTGCTACAATCCTTTTAAATTAGCTTTTCATAAAAAGGTTAAAAGTTTAAGAAAAATTTCTTACAGTCTCTCACAAAAGTGGGGTATTAGTGAAAGTGTTTACGCGTGTGATTCTTGTCGAAAACGACTTTTATTTGAATTGCCATCGCGTTTATTTCAAAAAGATGTTGTGCAATCAAGCCAAACATCAAGTGAATCTCCGAAAAATAGTCAAGATGATCCCTTTATCCCGAAAACTAGTCCATTGCATAAAAATAAAACAACTCAGACAGACAAAGACATTGATAGTCATGAAATTTTGAATCAACTGAAAGATAAATTTAATGATCCCAGTACCTCTAATTCATTTAAAACAATGATTTTAACAGCTGCACCAAAATCTTGGACTGAAAACAGACTTGCAGAAGAATTTGGAACATCAAGACGGCAAGCAAAAAAAGCCAAAGATCTGGTAGACAAGTTCGGGATTTTGTCAACACCTAATCCACGTGATGGACAAAAAGTATCAGCTGAAACTTTAAATTTGGTAAGGAGTTTTTATTTAAGAGAAGATGTGAGTAGAGTTATGCCAGGAAAAAAAGACTTTGTGTCTGTTAAACAAGATGATGGCACAAGAAGTCAGCTACAAAAACACCTACTTTTGTGCAATATTACTGAGCTGTATCAGCAGTTTAAAACTGAATATTCCGATATAAAATTGGGCCTAACGAAGTTTTTCACTTTGAGGCCCAAACAGTGTATTTTAGCTGGCGACTCTGGTACACATGTCGTTTGTGTTTGTACATATCATCAAAATGTCAAACTAATGCTGAACGGAGGAAATTTAGCTTCTCTCACAGCTGGAACAAGTATTCCTATTTCTAGCTATAAGGACTGCTTAGAAAAAATGATGTGTTCTAATCCAACATCAAATTGTTATTTAATGAACGAAAAATCATCCCCAAATGAACGTTGTGATTCTTGTCCTGGCTTAGAAGTAATTCGGGAAAATTTAAAATGTATTTTTGACGACAATCAAGTAACAAGCGTCCAGTTTGAGACATGGGTCGGTACAGATCGTTTTACGATTGCTACCCAAGTTCTCCCAAGTGATGATTTTGTCGATAGCCTTTGCAAAGCCTTAGACATTTTAAGACCACACGCTTACATTGCTGAACAACAAGCGAGTTATTTTAAAACATTAAAAGAATCCATTAAAGAAGAAGAAATTATTGTTCAGTGTGATTTTGCTGAAAATTATAGCTTCGTGGTTCAAGATGCTGCACAATCTTTCCACTGGAATAATAACCAAGCTACTCTTCTTACATCTGTGTTTTACTATAAAGACGGTAGTGATATTAAACATGGAAGCATTGTGATGATTTCTAATGATTTGAAACACGATACTGCTTCGTTCTTTGCTTTCCAAAAATTACTTCACCAGCATCTCCTCCGTAAAGTCATACCCGTCTCAAAAATAACTTACATTACTGACGGAGCACCACAACACTTTAAAAACAAATTTAACTTTGTAAACCTTTTTAAGTATAAGGATGATTTTAAGGTCGATGCCGAATTTCACTTCCATGCCACTTCTCATGGAAAGGGCCCATGTGATGGTCTTGGTGGAAACCTCAAGCGCTTAGCTGCACGTGCAAGCTTACAATTGTCTTCTGACAGAGCAATTACATCGGCTTTAAAATTATATGAATGGGCAAAATCATCTTTACCTCAGACTTCAGTTTACTATTGCCCCAAGGACAATATTATACAAGAAAGAAATTTTCTGCAACCGCGGTTTGATTCTGCTGTCACGATTCCAGGAACTAAAAAGTTTCATGCATTCATTCCAACGACCAATGGCCTTATAGTTAAAAGAACAAGCAAAGCAATCGATAGCAAATTTATTAAAATGAATAAATAATTCCGAGTATAAGTTAAATAGTTAATGAAATTAGTTGATTTTTTTTGCATGGATTTTTTTCTGCATGCTGCTTCAACGTGGATTATGCCTACTGGGGAAACCACATACAAAAAAACGCGCTAAGTACTTTACCTCAGCGGTGGTGTGGAAAAAAGTACATTTAAACAAAAAAAAAGTTGTATTGCTTTTAGTTAGATTGAATTAGGCTTTTCGCATGGCCCACGTTGCAGCGTATATACAACTTTTAAACAATTTGAGACCTCATCTTCAAACTTGGTACGTTGTAAATATATTTTACATACATATATTTTACATGCAATAATAATAAAATGGTTTAACCTACTCAAAATTTGAAATGAATTGCGTACTTCCGGTTTTCTATAGAAAAAATGTTTTTCTTTGCGCGAGAGGGTCGCACTAAAAACTATGTATTTTCTAAACGTATGGAGATCCCACTCTGAAACTTGGCATGTAGTTTCTAAATCGTATAAGCTTAATTTTGATACTAAAAAAAAAAAAATCAAAAGTGTCGAAGTTTCTTAAAATCTGGTTTAAACTGTTCACTTCCGGTTTTTAATGCAAAGAAATAATCTATTTCCGGTTTTGATTTCATAATTGATAAGAACATTTAATTTGTCATATATTCCACAGTTAAAATAATTTGTCTATCTCTTAATTTAATTTATAATCTTTTTTTTTCAGAACCCTAACATACAGCTTTCCATAACTTTGCAAGTCCATAACTGCAGCTACAAGCGTCAAAATTCAAAATCCTTTTAGATGTATGTTTAGAATCGAATGAATTGTACGTATACCAAATATCAAGAAATTTCATGACCGACCACTTTTTTCGTTGTCCGCTTCACGTGAAATGCCCCTTATGTGAGATTTTGTGAAACGCCGTACTGAAATCGGTTGAGACAACGTCGACTTCCTTTCCATTTTCTAAGGCTGACAGCCTAAAGGATACGAATTCCACAAGATTAGTCACTGTGGACCTACCCTTGACAAGGTCATGTTGTCTAGGGGAAATGAGAGACTTACAACGAAAACTTAAAATATCATACAAAATGCTTTCAAAGACTTTGGGAATATATGAAAGTTTAGCACTTGGACGAAAGTTTCTAACTTCACACTTTGGGCCCTTTTTATGTATTGGGGTTATGAAAGATCCTTGGCATAGAGATAAACCGAAGATTTTTGAAAGAGGAAAAGAGAGTTAAAGAGCATTTTTTGAGAAATATGGCAGGGATACCATCTGAGCCGGGAATATACTCATCATTGAGTTGATTCTTATTTTCGATGAGTAATGGGTCAATGGTATGAGGTAGAAATTGTCCGAGGAAGAAATTCGGTAAATAATTGAAATAATTACAATCAATCAGGTTTAAGGGAGTCGTCGGTAAACGATTTATGATACGGACCAATGACGCCACTGGCCCAAAATTCACACCAACCGGCAACCTGGTGAACTTTGTTCGGGTTGATGTCATCCCATATATGGCAATTTTACTTGTTAACACAGCCATTCCTCCAAAAATTCGCTTCGGCACTGACTTTTAAGCCGAAATTAAAGTCTCTTCCAAACGCTCAAAAGCCAAACCATCGAACAAACGGCGTTGTCTATGGTCATGAACTTTAAGCTCCTGGTTCAGTTGGAATTTGTAAGGGCCAAGCCCCGAGTCCCAACGCAAAATTTGCTAAGTTGAACCCTGCAAAAGGCCGAGTTCTTATGCACGGCTAGGATTCGACTGCTTCGAGATCTGCTGTACACTTTGACGACCACAGCGATGTCTGGGTCGGTCTTTGATGTACGAATCTTGGCTTATTGATTAGCGAACCGGTAATTTAAAATTTTGCCGTAAAAATATCTATAAAGGGCCAACACGTCAATCGTAAATTTGTACACTGTTCTCACTTACCAAAACTCATTTTGATAATAAAGTTTTATTATTTGGAAGTGCTATTAAATTCTGTAACTTGCCATGGTGATTTGGCATCAGTAATTGAATAATAAACAACAGATTTGACAGATGTCAATAAAACAACATGGCCGCCATAGGCTGCCATAATCTTACCAACCAATTAAAATACTCTTCATATGGTTTGGTGTTTCCTCGTGAACGTTACAGAATCTGCGTTTGGCACATATCTATCACGAGGTCAGGAATATTGAGGTGTCTTCTTGAACTTAATTTATGTTTATGTTTTAAAAACTAAATAATCATTTTTTTTAATTCATTAATTCAGTAAGAAAATGTAGAAAACTATAAAAATATAGAAAACTATGAAATATCGTATTTTAATATGATTTTCTAAAAGTAGACACTAGAGTAGAGGTTTTCAAATAGCCCAGGCTACTTAAGTCCCCACACCAATGTTTTTTTATCTCTAATTTGTATCGAAGTATAAAAAAGAAGAAAGAAAACAAATATTAGAATAGCACATTTCTAGCATATTTCAAAAAAACACAATAATATCTATCTTCGCTAAAAGGTCAATCACATCTTTTAACTCAATTTTTATCATTAACGCATTATAATAATCAAAAAATCTATAAATCATATTAACACTCCATACACACGCAAACACAGGCACACAATAGTTTAATCTCTTAGCTTCCTGAAAGATAAACAAAAGTGTGAAAAAAATATCACACACTCTTTAGGCACAAAACAACACACAACTTATGCCATAAAAATTCATCATATCTTATCAACACTTTAAAACTATAACGTTCGAGTATGTACATAAGTATTTACTAGATACTTTTTTAAAATTTATTTTAAATTTAATTTGAAAAAGTGATTTTAAAGTACATACTTTTCCAACATTATTCTGATACAAAATAACTCCTTCATTGCTTCTTGATTTGCGATTTGCGGATTTGCTCATTTTATTTTCACTTAATGAAAAGTTTTCAATTTCTGTTAATGTGGATGAAATTGCACTTTATTGAGAAATCCAAATTTATTTTTTCAAAAACATCTGTTTCATCGTTTGTTGAAGGGAAAAAAATATAAAAATTTATTTTTGTTGTTTTTTTTTAGTTTTACGAAATCTTATTTAAATTATGTCATTTTAGAATAATAAATAAAAACAAGAAACAAAAATTCAAACGTTAATAAATCACCTAGTTTTTATGTAGCACATTTAAATATATATTTTGTGTATTTAGTTTAAATGCATTTAATTTGTTAAAAATAAAATGTAAAATTCTTTGAAAATCAACATGTCATCTCGGACAATTTAGAGAATTTAGAAAACAAAATATTTTTAAGTATTTATTTCTTTTTAATATTAAAAAAAATGGGAGGTGGCAATTTTCCAACGAACAAAAAATATTCCAATCGAGATCCAATTAAATAAATAAAATCCATCAAAGCGTTTTTATGATATATTTAAGATCTGTTTGAATTTTCCTATTTGTTTCTTATTTTTTTTTAGTTAAACTAATTTAATCAATTTCCTACTTGAAACAAAAATAAAAAAATTCCCGAAAGGCACACAAAACCGATAATTTTAGATTTCTGCTCACGAATTTACTATAAGAAGAAAAAAACAAATAAATAAAAAATAAAAATTTCTTAATTTATTTTAACAACAAATGTATACTCGTAGAGAAGCAAAAAAAAAATATGGATTTGGCGTGCGAACTTTTTCCGTGTTCCACCGCCTCGAAATATAACTGACTGACTTGGCGAGTAGCCTCTTACAGAACCGAGATAGGCCAAGACGAATTCCGTTGGCTGGTGTTTCGTTTTTTCTTCTTTTTGCTCCGCACTCCTTCTCGGGAAAATGTTGAAGTTTTTTACAAACTTTTTTTTCTTTTATTTTCTGAAAGATACTCGTACGCATTCATGGGATATTTTGTGAGCAGAAAATACTCGCTGCTGCTGCTGCTATCGCTCTCATGGGCTAATCATTTGAGTGGATTTTTGGATTAGAAATGAAATTAGTACGCATGGTGCATAGCGAATAGGTTTTTGTGTGTGTTTGTGTGTGTGTGTTTCTTGGGCTAAATTGATTGTTTATTTTTGTAATTTCGATTGACCATATGGGGATACGGGTGGCTTGGGGAGGTGATTCCGGGGTAAGTCAACTCACGGTTGATAGATAGAAGTGAAGCACTTTATTTCATTTAGCAAAGCGGTTGGTAATTTAAGTTTTTCTTGAGTATTTAGTATGTCAATAGATCGCGTGTAGTGGGTTAGCAAAACTATAAAAATTACGAGATAGATAAGGAGAGGTGGAGAGATTAGAAGTACACCCCCCCCCCCACCGCAACTTCAAAGATAATATGTGAAGGTCGATTAAATTCACTGAATTTGGTAAGACTTGTTCAGTAGTCTCGACTGTCGTAAGAATTTTGTATTACAATCTGTACAAACAGGATTGATAATGAGAAAACAAATGAACTTCCAGAAGTACAGGGTAGGGTGAAATGTTAAATGTAAAAAAAAAAGTAAACAAATTAGCATAACAGACTATTATTCCCTTATAGTTAGTTTGAAGGTATAGAACATTTAAGGGAATTCAGATTGTTCAAAGGGAAATTATCAATTTTAACATCGTATTAATGGAAATGAATTTACTTTTGTACTCTTATAATAAAAGAAAATCCAAATTAGTGTTCCAAATCATTTTCTAAGTTTACAATCGAAGAATTCAGTGCAGACAGAAACTCCACTTTATGCATAAAATTTAGCACTTGAGAAATAGAAAAAAGTGGGTCTCGCAATTCTGTCTATCTGTCTGGCTGTTCAACGAAATCCTAAGCTGATCGGCTTATTTTTTTTTTTTTTCAAACTTAGTAGATAGAATTTTTAATTTTCTCCCCACACGATTTTTTTCTTTTTTTTTTCTTTTTTTTTAAGACCAAAAATAACAATACCTGTCATGCCTGAAAAAAACTCAATATTTCGTTTCGAAAACTCCATGCTTGATTTCTTAAAAACTTGACAATCAAATATTTTTTTAATGCAATCTACAAGGTGTGAGAAATATATATTTTTATTTTATCTAAGCACATAGGTACCAACCATACCAATGTTAGTAAATGGTTTTCGAAAAAAAGTATTTTTCTCGGCACCTAAAATTTAATAAAAAAAAATTTTGAATTTCTCACTATCGGCACAACAGATTATAATGAAATTTCTAAGAACTTCAAAACTTGAAAACAAATTTTTTTTGAAAAAAAATCAATTTAAAAAAAAATCAATTTAAAAAAAATCAATTTAAAAAAAAATCAATTTAAAAAAAAAATCAATTTTAAAAAAAAAATCAATTTTAAAAAAAAATCAATTTAAAAAAAAATCAATTTTAAAAAAAAAAATCAATTTAAAAAAAATCAATTTAAAAAAAAAATCAATTTAAAAAAAAAATCAATTTTAAAAAAAAATCAATTTTAAAAAAAAATGAATTTAAAAAAAAAATCAATTTTAAAAAAAAAATCAATTTTAAAAAAAAATCTATTTAAAAAAAAATCAATTTAAAAAAAAATGAATTTAAAAAAAATGAATTTAAAAAAAAAATCTATTTAAAAAAATCAATTTAAAAAAAATCAATTTTAAAAAAAATGAATTTAAAAAAAATCAATTTAAAAAAAAATAAATTTAAAAAAAAATGAATTTAAAAAAAAAAAATCATATTGTTTTTTTGAAAGTTAGATATTTCAAAAACCGGTTCAAAAAAAAACAAAAAAAAAATATGCACTTTCTTTATTTTTTAAACGTGAACAGGTTAGAAAATGGATCGAGATAAAATATCAAATTTGTTTAGGCGCAATTACAAAGTCTGGTATTTGTTCTTAGAATAAAAGCGTAAGTGAAATTTCTGTCATTAGTATACTATCAGCGCAATTACCGTGCCTCGGAATACATCAAAGTAAGACTTTTCTTAAATTCCCGATATATGATAGGCCCTTACTGAAGAACGATTTTTTTCTTAGAATATACCCAAGAATCATCATCATCATCGGCTCGACAACCGGGTTCCGGTCCTGGCCTCTTTCAACAAGTCTCTCCACCTATCCCGGTCTCTAGCCGACGCCATCCAGTTGCGCACCCCAAGGCTTCGGGCGTCCTGGTCTACGCCATCTCTCCAGCGCAAGCATGGTCTACCACGCTGTCGTCTACCATAGAATGTACCACAAAGAACTTTCCGAGCAGGTTCCTCTTCGCTCATGCGAGCTAGGTGCCCTGCCCACCGGAGTCTACCGAGCTTAATTTTTGTCACGATATCTGCTTCTAGGTAGATTGCGTACAATTCATGATTGTACCGTCTCCGGAATCGTCCTTCCTCACATACGGGGCCAACAATTCTCCTTAAGACTTTTCTCTCGAACGCAGCTAAGAGGTCGGAGTGCCTTTTGCTAAGCACCCAAGTCTCGGATCCATATGTGAGTACTGGCAGGACCATGGTCCTGTACAGCAGCAGTTTTGAAGTTATGGTGAGATTTCTGGATTTGAAGAGCTTTGACAGACTATAGTAGGCTCTGTTGGATTTGAGAAGCCGCCCGCGTATTTCTTCTTCTATATTGTTATCGGCTGCTACTATTGACCCAAGGTATTTAAAGGATTGCACCACTTCAAATTCGTGCTCCGCTACCTTGATTGTTTGACCAACTGTTCCTCTCGCATTCGACGCCACCATGTACTTTGTTTTACCTTCACTAATGTGCAGCCCCAGATTTTGTGCCGCCTGCTCGATCTGGATGAAGGAATCGTGTACAGCTTGTTCGGTTCTTCCGATGATGTCGATATCGTCTGCGTAAGCCAGTAACTGGCTGGACCTGTTGACGATGGTCCCTCTTGTTGCCGTGCCAGAGTCACGGATTGCTTTCTCCAACGCCAGGTTGAAGAGGAGGCAGGCCAAACCGTCCCCTTGTCGGAGTCCATTAAAGATGTTGATTGGTCTGGATAGCAATCCGGCTATTTTTACTTGGCTTGTTACGTTGGTCATGGTCAACCTACATAGTCGTGTCAATTTATTTGGGATGCCGAATTCTCTCATGGCTTTGTAAAGTTCTACCCTGGCTATGCTATCATAGGCGGCCTTAAAGTCTATAAACAGATGGTATGTTGGGATGTTAAATTCTAGACATTTTTCCATCGCCTGCCTAAGGGTAAAGATCTGATCAGTTGTTGATTTGCCTGGAATGAAACCACACTGATATTGTCCGATAACGGTTTTAGCGTATGGGGTTATCCGGTCTTGTAGGATAGAGGAGAGTATCTTATAGGCGGTACTCAACAACGTGATACCTCTATAATTGCTGCACGTTGTGACATCTCCCTTCTTATGTATGGGGCATATTAAACCTTTTCGCCAGTCTTCTGGCATTTCTTCCTGCTCCCATACGTGTACTATAATATCATGCATTGCTTGACGTAAGGCTGGCCCGCCGTGATGGAATAATTCGGTTGGTATGCCATCGGCTCCCGGGGCTTTGTTCTGTTTAAGCCGGCCTATAGCCTTCTCAACCTCTTCTATGCTTGGTGGCGGCAACATAGGGTTTTCTTCTTGAAGTAGTGGAGCCTCCACTTCTGCAGTGAGCTGACCATTTAGCAATTCATTAAAGTACACTTCCCATCGCTCCAGTATGCTTTCAGGATCGGTGATCAGATTTCCCTCCCCGTCCTTGCAGTATGTGCAGCGTGGTGTGTACTGCGTCATGTTTCGGACGGATTGGTAGAACTTCCGCGCCTGGTGCGGACCTCGCTCTCGGCTATTTTCTATTTCACAGATTAGGTTCTTCTCCCAGGCTGATTTTTTTTGTCTGTGTAGCCGTTTTTCTATTCTTCTGAGCTCTTTATATTCCTCTTCGCGTGCCCGCGTTCTATGAGATTGTTGCATTGCTCGGTACGCAACATTCTTACGTTCAGTCGCTAGCTTGCATTCATCATCAAACCAGTCGTTCCGATTTTTACGACTGCTGCCTAAGATGGAGTTGGCAGTACCAATGACAATATTCTTAAGGCGTGTCCACTTCTCATTTACGCCCAGCATACTGGCTCCAGGACTTACTCTCCCTAAATCAAGTGATTCTAGGGCGCGTCCTAACGCATTACCAAAGGTGTTACTGGTGTTTTCATTGCGCAGGGCAGCCGTGTTGATTCGAACCTGATCGGCGGATGCAATGCGTCTTCGCAAGGCAATCCGCCCTCGGAAAACCATACCAACAAGATAGTGATCCGAGTCGATATTGGCACCTCGGTACGTTCGTACCGTCATCAAGTTCGAGTAGTGGCGACGGTCTATCAACACGTGGTCTATTTGGTTACGAGTGACTCCATCAGGTGATACCCAGGTGGCTTTGTAGATATCTTTACGCGGGAACCTGGTACTCGCAACGACCATGTTTTTCGATGCTGCCAATTCTAAGACTCGAAGTCCATTGTCATTAGTGTTCTCATGCAAACTATGGGTGCCTGCGTAATGCCTGAATACCGGCTCCCGACCTATTTTTGCGTTCAAATCCCCAAGGATGATTTTAACATCATACCTTGGGCAGGCATTGAGGGCCCTCTCGACTTGTTCGTAGTAAGTCTCTTTTTCTTCGTCTGAGGACTCCTCCGTAGGTCCGTGAACGTTAATGAGGCTGATGTTCGTAAATTTGCCTCGCACGCGAAGGGTGCATAGCCTTTCGCTTATAGCGTTAAAGCCGATGATAGTAGACTTCATTTTTTCGCTGACTAGGAAGCCTACCCCGAGCACATGGTGTTTTGTATGACAGCTGTAATATACGTCATATTCTTTCTTCTGTAAAACACCATTCCCTGTCCATCTGATTTCTTGGAGAGCTGTTATGTCAGCTTTATATTTTGACAGGGCATCGGCTAGCTGCTGAGCAGCTCGAGCTCTATAGAGCGATCGTACGTTCCATAAGAAAATTCGTAAATCGTTTTTCCTTTTTCTTTGCGTTGGTTGTCGTCGTGTGATCAGTCCGTTTCCGAGGCTTGTTGTCGTTCTCGAAATTCTCTTAGTTTTACGGGACAGGGAATTAACCTGTCGCCAACCTGTGGAACCAGCCTGATCATATTAGCCAAACCTTTTTAAAAGGCTTGTTTCTAGCGGCCGCCGCGAAGAGGCTATGATCACACTTCCACCAGTCCCGAATAGTTACGGCACGTGCATGTTTTCGTATGCTACATGTTGTTCCCCCTATTCGTCTGATGGCTGACCGCCAAGAATCACGCCCTGAAATATTACCTATGCACGAATTAAGGGACACCCTGTATAAAAAAATTTTAAAACATTTTTAAAAAAAAAATTTGATACAGCAACTTTAAGGTTTCCTTATAATATGAATACAAATTTAATTTAAAAAAAAATACTGACCCGTTTTTGAGATACATATCGAATTTTCAACATAAAGTTTTTTTTTTCGAAAATTTGAATGTACAATACTATCCAAATTTTTGGAGAGCTTTAGCATAAACAAAAAGATCAAAATCGGTTGTACCGTTTTTCAGAAACTAAAAAAAATGGTTCTATGTGTGGTACCCTTAATAACTATTTTTTGGAATAATTTTTCAAATGTATTTTTGCATTATTTTGTAATGTTTCATACAAAATAACAGGAATTTTACTAGCAAAAATATACTTGATATTGACAAATAAACTTGTTAATGACTCATAGAGGCAAGCCAAGATGAAATTTGTCAGAGTTCTGAGAACAGTCATACTGAGATAAGGAAATAGATTGGTCTGAAGATTTTCAAAAATTTCAATATCATCAATAAAGATTAGGATTTTATCATAGAAACAATAGCATTCATAGCAACTATAAGAAGAAGTGGAAGAAAGTGACTACCTTGAGGTACGTCAAAGTCAAAGTTCATTGGATCAGAAGTAATACACCTACAAAAATTGGAATGAAATACTATTCAAATATGAATGATCTAATGACTGGATAACTTGTGAAATGGTTCGTTATATTCTACTTAGACCAACACCAACTTGATAATCTTTTACAATATGTAGTTTCATTTGTAAAGAGCGTAAATCCATTGAAAATAATAAGATTTGTTTTCATAAGCACATGCTCGATCACATTTAAATGATTGCAGTTTAAATAAAACTTTTAAAAATAAGATCCTCAAATAGTTTAGAGCAACAAGGTAGATCGGATATTGGCTTATAAATATAATGATAAATATCACTAGAAAAAAAGTTGAGTCTAGCGATTTACAACTCTTAACAATTCATGTGTCCGTGTTGTCGGCAGAAATAGAGGGAACCTTTAATTTTTTGTGAATCCGAACGGCTAAGATAAGAAGCTCATTTTCGTAACAGCAGATCCTCTTTGAGGGCCTTGGCACTTCTTCCCAAGAAGCAGTAGTCGTGGGAAAATTCTTTTTTTAGGGGGTAGCGGCTAGGAATCAAAGCACTAAACACTACGTCAACTACTAATCTCACCACGCTTTGAATTTTTGTGGATAGGCAAATTCTCAGCATGTTCGAGCTCTGTATAAAAAGTCTTTATTTTTTATTTCTCAACATTCAAACAAACGCAGCTGTTCGGTTCATGCACTGAATATTTCAATTCTAATTAAATTGTATTTAAATTTAAGGACATAGATATTTTGTCAAATATTTTTTTTTATTTTGATTTTACCACAAAGTGATACAATAGTGCACATGAAATTTGTTGTCTTAATCGTAAGAGTCACAGACAGTTTCTTAATCGCAAGAGGCACAGACAGTTTCATAGACATCAGACAGATCTTTATCGAAGCAACTACCTCTTACCTTATTCTTACCTCTTATTCTTGCATTTTTACCATTGAAACCAATAATAAAATTGAAGTGAGAGGTTTAACCTTAAAAAAAGAGTTATAGACAGACCGAAAACAATTTAAATTGGCTCCCTCATTGTCATCCCAGGTTTGATAAAAATCTTCGAGTTAAATTTTCTGTTTCGAATAAAAAC
This sequence comes from Philhelius festivus, assembly GCA_963931855.1. Classification (NCBI taxonomy): domain Eukaryota; kingdom Metazoa; phylum Arthropoda; class Insecta; order Diptera; family Syrphidae; genus Philhelius; species Philhelius festivus. Next base: position 209,953,271 of record OZ007556.1, read on the forward strand.
CACGTTCTTTCATTAGATATATACCTTATTTACTTCCGCATAAATTAAAGCAAGAACTAGATTTATTTTTATCACTAAGGAATCCCAAACTTAAAAAAAAAAGTTTGGTTATTTCACAAACTGCGGTTACTGACTCATTTCAAAAACAATTCCCAAGCAATTTTAAATTCGACCATATGAAGAAACACTTGAATTTGACCCTACTATTTAATTAATCAACGCAAACTTGCAACCCCACAAAATGTCCACAGAGACAATGACTAAGTAGAAACAAAAAAAAAATCAATAAAACCGTCTCAAAATTCGTTTAATAAATTCAACCCTGTTGAATCAACTGATATACCCTCAATTGTGGTAAATGAAAATTGATACCACCCTGCACGCTATCCAAAAAGCTTTCAACAAATAAATTCATAGCACGCAACTTCCGACAGGTGTCATTCAGTGTGAATTTCTAATGACTCGGCTATTATCAATTTATGATTAATAAATAAAATTTATCTCCGATGAGGAAATTCCTTCCAAAGTATAAGGACTTTATTTCTCATTATTTCATCATCGTTTTTTAAAATTTAATTTTTCTCAACAATTCAATTCTGGCTGCATTCCATTTGGGCGAATCATTCGATTTAAATTTGAGCGAGAGTAAATATTACCGTAAAAATGTCAACAATTTTACACTCAGGTGGATGTCCCATTCGCCATTGATACAAAAAAAACACTCACAAAAAAGCAATCAATGGCCGCGTTCCAAGTTTCTTCATTTCATTTTATTTTTATTTTAGATTCGGTTTTGTCACACACTGATATCGCCTCCGCCCGCAGGCAGTTCACATCATTCACAAGACTCGAGTTTGATGACTTAGACGCAGGACGCCTTCACTGTCAGATGAATTGCGGTTTGATCTAATGTCGATTATTTTCTTGTGGCGCTGATGATTCAGTGAGTGTAGAATTTTCAGGTCAACTGTCAGTGGTTTTGGTGACAACTAATTGATGCAGCCGCAGTCCAATGACTTTGGGATATATGCGCTTAATAATGACTTCCATACGGAGCTCATCACACCACCACTGAACCAACTGAACTGGGTGGAGGAACACCACAAGCAACATCTAAAACATGAGTGCCGATGATCTGATGCAAATGCGTTTCCGACTTTAATATGTCGCACATTTAATTGAAGAAGCAGTAAATAGTTTTAGTGCGGTTTTTATTAGTTCTATAATGTTGATTGCTGACATCCAGGATGAAATAATTAATTCTAAGGTCGTTAGAACTGAAACGATTCTGTTTGATCAATTTGTGTAGAAAATTTAATAAATGAATTTCTCAAAGAATCCTGTATAGTTTTTGATTGCATGAAACGTGAAAAGGTCTGATTTTTGTATTAGTTCTGAATGTTTAATGAATTAATTTTTAAAATCTTTCAAGTTATTTTCAGCTAAAGGGTTATCCAATTCTTTTGGATTATGTTGCCGGGAACTTTTATGAGACAGCTGTCAATCAGCACTGTCAAATTTTATTAGGCAATATAAAACAATTCAGGAAGAACTGTATATACATATTTATCAAAACTTAATGAAGAAATCGGAAAGAACAAAATAGAAAAATTGGTGTTCTGTTTCAGTGGTCTGACTTTCGTAGTGAACAAATTGGATTTTTTGAATAAGAGGTTTGCACCGTTCAACTGTCAATATTGTTGCTGTAAGTGTGATAACCATTTTCTCGTTTAGTAACTTTCGCATATGCTTCTAAAAAAAATCAGCAAGATCAGGGTCGGAGAGCTTGCCAAGGTCAGTCTTGCTCAAATGTCCAGTTGAGTACAATAGAGGAAGATTCCTGTGATTTTAATGAAGAGACCGATGACTCAGCCACATTTGAGCAATTTATCAACATCCAGCAAGAGGAAGAAGAAGAAGAAGAAGAAGAAGAAGAAGAAATCGAAGAAGACATGACTGTTGAAGTAGACATTCAAGAGTATGAATCTGATTAAAATATCTAAAAAAATCAAAAGAATAGTTAACCCAATAATCAATAGCAATATCAATAATCATCGCGATATCTCACGAATGGTAACTCTTAGGAAAAAAAAATCATAAGGAACATTTTTATAGAGCCGTTTTCGAGAAAAATGCCAGAAACCTAAAATTTTGACCATTGACCCCGAATAACTTTTGTAGCACACATAGGATCGATGGGGATTTTTAAAACTTTATTTGTAATGGTAAACCCCAGCTCTCCACCAATATTTGGGTTTCCGAGAATTTTTGTTATTTTAAATGTCTATATTGACCGGACTTTATAACGCTATGTCCAAATTAGGGCTTAATGATTAACTGATGGGCATTCTAGGTTTTACTAGGTAAGGGAAGGTTATAATGGGTGATGATACGGCAAAGTTGTACCGTTTAACTCTTATCTCAATGGATCTTTTGCGCTCCCCAAAAAGCCAACGAGGAATGTGTATAGAAGAAGAGGGAGTGGATTTAAGAGAGGTAAGGTAGGAGATACCTTCTTGAACCATCCTGCTTTCTGAATGAATTTTATGATGTAGATGGTATTGGTTAAGCTGAGGCATTCACAAGGGAACTAGAGAGATGAGCCCTCCTCCACCTTCTTCACAAATCCGACGAGCTAATGCCTATTCTGCTCATACGAGATCGTATTTTATTGTGGCCCAATAATTAAGATGGGTAGTTGAGGCTTGCTTGCTTATCTTGACTTAAGAGTCTGTGTTTTTTTTCCTCGAAATATTCGGCCATAGGTTCCTTCAAACCCGACAAGTGTCGATTGTTGACCATCTGACGTTCGCCATCTGGTGAATTTTGCTAATCTCTTGATCGAGTGGTATAAGTACTGAGGTGCCGGTTTGGCTTGGATGAAGAGATGACCCGTTTTTGATGGGAGCGTAACGGAATCCCGTTTTTTTTAAAAATCCCACAAAAAAGTTTTAAAATATCGTCCTCTATAATACCGTTTTTTTTTAAATACCGCTTTTAAGAATCCTGTTTATTCAAAATCCCGTTCTATTATAATCCCTCTTTTTAAAATTCCGTCTTATACGTCTTATCCCGTTTTTTAGAATACGTAGCTAAAACTTATTGATTTTATGTTGGTTATTTTTCAGATTCTTCAAATGCTAAAGAAACTTTGCATACACCCAACCTCGCACCTACCCCAAATCCTATAGTGTGCCCAAGCAGGGTGGTTACATACCTAACTATTTATACGTCGTAATAAGAAAAGGGATTATAAAAAAAGGGATATTGTACCCAACCCGTTTTTGACCAGTTCATCTGCCATTTTGTTCCCGTATATATCACAGTTTCCCGAGACTCATCTGAGGGTAATTATAGTTATGTTCATTGCACTGAGAACTTGGCGTATAACGGTAATGATCCATTCGTTTCGACTTAATAGTGATTGACAATATGTCTTCATTTTCTTCTTGGCTGCATATGAAGATTATATACATATATATTTCTGTTTACTTCTTCTTGTGAAGACCGATGTCTTCACGCAGTGTATTACACTTGCGCTTGCAATACACTGCGAGAGTTTGGATCTGTTAATAGGACGATTGTCTCAATAAAGGCCTGACCCTACCACTTCGTATATCTTGGAACCGTCAAATATGCAGGTAAAAATTCAAATGACTTGTGATTTGGAGGAGCTACACAGAAATAAGTGCACTACCTACCGACATCATCATCACCAACATATTCACATTTTTCCATGCCAAAATCGAGAGCATTCATTTGTTCTTCCATATCTATATGTCTTAGGACGATCAGTTGATCCTTCGAAGAATATCTATTTCAATTCAATCACAAGAATGCTGCGTTAAGCCCACAGTGCTAAGCACATCCTCTACTTCAACGACAATATTCCCTCCCGCATAATAAACTTGTACTCCAAAATTTCTGAAGCCTCAACTTATTAGCTTAAGTTAGTACAGTTTGAGGTTTTGGTTTAGTTAAATATTGGTATTTTTTTTTAATATTATTGAAAATGCTTGAATTAAGCGAATAAATAAATAAATACAACATCCTCCTCATATTTTCTAAATATCAAATCATATGGCTCTAAAGAATATACCTTCCGTACGCTTTGCTCCGGCTTCTGGATTGTATTCCTTATTCACCCTAAACTTTGTTCTTAGTTTCTTAGTTTTAAATTTGAATTAATATGAGAGTCTTTAAAATTGAATTTATCTGAAATGCGAGTATTCCTTTTCGAATTTTGTTGGGGTCATTTAAATCACAGTAATACAATATAAAGGTGAGACTAGTAATTACACATTCCTATATAATAACTTCATTTTACTAAACCACTTTCTCTAAGGAGTAATTTGTGTAATTTACAAGATTTATACAACGAATTACCAACTTAATGAATACTTATCTTATTTAAAATGTTTATTTATGTATCGCCTAAAAAGAAAAGAAAACAAAAAACAATTCCAAAACAAAACCACTGAAATTCACGGTCATTACGTCTTTTAATTTGTCAGCTATTCTTTTTCACTGTAATTTAAATATTTATTGCATGACTTAATTTAGAACCTTCTAATCAAACTTAGCCCGCATGTACACGGTTAAAAATATATACCCACGTTAAATTACTCTTCTAACCTTACGCACATAATAATGTTTGTTTAAATTTACACAAACCCTAATATTACGTGTAGATAATTTGCATTTTCTTTTTTGTTTGTTTCAGTTTAAGTTAAATTTTTGGATTTTGATAACAAAGTGGGTTAGAGTGATTTGTTTCAAAGAGTTCAAGACACCAATAATATTAGTGGAACTAAGGTTATCTTTTAATTACATACAGTTTCTCACATATAGTAGAGGTCTATTGTTCTATTTTGTTTATATTCAAAACACATTTGAATAAAAAATAAAACTGTGCAATGTAACAATTACTGTTCATTGACATATTTGAAAACACCTAGTACCTACTATACCAGTTGTGGATATGTATCGTGGGTAGATAATAGGGGAAACATAAGGATCAATTGAGTGCCAAAACTTCGCAAGTACTGGCACGTAGCTCCTAGGCAATACTTTACATTTTCGTGGAGATGCTTCGAGGCAAAGAAATTGTGTAGGTCAGTTCACGCAATAAGGCCTCAAATTAAACGCAAATTCCAAAATAAGCCCGTAGCAGTTCAGAGCCACAAAATCAAATCTAATAAGGTTTTTTTTTTTTTTTTTAAAAAAATATTGTGAAACTGCTTTAAGAAACTCATTCACAAATGATCCGCTGTAGGTTGTTTTTTTTTTTGTCAAACGCACCTAATTTATTGTGAACTTCTCAAAGCTGAAATGACATAAGAAACTAGTTGAATGCTTCCATTCATAAAAAAATCTCTCTTGTTTTAATTTATTTTGCTCCACTCTTTTGTAAAACTAACGAGTATTTTCCTAACTAGTTAATTCTCTTGAAAATGTTATTCTTTGTAACACGCTAATGCCGCGCCGTCTCTACTAGCGATAAATCCGTTGCAACCGCTATAGCAATAACAAAAGCAGAAAGCAGAGAGCAGAAGAACTGTCAAAATTTATTGGCTGGGCATTTCATCGCATAGAATAGTGAAGAATGTCAATGTGTTACGATTCCACAGACTTTCGAATTGCGAATAGTTATTTAAGAGTTTAGTCACATCAAATACTATTTAAGAGTTTAATCACATCAAATATTAAATACTAAAAAAAACCTCAACTCAAACAAATGAAATTTGCAAACGCCAGTTCTCATTGTGATAAAACAAGCGATGAATGGTATGCGTTAGAGCATACCATGAAAATATATTGCATGCCATTAAAATATAGCAGTGATGGCGGTCTCTCCTGGCGAAAATCGAAGCATGCTCTTGGTTCTTTGCTAGTGTAGACAGTATATAAGGAAATGAATAATGTCATGATGTAATGTAACGATTGTTGTCTTGGGGTACCAACTTTAACCCTAGAAAGGTAATCTTCGTCGATTAGACGAACATCATTTTTTCTTTTTAAAATTTCTCATAGATTCTTCATAGATCTTTAAGGAAAATAAAAAGTCACAAATCTAAAAAAATAAAATGAAAAGTGTGTTTTTATTAAAAGAAAGGTTTGATAAAAATAACTTATTAACATTTACAAGAATTTGTTAATAACTTTTCGAAAAAATTGCATTTAAATTTTACTTCGTCGATTCGACGAATGATTACCTTTAACGTACTAAAAAATATGATTACCTTTCTAGGGTTAAAATTTACAAATAAAAAATTCATACTTTTATTTCTTATGCCTGATTTTCAAAAACATTTATAATATTGTTCAAATCGATAAACTTCGAATTTTACTCCATTTTTTTAATGATTAATGATCTGCTGTGCAAATTTTTAGGTGTGTCAATGCTGATAGAGAATTTCAAAAGATCAGAGAAGAAGAGGGACCTCACAGGCCGACGCACACAGGTTGACATCTGCCGGCAGAAAACTCAGTTATTAGGAGAGTGAAACGTAATGAAACGGAATAAAATATTCTACCATTGTTGGAGTGGAAGAACGAAGTAGAAAACTAATACACACAATTTTCTACATTTAAAATAAAACGGTAAATGTATACATAATAATTAATTGGCGCGGTTAGATTTTGACGGCCATGTTGTTTTGGTGACATCTGTCAAATCTGTGATTTATTTTTCAGTTACTGAGCCAAATCAGCATGACAAGTTACACCATTAAACAGCACGTTCATGATCAAACTTTATTATCAAAAAGAGTGTTCATTAGTAAAAACGTCGCGCCCATTTTTTTGGTAAACATGGTGGCCCTTCACAGTCCATTGTTCAACCGTTGGCGTTGGTGGCCGAATATAAGACGATCACTTCGGTAATCAATCAGCTAACATTCGTAAGTCAAAAGAACGCAAGATCGGCTCAGATGATCTCCGGCCGAGGTCATCATCCGTGAAATTGTAGAGCAGAACCCGAGGCAGGGAATTCCTCGTCGTGCACAAGAACAGAAACTATCGAATTTTGCGTCGGAACTTAGGATTACACCCGTACAAGATCCAACTAACTCCACGAGTTCTGAATTCATGACCATAGACAACGTTGTTTGTTAGGTGTTTGGGCTTCGGAGCGTTTGGAAGAGGACCCCAATTTTATTGGATGAATGGCTGCGTTAAGAAGCACAATCGTCGTCTATGGAACGACACCAACGCACACCAGGTTCATGAGCAGGCAAGGCATTCAAAAAAAAAAACCGTTTGATGTGCATTTTGGGACTGCCAGTGGCGTCATTGGTCCGTAGTTTTCGGAAACGACCTTGGTGAGGCGGTCACCGTCAATGGCAAGAGCTACAGAATGATGATTAACAATTTCTTATGGCCCAAATTGAATTATATCTCTCTTAGAGGTAACGTGGATTGGCCACCAAGGTCATGCGATTTTACCCCGCTAGAGGTAGGTAGTGAGGATTCTTGAAGTCGCAGGTCTATGCGAATAAACCACAACCGACCGGTGATTTAAAGGTGAACATAAGATAGAGGCCATCTCTCAAATTCAGCCGGATCTTTTGCGATGATCCCATTGAATGAGATATCTGCAGAAGGACATTTATATGTGATATCTGGTCTTTCATAATTTTGAAAAACAAGTAGAGTCAATTAAAGGAAGAAAGGAAAGAAGTGCGTCAAAGAAGATCAAACATAATGGCAAATGGGGGGTGTAGAGATCATATACCACTATGCTTAATTCATGGTTGTAATCCAAAGACATGCAAGCATATGTAAGTAAGAACGGGTCCACAATTATGATTAAAAGTCCGAAATCAAAACAACATATATAATGTATATGTATATACATGTACTCGAACTTCAAATCAATTGCGTCATGAATATCCGCCAGCTAAAATATTTAGCTCCAAAATTCACATCCCAACTAATCTATCTTTATTTCACATACAAATAAAACATAAAGAGATGAAAATCACTTTGTTGAGGTTTAACACATTTTGAGCAACCCCAACCGATTTGTTTATAATTAAAAAAAATATATAATTCTGTGAATATTCTTTTTATTTTTTGTTTGTTTCTTTCTTTCTTTAAAAGCAAAATGGAAAAAATTTAAAGAGTTTCTGCTTTTGTTTATTAAGCTATTTATTACAACCACAGCGAATTCTGATTTTTCATTGAAATAATCTCATCACAGCCATTAACATTAAAACTCAGATTTTTTATTGTGAAAATTTAATTTTATGACTTATGAAAGTTCAAGGTCTTACAAAATGATGAAATGAGAATATAATTTTTGATGGACGTAATTTTGTTTTGGTTTGTAAAACAATTGAAACAAAAAAGAAACAAAAACCGTTTTCAATAACTATTTTAATAAATTTTATTGCGTAAAATTAAGTTCGATAATAGAAATATTATTTGACAGCCTGATAATAATCAATAGCTTTGTTCTTAATAAGCAAGAAATTTATCTCCTTAATTGATTTTGCAAGAATTTGATTGATTGTAGATGAGGAAGCTATTTAAAATGTTACTTTTTTTGGTTTGATAGAAGCTAAAAAACTTCAAATACATACAATTCTTAAGTCTACAGTTCGGTTGTATAACCTTTACATTGTGAACTTTAATAATTTTAAAGTTATCTAAAATGCTTGCAGACATAAACACCGAAAAATTTTATTTGAGTTAAGTAAGCAGTGTTTACATTATGTTCATTTGTGTAAATGAACATCGAGTTCATAAAATAAATAGACGTGTTGATCAATAGCGCCAGTCAACTTTTGTCGACCAGAATCCATACCGATTCAAATGGATGGAAATCAACAAAGTTGTGTGAACTTAACAATAATTTTTAAGTCTGGACGTGTTCATCAATACAATGGTCAGCTGTCAGATTTGTTTTGTCTGTGGTCAGTGCTTTTTGTTGTTGGATTTTATATTGATTTATGTTTTGTTTTTGGTATTCTTTTGTGATTTGAATTTCTCTTATGAGAAGAATAGCATCTTTCTCACTTATGATGAAGAATATTACATTAATTATTCTGAAAATTTTTTCAACACAAATGACACTTTAGACGTCAAAATTGACACGTACACACTAAAAACGCTATAACGCAAAATTTTAGTCGAATTAGTACGATGTTAAAAATACATATAATATTATGGTACTAGGCTAAATAACGATTTTGCAAATTTTAATTTAACTTCATATGACCCTGACACTACCAGATGTCAGAAAAGATCTATTTGCTTTGTTTTTTGTATTAATTGTCATTGTTTTAGGTGTGTTCAGAAGTAATTTATTAAAAAAAGATCCTTATCACGATACTTGCTAGAAAGAAAGTTAGCAAATTGTTAGGTTGTGTCATAATAATACCTTAACATTATTTTCATCCACCTAAATGCACTTAATTCATTGATAAATTATTAATAATTTAATAAATTAAGTTCAAAGAGAAGTATTGAAGGAAATTTAAGAACGATTATGCTCCACACTTGTTAATATTAAATGTTCAAAAAATTGAAAGATACTTGTCCTCATTTTAATAAAGATTTATGGTTTGAAGACCGTAACACCGAAGCCTAATAGTGGAGCTCATATTAGAGCATACTTTTACAAAGTGTAAAGGAGTCCCGGAATGAGGTACCTAAAAGTATAAAAAGAATATCAAGCCGAATAAGAGGCGTGGAAGCCAGTGCAAACAATGTTTGATGATTCGTGGAGACACTGTATGATAAGTCGGTTAATAGCCTTGGTATCTAGTAGAAACACTGTTCGATAAATCGGTTAATGACATTGGAAACCAGTGGAAACACTGTCTTATAAGCCGGATAAGACCCGTGGTAGCCAGAAGCAACATTGTTTGATAAGCCGTTTAAGATCTGGGGTTGACAGGGAAAATACTGTTTGGAAAGATAGTAGAGAGCTGCGGTACGGCAGTTGAAACCTTGAAACATTGTTCTTTAAGCTAGGTGAAAGCCGTGGTAACACTGTTTCATAAGCCGGTTTAGACCAGCGGTAAAGCAGTGGAAACAATGCTTGATAAGCCGCTTAGTAAAAGTTAGTGGAAATTCTGTTTGATAAACCGGATACGAGCTGTGGAAGCCAGTGGAAGCACTGTTCAATATACCGGTTAAGAGCTGGGATATCCAGTGAAAATACTGTGTGATGAGTCGCATACTCGTAAAAGTCGAAGTTATACTGCGAGATAACTACTTGGTTACCCCAAAAACAGAAGTAGCACCAACTCTGACAGTTACCACCATAAAGATTTTAATAAAGAAAGACCTTGATAAAATAATGTATGTACCTTTTTTAGTTAGGCCGTGGATCCGCATCCGGCGAGCATAGCTCAGACATTCATTATTACATTGTTTTAACATTATTGTGCTTAATATAATTATTTCTCTTGCTTTTATTTTCGAGTACAAAAATATCGAAGACTCAACTATGAAAAACTTGATCCTAGGTTTGTTAAGAGCTAAAAAAAAAAGTGTGGCAAAATTGCTGTGGGATGCTAGGAGTTATCAACTTGAATTGGCATGAACGAGAATATGACTTTAACTTTATGAAAATTGCATCCGACCGATGAAAGTGGTTTCAAAACTTGGGAATTTTTTTTTTTTTTTTTTTTCAAATCGCCAATCCCGTTAGTATTGACTCGAGAGAAAATAAAGTTCCAGAGACGAATTCTTTTAAAAAAATAAATTATTGACCAATTTGGATATAAATATATACATATGTTGATTGCAAAATTTTTTCCTTCGGCTGTTTTGGCCACAGTAGTTTAAACAATGAAACAAAATTTGTGACAATTACCATTTTTTAATCGACATGTATACGAATTCTTTTAAATCAGTTTAAGATATATTCTCGAGTCTTGGACAAAAGTTAGTTAGTTGCACCCTCTCAAAGTCATTTAATTTAAACCAGTAGCTATAAGATATTTCTAACTCATTAAAAATGTGGTTCTCTCATTTTGTCAGTCGAAATTATCAATTTAAAACTTGAAGGACCACTTTAGGGTAACTAGTTCTCCAGATATAGTAAAACAACAAAATATCCAGATGCAGATGATGGCGGTGTTTTCAAAGTGTTGGCTTAAATCTACATGATATCTTTCGAGAAATTGCATATATAAGGGGATACTTTTCTGAACTTTTTGAATAAATTTAAGCTTGTTATTTATTTTGTTTATAAGTCAAAACCTATCGTAATGGGTGGGATTTTTCGCATGACGAAGATAAAAATTAGTATGACACAATGATACTACGTCAACAAACAAACCTAAAATTCTGACAGAGAAATAAATTTGTTTACCCTTTTACTGACAATATTCAGGTATAGTTACAGGTCTCCTAATTTGAATATACTCGTATAAGATAACTACTTCTATATTCTACTTAGCTTCGCTTAGGTGGGTGGATAATACATAATTATTTCTTTTCCACTTTTTTACAAAAACATAACGAAAACAAATAAAATATAAAAACATGAAAGTAATTCGTAGTTGCTAGACTCAATTATATTCCCTTCGCCAAAAACCTTGAAGCATTTTTTGGGTTTATTCATCAAACGAACAAAAATAAAAATAAATCAATGTGAATTTCCTTAAAAAGAGAAGAAAAAAAAACAAAACACCACGGAAATAGTTAACAATAAAATGAAATAAGACACGAGCTTCTGATTGAGTGGTCAGATGTTGTCATTATTGATAGCATAACAAATTTTTGCAATTTTATGTGTATTTTGTTTTTTATTCAAAAGCCAACCGAGACTTGAAACTATCGATCAATCTTTTACGAATTACGATCATCTTAGGCCTTTAACTAGAAAAATTAATTTTTTTTCTTCCTAAAATGTGTTTTCACAAAACAGTGAAATATTTAAATATTCAAAATTAAAAACTTTAAGATTAATGAGGTTTTTTATCAGATACGCATTGAAGCTAATTCTTATTAATTTAATCTATCGTTAAGCATTTAAATCAATTTTCAAGGTCTTAAAATTAGATTAAAGATTTTTTTGAGTTTTTTTTTTTGTTTCGTTTTTAGGCATAGTCAAATAAAAATTATTATAAATTTAAATAGGTGCATACTTGTAAGACCTTTTGCCTTTCGGATTCGGCACGAAATTGTAGGTCTCAATTTTATTCTTGTCGAAAACACAAACATACAGGAATGGTTGTGAGTTTTAAATCGTAAATCACTATAGTACCTGGTTTTATACAAGTCCTTGTGTCCTTTATATATTTATTTATTTCAAACACAATTTTCTGCCGAATCCGAATCTTCGTCGTCTTGAAAACTGATTAAATTTAAGATTTTCATTCGTAAAATATGGTTTTCTATGAAATGATTATAATTTAAAAGTTTTTATTAACCTTCATAAAATTGCGACTCAAAAATGAAGATGCTCTATAATTAATTTAAGCTGTCATTGTTTCAAAAATAAATATCGATCGTGGATTGAAAAATATCTAAACCTTAAACTTTTATTTTAAAGTAAAACTAGGTGTTTCGTTACTAAGAATAATTTTGCTCTTATTAGCAAAAGATTTCTTCTAGTCATTTTCAATTCTAGTTTAATGTTTATTCTTTAACTTAATCTTCATTATGTGTAAATTAAAATTGTAGTTTAATCTTAAGTCTATATCTTAAGAATTCTCTTTTGTTAAAATGCGAAAGTCTTAGTTTATAGGGGTAAGACATAAATCCACAACTACCTTGATTGACATCTGGCCTATTAAATATCAATCAAGCAAAAACAACCTGAGTCTAAAAAAGTTAATTTTTAAAAGAAAGCTTAAAATATGAAGTTTCAGTTCCAATTTTCAAGCTAGAGCTATTTAGCGTAATTTATTTTGTATTTTCATAAAACAAACCTATAAAAAGCTTGGGTGTTTTCATAAGCATGGGAAATCTGCTCTAGTGTAATCAAACGTCTTTTCTCGTGCATTGTTGAACGCAATCACAATGCAGAGTTTTTGTACTGCATTTGAGTTAGGTTAGTTAAATTGAAAATCTGACTTAATGAATTGAAAACTTAATTAAGTTGTTAGTTCGTATGAAAACTCCATTTGCTTGCAAAAAAGAATTAGAAATCTGCAAACAAATTTAATGCAGTTCTCCTTTAAAGCGATTTCGCCTTCTTTTGGAAAGAAATCAAGTTTTTGATTTCGTTTTTGAAAATTCTTTGTCTTCAATGAAATAATTGTAAATGTGAATATTCTAAGAAAAAGAAAAACTTTTTCCCATATCACTTGATTGAATTCGTGCGATACGTAATTTTTTTCAGAATAGTAGAATTGATCGGTCACTAAGTGACGAAAATGTATCCGAAAGAAAGAAATTCGTTGCATTTCCATTCATTTTTAAAAAATTAGCACACAAAACAAAACTTGTACAAGCAACTCACTTTCAGTGAAGGGTATATAATGGGTTTTTCAATAAGAGCGCTACAAAAGTTTTTTAAAATAAAACAAAAACGGTTTTGGATATCAATGAAATTCTTTATTCCTGTGAAAGTACGTTCGATGCCATTATGTATGGAAATCGATTTCTTTTACATGGCCACCACGGGCACGCTTGCAGAAGTCCAGACGCTGAACCCAATTTTCGACGGTTTTCAAGCATAAATCGGCCGATACTGCTGCAATTTCACGTTCGGGATAACACCTTCTCCAATTGTTGATCTGCTAGGACGATTATGACGACCATAAATTGGACGTAGCGCTCTTAACGTTGAGGCCACTGACTCCGTATTTCGGTAGTAAATTTTAATAATTTCGACTCGTTGTTGGCTCGTATATCTTTCCATCATGAAATGGCAAACCTTACTGAAGAGAAATTTCAAAAGAGCGGCAAGAAATATGGCATCGTTTGCTGTCCCTGTCGCTCTACTTTTGTAGCGTCCCTATTGAAAGACCCTTTATAATTCCTTACAAAAAAAAAAGCATCAAAATTAATAACTTAGTCGTTTGGAAACCATACAGCAATCACGCAACCTCCTTCTACCCGTAGAAAGCTGTGAACAACTGGTATACTTGACTCTATGTCCTCCGTTGTTCTTGTTATTTCCAATAAGAAAATGCAACTTTGTAAGTAGTTTTATTAGTTTAAAGCTAAAAGACTCAAAACTAAAGTGTTATCCAATAGGGATTTCCGAACTTTTAAATCGTGATTGTAGATAGTTTTTTTTTCAGTTCTGTAGTAAAAAAAAAAGATTTTTTACAAATTTTGCCTAGGAACACCCTAAACAATAAGTTTGTTGAAGATCTATAGATCAAAACATTTAAAAAGATAAGTGATAATGTCTCTGGTAAACATCACTGAGAAGTATATCCTGCGATCTTTAAGAGATATCGTTCCAAACAATAATAACATTTTATTATAGGATGGTCTTGGAATCCCCCAACTTGTAAAAAGCATAAATCTTGTGAAATTTTGAACTCGCTGAATTTTATCTCCGGATTTTAAATTATGCTGCAATACTCTAGACCTGACCTCACTAGAAAATCATAAACGAATTAGGGAGTATATCTAAAAACTTTCGTACATTTAATTTAATGAAAATTAACAATTGATTTATGAATGACATAGTCGTAATGAGGTAAGGATGACAAGTTTTTATATAAGATTACTCCTAAATCTTTCTTCATTTCTCCTCGCTCCAGATTAATGTTGTTGATACTATAATGAAATATAATTGGATTGCAATTCCTGAAACACGACAAGATTTGACATTTAGAAATGTCAAGGAGAAGGTGATTTCGTTGACAATAATGATCAAGAATCCGTCTCACAACTTATCTTACGAAAGAGTTTAAGGTCATCTGCAAAAATCATTAAAATAGATGATATGTCATTACAAATAACAAAAATAGTAATGACCCTAAATGACTTCCCTGTGGGACACCATGTTATCTGAGAAAGAATTATTAATTTTTAATTTTTGAAATCTACCGGTCAAATATGATTCTAACCACTTAAGTTAAGTTGAGTGGATACCTAGAGATATTATTTGATGAAGTAAAACATGATGATTTATTCGGTAAAATGCTTTACAAAAATATGTTAAAATAATATCCGTTCGCCATTTCTTTTTTATATAAGATACAATAACGTAAGTCATTAAAGCTAGGTTTATAGCCGTTGACTTCCCCACCACAAAACCATACTGTTACAAAATTAATTTCTCAAATATTTTTGGAGCAGCTGAAATCTTACATATTGACCTGTAATTTGTTACTTCCTGCCTTGAACCCGATTTAAAAATGGGAGACAATAACGAAATTTTCCAATTAACTAGAAATTGGCCTTCAGCAAGAGAATTATTAAAAATTATAAAAATTGGTTCAGCTATCGTTATTGCACAATTTTTCAAAAGTATAGCTGGAATCCCGTCAGACCCCTGGCTTATACTAGCATTCAAACCGTATAAGACCTATTCTATTTTAGTTAGACAAAGCACAATCGAATCGATGTCGACAGCTCTACTTATCAAGGGCATCTGCTAGACGAAAAGAGCGTCATCGTTTGTGAGCAAACAAAATAAAAATAATAAGCACATAAGTTGATAAATAAGACTGAATCCTAGCAACGTTAGGAAAGTACGAAGTACTATCTGACATTGCCTCAGACATAACCCTAATTTAAAACACCTACTCTTAAGGTTCCAAAAATGAAAATAAAATATTAGTAAACTAGCGAAATAATTACCTGAACAATGTTAAGCATATTGAGAAGTTCAAAGGCAACCACTGCAACGCAATTTATACATTTATCATACATTTAAGATTCAATCTTTACCGATTTCACTTTAAAAAAAAATGTTATAACCATTTCACCTTCGCATAATATGATTTTACTTTTTTGTTTTCCTTATTTATATTGTTATTATTATTCACACGTCAAAACCGAACACGGTATTTTGCCAAATTCGTTCCAAATGAGGTCACAAGACTTCAAGGTTAATCCAGAGTACCTTTTTTATATTGTATCGTATATATGCAAATCTTACTGGCAATGTTCAACTTGAACAAATAAGGCAGTTGGATAAATATTAATTCTCATAAGGTAAACTGAGGGTAAACTTTTTGTACCGCACTATACACGTTAGATTCTCATTCGATCACCCGCGTAGGTTAAAAGTTCCAAACGAACTAAAAACTTTTTTAAACCTCCGAATCAAGTCTAGCATAAAAATAAAAAGACAGAAACACAGAAAAGGAAAACAAATCCAGTTTTGTCATTTTATTTGCATTTGGTCGCGATTTGTTAAAAAAAAAAAACACCTTAAGCCCCGAAGTACTTTAGAAACACCATCAGCATTAGCTGCACGAAATACTTCAAATAGAACATTAGCTGGATTATTGTATGCCTGAAGAAATCTGGAACACGCACCCAGGTTAGTCGGAACAGCGGACTTGAGTCGCCATTGACGGATTTGTGTACAAAATGTATAAAACCAAACAAACAGAGCCAAGTTGGCAGAACACTGTGCAGAACCACCGAGTACCACTGTTATTTTTCGTCTGTTTTATTCCGTTCACCTTGCCCTAGGTTTCTCACTCTTAATTAATCTTTGTTTAACGGTGATTTACGTTTCAATTAAGTTTTTTTTTCCTTTTTAAATTCAGAAATGTTAACTATTGTTGCTAGTGCGTACGCAATTCAACTAAAGTCAACTGTAAAGCATTGTTACGTCACTTTTGTTTAAATCGACCCCGGATTGCGGTCTGTTTTGCACGCGACAACGCGAGTAAGCTGCCGATGAAGCCAAAAGTTTATTAACCACTGAGATGACGGTGTCGATGGGAACTTGAGTGTGGTATTTAGTTTGGCATTTTAATGTCGAAATTTGAACAGATGAAGTTCAGCTTCAGATGAGTCTGACTTGAGGGTGGGGATTTTTCCATTCATATGAGTGTTGCCGATGTAGATTATATTGATGAAGTATGATTCAATGTAAGAACTCGAATAAAAGGTGAACTTTTAATACAAAGTTGACCAAAAAGCTTGAGAAATATATACTCGTAGAAGTTCAAAATAAATGGTTCCTAATGCCGCAATTTAACGTTGAGTTATCTGCAGCACTTTTGAAGGAAGCGACTTTTTGGTAGGTCGGAATACAAGACAACTGTACCACTAAATTTGGGCAAGGAGTATAACGTCAATGTCTTGTTTTGTTCAATGAAACTCACCAACAATAAAAAATCATAAAGATAATGGAGATGATTTAAGACGGGGCTGTGTAAGCTTATCCATTATTTCCACGTCATCGGTTTTAGGTTTTTTAGGTGGACGGTGCTCAACAACTCATATATACATATATGTTAAAAGGTTTAAACACTATACAAGGTGTTTAGACAAATATGATGCGGATTAAAAGGACTAAATGACGAACTGTAAGACGTTAACCCTACTATCTAATATTGGAAAGATTTTTCGAATAAGTCCTTCCAGCTCACGTGCGATGAAAAGGAACATACCTTGAAAGCCATTTAGGTAAAAAAAAAATATTTAGCCGTAGGTACTCGATGAAGAAAACCTCATACCAGATGTTAACTCAAATATTAAGACCAAGAGATGTACAGCTGACTGCTTAGAAGATATCGAAAAAGACTTCAACAAGGTATGGGTCAATGTACTATTATTTAAACTTATGTTTTCAGGGTGATACCATCAATGGTCCACTAGTAGAATTAACTCCAACCGACAATACACCACGACCGAAATATTTAATATCACTTATGGTGCACCACAGGGAACAGTTTAAACACCTTACTTGTTTAGTAAACATATATTGCTGACGTATTGAGGGGAATTGATGGTTTTAGAGAGTGAATCCAGATTTTCAAATAGAAAGTCAATTTGGTAAGATCAAAAATTTCGGCAATAGTTAGAATGAAACCAATTTTTCCGCAGCTAGTAATGGATGATTCAAGTGTGTCTACACAGTAATTCTTAACATTATGAAGAATCACTTTTGGAAAAATTACAAGAAATTACTTTGTTTAAGTGTAGTTCTAAACCAACTCTGAGTACTGAAAATTTTCATTAGAAATTACCTATAAGTGGACTTATACCTTTCACCAGTATTATACCATTTGGCAAGATGACATATATAAAAGAATAATAAACAGATACAAAGATACAAAGTAAAATATTATATATTGCGGCTAAAGAAGAAATCTTTGCAATTAACAGTGTGCCGTGTTTGGAATTTTAAAAGGTTATTTTGGATTTGAATTAGTATCCAACACAACACTCTCCAATGCTACAAGAAAAGTTGATAAATTAAGTGTTAAGGTATCTTTTTCACTGGAGAAGAATTGGGTCAAGCTCTTGCCAGTGGGGAAAATATCCGAGTTTTTTCGACCTTTTGAGTCATATATATGCAAAAATTATTATCGAGACAAGAAGTTTGTAGAAAATTTTATGTAGATAATTTAAAGAATTTTATGTCTCAAATTTTTGATTTCCTCAAAAAACCAAAAGAAACAATTGACATAAAACTTATACAAAAGTTGTTGGAAATATTTTCGTGTCTCTTTTATGGAAGGCAAACTGGACGAACATTAGTGATGGGAACTATCGATTCAAAACAATCGAGTTATTCGATAGTTGCTAATTGTTTATTTATTAGATAAAAATAGTTATTCAGTTTAGGAAAGTTGGAGAGGATTTAAAAGAAGATACCGATGCACATTGGCTTTGAATTCCTGAATATCATAATGGAAGAGTAATATTAAGTCGGGTTAAGCATTACATATTCGTGTAGTGCGACTCAAGAAAGAATCTCTGAACTTAACGGTATATCCGAAGTTAGGCTTAAGACTAAACTGTATTCCCTGAAGCTCGAGAGATTCAAATTTGTCTATTATAGTTTGAAGCTCCTTTTTGGATTCTATCCAATAGACTCAAGTAGATTATTGGAGCACCTACCAATTTTACCTAAGCTTTGGACGAATAAATCGACTTTAAAGATAACTGCCAGATCAGAAACGGTGATCAATTTCTTGCATCGTCGAAGAAAACTTAAAAACTTAGCATTAGTTGATCATTCCACACAAGGTGGTCTGTGATGCGCATACCGAGAACTGAAAGCTGTTCGGTTTCATTAATGCTAGTGCCACTCTAAAATAAAGGCAGGATTCCACTTCGACAACAGAAAACAGCATTAGGTTTTTGAAGTATTAAATTTTATGTGGTTTTTGATTCCCCATCTTACAAGAACAATATCCGAATTTAATGACCTACTCTGCCCCTCTTAATCCACATAAGATGATGAAATCTAATATGAGAAGCTGAGAGTACTGTTGTCAGAAAAACAATTTAATGGATTAGAAGTTTCAGACAAAAGTTCATTGATGAATATGAGAAAGAGAGTCGTAGACAAAAAGGAACCCTGAGACACACCAGAACTTATTTTTTGTTTTGTAAATTTATATTTGTGATTATTTTATTTTTAAGGACACCTTTTTTTGATGATTTCGGATTTCTTACATGTTTTTTAGTCCATCGTAGCCATTTTTCTATGGAATCTAACAGTTCATGGCTTCACATAGTTGACGAATTTGATTTAAACCTGCATAGAATATGATTATGGAATATTTTTCTTAATTTTTCGTTGTTTTTTATTCATCAATATCGTTACTTTCTTTCTATGAATGTTGATAGTTTAATAGAGGCCTAGTCAATTGGTCTTTTTTAAAAGAAATGGTCTTATTAAACAAAATTAGCTCTAGAACACGAGTTCTATGTACTTTTTACTAAATAAATGAATTCGTTCGATAGTTCAAGCCAGTTAGTTAAACTAGGGATAGTTCAATTCGTTCGATAATGCTCATCACTAGTCAATGTGAGTTTTGATTAACCATTCGATATTACCGATCACAACTTATTGTCTGTCAAAGGTTAACCATCAGTCAACCAGGAGACAACTTACGAAATGGATGATTTTTTTTTTGTTAGGTGTGTTTAGGTGTAATGGAAATCAGTAACGTTGTGTTCCAGTTCTCAATATATATCAAAATCTTCCAGCTGCTATTTATAAGTTGTGCTGGTCGAACATTTCATTCGAAACAATAATTGTCCACAGCTGATTTTGACATAAAACAAACTGCCCTAAGTAGGCAACATTTCGCTTACTCGGCTGAAAGTAGTTGTCTTCCATAGTGACATTAACCTCTGATATTCATAAAATTCAAAATATCAGCCGGCCGGATAGTGGAGTTCTCTGGATATAACCCTTACATAACTTTAAAATTTCAAATTTAAAGCAAAGTTAGCCTATTTTTCGACAATTTTCTTCGACTAAGACCCGATTGTTGAATTTTATCGTTTATCAATTGTATGTTCTTTTGAAAATCATAATTAGTTAAAGTTGTACATTTCTGCTATTTGAGACTCTGATGGAAATGAGATGTAACATATTTGTTTTTTGTTTGGCAAATCGCTACTTCTGTCATCTATTATAACATTGTAACGTCAAAAGCTTTTCTGGAATCTTAAATTAAAATTATAGTTAATCAATTCAAAAGCAAACATACAATCAAAATGTTAATATTTGAAGATGAAACACCCTGTTCCTGCATCGAAAACAAATGATTTATGTTAATTTTAGTTTAAATAAAAATTCGGTGAAAGGTAACAGAGAAACCATTTTTTTGAAGAATAGCTCTTCTTTTTTCTTGGTAAAGATGTGATTTCCAGAGAATTGTTATGGTTGCACGCGTCTATATTTTTTTTATTGGCAATCTCTATAGGTTTTACCCTAAGCGTGCTTTTTTGGTTGGAGGCTAAATAAATTATCAGTTTATCACAAACAAATATTTTCCATTTTATATTTAATTTGCAAAATATTTAAATTAATATTTAAATAATCAGAAAGAAACACGTTGTTGCGAAAGTAACTTTGCGATTTAATTTATATTTACAGCCAGTAGGATGTCAAATTGTTGTTTATTATTTTATTTTTTTTTTCTGACACGAGTTATAAATTTAACTCACGAGGGTCATTACATTTCATGAAATTTCATATTTGGATGGATATATATGTAATTGCCAATTGGGATTATTTTTTTTTGTTTTGTTTGGGTAGTTTTGTTTCCAACTTAATGGAATTGTTTTGTATTTTTTTCTTTTTGAAAAATAAAATACTGGTTCCTATACAATTAAGGTCAATTTCAGTAATTTTCCAGTCAGTTGACATTGAGTGTGAATGAACTCATTTATTTAATGATTATCGTATCGTACACAAGTAATACTTAAGCAGCGTTCGGTTGACCTTTCCTTAATTGACCAACAAAAAAAACGAAATTCACGCATCTGGGCATTGTGTAACTTCTGTTACAAAATGTTTTTTTTTTTTAAATTCAACCAAAAGGAAATCAAACATGCAACAGTATTTTGAAGAAATTTGTTTGTTTGCACCCGATATTTCAGTATTTAGATTCGCGAACATTCTTAAGAGTTTTTCTATTAAATATAATGGCGCAAAATTTTAAACAACTTAGTATTAAGGCATTGGTATGAATCTACTTAACAATTTGCTAACTTTTAAGTAGTTTACCAACTCTTTCTTAATTTTAAAAATTTTCTAACTAGTACCATGCTAAAGCTATCTTTTTAATAAATTGCTTCTGAACACTACCTAAACTATTGACAGTTCATGGAAAAAACCAAATAAACAGACCTGTTGTGATGTTTGGAAATGTCAAAGTGTTATTTGAAGTTAGCAAGATATTAAAAAAATAAAATAGGTATTCAATGATTTTAATTTTAATAAAAGGGTAGAGAAACCATGATGCTATATTCGAACAAATTTTGCAAAATCGTCGTTTTAAGCACATTTCAACTAAAACAGCTTTAATATCGTTCTAATTCAACTAAATTTTGGGCAAATGAATTTGTATATGTATATCACTATCATTGTTTTTTTGATGTGTAAACATCTTTCCCGGCGGTAGAGTGAATTGAAAACGTGTGTAAAACTTATACGTCCCGGTTACACGTTCCGGTTACACGTTCCGGTTACACGTTACGGTTACACGTTACGGTTACACGTTACGGTTACACGTTCCGTGTAGCAAGCTACCTTACCGACGATTGCATTTAACACCATGTTTACACTGTAAATATTGCGTACTTACGACATCGTGTTTACATTGGAGACTTTGAGTACTGAAATCTCGAACTTAATTCAATCCCTCAACATTTCTTCACCTCTCGACCAATTAGGCCTATTCTGCCACATTTGTTATTCTGCTATAGATTTTCTGTTATGAATCATAAAAGATTTCCACCTTAAAAGATCTTTTATGATTGGTATTCAGAGGTTCGAGTTTTTATTAAAGTCTGTTAGGCTAGCCGCGCACTGGCAACTGTGATCGAAATCAAATAGTTTAATCACCAGTTGAAAGAGAACCGCGCACTGGCAACTCTTTACTCACGCTCACACTCTTTTCTCTCTTGCGCTTATGGAAAACAGCTCAACTATTACGAATTAATTTTAGGCAATCGTTTAGTTTGTGTCAGAAGTCAGAACACAAACTTTTCAGTTGCTCGAATCGAGTTGCTTTAAGTGCGAGGTGTCCATATGTTTCATTTTAGCAACTAAACAGTTGCGAAACTAAAAATTTAATGTGCGCGCCTGGCCTTATGCTACTTCGAAAACGAGATCTGTTATAAAACTGAACTAAATCTGTTATCATAATCAGCTGTGATTATGTAAAATATTTCATCTGACATAATTGAAATGGATGACGAACAAAAAAGTAAACTCTTATCCTTGGCGCGCACATTCAATTTTTAGTTTCGAAACTGCTTGGTTCGAGCAACTAAAAAGTTTGTGTTTTGACACAAACTAAATGATTGCGCGCACATTCAATTTTTAGTTGTACAACTGTTTGTTTGCTTATAGAAAACAGATGAACTATTTAGTTGAATGTCCGCGCAGGTGCATATAATTATATGTTACACAGAATAGCGAACTCATTTTAGGCAATCGCTTAGTTTGTATCAAAATACAAACTTTTAGTTGCTCGAACCAAGCAGTTGCGAAACTAAAAATTGAATGTGCGCGCCTAGCCTAAGGCCATTTGGTGTAACATATAATTATATGCACCTGCGCGGACATTCAACTAAGTAGTTCATCTGTTTTCTATAAGCTACCAAACAGTTGTGCAACTAAAAATTGAATGTGCGCGCCTAGCCTTACACACTATGGGTATTCATACAATGGAACACGATTTTATCTCATATGTTTCTGGGAATACCATGACCATTCTCTACTTATATGTTTATATGATATGTGTTTTGATATATTTTCTTTCATTTGTCTCCTTTAAAGAACATTTCATTGACGAAATAAAAGATAAATATTCATTATTACTTGATGCACCTGTGTACTTATTGAAATATTTTATGATAAAAGTCACAGAAGTTTGTCTTTTATTCTTTTATGATTTTTAACAGATTTCATAACAGATTTTGGCATGCTGAATACCAAAAATGCTATTCGTAAAAGATTTTTTCTATGTTCGAACGTTTGACAGTTCATAAAAGTTTTCTTAGCAGATTTTATAACAGATTTTAGCGTGCTGAATACCAAAATTAAAATTTATAAAAGATTTGTTGACAGTTCAAACATTTGTATGGAAATTCATAGCAGAATAACAGAATAGAAAAATAAAAGTTCTCGCCGAATAGACCTAAATATGTGAAAAAGACGAAAGACAAATCAACTGGTGTAAAATTTCACCAGACCAAAAACATAAATGTTAAAAAAAGAGCCAAGTTCTTCTATACAAAAACCTTTGTGTAACAAGTCAGCCGTGAAAAGTACTGAGATCTAAAAGTACGCCAAGTTCTTACTTCATGAAGGTTTAATACCGAATATTTAAAGTAGAATAATATTAGGCGCGTTTTATTGGTAATCTATATCTAGCGCAGTAATACAAGTACCAAAAAAACGCTTTATTCACTCTTTAACTCACTCTTCCTTATTCCTCCTACTTGTGGAATAAAGAATTAACTTACTCGGACTCGGATGTGTTCGAAAGATCTGTATCTCATTTTTAAGCTGGAGTTGAAATATTCATGAAAATGCAGATTGAGTTGAAATATTCATGAAAATGCAAATCGAGTTGATTTAGAGTTCTTCTCACTGTTAGGCTAATCGCGCACTGGCAACTGTGATCGAAATCAAATAGTTTAATCACCAGTTGAAAGAGAATCGCGCACTGGCAACTCTTTACTCACACTCACACTCTTTTCTCTCTTGCGCTTATAGAAAACAGCTCAACTGTTGCGAAGGCAATCGTTTAGTTTGTGTCAAAACACAAACTTTTTAGTTTCGAGAATCGAGTTGCTCTAAGTGTGCGGTGTCGTCCCATATAAGCCCATATGTTTCATTTTAGGAACCAAACAGTTGCGAAACTAAAAATTGAATGTGCGCGCCTAGCCTAAAATTTGATTTAAAACTTACAAAAGTGCGAAAATATATCGCATATATATACTGAGTATTGGAGAAAAAAAACATAGTACTCAATAAAATGACATTGGCGCAAAATTTTAAACAGCCTCTTATTAAGGTAGTAGTATTATACTTCTTATATATTTCCTAACTTTAAAGTAGTTTTCTAATTTTGAACATTTTTTAACTAATATCGTCTTAAGGCTGGGAGCGCACATTCAATTTTTAGTTGCACAACACTGTTTTTATACTTATAGAAAACAGATGAACTATTTGGTTGAATGTCCGCGCAGGTGCATATAATTATATGTTACACAAAATAGCGAAATTATTTTAGGCAATCGTTTAGTTTGTGTCAAAACACAAACTTTTTAGATTCTTAAACCAAACAGTTGCAAAACAGCCTAGCCTAAGGCAATTTCTTTTAATAAATTGATTCTGAGCAACCTTAAAACAATAGTAGTTCGTGCAAAGAACTAAGTAAACAGACCTATTTTGACGTTTTTTAATGTTAAAGAGTCATATGAAGTTATAACGATACTAAAAAAATAAAATAAAAAATAAATAAAATAGGTGTTCTGAGAGTTTAGCTTTAATTTTTTCAGTTGTTATATAAATTCAGCATAATGCCGCAGTTATACGACATTTTTGAACAAATGCCAGTGAACTGATAAAACATATCAATCGAATTCAATATTTCAATATTCAATATTTTATGACAAAATTGGCAGTAGTGTAAAGCCGGAATTATGGTATGAATTAAAGTTTTGCATTTGAAAAAATATTTGTTCTATAAATTTCGGAGCGATCACACTTTGGATTATCAAAGGCAAAGTATAACAAATAAATACCAACGAACACACCCTCAAGTATGCCACATATATTTTTTCGGACACCACCTAAACACCTCCTACATTTCAACATCCGAAACTCCATCTTCACTAAATTATCCATTTCAATTACTAGCTTATTTTTATTCACTAATCGTTTGTTGTTGTTTTCCATGTTAAATTTTGCGATGTAGTATATTCACTAACCAATAAAACACGGCTATGAAACAGCTACAATGTAATAGAGAAATTTTATTATTTAATGACTACTGACTAAAATTTTATGGGCTTACTTGGCAAGTTTTTTCTCATGCCCAATTCAAAAGGTTTTGAAAACTTGACCAGTGAGCCCATCAAATTTTAGTCAGTAGTCATTAAATAATAAAATTTCTCTATTACATTGTAGCTGTTTCAATATTATTCTACTTTAAATATTCGGTATTAAACCTTCATGAAGTAAGAACTTGGCGTACTTTTAGATCTCAGTATTTTTCACTTTCCAGTTTTGACTTTTTCGCTGCATGACAAATATATTTGTTAGCAGCGTTAAGCCAGATATACATTGTTCAAATGCATGAAAAGCACGTGCAAAAGTCTATTATTTCAGTGGCGAGAGAACGTTGCCCTTTGTGTTTTTTTTTCAGCAAAATTGTGTTTTTACGAATTTCTTTGGGATTTTTGTAATTTTATCCGAGTAATTTGTTTTATTTTGTCTGTCCATTTCATCATATAACTTTCGTTTGCTGTTTTAATATTTTAATCAGTGCTTATTATGCTGTGCTGTCTTCTCATCTCTTCGACGTACTATACACAAATGAACCAATAAATACATTATCAATCATCAACCTTGCATATACAATATTTCTATGCAGTACGCTAGATTGTAAAGATTTTGATTTTTCTTCAAGCCTACATCCAATCTATGCGTGTGACTTTTTCATCAATACATTTACAATTGCTGAGAAAAATGCGGAGTTATCGTTCATTCTTCTTTGTGGTTTTCTTTTTTATATTTGGCGTTCGCTCAGTGCAATTCGCTTAACTGAGAAGAGTAAGGAGTGCGTAGAGATGACTCCTTTTCGCATGAACAAAGTTAACTTATATTAAAAATCGCTGTGTTTAAAAGCACAGATGCACTCGAAAGGAAGCCAAAAGAGAAACAGAGATTAAAATCAGATTCGTGTAAAAACAGTCTATTTTTTATCAGATAACATCTCTGTTTGAATATAAGTGTAAAAATATAATGCTGTCACAAGCAACATCCCTGGTTAAACATAAGTCAAACAAACTTTACGTTACGTAGCGGAGTCCACTTACTCCTAACACATGCCACGAACTACTTCATCGAAGCATATTTTCGATAAGGTTTTTAGGTCGTTTGAAATGAATAAAGGGGCCGACCCATAGAATCCGTTGCGTCCGTTTCAGCAACGGATGCGGTGCCGTTGCCGCATTTAACGAAATGAGGGTGACCAAATGAATCCGTTGCGATATTTTGACAGCTGAATTCGTACAGGTTCTTGAAAGTCAACATTCAAACGAACTAGAGATGAGTCAATTGGTCAGAAAAAGTGAAGCGGTACTAGAGATGTGCTTATGTATCACTGAGAGTGGTTCAATTAGTGTTATTCAGTAGCAGGTTTTGACATCAAATCTGAGTTTGTTTACAAAAACACAACTTTTTCCAATCTGGCGCGCTAAAAAAACAGCATGCTGTCTCTTTCTTTTGAATTGAAAAGTGTCAAAAATTACATTCAAACCATTACGCACATCAATCTGATTGAATATTGACACGCTGCCAAAATGAATGAGAATTTTCATTTGTTGTGGCAGGTTGTCAGCATGTTTTGGCTGAGATATTTTGACACAAAATGAAGTAGTGTCAATAATCATAATCGTGTCAGAATTATGGCTGAAAATATTGGTAACTAATACATATAAACCATAGATTTTAATATATACCTAGATAAACAACATCGCTCGGCCACCATTTTGGTGGAGGCAAATACAACAACAATTCTATTGTATTTTGTGTGCTGTGTCTTTTTTGCGGAGGTGATTTTTTCTCAAATTAAGTATTTTTATTTGTTCAATTCATTTGTTAAATGCATTTATTTCCATTGTTTACATTTTTTGCCTCCAACAAAATGGTCGTTAAGCTTCACTTTTCCTCTGTACAAGAGATCTCTATGGTATATACACATATATATAATAATATATATATATATATAATCAATTTTGTGTACCCTTTCATTAACCACGGATCAATTTTAAAACTTTATCGTTAATGCCAATGAACTCTTATTGCTATTTCACTGGCAGTATAAATCACAACTAGAGTAACATCTCTAAGGTAGCAGTTTGTCTCACCCCATCACTAACAAAAATATTAAACTTCAAATTGCTGATGACAACGGCTGTCACCGCATTTGCCGGAGAGAAAAGTTAAAAATTCTACTTGCTCCGTTGCGTCCGTCGCATGCGACGCCTTTTGGTCGTCTCTTATGAAAAAGCGTATATTTAATCAAGCTGTCAGTTGAATACGGCACGGCAACGGACGCAACGGATTCTATGGGTCGGCCCCTTAAGTGTCGACACGGCAGTGCGAACTTTGGGAATCCATGTAGTATGCCGACATGGCGTGTAAGGCTAGCAACTGTGATCGAAATCAAATAGTTTAATCACCAGTTGATAGAGTACCGTGCACTGGCAACTCTTTACTCACGCTCACACTCTTTTCTCTCTTGCGCTTATAGAAAACAGCTCAACTGCAGCGAATTAATTTTAAACAATCGTTTAGTTTGTGTCAAAATACAAACCTTTAAGTTGCTCGAATCGAGTTGCTCTAAGTGCGCGGTGTCCCATATAAGCCCATAATATGTTTCATTTTAGCAACTAAACAGTTGTGAAACTAAAAATTGAATGTGCGCGCCTGGCCTTAGAGGATCGAAATAGTTCGTCGACACAATTTTTTATGTTGTTATTCGATTTTAGTTGTTAACTAGTGGTTTTGATCCCATTAATCTTAAATTCACTTTATAATTTTTTGATTATTACATTAAAAGTATCCTAAACACAAGTAATAATGGAAAATGAACAAGAACAATGTGTTTGGACTCGTTCCGAAATAATAATTTTACTAGAAATAAGTAAATACAACAAAATAGTTGATTATTTCAAAACGTTTTTACAGTACATGGTCCAAAAATACATGTGTTTAGGTGGAAAGCATTATGTACAGCTATGTAGAGATATTTTTGGAGTTAAGTATAAGTGGAAGGGATAAATTGTGGAAAATAGTGGCTTTCATTTGAATATTACCCCTAACACACACCACGAACTACTTCATCGAAGCATATTGTCGATAAGGTTTTTCGGTCGTGTGAAATGAATATGTGTCGACATACAAAAGCGAAGTACTTTATCGATTATATCGGTATATATCTAAAGTCAAAAACTAGTACGATTGCATTGTATGTTTATTGGGTACGTTCGATAACAAAAATTCGGCACTCGGACGAACGTTGATGTTTACACATCTTAACCGTGAGTCCTGGCACTCACACTTTTTTTTATTTTGTGCTCACTAAAGGCAATATGAATATCGTAAAAATATATAAGCACAGTGCGGGCATTAAGGAAAGTTGGAGAGGATTTAAAAGGAGATACAGATGCATATTGGTTTTGAATATTGCAATGGGAGGGAAATATTGAGCCGGGTAAACCATTTCACATTCGCGAAGTGTTGCTACAGTATGCCTGAATTAAACAGGACGTCCAAATTTGGGCTCAAGAGATAACTGATGGACATTCCTGAAGCCCGAGTATTACGGTTGAATTGTAATTGTAATTGGCTGTTTCTATTAATTTAAAGCTCTTTTTGGATTATATCCAATATACTCAAGTGGTTTATTGGAGCACCTGCCAAATATTAGAATTGTTCCCGAGTTTCGGACAAATAAAGGCCTTACAGATTACAGTCAGATCAGAAGGTATGAACAATTTATTGCATCATCGAAGGAAACCTAAAGACGTTTAGGTTTCGTTTTTTACGTTTTTTGACACGAAGAATATATGATCATTCCAAACAAGGTGGTCTGTGAAACACATACCGAGGCCTAAAAGTTGTTTTGTTTCCTCAATGCAAGTTCCGCTCATGGATACCGACATGGGAAGTGGGTTCCACTTAAAAGATATGAAACAGCATTGAGTCATTAAATTCTATGCGGTTTCTAATTTATATGATTTATGATGAGCTAATCATACGATGCCGTTTTAAATCCAAATTCGGAATGCAAGGACATAATTCTGAAAACGAATACCAGAAGCTGAGTGTACAGTCATCAGCAAAACAATTTTATGAATAGATAAGTTTCAGAAAAAAGATCATGCTAGATAAAAATAAGAAAGAGAGTCGGTGACAAAACGGAGCCCTGTAGCACACCAGCATTTATTATTTTGAATATCAGATTTGAAACCATCCAATATGACTTGTATTGAGCCTTTTGAAGGGTCATTTGTAATACCTACATGAAAGAAGAGATTCATCGATACCAAAACCATTTATTTCTCATAAGTGAGCTTGATGCTAGTGTGTGTTTCCGCATTTGGAGTAAACCAAGCCACCAATTTGATGATGCTCCCACTAGGGGGCCTACCTGATAGGTAGGGTTTGAGCAAAGGATAAAACTCAATCCTCAAACTCAAATGGGCACTATCTCCCATGGTTCCAGAACTAAGCTTCCGGTCGAGCTTCGCAACTTTATCATTTCATGGAGTCTCCTAGGCGATTCCAACCCGGATTAATCCGAGTCTTTGTCTCAAGCTTCGGAAACTCTTAGATTTGAACCCGTCACTTCCAGAAGGGCTCCTGCAAAACCCTGGGCCTGTCAACCTCATGATCATGATCGCGCCGTGGCGCGATGGTTGTGTGCTCGCCTGTCAACCTCATGATCACAGGTTCGATACCTGCCGTCGTCTATGTCGCTTTAATTCCATTAAAACCTTTCTTAAAATTGTCATCAATGGGTTTACTGGTTTACTTTAGAGATGAGCTGAGTCGTGAATTCGCATTCACAGGTATAACTGTGAATGCTAATTTTCATTCACTGCGAATATAAACTGTGAATGTAAACTGTGAATTTCATTCCGTGACTTTCAGTGGGTACTGAAAAGTAAAACACAAACATGCAAAATCTCATACAAATAGAGACGCTGCTTACCTGAAATAGAGAGTTTTTAAAGAAAAAGCGATTTTTTCGTGTTTTAATTCATTTAATTATAGAGAATTAAAGTTTTTTTTTTTTAATAGAGTTAATTCATTATTTATTGCACAACGTTATGCAAAAACAAAAAAAAAGTTAAAACAAGGAACTTTAAAACCGCTGGCTTCGATTGTTACTTTATTTACCCAGAATCAAGTAGGTATGTCGAAATTAAAAGTAAACAAAAAACAGGATTCACTTCACTGTGACAAATTAAATTAGTCGGGTTCTACTCTCCGATACAATTTGCCTAGCTCTCGAAAACAACCTCTAGCAAGGCACGGATGTGGCGATCGCACTTAGCCGTTCCTGAGCAACAAAAAAAAATTAAATTAAGATATTACAGCTTGTACTTGCTATAAAACCATTTTTTTTCTAATTTTGAATTTATCTAGAGATGCTTCTAAGAAGCTTAAAACTTTTTTAAAAAAAACTTAAAAAAAAATGTTTTGAATTTGTGAAAAAGAGTGTTTTTTAGAAAATTCGATATTTCCAAAACGATATTATTTTGGAAATTTAATTTTCAATCGTACAATTATAAAAACTTTAGTTTAAAAATGTCATACATAAAAGCTTATTTTTTTGAATAAACCACTACAACGGCTTATAACTTTTGTCTTAACATAATTTGAACAGCATTCTGTTTTATGATCTCTTATCTTTGTATACATAACCTATAGTATTATCATGGAGCGTAATTTAGTATTGCGAACGCTAGCCTGTGGTGGAGCTGAAATTAGCGCTGATTTTACAATAGAGAGTAGATACAAAACAAGAAGTAAAAAGAGAATATTTTATTATTAAATTTAGAAGATGTCGCCACAATATTTCTCTTATTGATAATACTATAAGTTTTATATACAATGCTTTTATTACTAAAAGAATTTAAAAAATAATTGTATCCATATGAACACTTTTCTCAAATAACATTCGTTCTTAAAATTCGTAGTCTATTACATTGGTGCTAGTTCTTGAGACCCAGCCGTGGATTTTATTTTTAAAGACCTAAAATATCTAACACTTTACAATTGAAAAGATATTTTTACTTTTGTTATTAAAATACATAATTAATTTATTGATTTATATTTTTTTTAACTGATTTTTTTTTCTTGATTATTTTTTTAAATAAGATTTAAAAATATATTTTGGTGCACACACTTATTTATGATGTACCCTTAAAAAAATGTCTGTACTACTATTTTTTCCAAATACTCCTCTTTTTATGCTGCAGTAATACCTTACAATATTTCTATCCGGCAACTCTGCCTACAAGGCAACAAACGGTTCAAAAAACACATTGCAATTTGCAACCATTAAAAATATAAACCCACCATGAATGTATCATACAAAATATTGTTACAACTTACAACTGAATTACACCCCTAAATAGACTGGACCTACCGAGCGCATTTTTTTAGTTTCCAGTCAAACACGTGTATAATACATTCTATTTTCGAGCTTACAACCCTTTTTCTACCTTACCTATCTTACCTACTTGTCGTCACAGCAACCGAATTCAACTTCTTATCTCCTGCTTTCACAACCACACAACCAATTCATATCAATTCACAAGGTTGCGAATGCGATGCGAATGTAGTTTCACATTCACGGTTTCACTATTCACAGTTGTGTGATGTATGATGTTATGTTGTGAATAGCGATGAGATATTTTTTCATTCACAGTTTAGCCATTCACACTTTCACAGTTTATTCGCAAGTTGTTAACAGGTTGTGAATGTGAATTTTCATTAGCTGCGAATAAGTAGCAGTTCGTGATTTTTGGCTCATCTCTAGTTTACTTATTACATGTTGTTCAGGCATAACACTAACAACATGTAATTGAGCTAGACTAGTATACCCATCAAGGATGAATACCAAATAAAATAATGTGAATTATAAGTGACATAGAAATAAGACACGGCATTTCTCCGCTCTATTTCAGCGGCAAACTAGGAAAGACGCTCCTATCTTTTGCTCACCTTACGGCAAGCTAGGAAAGACGCTCCTAGTCTTCGTTCTGAAAAGAACAGGACGACGAACGGTCCTTAACCCTTATTTGCTACTAGAAAAACTTGAAGATCTCAGCTTCAAACTAGCCAGAGACTTTATCAATTTACTCCATTTTACAACATAAGTACTTGAAGATCTCCAACTGAACCACCAGTCGGAGACTTCACCTTTTACTCCCTTTTACTTCCTTTTACTCCCTCTTACTTCCTTTTACTCCCTCTTACTTCCTTTTACTCCCTCTTACTTCCTTTTACACCCTACAAGACACCCTCGTGAGACTTTCAAAATCGCCAGCCAAAGCCGGGGACTTTACTTATCTCACCTCCTCCTCCTGGGTCTTCTTAGTTTGTCCATATCTACAGCTGGTCTGGGTAACAGCTGAGTATGGACGTAAGCCTCCAGCGAACTTCTCTTCAGAACAATTGGAGGGATACTATCCGGGCCAGCGGATTTGTGTAGATAGAGATCATTCAGTACTCTTGCAACTTTTCGAGTACCGAAGAAGTACAGAAGGTGTCACAGCACTTTCTGGCAGCGTCGAATTAACAGGAAACTTTGCTGCAAGTAAAGTGGTATTTTCTTGTGAGCTGACATAAGGAATGTCATTGAGGACGAGCGTTGGACGTAGTTTTCATACTTTTATAGTATTTTTTGCATTAATTGTTGGTCATGTAAAAATTTGGTTCATCGAATAAGATCATTACAGATCTTTCTGTCTTGCTTGAAAAGTTTACCTCAGAAGAGTTGGCTTTTCAGAAAAACTTACTTTTGTGACACTAATATCTTCCTTACAGCTTGAATCAAACCATGAATTCTCTTTCGGTTTGATAGAGATTTCATTATTCAGTTCTGCACTGGAGTCTACTTTACTATCGAAGTAGCAGAGTGACAGGATAAATTTCGTGAAGAAATTGTTCAGACCGCGCCAGTTCTCGGCTCTATTAGGGATTTTTCCTGTAACTGGGTTTTGTTGGTGCGAGAAATCTTCAGATATGATCTGATGTGCTGCCTAGAGGCAATAATACACTATTAGTGTATTTATCAGAGTCGGAGGTAAGAAACAAGTCTAGAGTGTTGGTGAATTTAGCTGTTATGTCATGAATTCGAGTAGGTTTATGAACGAGTTGAATAAAGTTGTTTAACTCACCAAAAATCTCGACATACCTTTCTTAAGGTGTGTTCGGACCAGAGTAGCGCAGCCACGAATCATTGTGTCTATTATTGTATATGTGTGGATCTTGTCTTAAACCTGCTTAATGTGTTTTTAGCTGTTAAGTTGAACAATTTTAATGAAATAACTCTTCCAGTTTTATGACAGCTGAATGAACTTTTTGCGAATTCTAATTAGTACAGCATTACCGACTTAAAAATCTTTTCAGCTTTTCTAGATTTTCTATAAAAACAGAATCTAAACTGTAGGACAGGTACATCTAGCTATTAAAAGCGTTTTGTTGAAGAAGAAGAACTTTTAGTTCAACATAAAATACGAAAATAAAACTTTCAATATCTAATTCCGAAGACCAAATCAAGATTCAAGTTCATTCGTTTGTCTATAATTTTTTTTTTACAACTTAAACTTTATTTTCTTCATTTCTAATTAACCATCTTAAGAGAGATAATCTCTTTGAATTTAAATTCAAGAAGTCTTTCCCTGTATAATTATGTGTGATAAAAACAAGCCACTTGACAGCTAAATTATAAGCACATCAAAAACTTAACAACATTAAAACAAAATAAGACTTAACTACCTCGAATCTGCCGCCACCGACACGACCGCCCGGCTGCTGTCTGCGGCTTCTTTTGCAATTCCTCGACGGTAAACGGTTTTGTTTTTTTTTTATTTAATTAAAAACCATTACTTCAGCAGAGTGTAATAGCCGGATGGCAAACCACTTCTTGGTCGTCAAGTCGATAGAAAAATTATTATCGTTCATTGAGATGTTTTTGTTAGTTTTTCTTTTAAATGTTCCTATAACAGGTAAGAAGAAGTTTCAAGCTGTTGGCTGTGGGACTGAATAAAACTTTCACTCTCGATGCTGTCGGTGTCGGTCGGCGGCGGCGCTCGTCTAAAGGTGTGGAAATGATCTTCTGGATTGATCATATCGATTAGATAATCTCATCAGTTTTTAATTTGTATTTTATTTTGAAAAATAAACACATCAAACTTGATCTTTTGGTACTTTATGCATTTCTAAGCTTGATCGAGTTCGAAGTGAAGTGAATTTGCTTAAGTCTTTTGCAGCCTTATCGTTGCCGCCGCCGTCAGTGAGCCACATTGCAGATGTTGTTTGAAATTGATTATATTTCTTGGATTTTTTTTGTTGGGAATTTGATTCACGAATTGGATTTTGTGTGATTTTTTTTTTTTTTTTTATTGAGGAACCGGCTTTCGATTAACACATGCAGCACGAAGTGTGACAGACGAACGTGTACTTCGTAAACGTTTTGCTTGTTTTCGATTAGCATCGGATTGGTTGAACATCGTGTAGGTATATGGAGTTATTCGGTAACATAGATATAGCTTGATATTGTGAGATTGGGTCAAGAAAGTCAAATTGTAATGTGGGAATTCAAAATTTAAAAAAAATTTATATTTAACAAAAATTGCTTAAATATGCTTATTAAAGACTTAATTGACTGAAAACCTATTTGATTACACACATGCATGCGGATGTAATTTAGTTTATGTTTTTCTGTGTACTCTTAAAAATAACATGGTAAAGTAGGCTCCCTAAAGTCGGTATAGAAAACCACTGGAAAAATTGTTTGTCTAAAGGCAGCTGCGCCTGGGAATCTATACCAGATCCGCGGCTTGACTATCCATTTATTACTATAGTAGATCATGGCATTGTAAAGCATCTTTTTTTTTCATATTTAGACTATAGAAAAATTTTCTATGTCAGCATCCGTGGTGCAAGACCGCCGCGTAAGCTTTTCCATCTGTCATACCCTTCTTTCCTTCCAACTATCGTCCCAATGTACCTACCTCCCTTCATTCCAAGTTCATGGAAACGCTGATTATATGTATCAGCTCAAGAAAGATCTTGAAGAACGAAAGCTTCACAAGAACATGGCTTCTGTAGCAATAGGTCTAATGGTGATCTGATGGTATATCCCACCGAATTATTGCACAAATTTTAGGGAAAGTAAGATTATTGCACTTGATGTTTAGCATTTTATAGATCAAGATCTTTTATTGAAAATGTGTGGATTTGATATCGATGAATCTCTTCTTCCATGGATTATAAATTGCCTTATGAACCGCTCTATACAAGTTGTATTACATTGTCTTGAGTCTGTTGTTCATAAAATAAATACTGGTGTGCCTCAGGGCTCCACTTTGTCTCCGAATCTCTTTCTTATATTCCTAAATCATCATTATTTCAAACTTCTTATCATTTAAGTTCCTTTTCTGACGGCAGTACTCTTAGCTTCTCATATTCGTGTTCGGATTCACGCCCTTAACCTTCGGATTTGGATCTAGAACGGCAGCGGATGATGAAATCATTACATTCTAATCTCGATAGGATTGTCGATTTGGGAACCTTAAACCGCGTAGAATTTATTACTTGAAAAACTTAATGCAGTCTTCTTTTGTTAAAGCACAACCACCCCAAGTGTTTAGGGTTCCTTCTACGTTGCAAAAATTGTTTCATCCCTTCTGATGTGGTTGTGATCTATAAGGCCTATATTCATCCAAGGCTCGAGAACAATTCTCGTATTTGGGCAGGTGTTCCTACAATTCACTTGAGTCTCTTGGATAGAATCCAAGAAAATCCTTAAAAATGATAGCTGATAGAAGTATATCAGAAACATTTGCATCTCTAGAGCATCAGAGCAATTTTTCTTGTCTTTCAGTATTTTATAAACAGTGTTCTAGTTAAATTCTTTTCATTGAACAATTCAACCTTAATAACCGCGTGCCGTTCAGGGAATACCCAACAGTTTACCCTTGAGCCAAACTTCGGACGCACTGTTAAATTCAGTGATTCTTTCTTTAGCCGCACTAAACGAATTTGACGCTCCATATGACCCTCCCATTTTAATATTCTGACATTTAAAAACATCGATATCTCCTTTTAAATCCTCTCCAACTTTCCTAAACGTTCGCACTGTGTGCAAACATATTAAGGGTAGTCAAAATCCCCTTAGTGCACGCATTATTATAAAAAAAAAGAACATAAATTCTATTCTTCTTCATAGAGCTTCTTACACTCGTTTTCTCATATAAGTAGGTTTTATAGTTCCAACACGCGTCTTCGATTAATAAAACCCCAACAATCATATACCAGCATTTTTTTATCAACGACTATTCGTGTTGAATCTCTGACATCGTTTCAGACGCATGCATTTTACACGCACGATCGACCTCATGCCTATCGTTATGATCTTCTTCAGCAACAAATTGATTAACACGCTTTCGTGCACATCAAAGCACGATCACTCGTACAGCAGAATGATTAATATGCCCCCAACTTGTTCAATTTAAACTAAGGGCTACTGTCAAGTTATGCATGTTTCTTCTGACAGAATAGAAAGTCTTTTATAAAAGTTGTATGGTTTTGAGAAATTTTAAAATTCAATAGATCATTGCGTGGTTTTAGGAGCACACAAAATATTCTCCTCTTTTTCTATATTTAAATTCTGCATCATTTCCTCAATTTTCATTAAAATTTTTTTTTAGTTATTTTCAAACAGCCTTGAAATAATACACCTTTCTCACTGACTGCTTTGCATTTTCATTCGTTTGTTTTGCGCAAACACACGCGCGAATATGAGTATTCTAATTTTCGACATCCTATCATCGAGAAAGATCAAGATTAAGGAAAATAATTTTCGCAAACACCGATTTGCAATTTATGCAGAAAAACAAGGCAAGAATATTTCACACACTCGTGATTTTTGAATTCGAAAATAACAAGAAAATTCAACTTTCGGAGCGTGGAAAATTGTATTTAGATGGATACTATTTTTAGCATATTTCTACCTACACTTTGTTTTTTTTTTTATTTCTGCAAGGCATTGAAGCATGTGATTAATTTTATCACGCATATTTATCATTGACATTTTGTTTGTGTTCATAGTTCTTGCATGTTGTTTTGTTTTTATTTGCGCAAAGTTAGCATGTTTGAAGAGTTTTCATGACAAAAACGAAAAGATGAAAACTCATTTTCCAAACCATTGCGTTTGTGGTTTTCTGTTGACGCCGCCGCTGATCATGACATTGACCGTGAATGTCATATCAAAGTCTGTTTACTTTATAATTAGCTTATAATTATTTTGATACGGAAGACTGGCTAAATTATAAGGCATTTAATGTGTTAATTGACAACTTGCCAGTAACCGGAAAGAAAATACATGATATTTTGAGTTGGGTCTAGGTTTTTTGGGAGTTTTGGATTTTTTAGTAAGTTTAGGAGTTTAATTAATTGTTTTTATATGATTCACACGAACTATAGGGGTTATTGAGACCCTTATGATGTTCAAACTGCTCGGGTAAATTATTCCAAAATCGTGTGGTGCGACTAAAAAATAAATCTCTGTATTTGACAGCACGACCAAAATTAGGCTCGAGGATGAACTACTGAGCATTCCTAGCGAAACGGGTATCAGGAAACAGATTTAAAGGAAGAATGCAGCTGACTACTTCGAGTGAGCCTTACTTATGAAAGAAGCGAAAAAACATCCCGACGGTGCTCAAGATATGGGAATGATTCCATGATAGTTCTGTTTCTTATCAGTTTTAACGCTCTGTTCTGGTTTCTATCGAATAAATGAAGAACATCTTGGGCCATAGATGTGAGTTGTACTCGAGTTTTGAACACCTTATAAATTGTTGTCAGATCAGAGGGAGTGACAAATTTCTTACACCGATAGACACATCCTAAGCAACTAAGCAGGATTTGTGGCGGTCGCGAGAATGTGGTCATTTCAACAAAGGTCGTCGTTGACACACAGACCAAGTGCTGAGAGCTTTTCGGCTTTTTCGATGCAAGTGCAAGGTAAAGGTAAATGCCATAAAATGGTACATTTTGTTTCAACAACAATAGACAGGATTGAGTTTTCGAAGCATAAAACTCCACACGATTTTGTATATCCCATTTTGAAATACTGCACAGATCGGAGTTTAATGAGCTTATCATACGGTACCGTTGCAGTTCCACTTCCGAAGGGGATGGACGTGAATTTAAGAACGAGTATGTGAAGCTGAGTCGTCGAAAAACCAATGAAGTGTGAAGCAGTTTCATAGAAGAGATCATTTATAAAAATGAGGAAGAGAATCGGAGACAGAACGGAACCCTGTGGAACACCAGCATTTATTTTGTGAAGATCAGACTTGAAACTGTCCAACACAACATGTATTACATAATTCAGAACGTAATTTCTAATCCAAACGAATAAGGATTTCATTTATACCTAGCGCGTAGCCCAAACTTTTTGCCATACCATTTTTTAAGAAAATCGAAAACAAAAATTGGTTATAGTAAATCTGCCAGATAAGAAAAAATAAATAAAAATTTTTAACACAACAACCTAAATGAATTTGAATGAAAAGTGCTGGAATCGATAGAAAATTTTAGATACCCTCCATTCCTGCTAACACGCACACAAAAATGGTAGAGATTTGTAAGTCACTACGTTTAGGTTCTCTAAGCCTCTAATTAAATGCCTTTAGTTTATGTTTTTTTTTAACCAAAAACTATCAAAATTTGTAATTATATCACGAAATACTCGTAGTCTAGATCTTGATTATATTTGTGTTAAGAAATGCTCCCATTGAATGTCTTGAAACTGCCAAAAATCTAGGAACGACTTTTAATCCTAGGAAAAATATGTTAAAAGACTTGCCAATAATACTTATGATTCAAAATATCTTTGAATAGCTTTTAGCTTAAAAAGACTGGTGTTTCGACGACAGGCTTGTCAATACTCAATTTTTGTTGAATTCTGATAATTTTTCATCGATTTTTTGACAAAAATTAATCTAAATTATATTTAGTTAAATTAAATTTCTTAATAATTAAAGCTGAAAGGTTTTTGTTTATAGGCAAGTCAATAATTCAACATTGCTCAGTTTTTTCTTTTTTCGAAACCGGAAACAGAGATCGTTCAGCATAATTTTTAGTTCTGCACTGCTGGTTCCAATAAAAATATATCATTTGCAAATCTTTAACCTGATAAATTTTTGAGGTTTGCATTCAGGCCTTTGTTTTTTCCAGTTTAATTTTTGACAAATATAACCCAAGCTTGCGAAAGCGGGTGCGAGTGAAAGAGTTTCAGACTATCTCACGCCACGAGTTATGTGAGACCTTTTTCCCACGGATTTCTGCACATCGATTTATCATCTTCTTTAAAATTGGAGCAATTTTCGGATGCACGCCTTCTTTTAACAATGATTCCCAGGATACAAATATGCATTCATATGTACATATATTTGATCTATTGGGTTGAAAACTTTCTGAAAATCAATAAATTTAGGGTTATATTACTAGGTTTTTCTATATATTCGTTCATTGTTTGAAGATGATCCTTTGTAAAAAACCATGTTCGAAATCACATTTGTATTCGCAAAATGATCATATGGCTGATTGAACTCTTAACTGGTTTTTATTTTAATAAAAAGACTTGGTTGCAAAATCTTGAAATATGCAAGATGTTATGTTTATGGGTCAGTAGTTACAAATATCACCTTTTTTTACCTTTATTTGTGAATGAGGATTAGCTCAGATTTTTTTTCCATTTGTTGTGAAAATATCCTCGGTAAGGAAAACCTGATTGAAAAGTTTGCATATTTTATCCACATATTTTAAGTCACTAGGTCCTGGTTCACTTCGAGCTGTTGCACCAGCAAATTTATTTTTATTTATTTGAAATAATATTACAATGAAGCTTTGCATACATCTGTAAAACCAGGAGTACAACTTTGTTTTCGGTAAAATAGTCCTATTCCAGTATATCTTACTGATAGTTGGAACAATTTCGATATTATTTGGGATTCTGGTTCTTCTTAATAGTTTGAGCAATTTAACAAATAACTATTTTTAAAAACGAAAAAATCGCTTTTTATTATCATTTACTAGTGGAGCCACTTTCGACTCTTTTCATTACATTCTCGTTGACAATATCACTACATTATTAAAGAAATGTTCATACATCTTCAATTTGTAGCTACATTATAGAACAATAGTCTGCGATCCAGTGGTGTATTTTATTTTATTTCTATCGCCACTACAAAATGAAATATTTAAAGAGAACTCCAACAAAATTCCATACAATTCTGTGACAAAAAAAAAAATCACACGACTTGTCAAATTTATGTTCAGCCTTTCATCCATCCTTGCCCATGTTGACAAGACGGAAAACAAACAAATCTAATTTATGGATATTTCTGTTGTCGCTACCTAGACCCATAGATTAGGCTTCTATTAAAATACATAATCAAACATGTCTTTGACTTGTTCATTTAAAAAAGTCACCACGAGCATGCTCCATGAACCCAATGAAATATCAAATATCTTCACATACCTTTTTAAGCAACAAAACAATGTAACAAACATTGTTCTTTTAACAACAAAGGAAGACAAAAAAACTTGTCGTGAACCTAGGTAGCTACGCCTACGTCACACACTGTGCACCTACATTTGTGTTCTATTAAATCGCATTTGGGTTTTTTTTTTTTGATTGTGTAATAAGGTTCGTTGCTTGAAATGCACCAAGAGCAGCCCTCATATCGTCGTCAAGTCTATGGCACCATACTTCCTTTTTCTATTATGCTTCCTCTCACCACCATTATAATGCGTGGTAATTAGTTAGCATTACAAAAACCGGAAATAGTCAACATCCGTCGGATCCCTTTATGAAGGCATAATAATGCAATTTGGTGGTTGGTTCGTTCGTTGGTTGGTTGGAATAGGGGACACTTTGCCATAATTGCCGACCTTGGTTCATATTTGTCTGTGTGTAGGTTACAATGTTAGAGGTTATTTATTTTAATAAATATTTTTCCGGAAAGTGGAAATGACTTTTTTAATAAAAAAGGATGTTTTCAAATGTTTCGATGGAAAAAAGAAATCACATTAATTAAAGTTAATTAATTAGTGTTTTTTTAAAATACGACTTACAGAGTTGAATATGTTTCTAACAAAAATTTTGAAATTAGAAGAAGGGTATAACGTTTCTTATGTTTTTATTTTAGGTTAATTAGTTTAGGTTTAGCCATAAAAAAGTGAATAGAATTTAGGTCAGCAATCAAAGTGAATATATAGAGTGAATTTAAATATCTGGAATGTTGAGAGTTTGGATGGCGTTTAATTCAATTGTAGAAAAATGTGAAATATGCCATAAGGCAATCAATTTGAAATTAAAAACAAAATTGAATATAAAATGTGGTTTCTAACTATGTATAATGACTTTGCTATGCACTGCAAGAACTATAATACTATATCCCTGCTGAACATTATATGTAAGGTACTACCCATTGTAATGTTATAATTGCTTTAATCTTCAAATAGCGGTTTGACTTAAGGTCCGGCGAGTTAATCATAAGCTTTTTCTTGACATTAAGGCATTAATGGAAAAGACCAACGATTTTCGAGGCGAAACTCACCATCTTTTCATCGGCTTTAAAGTTGCATAATGATAAAATTCATAGCCAGGAGCTCTTCAAGGCGATAGCCGAACTTGGGGTCAGGGAGAAAATTGACCCAGGTGGGTTGCTTGACATTGGAAAACTTTCAGCGCAATATATTACTAGGAAATAGCTTTTTTCAAACATTCACAATAATTCGACAAGGAGATGCGCTATCTTATTTTCTTAATATCTTTCTTTAATATCGTCCTAGACCAGATAGTGCGCAAAGCAGGCTTTAACACTAAGGACACTTATTCCAAGAAAAAATACCCAACTATTGGGCGGATGATATCAACATCATCGACCGTTCTCAATGTTCTGTTACCAAGTATTTCACGACCATTGAAGAAAAGTCAAACTTTTTGGTCTTGAAAGCCAAGTACATGCTGCTGAAAAACAGTCTTATTTATTCAGAAGTTCATATACCTCGAAGTACAAAATTCCATGAAAGACAGCTTAGTGTTGATACGAAGAAGAATCACCTTCGAAAACCGCTACTTCCGTTTGGCGAAACAAATGGGTTCCAAACTTTTCACACGGAAGACGAAAAGTATACTAAAAATAGCGGTAAATCTCAATTCTAATTTGACATCTGTAAAGCTAACAAATAAAAACAACAAGTCATCATGGATCACTATACTCCTCATGAATGTGGAATAATTTTTTTTCGAATTTTTTAGCGGACTAATTCGTTAGTTGTTGTGGCGCATTGGCAATTTCGGCGCAGATTTCCCAGTCAACCGACACCAACTGCCAAACACTACGACGTTTAAAAGCTCAACTAGAAAAATATGGGACAACGCGGGATGCTGCCAGGTCTGGTCGGTTCAAGAGAAGTCGTTTTGCTGAAAATATCGCAGCTGTTTCGATCAGACGACATGCCATGCAATTGGCTATCAATCGGTGGTTTTTCAGAGAATTTTGTTGATAGACTTGAAGAAATTTTCTTACAAAGTACAGACCAGACAGTGCTTGTTATCTAACCTAAGATCATTCTGAATCTCGAGCACTCTAGACAGTTTTTCATCGAAAATCATCATAAACGACGAGGCCCATTTCCATTTCTGTGAATAGGCAAAATTATCTCTTCTGAAAATCCGCGTATAACCCACGAAGAGCCATTCCGACCGCTCAAAGTTACCGCATGGTATGCTGTTTACACTGCAGGGGTCATCAGGTCTTATTGTTTTTATGGAAAAACGCCGTGGGCTAGACTTCAACTCTGAACAGCAAAGACTACAGAACCATTCTCACCGACTCTTTCTTTTTTCAATTTGATGAATTGGCACTGGAGAGCATGTTCCAACAGCGCACTAGTCACATCCGGTATTTTAAGGGCTACAATTCTAGGTCGTCTAATCTATCGTATTAGTGATTTGCACTGGTCGGCAGGATCGGCCGACTTATTTGTGGGGGTTTCAACAAGCTCGAAGCCCTTAAAGAGAATATCTCTGAAGAATGCGAGTACCTATCGCGGTAAGTTCTGGCAAGAGTTATGAAAAATACAAGAAAACTTGTCCGAATGATCATCAATTTTGACGGCGGCCGTTTACCCGAAACATTTTTCTCGACTTATTGGAACACAAATTAAGACATCAAAGTAATGAAAAAGCAGAACCAATGTTTTTTATTCATACCAAAAATTCGGTCAAAGAATATCGGGTGACAATTTTTGCGCCACCTTGTACAAAACTTTTTTACTGTCAGAGGGGTTCCGAGTTTTGAACGATAAGCAGAAAGGGAGAACTTTCGAAAAAAAAACTTTGACTGACATTTTGTCCTGTGTGCGAATAGGACGAAGGGATGTAGTCCAAAAAGTCAAAACATGTCATCTACATCGGCGACATTATGGAGGGGAACATAACAATGCACCAGCCGAGAAACTCTCAGAATCCCAGCTCCCAGGTTCGAAGCGACAAGAGAGAACGAACTTCCGGTTTAAAAGACCAAGTCATCGGAGAAGCCGCAGAACTTGGTCTAGAGGGCTCGAAAGTGCATGTTATCGTAGAAGATGAATAGCCCACGTGTCTCAGAAAGCGAAGCCGGATAAGTTAGTAAGTAAACCGCCACTTAAGACTTAAACTCTTAAGACTATGCTTAGGTGAAACTTTTGTACGGATGCTGTCATTGGAAAAATAAGATTCCCCTAAGCAAAAAGACACCATATTGAACCCATTTCTGCCTTACGATTCTGCCTTTAGTTTTAGTTCTCTTTATACCAATGTTACGAAATATCTTAAACCATTTGTCCTATTTTCTCGAAAAAAAAGCTTGCCAAATCTCGCTTGAAATGTTTCAACCTTCAACTTCTACATAGATACTGTTCCAAATCCAAAATTTTCTATCTAATTCGCATATTACACAAACTATACAACATCGAACTTGATATACGATTAATGTCAACCTATTATAATATGTATCGACTCTACATTTGTTT
Source organism: Philhelius festivus (assembly GCA_963931855.1). Lineage (NCBI taxonomy): Eukaryota > Metazoa > Arthropoda > Insecta > Diptera > Syrphidae > Philhelius > Philhelius festivus. The sequence continues at coordinate 209,997,933 of OZ007556.1, forward strand.
GAATAAATTTTAAACCTTCGCGAAAAACTATTACAAGGTGAGAGCTTGAATTGACGTTTATCGATTTTCGGATTATGTATTTGAATTACAAAAAAAAACCACGCATCACACACAACGAATCGAAATGAAATTGTCTTTAGAAGGTTTCAATTAAACGCAGGAAAATTGTTGCGTTTTTTCTTTAAACCTAAGTAAGCGGGGAAAATCAAGTAACATATTATCCATCAGCAACAATTTTCTTAGGCTTCATGGTTGAATGCATTCACATGTTCTTACTTACGATGAATTGAATGTGTTTTCAAAACGGTTGACACTTACCTGTAAAGAAAAAGAGAAGAGATAAAATTAAATAAATTAGATCACACCAAGAAGAAATAAAGTATTTTAAATCGAATATAAAATTAGGAATTTCAACAATCCCATGGGAATTGATTGGATTATAACACACTGCTTAATGAATCAGTATTAACCGAAATGAACCATTAAATGAATTTTATTAATAGAACAGGTCCGTAAAGGTAGCCCTAGAGAACACCAAACAAAAAAACCATCATTGTACTTCAATATAAAATAAAAATCTCATTAAGAGCTTATCATAATAAAACTACGAGTTAACCCGAGCACACAGCTTAGCAAAAGGAAAATAAAAAACCGGAGGATCGAACAAAAAGAATCTTTATCAACATTTTCGATCACAATTACCATCCATAAAGCAGCTACTAGATACTCTGACATTTCCAGAACCAAACCCGTTTCATAATGATTTTTTGTTCTCCTCCTGCTCCAGAGATCACTAGGTGTGATAGAACAGTTTAAAAGATCCGTCCATACATTAAAACGAGCTACATCATAAAATTACGCCCATACAGAGAGCTTGGGAAAAAAAATCTGAAAGGATCAGAGGGCATGGTATCTAATCCTGTCGTAAAAACGATCTTAGATATTACACCTGAGCGACAGATAGAGATGGGTTAGTTAATTAGGTTCACATCCATGGTAACGTCTTTCGTGTGATGTTGGATCAAAAGAGACGAGATGGCTTAAGAATTTGATGATGCATGATCTTTATCACGTGCGCATGCGCAACCGCGTCATCAATTGAAGATGTCAAACGTGAGTCGTTGGTGTGGAAAAATTCCATCGATGATGAATTTCCTAGCGAAGACAAAAACCATTAACAAAACAAAAAGGAGAATCTTTTGTTTGACTTTTATTTTCTCGGGGGTGTGGAATAAAATACAAACAAGGATGGAAATATTTTTTTTGTTTTTAAATATTTTAAAGACCAGACAAAAACCTGTTCGGATGATTTATTAGGATTAAAATGCCAGAAGACAGTAAAAAATTTAATTCTAATGAAGGTTGAGTATATGGACGAAGAAGAAAACAAGTCGGTGAATACGAGCTTATCAAAAACAATATAATTGATGGAAATACTCGTTCGTAGCCTTTGGAAGATGGATTGGGTCGTGGTTTGTTATCCTGTTTATTGTTTAATGGTTTAGATTTTTCTTCGTCAGTTTTATGGCATCAGTTATTCATTATTTGAATTTATCGTTTTTTATCGGTCATCAGGGTAAATGGGTTCAAGGAAAACCGCGGTTTTAATAAAAATCAAACATTATAGTCTAAGGGCTCGCAAGAGAATTTTAGAGTGAACCTGAATTAAGTCGTTTAAGACTAAAAAAGGGAATTTTATTTTGGAAAATGTCAAAAGTTGTTAAATTATTGAAGAAAGAATCTTTTAACTTAACTGTACGTCTGAAGTTACACCCTAGGGTAAGTTGATGAGCCCTTACGCCTTGAATAGTGATAATTAAAGTTTATAAAAATTACGATAAAATAATGAAGAATAAGAAACATTAGGTTGTACATATTTCTATCACCTATAATTTTTAGAGCTCCATTTGGAGTCCAACCAAGTGGGTTATTGCAGCACCTGTCTTAACATGAGAATTGTATTCAAGGTTAGGACGAATATAGTTTAGACTTACTTTAAAGATAACAGCCAGATCGATCAGTAGGGGTAACAAATTTCTTGCATCTTCGACGGAAACTTAAACTGACGTCGAATATGTCGTCATTCTACACAAGGTGGTCTGTAATGTACAGGATGGGCCAAATTCAAGTTTCTTTTTTAAAATGCAACAAAATGAACAAAATTAAATTTTGTACATGCACTATGGCTTTATTAGTAAGAGCAAACATTTCCATTGATTATGGAATGCAACGTCGTTCAAGTGGCTGCCTCGGCTAACTTCGCAGTTGTGCATTGTATCACTCCAATTTTCCAAGACCTTCTTGATGGTTTCGGGCTGTAGCTCACGGATTGCTTTGATGATTTTGGCCTTACGTGTCGTAAATCGTTTTCGAATTGTTGGCATAACATTGGTCCTTCACGGTTCCCCACAAAAAAAAAGTCCAAAGTGGTCAAATCGCAGATCCAAAGCGGCGTTTTGACATTGCCAAGACGGCTGATAACACGATTCGGGATGAACTAGAGTTCGCCCACATCTATGTCTTCAATTTCAGTAAAAAATAAATTGGTTAACATGACTCTGTAACGCCCACCGTTGACCGAAACGTTGTTTCCAGGCTCATTTTCGAAGAAAAATGGTCCAAAAGTACCACCACTCCACAATCCGCATCAAACTGTCACTCTCTGTGGATGCGTTGGCTTCTGGACAATAACGTAAGAGTTTTCCGATCCCCCAGATACGGCAATTTTGGTTGTTAACGTAGCCGCCAAGAAGAAAATGCGCCTCGTCAGAAAAGATGGTTTTTCCCCCAAAATCGCTGTCCAATTCAAGCTACTTTAAGGACCAAACTGCGAAGTGAAAAAGAAGCGGATAATCGTGCGCCTTCAATAGCTGAGTCAATAAGACCTTGTAGGCGAATAACCGGAGATCTATCTCTGTGCAGAGTTTTCCTCAGGCTAGGGCGTGAAATGTTGAGTAGTTGAGACCCATAGCAAGTCTATGCTCGTGAATTGAGTCTCACACTCTTGGCTACAGCAGCCACATTCTCATCTGTGCGCACCGTACGATGACGGGACCATGAGTGTTGTCCACTAGTATACCAGTCTCACGAACTTTTTGCACAACATTTCGTACAGCAGGCGCGTTCGGTGCTTCATATCGGCCAAAACTTCTTTTCAAAAAATGCACTATTTGGGCTACACAGCACTCAGTTTGGAAATAAGTTTTCAATATTTCCCAACGTTGTCCAATCGTAAAGTAACTCATTTTGTTCCGCGGAGGTATAATACTGACTTTCTGTCAAGATTTCGAGTGGGAAACATCTGTCAATGTTAAAATGACCTATGATTTAAAAAGAAACCACTAGATGGCCCACCAAGAACTGAAAGCTGTTCGGTTTCCTCAATGCAAGCGCTGATAATAAATAGGGGCATAGGGGGTGAGTTCTATTTGGAAGACAACATTGAGTTTTTGAAGCTATAAATATTTGACAAAGCATCGCGATCAGAATTCAATGAGCTTATCATACGCTGCCATTACAATTCCACTTCCGAAGAACAATGACGTGAGTCTCGAAACGAATATGAAAAGCTGAAAGTACTGTCGTCAGCAAAACAACCTAATGGGTTAGTAGTTGGAAACAAATGATCGTTGATAATTACTAGAAAGAGAGTCGGACACAAAACGGAGCCCTGAGGCACACCAGCAATAATTGTATAAATATCATCCAATAAAACTTGTATACAGCAGTTCGAAAGGTATTTTCTAATCTAACGAAGAAGAGATGATCAGTAGCAAATGCACGCATTTTCGATCAGAGAGATTGATGCCAAACTATATCAAATGATTTTGAAATATCAATAATCTCAATTTCTCCAAACCGATGTGAGAATTTGTGCTACTGTTCTGTGAGATCAGACCATCACCAGTAAACTTATTGCTATGAAAGCCATACTACTGGTCTTTTAGAAGCTCTCGTTCTTTTTTGGGACAAGCTGAACAAATGCTGTTTTCTATCTACTCGGAAACAGACCAGTTGAGAAGGACAGATGGAAAATGGTTTTGCCAGCATTGACGAACACCTCTTCAAAACTTTAAGTCCTTCTATCATATCTCACAGAGAAGATACTTACATATTAGCATATTTCCAATTTATATTTGTTTGGTAACTTGCTGTATGAATTCAAGTTTACGAGCAAATAAGGACATTTATATCATTTACACGCGACAAGAGTAAACCGTTAAATAAATAGTTAAAAGAAGAAACAGAAAATTTTCTCCTGAAACTTATAGTTTTTGCATTTATCGATGTTGAGAAACAAAAAATTTAGAACACACCAGTCAAAAAAAGTATTAATGTCATGCTGCAACTCTTTAAAATCTATAGTATTCGAAATATGTTTGAAGATATCATAAATCAGACAGTCTGAGGACTTTAACACAGATGGTAGGTCGTTAATAAATAAAATAAAAAGTACTGGACCAAAATGGCTACCCTTTAGTATTCCAGAATTAACTTTTAAATGATTCGATTCGCAGCCGTTGAAAAGTACCGAGTATAATCTATCAAATAAATAAGATTGAAAATGTTCGCTAAATATCAGTTTTCTAATAGCAAGACTCGATGAGAAAGTTTGTCAAACGCCTTACTTAAGTCTGTATAGACACTAGATTGTGTTTGCCTTTTTTTCTAAAATGAGTCAATGCAATTTGGATCCAATTTTCCAGTAAAAAAGTTACAGTTTAGCGCCCTTTTGTAAAACCGATATTGATTTGGAACTATAAGTGATTTCACATAAAAACATAGAGATTCACAAATAATAGGCTCGAAAAGTTTTGGAATAAACGATAATCTAAATAATCCTATGGTTAGGTCTATAATTTTTGATCTCATCTTTTTAACCTTTCTCATAAAGAGGGATTATGAAAGAATTTTTCCAGATAGATGGAAATACCAAGAGGACATTGATAAGTTAAAACTAACGGACAAAGGTAACGACAAGTGAGTTACACAGTTTTTTTTCAAAATAGTAGAAGATACTGTATACAACTATCGTTTAGATTAGATATAAACTTTATAATGTTACAAGTAAGAAAAAGATTTTAAAAGCCAATGTCAATTTCGTCAAAATTAGCACAGTTCAAAATATCAAAGTTTAAGGTATTACAGATGTTAGTATCACAGTTGAAGGTACTTTGAAAGAAGTCAGAAAGTAGTTGTGTTGTTACCCGAGGGTCATGACTTAAAATGTCATTTGACAATTGATAAACTACTTCTAGGTTATCAAATGGTTAACCTTATCACCAGCCAGTTTAAAATTTTACGCCAATCATTATAATTTTGTCAAGTTGACCTGTTTCTTCGTTTGTTCAAAGCAAAACTAGAATTTAAATAAGCATAATTTGTCGTTAGTTAAATAGCAAGGGAAGCACACATTTGTTGGTGGCAATTATTACACAAATTTGAATCAACACCATTCATAATTGTGGACTTGTGTAACATTTCGTTATTTCGAAAGTTGTTAGAATTTGCATTCAATGGAGAATTGATTCTTCAGTAATTCTCCATTGAATCTGGTTATCAATTAGAAGAACGTTCTTTCAAGGCGCTAAGCATTACACCGTTCCATTAAATCGTTCCTTCTTATCACCTTGAAAAAGGAGAGACATAATAATTCCCCCATTACACAGGTTTCTACTCTGATAAATTAAGACTTCCACACCCTTTTCCGTCTATTATTAACAATAATTATCCATCACTTATCAAGTGTTTATATATGTATTCCCAGACACCATATATTTGTTTATACTTCTGAGCACTTAAACACTTTGCATCTCAAATTGCTATGTTTTTAAAGAAATCGATAATTTCCTTTCGTGTAAAAATAAGTATCTATCGATTTGGCGCGGCAAAATAAAAACCAAAAAAAAAAAAACACGTCTCAGCCGCAAAATTATACTTCCAACACAGTCTTTAGGGTAAATCTATCTCATGACATCGACATGGAACTGCAATTTCTTAACACCTGTAACTGGAAACGCGGTTATGGCCGCCACGACTGCGGTTGCGGTGGCGGAGACGGAGACATATAGTGACGATAATGGTGGCGCTGGCGTCGAAGTTGGTTGATATTCTTGCAGACTTAACAATGTCGTCGTCCGGTGTTTATTTTGAAATTAGATACACCGCTGCATTACAGTTCAATGGAGAAATACATTTGTTTGTGTTTTCATGTGAGGAGTTGTTGCTACAGTTTGCTTCGCCAGCATGAGTTTTACTTAAATAAATTCAAGTCAAGTGAATAAGGAGTTTTATGTGCGGGAGTGTTTAGGACTCAACTAAAATTAAACTGCGTAACGAACACGCATGGGTCATATTAACGCACCAGTAGCTATTTAAGTTGGGTTTTAGTTGTTTAGTTGCTTTCTCCTCGTGTCTTTAAATATTATTTCTTTGTTGTTGTTGCGACAACAACACAGCATATTTCGAATTACCAAATAGAACAACAAACAAAACAACATAAACAACACGACACCATTTACAAAATAGCACGATTAACACTCAACAGCAACACCTCCAACAGATATACAGGAGTCAACCTGTGGCAATATCAAATTATTCATATTTCCTTACATTACATTTTTTGTATATTTGTACATTTTGTTTAGAAATAATTTATTGTAAGATAAGCATTTATTTTGTATAAAAGTAGGATTGTGAAGGGATCGCACTAGTGATCATTTATTATCTCGAGCTTCGATAATTGAAACCTCCCAACGTACTCATAGCGCCATATCAGCTTAAATCATTTAATGTGCATACATTAAAAATACGTTGCTCATCTATTCAATGTGATAAGCATTCACATAAATATACTCCAAGTATTAAGGGTTCATGTTACCACCAAACGTATCTACTGCATGGCCCTCGTTGTTAAATATATGAGGAACATAAACAATAATGCTGATATGGCGATATGCAAGAGCAAGGTGTGAAGTGATTGGGGTTCAATTGTCGAAGGCCGTGAAACTAAGAAATTGAATTAATAGTTGAATGAAAATTGAACACTAATTTTTGTATAAAACACAAATGAAAATCCTAAATAAATGTAGTCACTTCTCAATCGCCAACCAGTGTGTTTTATTTCCAAGAGCAACTCGCTCGATTTAAAACATACTTTTAATTCAAGATTGTTCCCTTTTAAAGAGCTACCCGCTTAGATTGGAACTATCTTTATTATTCTCTGCTCGCTCTATAATATAGCGTTATCGCTTATAGAGGTAAACGACGGCGTAATAGCCAACGTTTTGAGTACGAGACGAACCTAAACAATTACTAAATTGTCGACTTAACATTGGTCCTTCGAGAAGAAATTGAAACAGTGAAAGCGTTACCAAGGCTTCTGACATTGGTTTAAATTTTTAAAATCGACAATACGAGTACTTACAAAATAGCGTTATCAGGGCTATTAACACTGATAAATTTAATTTACCTACAAAAGCATATTGCTAAATTAATACCAAACTAAAACTACGAAAATAAAATTTACGATTCCGAAAAATACAAATCAAATACAACTAAATTAAAAATAAAATAGTCATCATGTTGGACGAAACTGAAGTTTTCATCATCGTTGCCAAGCAGAAAACCTTGGCTGAGGAAATCGACAACCTTAATAGAAATTTTGGGAAAGACAGTGCCTCAAGAAAAACTCAAAGGTATAAGGAAGAAAGACTTCAACGCCTTAGTGAACTATGGTCAGAGTTTGACTCAAACCATAAGAAAATAGTGTCGACCGTGAAGAAAGACACTCCTTATATGCAGAGGGATACGTACAACCGAGTGAAGTCTGTGTACGAAGAGTTCAAAAATAAATTGGACTCACTAAATCCAATCCCAGAAACACTAAGAACCACCGATCGTGACCCGAAGAACAAAGATAATATAAGTGAAGTCCAAAATCAAAGGTTGAAAAAACTCAATCTAAAGGTGGTCGCCATTGTGGAAAACTTGGAAGAATTCGAGGAAACATTCCAAGATTACTCGAGGGAAATCTATGAATACCAACAAAAGATGTTGCTTGAACAGCTTCGCAACATAACCGATCTGCATGAGGACTTCATGGCAAATGCATCGGAAGAAGATCTAAAAGAACCGTATGTAACAAACAACGAATACAAAGATGTCAAACAGGACATAAATAGATTCCTTCATCAAATGGCATCAAAGCTAGGCAATGGCAACAACAACAATCTAAAAGAAGACAAATCGGAGTCAATGCTCCCAAGACTAAAAATCCCGACTTTCAAAGGAAATTTCTTAGAATGGAAACCATTCTATGATCTTTTCTCGAAAATAATACACAGCAGAACGAGCATCAGTACGTCAGAAAAAATGGAATATCTAAAGACGCATTTAGAGGGGGAGCCGCTTCATTTGATTAAACATCTGACTTTCTCTAGTGAAAATTACAATAGTGCCTGGGAAATTCTTAAAAGCCGATACAATAATGAAAGGAAAATTGTATACATTCATTTAGAGAAGATGTTTAAACCTGGCCAGCCAAGTAGCATTCCTTCAGCTACCTCCATCAAGAACACTTATGATGCCATAAAAGAAGGACTGGCAGCACTCAAGAACATGGGCTTTGACACTACATCATGGGACCCAGTGGTAGTCCACATGACAACAAAAGCTCTTGATACTGAAAGCAGAAACCTATTCGAACAAGGGCTAACAGAACCAAACAAAATGCCAGCTCTGAAGACGCTTCTGAATTTTCTGGAGAGACGTTACCAAGCACTAGATGTCCTTGCTTCTACTAAAAAACAACAAAAATCCTTTGAAGAACCGAAGCATACACTTCGCAACTTTCATATTGATACGAAAAACTTCCAATGCCCCATTTGCAAAGGTGAACATATTATTTACTCATGTCAAAAATTTCTGAATTCTACACCAAAAGAAAGGTGGCAACTTTGCAAACAAGCTAAGCTCTGCTTGAACTGCTTACGACATGACAAGCAATCTCAATGCTTCAGCAAAAGAAATTGCCATCATTGCAACAAAAAGCATCATTCATTCCTACACATGGAATGGGCTGAAAGACTTTCACAAAAACAATCAGATTCAGTTCAACAAAACTCACCGAAAACAATAAAACAAGTAAATCATAGCGAACAGAATCAAAATGTCATTATTGCAACAGCCATATTGAAGATAAGCAATGAAGACGGACTTGGCCGCAGTGTTACAATACGAGCACTGATCGACCCTGGATCGCAAGCATCATTGATCACTGAATCTATCGCACAAACATTAAAACTCAAAAGACATAATATTTGTGTTGAAGTTAGTGGTTTGGGTGCAACAAAAGCAGGAACTGCTAAAAACAAGGTAGTTGTCACAATAAAGCCACACTTTCCTACAGAGTTTAATCTCCAATTAGAAGCTCTGGTACTCCCCAAACTCACAAGACAACTACCATCCAAAACTACAAATTGCCTTAAAATTGGAAATTTGGATCAGCTAGAACTCGCTGATCCTACTTTCAATGTTCCTGGACCGATTGATATGATAATCGGCGCTGATGCGTATGGCGATATAATTCTTGACGGAATTAAACGAGATGCGGCAAATTCGCTTATAGCTCAGAAATCACAGTTGGGGTGGTTAATATCTGGGCGAACATCAAACGATGAATCTGAAAACTACAGTGTCACTGGACTGGTGGTACAGATCTCACTTGATCAGCAACTAGAAAAATTCTGGGAGCTAGAAGAAGTTTCGAAACCAATTTTTCAAAAGGAAGAAGATAAACGGTGCGAACAATTATATAAGGAAACATATTACCGAAAAGAAAATGGGAGATATATTGTCAAAATCCCATTTAAGCAAGATGCGCTCAAAACTATTCAACTAGGTGAATCCAAAAATCGAGCAATAGCGAGATTCCGTCAGTTGGAAACGCAACTTAACAAGGACCAGAATCTAAAACTTGAATACACACGAGTAATTAACGAGTTCTTAGACCTGGGACATATGAAAGAAGTGCTCAAAACCGATCCGAAAACAGGCAATATTTTCTACATGCCTCATCATGCCGTCATTAAACCTACAAGTACAACAACCAAACTAAGAGTTGTATTTGATGGATCGGCAAAATCAACAACTGGAGTAAGCCTAAATCAATTGATGTTGGTAGGCCCCAAGCTGCAAGACGATATTACAACAATTATGATGCGGTGGAGAAAACACAGATACGTTTTTACTTCAGATATAGAAAAAATGTACCGCCAAATCGAACTACACGAAGACCATCAAGACTACCAAAGAATTTTGTGGCGAAGTTCTATTGACCAACCCATTAAAGAATATAAGCTTACTACTGTCACTTATGGTACAGCATCTGCACCATACTTGGCTATTAAAACTCCTCAACAACTAGCTGAAGACGAACAACAAAAGTATCCAGTCGCTGCAGAAATAGTCAAACATGACTTTTATGTTGATGATGTTATGTCGGGAGGCGACACGATGACAGAATGCAGAAATGCTCAGAAGGAACTTAAGGAGATGTTAAGTGGTGCAGGATTTCACCTGCGAAAATGGGCTGCTAACAACAAAAAACTACTTCAACATATACCAATCGAGTTACGAAGCCAACAGAATATAGATGTCATGAAGGAAGAAACAATCAAAACTTTGGGAATCCACTGGAATCCCTTAAGTGACACTTTTCAATTTAAAGTGAACTTAGACACAAGCATCGATACAGAAACCATACTTACCAAACGAAAAACCTTATCCGAAATAGCAAAACTATTTGACCCTCTTGGATGGTTGGCTCCAGTGACTGTTAGCGCAAAAATCTTAATGCAGCGTATTTGGCAAGCTGAAATCAAGTGGGATGAGCCACTTCCAATCGAACTTCAGAAACAATGGAACAAATTGAAGACGAATCTAGTAGCAGTTGAAGACATCAGAATCCCAAGATGGATAGGTACCACAAAGGATAAACACATTGAGCTTCATGGGTTTTGTGATGCTTCTGAAGCAGCATATGCAGCAGTAGTCTATGCACGAATAGCTCTGCCAAGTGGTTTTTATGTTACAACAATCTTAGCTGCAAAAACGAAAGTGGCACCAATAAGAAAGAAACTCCCTCTTCCAAAACTAGAACTATGTGGTGCTCATCTTCTATCAAAACTACTGGCAGAAACATTGAAAACATTTGGCTCGCAAGTTAAACAAATATTTGCCTGGTCAGATTCAACTATAACATTGGCCTGGATCCAGAAATGTCCCTCTACCTGGAAGACATTTGTTGCAAACCGAGTGTCGGAAATACAAGAGGCAACAAACACAACATGTTGGAGGCATGTACGATCATCTGACAATCCAGCTGATCATGCTTCAAGAGGATGTTTACCAGAACAGATGCAAGCGATCGTAAGGCGTTGTGAGGAAGACGCATCATCAAAGCTCGTGATAGACGAAATTCAATGGCACTTCATACCCCCTGCATCACCTCACTTCGGTGGACTATGGGAATCAAGTGTTAAATCAACAAAATATCACCTTAAACGAGTTATTGGTGAAACTATCCTAACATTTGAGGAACTCTCAACCTTGCTGACACAAATAGAAGCTTGTTTAAATTCTCGACCACTAACTACAATCCAAAACGATGTTGATGATACCACAATTCTAACCCCTGGACATTTCTTGATTGGAAGTTCTCTTAATGCAGTTCCCGAACCAACAATTGAAGAGAGAAAAACATTCCGATCTCGGTGGCAGTTAATTCAAAAAATGACTCAAGATTTTTGGAAGATCTGGTCATCTGAATATCTTTCGCAACTCCAACAACTTTCCAAATGGAAACAAAAAGAAGAAAACATTAAAGTTGGTGACATTGTGCTCATAAAAGAAGACCGGCTACCACCAACAACCTGGATGATGGGAAAAATATCGGAAGTACATCCCGGAAACGACAACATTGTTCGAGCTGCAACAGTGTTTAGCAACAATAAACATTTTAAGCGGCCCATCATAAAATTGTGTCGATTGCCTATAGAAAATGAACAACCAGATACACCAGTGCGACAAATAAATGTATCAACAAATCGAGTACAACCGCTCTTTTGGCTATTCATACTATTCGGACTACTGAACTTGACTACTTCCGTACCCACACCTTATCAGCAGAAAGTCGAAATTACACCATTTGAAAGCCAACCAGGAATATACTTCGAAGATGTAGGACAAGCAAATCTTATTTCTAGTTCCTGGAAGACAATTGTGTTTTTTAACATGACTAACTACTGGCATGAGTTCGAAACTTATGCAAAACTAGTCAAAGCAATGGAAACATTTTGTACATCAACAGAACTTACAGAAGTAAAGTCAATAATGTGTGAAGAAACATTGAGACAATTTCAACACCAACTTCAACAAATTGACCTCAACAACGAAATCCTGCTTCATGCTAATGACGACTCAATGAGAAGACAAAAACGATCACCCTTTGATTTCATCGGAACGGTAATCAATGAACTATTTGGAATACTTGATCAAAGATTCGCTGACAAGTATGAGGAAACAATTCAAACCGTTAACGAAAATGAGAAGCATATACTTGATCTAATGAAAAATCAGACGACCATAGTTGATTCTACTGTCAACATCTTTAAAAAAGAACAGTTGGAAAATAAGAAACAGATTCAGCTTTTGAGTACAATGGTTATGAAACTCAATAATGAAACAAAGAGTTATGAAAATATAAAGATGTTCTCCTCAGCTGCTCTAAACGCCATCCTTATAATGATAAATTATAAGTCGACTCAGAGCATACTGCTTGATATTGTGCTTTCAACACACACTGGAAGGATACATCCACTCATCCTTACAGTGCAACAATTTAAAGACGAACTTACGAAAATTCATGAAAATATTCCTCGATCTTTAATGATTCCTGGAGAGAGGCATCATGAATCAATACTCCAACTGTATAAAACCTTAAGTTTGAGGGGAAGAGTTACTGGCAGCAACATCATAATAGAAATAACTCTTCCTTTGCTGTACAACGAAGAATTCAAACTTTATAAAGTACTCCCAGTTCCAACCTTCAACAATGGAAAATTCACGTGCATCATTCCATCAGCAGAGTATTTACTGATGAATCTACAAGTAAACCACTACTACCCGATCAACGAAGACGAATTCTTACGTTGCAAAGAAAGGCTATTTGAAACTTACTGGTGTACTCTCCAACATCCATTATATACAGCTGGAGCTTCAGTTAGCTCATGTGAAATTAACATAATTCAACACAACCATGAACTAATAGACTCATGTCAGATAAAAGACATCCCAGCAAAGGCCTACTGGATTGAGATGCATCAACAGAACACTTGGATCTATAGTGTTCCAAATTCAACGACAGTCAACATCAATTGCGACTTCAATTCAGTACCGATCATCTTCAGAGGTAGTGGGATAGTGAAGCCAACAAACTGCATGATCCATGACCAGTTTATAACAGTTATTGGAAGACAAACGATGACAAGTAGATTGAAATCTTCATTTTTGCCATCATTCAACATCTCTGACCAGTTAACTTTGTTAAACTCCAAAACGGAGCAACAACCGATCCTACATCAGTCAAATATTTCTTTGGAAATATCAAAACTGGAAACTGCAATAGAACTTCAAAGGAGTCAAGAAAATATCTTGAAGGAAATCAGGACCCACCGAATTCATCAGTACTCGCTTTTTGGATCTACTGGGTTCCTGCTTGTAATCTTCCTCATAGCTGTCATTATCATAGTTCGAAGAAGAAATCGACAGCCTACTCCAATGAAAAGATCAACGCAAACAATAAGGAAGGAACGGCGAAACACTGAGACTTCCTTCGAGGACATCGATTTCTCTGTCGTTCCAAACTGAGGGACCCAGCATGTTGCGACAACAACACAGCATATTTCGAATTACCAAATAGAACAACAAACAAAACAACATAAACAACACGACACCATTTACAAAATAGCACGATTAACACTCAACAGCAACACCTCCAACAGATATACAGGAGTCAACCTGTGGCAATATCAAATTATTCATATTTCCTTACATTACATTTTTTGTATATTTGTACATTTTGTTTAGAAATAATTTATTGTAAGATAAGCATTTATTTTGTATAAAAGTAGGATTGTGAAGGGATCGCACTAGTGATCATTTATTATCTCGAGCTTCGATAATTGAAACCTCCCAACGTACTCATAGCGCCATATCAGCTTAAATCATTTAATGTGCATACATTAAAAATACGTTGCTCATCTATTCAATGTGATAAGCATTCACATAAATATACTCCAAGTATTAAGGGTTCATGTTACCACCAAACGTATCTACTGCATGGCCCTCGTTGTTAAATATATGAGGAACATAAACAATAATGCTGATATGGCGATATGCAAGAGCAAGGTGTGAAGTGATTGGGGTTCAATTGTCGAAGGCCGTGAAACTAAGAAATTGAATTAATAGTTGAATGAAAATTGAACACTAATTTTTGTATAAAACACAAATGAAAATCCTAAATAAATGTAGTCACTTCTCAATCGCCAACCAGTGTGTTTTATTTCCAAGAGCAACTCGCTCGATTTAAAACATACTTTTAATTCAAGATTGTTCCCTTTTAAAGAGCTACCCGCTTAGATTGGAACTATCTTTATTATTCTCTGCTCGCTCTATAATATAGCGTTATCGCTTATAGAGGTAAACGACGGCGTAATAGCCAACGTTTTGAGTACGAGACGAACCTAAACAATTACTAAATTGTCGACTTAACAGTTGTATTGATTTAAATAGTCTTGAACGCTTTGTGAAATTACTGAGTGTAAACGACACTTAAATAATGTTTGAATTGTATTCTAACTGTTTTGCAGCTCTGCATTTTGGAATCAAATTTTCTTTTTTCCCATACTACAGTCCCGTCTTGTACATTCGAAATGATGTAGCTTGCCAGCTGCAGCCTCAGTATGGTCACTGTTCTAATACAAACTTTAATTTTGTGGCTTACAATTACTGTCAGTAAGAATATTGTCCACGCTTGTTTCATTCATAGGAGCCCGAGTTTAGACAATTCCATATTAAGAATTGTTACTCACTTTCTTCACACAGAAATCGTTGTTAAAGCGACTTCAATGTCCTTAAGTCTTCTTGGCTTCGACATTCTGGCCATATAACACCCTAAGGAAGGTATGTTGGGATCTTCACTTCTCAATCATCAGTTCCAGCACTCGTTCACAATATCACTCTTTTCGTTAGCTTGAAGCTCAATTTCCTGAAAATTCAACTTTGCAACAGTGTTAGGACTCCTCTTGTACTTGAGAGCGTAAATGGTTATATGGGACAAATCTTCTTTCGCGTTCGCACAGTCGCAAGTATAGTTAGAAATAGCGACCACTGGCAGTCTATCCCTGTTGCCCAATTAGCACTGATGTGCTCGTATGAACCTAAGGATGGAATTGATATGGGAAATTGTGGACATTTTCATGGACTCATCCAGTTTGGATTAAGTTCAAAAATATGAAAGGGTCATCTGGAATTTCGATCATTCATTCAGCCGGACCACCACACTCATCCGACACTATCTACACTGTGCCAACCTAGGCAGCATGTTGGCTGGTGCTGAAGCAGTAATCATATCAATCCGATTGAGTGATCATCCGGGCCCCCGTACCGTGAGCCTCCGTTAAAGCCCACAGTCCGGTATTAGCTTGAGATCTAAGGATTCAAACAGATGGCATGGCACAGAAGTAAACAAAGCTCGTCCTAGAGCCATTTCGTCACGTTGAGAAAAGAGATCAAGTCTCTGATCTTCATCTCCGAAAGTTCGTCAAAAAATACACTTTCTAATGATTATGTGCTCTAAATTTGGCCAGAGCAGTGCATTTGCAGAGGAAATTGAAAATTGCCTAGCTTCGCTGCATGCTCTCTTATTGGCCAGCGTCCGCTGCTGCCAGGGTCTGCGTATCAGATCAAGTTCATTCCCATTATTGCCACAATGTGGTTAATATTGAAGCTAGCAGGTTTCTCCCGGCATTGCTAGACCAATTTGGAGGGTGATGTACTAGAATTAATGGCTTTAAAAGCCGCCATACTGTCTGTGATAATGCCCGTATTCCTTTTCCAGTTTGGATCTTTCTTGAGTACCTTGCTTGCCTTCCTGGTAGCCATTAATTAAGCTTGTAAAACACTAGCAAAGTCAGGTAGCCCAAGCGACCTACATATATCCAAGGTCAAAGAGAAGATTACTGAACCAACACCACACTCCGTCTTTGGGACATCAGTAAAGATAGTAGGATCGAAGTCTTTCGCCACGAAGTCATCATCCGAGTCATTTCTGATGCCCATTTTAGGGGTGCAGTAGTCAGTGGGAGTTGTTGTGGCCATAAGAGTTGGCAATCCAAGTGTTCGATTCCCTAAATCTTAATGCACTGCAAGATACTAGATACTTAATGTGTAAATCAAGTGGTGAATTTAATCATCTTAGATCGAAGACTCCACTTTTAACTAAAGGTTTTACTGCAGGCGTAGACAGCTATATGCAGCTCTTCTTAACCCTGTCTGCAATTTTCAGTTTCCAGTTAAACTATAAGCGTCTAGAATAACATACAGGCACAAGAGTTATTAAAGATCTTGACATACACAAATCCGCTGGCCCAGATTGTATACCCCCTTTTACCTACTCTTCGGGGCTCATTCCGAGTATATAGAAAACCTCATTTGTCCAGTAGGTCTCTAAAATAGTGGAAACGCTGATCAACAATCACCTCAAGAAATATCTCGAAGAACGAAAGTTATTTAATGACCGACACTACGGGTTTTGAGCCAACAGATCCACTGGTGACTTGATGGGATATCTCTCCGAAAAGCAATCCTTAATCATTTTGGAGAAACAAAGATTATTGCACTTAATATTTCTAAAGCATTTGATTGAATATGGCATGAAAACCCATTTTTCGAAAATGTAAGCTCAACACAAGTTGGTTTCGACGGTTTTAAGTCTGATAGTCTAAAATTAATGCTGGTGTGCCACAAGGCTCCGTTTTTTCACCGACTCTTTTCCTGATTTTTATCAATGATCTTTTTTCTGAGACTTCTAATCCACTTCATTGTTTCGCTGTTGCCAGCTCCTACAGCTTTTCACATTCATTTTCACACTCACAGCCCTGCTCTTCGGTTGTCGAACTGAAACGGCAACGTATGCTAGGCTAGTAAGATTTTGATCTCGACAGCATTATACCATGGAGAATTAAAAACCGTGCGGATTTCAATGCTTCAAAGCATGTCTTCTGTCGGCCACGTGAAATATCACCCATTATCTAAGAATTGCACTTGTATTAAAGAAACCGAAAAGCTTTCTATTGTCGGTATGTATGTTACTGACCATCTCCTATGGAATGATCATATATCGACGTAGCCAAAAACGCAGCAAAATACTTAGGTTTTCTTAAAAAAATGCAAAAAATTCAAATTCCTACCTGACCTATTTTAAAAACGGAATCAATACAATCCTTCAAAAATTCCTCTACGAAACTCAATTAATTTATTCAACTCGTAGGTATAATTGTTTTGTCATTAATCTTGACTTCAGCATCAATCATTCGAAAAAAGTAAAACTCAATTTAAGTAAAACTAAACTCAAGTCAATGAAAAAAAAAAATTCAAATGACAGCAAAACTATTTAAGAACAGATTTTCCCGATCAATTTCTAATGTCACGTCTCGTCTTAATTACATTTCCATTCCTTTTTTCCCTAATCTCCCTTTAAAACAGGTAGAAATTTATTTTTCAAAACGATAACCTGCCACGGTCATCAATCATTTCCACATCAATTACCAAGGTGATTATACTGGGTGTCTGGAGACGTACTGCGCCACAACCACCCGCTTGATTTGATTGCTGGCTGCACCACTACTCGTACATGTCAAATATCCAAACTTGAAGTTCATTAGTTTCGTGTGGCGTCAGTTCTTGTGGTTAAGGGTTCATATTCCCGACGACGACGGCCACAGGTCACAGATACAAATTTCGTAATCTGAGTTCTTTTTTTTTTTGTGGTGTTTGCACTTTTTTGCGGTTGGTTTGTCGAAATTCGATTGTTTTTCGCATATATTTTGGTGACCGAACATGAACCATCATCATTGTTTCGGAGATATGATCGAATCGAACACACCTCTCTTTGAAAATGGCATTTTGTTTTCTGGAGTTTTTCAGCAGAATTTTGTTGGTTTATTGTTTGGAGGAAAGAATTCAACGAAATGTATGTATTTTGGATGTGACAAATTTGAATTGAATGGTACACGAACGATGCGATGGGATTTTCGGATTTTATTTTGTATGGATATAAAAAGATACGACTTGAGTGTTTATTGATTCTCTAATGGAGGCTGGCTTCCTTTTTTTTCGGGTTGATTCCTTGTTATCGTTGGATTTAATCTTGTTAGGGGAATATTTAAATATCAATACAATTTTTTTATTTGGAGGTTTACAGTTGGAAATAAATCTTGAATCGACAGCAAACGTATATGTCGGGGGTTTCTTTTTATTTAGATGGGCCCAAAGACGGAGTTTGATTTACGCAATACGATTACTAATAAAACACTAAATGTTGGAAGGCATGGGCATTTGGATATCTACTTGTTAAGATAAATTGTAGTTTTTAGATAAAGTGACATAGAGTAGTCCTGAGATTAACCACATTCTTAAGACCTCAAAAACGCTGCTAAATGCTTAGGAGTTTTCTATCGTAGGAAATTTTTCAACCCCTCTGATCTTGCTATAATTTATAAGGTCTCACATCTTTGGACATGTGCAGCCCGAACTTCTTTTCCTCTATTGGATAGAATCCAGAATAGGAAACACGAAACGAAAATTGATGCACATCAATTAAAAGAAGGAAGTAAAATTGAAAGAAATGATTGCATTCGATTGATTGACATCAATGATTATAATCAGATGAAATATTTTCTTTTCGGAAATTTTCAAGAAATTACATTTCAATTGAATTCAATGAGAAATTAAAATTTTAAAAAGTTTTCTAAAAGAAAACAAAACTTTGTCTACATATCTCGAAATTGTAGTATTTTTTGCTTGAATTTATGAAAAATGTTAGGTCATCGAATATGACGGACGTCGGAATTTTAACTATATCTCTTAGCAAACCAAAGTTTAAATACAGAGGATCATTATTCTATGGAAAATTTACCTGAAGCTGTATTCAATGCTGTTGAAATTAAAAGACGTTATCAAGGTTAATTCCATGAAATTTCATCAAAATTTAACACCAGGTATGTATATTAAATAAGATTTTTTTTATTTATATGCCAGCTGAACCCAAACAAGTTTTAGATCTAAAAGTCATCACTTTGAACTTCTAACAATGTCTGGGATAACATTTTCGGTGATCTTTAATACGTTTTTTTTTTAATTAAATTTTGTATGAATCTGAGGTCAGCCATCTGGTGTGATGGTGATGTCATGAGATTTGAATCCTTTATTTAAAATATTACGAACCCTCTGATTTTAAAGAACTACAAAAAAAAAACATACACAATGAATTTTAAATTCACAATCTTCGATTCATGAATAATGTTTTTTTTCAAATAAGTTCTTCGTAGAAATAAACTCATCATATGATTATCGTCTTGTGGGTTTTAGGTCAATAATATTGTCTTTATCTTTTTTTACAATTTCCTTCCATTTTGGGTTTGTTTACACAAATGATTTTTGATTCATTGAAAATCTATCAACAATCAAAATATTGTGAAACACCAGAATTTTCCAAATCATTATGGGTAAAACATTTAGAACCAATTAAATTTTAACAACTTATTCAATAAAAGGAAAACATTTTAATTTCGATTGTAATTGCAAAACCAAAACAAAACAGAGCAATAAAATTTGTTGAAAATGCATTAAAGCCAAACAAATTAAGATCAGATTAATTAAATACAAAAATACACTCATTCATTACTGTGCACAATCTAAACAAAAAATAATTTATCATTGAATTCCAATTCCAATTTCACTTGATTCTTTTATAAAACGAAATAAAATTCGTTAGAAAAAAAGGAAAACCTCAGCATTTTCATGGATTTGGCATTAAGGCAGAAAATTTTTTGCAGTTCGCTTCAATTGAGTTCTGCGTTGTGTAAACCAAAATAGAAAATCAATTTGTAATCCTTATTTTCATTTAATTGAATTTCTTCTGATATCGCAAGAGATTTATGTGCATACTCGTAGGTAGGAGGTATTACGGCTGATTTAACGACAAAAGGGTGCAGCTTAGGGTTTTTGATTTAGCTTAGTTTGAATCGAGTTAGATTTTTTTTTACTACACATAGAATTTATTGGGTGAATCTAATGAATTTTGTTATATTCCATACCATGGTAAAGCTCCCTCGGTCTTTGGGAGGTTGCAGTAACTTGTTAAACTTTATGTTAAGTACATCGAAATTGTATAAGGGTTCATCAATCAGAAGCAATAGTGCGCCAGTATAGAAAAACTAACACCGATTGCCCAACGAAATCTTAGGAGATAAGTTATTTCGTAACACAATCAAAAATATGACGAGAAACGGTTTTTTGTACTTTTAGGTTAGAATATTTCGAAAACATTTCGTAAAGACAGACCATGCTTTCATTACAGGGTTTACAGAATTTAAACGGTTTACGTGGTTAACATCTGTGTATTGCACTGCGACCTGGAGACTAGGGCTGTGTCAATCGCGATTCATTCAGTCTTTGTGACCGGTTCGAAAAGATTAATTGATTGCAATCAAAGTAGAACAAATTAATCAATCGTATTGTCAATCTCTTGCCACTGAAACCGATGAACATAAAGTGAACGAAACAAACGAAAAAAAGTCATGTTTCATTCATTCAACTTGTTGTCAAACATTTCACAATACCAAATAGGAATAGACATGAAACCGAATTTATATTCCTCATTTTATATATAGAACGGAAGATGGCGTGAACGAAGCAACTAAGTCGAAAAAAGGCAAACTGTCGTTCATTTTCACATTGTTTCGGTCTTGGTCTGAACGAAACGATTGAAAAGAAATATTTTAGTTAAATGAACGATTGAAAACATTTCGTATCGGTCTTTATCTCGTTCGGAACGAAACGGCTGGATAATAAATTATTTTGATTGAATGAACGATTGATTGAAAAGGTACCAAGTAAAGTGTGACCCTACTCTGTTTACCAAGTTCATTGCCATGTTTATGCACTCCCAAACCAATTTAGAGCTGATGGCATATGAGCTTAGTGCCTTGAGTTCCGCTTGAATGTCTGACATGATGGCAATGTTTTTGTTACGATAGTTCTTTTCGAGATTTCGATCAACGCATTTTCTTACCTTCGCTTGGAAGATGCTGGTGTACTGCCCCACCGATATGGAAAGTTGGTTTCTAGGCCCAAAGATTCCTGAACAAGTCCCTTCGCTGTTCTCGATTCATCAGTGTACCTCTTGATGGTAGGTATTTGTTTCGGCGGGTTGTAGTTTGCTTCTTCTCCCACCCAATCTTTTTTGCTGCTTAGCACTGTAAAAAGTTTTTCTCGAAATTATTTTCTTTTTTTTCGAGATAATTGACCAATTTTGAGTTCGAATTCGATCAAGACGTTCAAAAACTTTCGTAAATAGATAATCTGGTTTCGGTAAAATTATTCAGTAAAATTTTTAAGTTTTGTTGAGCTGTAACTTTTTTTCGAGAAAAAAAACTTAATTAATCATTTTCCTAATAACAAGAACTAATTTCTTTCTATCTTGCTCATTTTCGTGATCAGCATATCAATTTCTGTAAAAAGGTGTTCTTTTTATAGCGTTTCACACCAAACTCAATATGCGATTTTCGCGAAAGTTTGATACTACTAGTTGAAATTCAGAGATTAACTAAGGAAACACATCTTTTGAAAAATTCAGCGCTTCAAATCAAACGTCAAACAAAGAAACTAATGGGATGATTCCAAAAGAAATTGGAACAGTTGGAAATTCCAATTTGAATGTGTATGAGTGTTAGCTCACTTATTGGACTTTACATACATACATACATACAAATAATAGGCAGAGGAATAAAGGGCAAGAATGGGAAACTGTGGGCGGCAAATAATGAAATAAGAACGACTAATTTGTTTTACTATGAAATATTACATGAAAACAAAATTTGACAGTTGGTGTCAAAAGAATGGAAATGTTAAACGAAAACGTGTATTAAGTCGGTGTGAATGCTGTACGTAAAAAACTGTGAATTGGCTTACCAAAGATTTTTTTTAAATGTTTAAAAAAATGTGTATAAGAAGATTGTATTTTTTTAAAAACCGCTACAGCGATTTATAACTGGGAGCGTATCGGAATCCCGCTTTTTGAAATCCCGCTTTTCAAAAATCCCCAAAAAAAAGTTTTAAAATCCCGTCTGCTAAAATACTGCTTTTTTTTAAATCCCGTCTTCTAAAATCCCGCTTGTTCAAAATCCCGATATATTATAATCCCGCTTTTTAAAATCCCGCCAAATCCCGTTTTTTAGAATACGTAGCTAAAATTTATTGATTTTATGTTGGTTATTTTCCAGATTCTTTAAATGGTAAAGAAACTGGAAAACATACACCCAACCTCGCACCTACACCTCACTGCTTACACGTCGTAATAAGAAAGGGGATTATAAAAAACGGGATTTTAAAAAGCAGGATTTTAAAAAAGCGGGTATATAAGAAACAGGATTATAAAAAACGTGATTATAAAAACGGGATTTTAAAAACCGGGATTATAAAAAGCGGGATATCGTACCCAACCCTATATAACTTTTGATCTTACTTGAAAAATTACATGGCCACCGTATTCCGTTCTTTAAAAAATGAATTTTATGGTTATGAACATATTTTCTCTTATAACATTAATTTTTTAAATTCTAAGTCTTTTAAACACAAGAGCAAGTTCTTGAGATCCAGGGGAACATTATATTAAAAAAATAGATTTTGTTTAAACTTTTGCTTTTTTCTGTGCTTTTTATTTTATTTCAAACATAGTCAGTGACTTTGAGGTAAAGGATCTAACCTTTAAATCTTAGTACAGAATTCATCATCACTGGCTTTTAAAAAGAAAAATCAACAGTTCGAAATTTCGGATTTTTGATTTGACAAAGTAATTAAAAAGTCTTAAAAAAGCTAAATACTATTTCGTAATAAATGACTCATTGCATTTGAATTAAAAGCGTTGGTGTGCGGCTTTTTTTTTTTTTTAATTGTTTCTTCTTATGACATTAATGAAGATGACAAAATGTATATTTAAAATATTTTCGCAACATTAAAATTACTTTATTATTGTTTTGCTGGATCTTTTCCTTGGGGATATCTATGTACATATTCGAAAACAAAAATTGATGTGTGCGGTCGAAAATGTAGGTTTATCTCGACTTTAAGTAAAACAAACCAAAATAGTATATTCGAGTTGAACGCGTATATTTATTTAATTTTCATTTTTAAATATATTATTTGGCAAATGAAAAAGACAAATCACTTTGGCCAAATGCCAGAATTCATTATGTGAATGATGCAAATACGAAAAATGTTTGTTTGAATGTGTTCAGGAAATTCTGTCGAAATTGAATGAAACCATTTCAAGTGACGTTTAACGCAAATTTGCTTTTTGTAATAATATACTAAAACAAAAATGACCTGGTTCATTTGATAAATAGATTGCACATACGAGTGCTCTCGCAAGTTATATTTGTTTGAAAAAATATTAAAAAAAGAATATACAATGACCAATACTCAAATAACCATTCAGTACACTTTTTCTTGAAACAATGTTCTTTTTTTTCTTACATGATTTGATATATTTATCGAGGCAACTATTTACAACAATTTTGACTTTATGTTATTAACTTAATAACTGTGTTGCAAGCTGGTTTTATATTTTTTCGAAAACATTCAGAGCCTTCCAAACAAAAATGAGTTTTTTAGAGTACATTTAAAATTGTTTGTAAGTACATATCGAAAAGAAAAGGTACTTTGAACATATTTTTAAGAAATGTCAACAAAATAATACATAAATCAATGTTTATTGAAATAAAGACAATTGCTAAAATAAAACACAGAATGACTAGGCAATAACTTGAAAAATTGAAATTGTATTCGGCTTTTATTTAAAATCAGTTCACATTAATTTCTACAAATTAGTACATGTACTGATACATGTTTTCTTTCAACGATTATTTAAACGCTGAATAGTTAATCTTATATTTAATGCATTGAATTCAAATCTCATTTCAGGTTTTTAGTCAGGTTTTTAAGACATTTGACTTTAAATATGTGAAATCACCGTTTTGTAACTATAGGTTTAAGGTACATAACGAAATGATTTTATCAAAAAAAACACTGTCATGGTAAGTAAAAAAAAAACTGATCCTCATCTTCAAAATTAATTTTGAATCTCTCGAATATCTTTTTTTTTATTAAAATTCGCGGTGTTTGAGTACATTTGTAATATGTTACACCAATAAACTAAACCTACACACAAAATTGTTCAGAAAAGTACTGTTTCTCTCTTTTTTTATCAATTTTGGAGTAATCCTTAATTGAAATGTATAAGTCTTGCTTAAAATGATGCATTCGAAATCTAAATAGGGCCAAGGCAATAACAATTCTTGGAATAGGAAAATAACTTTTTGAAGTTTAAACATGATTTTTTTTTATGGGGAATAGTAATTCTTTCAGATTCCGTAACTGGTTTTTTGGAGAGAGAACTGTTACGTTATGTAACTTGAACTCAAATATTGCTAAAAAGAGGTGTTTTTGAACTTTTGGATTGCAATATTTCGAATTTTGACGTTATGGAAGAAGTACAAGAAATGTAGTGTTTTGAATTTATAAATAATACTCGAAGGCAAACTTATGTGTAAAGAGTTGAGGTAAATTTTTTGAAGTAAAGAAAAATATATTGTCCTAATATAAGGATACTTAAATTGATTATTTAAATAAAGTATTATTAGTACTGTATTTCGACAAATATAATTCAGGGAACTAGAAAGCTTGTTATAATTTTGATTTGATGAATTTGTTTGCACCAGAAATATATCGAAAAAAGAAAACTTCTTAATAACCGACATCACTGTGGCTCTAAAAATCGGACCTTTTGGTTGTTTATTTTTAGGATTGACCACGAGGCCTCACTCTCGATGTGGTTTTCAGTGTTTTTGTGGGAGAAATATGGGCCTACATCTTGAATCTCCAACCTGCAAAATATTTGCATTAAATAAATGGAAATTCTACTTAAAAAAATACTGTCAAGACCACCGAAGCCACATAGGTTCTCACTAAATTTCAGACTATAAATATAACACAAATAATACTCTTATCGAACAGTTTTTAGGGTTTGAAATAAGCAGTATCTTAAGATAGTTCAGCCACATTAATTTAAACAGTGATGAAAAAACGAAATTAGGCTAAATTTATCGGAAATTCATACCTTCCGATTGTAAGCCGCAATCGAGAATTGAACTTTTTGAAAGGCAATACTTTCATTTCTAGGTATGCCTCATCAGTTTATCCTTGATCACAATTCATGAATTACCTTCAAATACAGAGGTATTTTCCTTAACCGTACTTCACGAATGTGGCATGATTTAAATAACTATAATATTCGTTCATTGTAATAATGAGAAATCGAATAGTTGTCTTGAAAGTTTCATCTGAAGCTCGAAGTGTGTTAATCATTTAAAAGCTACTCATATGCTACCCTTGAGTACGCGTTTATTCGTTTCAATTGTTTCGCCTATATGTATATATTTTCAAGGTTAAAGATAAACTATCTAAGTACATATTATGTGAAGAGCTATTCTAAAATCACACAGTAAAGCTTCATTCATTCCTTAACAGACTTAAACTATGTATGTCTGATTTTGTTAAAAAATTTCTAAAATCAGAAATGTTATAACTCTCTGAACAGTTTGAATTAAAATTCATTGCAAGTTCCTGCAAATAGAAATCCAAAACAAGTCTTATTTCGAAACTCACATTCCCCAGAAAATGTATTCCCATATTTGCACAATTAAATCACCTTAACACCTTTCAAAGTAATCAACGTGCTTCTCATTGCTTCTCTATAGTATTGAGATATATTCAAATTCTACCTTGACATAGTTCATGAATATTCAAAAACTATAATTTTCCGATCAAAAAAAAAAACAAAAACTTTCCTCAATTGCCCAATTTGTACAAACACAAATGATTCCTCGATCGAAGCATTTGTCGTTGGCACAATACGACGACGTGCTTACAATTATGGTGCAGCTACGAAATCTCCATGGTACCGCACCTCAAATTTCGATATTCCCAATCCAAAAAAAAAAAACCAAAAACTAAACTCCACAGATGCCAGAAGTTGGACATATGTACAAGTACTTCTACCTACCCATAAGGAACAGAAAAATTGCAAGGTAACCCACCAAACGACAAGTGGACTTGGACAAAAAATGAACAGACGAAAAAAAAAATACCAAATGTGGCTTACCTTCGCATATTTCCAGTGCAATGTCGAATACCGCTTTTGTAGAAAACCTCTACCGGTTAACCCAAGCAAAACAAATAAATATAACTATCAACTGCAATTTGCCCAAATATATCAACAATTCATATTGTTTGTGTTTGTTATCGATAGCGCTAGGTTTTTAATTTATTTGGTTGAAGTTGAAGTTGAATTTCAATTAGATAGATAGACAGACATTGATAAAAGGCTTTGTTTGATGGAGTGCCTCAATTGTGTACTCTTTGACCCGGTTTATTTTATTTAATGAATTCGTTTGAATTTGCATACGCGGTTGGCATGGAGAAGAGTCCTCCAAACACAAACACCTGCTCCTTTTTTGGTTAAATTTGGATACCAATAACGAAAACAAAAAGAACGCATGTGCGTTTTTTATTTCTCGATTACTTCTTAGTGCACATTTGGTTCGGAGGGATAAAAAACGAAAATAAAAGATTGAATATTTGTTGTTTTCTCAGGTAGTTGTTAGTTGTTCTAAGAATTTTTCTTTATAAGGACTGGATTGATGATTGTTTTCCTTGTTTTTTTTTCTGATTGTTTTCATTGCGTGTGATGAGCTTGGTAGATTTTTATTGTTCAATAAAAGTTGAAAAGGATGAAAGGGAAAATTACAAGCACGCACTAAACATTAAAATAAATTACAGGGTGGTGTTTGGAGTTTTAATGAGTATCTTTTAGTTCTTTATTTAGAAAAAAATGCCACCTTTCTCGAGGAGAATTTTAATATGTAAGAGAATTTTTAAAAAATACATAGTTACATGGCTAATTGGTTAAGACACCCAAGTTAAGAACTAGCTAACTCCAAGATTGTAGGAAAATTATCATTTAAATATTCAATTCTAACAAAGACTTGAATGAGATAAAAGATTTAAGAAGCATAGAAAGTGTGAGATTAAATAAACGACTTGCACAATGAAGATGCATGCTAATTACCAAACGGTAGTTTAGAGAGTTGTTAATCGGCAAGTCTGTTTATACGAGTAGATGTGTTCAGTAGAATACAATCGAATAAAAATTATTTTATAAAAATGAAGTTTGATAAAATTGATTACTATTTTGTTTTATTTTAAGCTTAGAACTTCCAATCCCAAGAAATGATTAGAGCATGTTTAGAGTTCGTAATAAACTAATAGAGCCTTTGAAGTAAAAATCGGATTCTGTAGTAAACGTCATAGTGGAAGATGTGACAAATATTTAAAATAAATTGAAGAGAAAGGATATTTGGGTTCTGAACAAAAGTCTGTGCACACCAAACGTCAAATTGATAGAAATAATATTTAAAAACGAATTAAATCCAGTGACTCGAATTGACAGTTAATAACTCAAGTGTGATTGGTCGCGTTATGGATTCAATCCAATAGTTTTATGAACGACCAAAACCGGATTGGATAGGTTTGGTGTCAAACATCAGCTGATACGCAGAAAATTAATTAGAAATACTTTTCTGTCGGCAAATTTGATGCAGAAATTAATATGTTTTATTTATTTATTTCTTCAATAACTATATGTTTTAACAAAAAATGAATATTTTGGCTACTTCGAGTGAGCATTTCTTATGACAGAAGCGATTAAGCAAGGAAAGACATGGAACATTCCAACGGCGTTCATGAAATGGGAATGATTTCATGATAGTACTATCACTACATCCTGGTTTCAATCCAATACATGAAGAAAAGTTTGGACTGAACCTGCCCAAAGATGATAGTTGTACTCGAGTTTTGGACGTATAAATAACCTTTAAAATTTCATACTCTGATATAGAAATATTAAGCACTAAGAAATATTTTAGGCGTTCTCGAGAATGTGGTCATTCCAATGAACATCGTTGCTGACACACATACCGAGGACTAAGATCTTTTCAGTTTCTTCGACTTTCAGTTTCATTCAAGGCTTGGGGTACATTTTGATTAAATAACATTAAACAGCATTGAGTTTTCGAAGAGTCAACTCCACACAATTTTCTATACTCCATTTAGCAATGCTGTAAAGATCGGAGTTTAATAAGCTTATCATATGGTACCGTTTGCAATTTCACTTCCGAAGGAGATGGATATGAATTTGAGAACGAGTATGAGAAGCTGAGGGTAGAGTCGTCAGCAAAACAATGAAGTGGATTAGAAGTTTCAGACAAGGGATCATTTAGAAAAATGAGAAAGAGAGTGGGAGACAAACCAGAGCCCTGAGAAACACCAGAATTTATTTTTCGAAGATCAGACACCAAGTCGTCCAATGCAACTTGTATTCGATCCAGAAAGTAATTTCAAATCCAAACAATTAAGGTTTCATTAATGCAGAACGCACGCATTTTCGGAGAGAGCCTGCCAAACTCTATCAAACGCCAATGAACAGATCTGTTCCACTCTCTGTGAAAAATACCTTGAAGTCACCAGTGCACCGATTGCTGCGAAAGCCGTATTGCTTTCGATCTTCAAAATATTTATTTAGCTGATGATTAATCGGTAATTTCATGACCTAAGTGCGATTAATAAATAGGACGAGGGAGAGGAAGGGTAACCTTTTTTAGCAATAGGCTAGACCAATTCCGTTTTCCAACTTTCCAGAACAGTATGAGGGATAGAAAAGTTTACACAATGGTTTTGCTAACTTCTTCAGAAAAATTGGGGTATACCGTCAGAACAGCTAATTTGTTTATATTAAGATATCTAAGGGTATATATTCATAACTAAGTCCATTCAATTGATTTCAATCACTTGAATAACATATAAGTGGTGATTTGACGTGAAAAAGTCAAAATATCAATGATGGTATTTCAGTACTTAAGCAGTACTTTCATGTATTTGACCAGTGCTTCCAGTACTGGACCAGTCGTTTAAGTTTCTAGCATATTTAGTAATATTTGCTTCTTGAGTCGAAGAACTGATCAAGCTCTTGATAGTACTGGTCAAGTATATTGAAGTACTTATACAGAGTACTTAAAAGATACTGGTAGTAACTGAATACTGAAGAAAAAGTTCAGTACTTGTATTACATATACAAGCTCCTTTTACTTTTTAGGACATTTGGACATATTGGCATTGTGCAGGGTTGTCCAGAACTTGAAACCGTACTTTTTAAACATAGTACCGAGTGGTTCGTGACGCTTACTTACGTATCAGATTTTAAAAAAGATGTCCCAGTTATTGCAAATTGAAGAAACTGACAAAGAGCCATAAACATAATAAGACAGCTTTGTTTCTATTTAACTTGTACGATCCTACTCGCATTTCAACATCAAAGAGTCTCCCATTCTAGTGCGCCATTTTCGTTTTATTTCAAAAGCAAATTCCAAAGAAATTTCCAAAAGTATTTCTTTTATTTTTTAAACTTATCTACCCATAATACAAATGTTAAATTTTTCTGCAACAAATAATAGCTTTAGTAAGTTTTTTTTTTTTTATTTTTAAACAAATCTCTAAAGCTCATATCTATCATCAATATAACCAACCCTTTTGTGTAAAAAATTTCATACCCGCACACACTGAACTGCGCCTTAACACTGCCCTGTTAATTATTTCTGTCAACAAAGCCATTCAACTTAAACAACATCTCAAAACAGCAGTCAATTTTAATGCCGCCAAAGTTAAGTCATTATTTTGTTTTGCTTTTGTTAAAAACAAATCAAAAAGAGTGTGAACAAAGCCGAAAAGCAATAAAAATATATACAAATCAAACGTTCCAAGTCTCACCGCATAACAACAATACCAAGTTTTACGGCTAAAAGGCAGCAAAAAAAAAGTCAGAGTCTGGAAGAGGCAGAATGTCACTTTTCTCAAACGTAGGTATACCCGATATTTACAGACTTTACCCCTCGGCCTACACTAGCAATAGGATTTTATATTTTGTCACGTACGGAAAAGGTAGCTTAGCTTAGTTTGTTTGCAAAATTGAAAAGGACAAAAAAAGATTGAAATATTACTGTAAGAACTACCTATGCCACTATGTTCGTACAGAAATGATGTATCGCAGTTTTTTTACTTGAGATTGAGATCCTAATCCTATAGCACACCTCCCATTCCAGAGGTTTCTGAACATTTGCGTTGTGCTTGGAATTCTTCCTACGTCTTAAAGTATCGCACACAAAGGGCACTCAAGCTCATATGCATATTAGGATCTGTAATTAACTGTTTGTAGATATATTTTTTATTCCCCATTTTTATCTGGTCTTAATTGTGTAAGCTGTATTACGAGACTTGAAAGGTAGGTAGGGACTCATTTTTCATGCGTAGGTGCCTATACACCGAAATTAAAAAAAAAAAAAAAAAAAAAAAAAACTTCCACAGAAGGGTTTGCCGCTAAATTGACGGAAAATTTAGGTTTTTTTTTTTTTTTTGATATTTCGTTTGAAAATTGAGTAGATCGTGTGCGTCGTGGGCGGGTTTTAATTTGTAATTGATCGATTCAATGGATTCTAAAACGGCAGCGCCCTCCGCCACTGCCTCCGTCACAATCGCAGCTGTTAAGAAAAGGTTACTTTAGGTCAATATTTGTTGATATCTTTTGGAAAATAAAAAAAAACAACAAAAACATTCACGTTGAGTAAGTTGCTTTATGTTGAAGTTGAATATCAAAACGAAAAAGTGGTAGATATTATCGTGGGAAGTTTTATTGTTTATGAATTCATGAGGAGAATTTTAAATTACCTGTCAAGATTTTTATTTGTTTTAAGCTGTTTGTCATTATGCAATTTGTTTTATATCAGCAAGAGAGCAATAGTCTTTGGAAATGAAATTTATAACTGATAGATTTTTTATCGGTATAAATTTGAATATGTTCATAGTTTTTTGACAGAATCAAAATGATACTTGTAAGCATCGAAGGGCCAAACTTCTTCACCGGAAACAAAACTTGAGACATCGGTATTTTACTTATTATCAGCCATTTTTACAGTTCGGTGTATTACGAGTAAGTTGACAGAAGCAGAGGGCTCCTACCAAGCTTATTTTTAGTTAACCGATTCTTCCGAGAAAAACTGTTCGATTTATCAATTTTTATTTCAAGGCACAAAATAAACATGAACAAAGCTGTAGGTTAAAGTTTAATTTTCGCAAAGTTTTCAGAAAATAGACTCGCTAAAATACTCCAACTACACAAATATAGAAGTAATATTCTTCTTAACAGCCCCCGACAGATCTTTTCTCTTTTTTTATTTTTTATTCTGAAAGCACTTAATGGGTTAAGTCTACCCTTAAAATTTTAAAAACAAATTTACGCAGCTCAAGGATATCAAAGAATCTCGCAATATAAACAACACCCAGAAGTTTTTTAAAGAAGTAAACCAACAGGCTTCTGGTTTCCAGACGGGAACGCAGGCTGTTCGAAACAACGCAAACATCTGTAACCTTGCCACCGAACCACAAGGAATTTTAGACACTGTCAAGCAACATTTCAAGCAGCATTTCCAGCAGCATTTTCAGCAGCTGTTAGATGGGCATCATGTAGAGCATTTAATAGGGCAAGAAGACAACCTGCTTCCAATTAATGAAAAACCAGTTCCACCACCTAGTATAGAAGAAGTAGGCTCAGCTAAAAATAAGCTTAAGAGCAACAAGACCGCAGTATCTGATAGCTTACCCGCAGAGGACTTCAAATGCGGAGGTGATGTTTTGGTAGGGTACATGCATTAAACTACCAAAGTAATATGGTTGGAGGGGAGCATTCCCGATGACTAGACCTTCAGCTCCATATGCCTCATCTCGCAAGAAATACCGATGCATCTCTAATAATGTCACATATAAGATCCTATCCAATGTGCTATGTAAACATCTTAAACCGATCTGTAATAATTTAGTCAGTACTGGTACTTGACCAGTGTGGCTTACGGCCCGGAAGATCGACCATAGACCAAAGATTCACATTGAGGCAAATCCTGGAAAAGACCAACGAATCTCAAGTCGAGACTCATCATCTATTTATAGACTTTGAAGCCACTTATGAAAGCTTTTATTGGCAGTAGCTCTATATGGCGATGACCGAACTCGGGACCCAGGGAAAAATGATCCAACTGTGTCGCGTGACATTGGAAAATAGGCGGTGCAACGTTCAATTCTTCTGAACTATTCAAAACATGCACAGGTTTTCAGCCAGGAGATGCGCTATAATGTGATTTCTTCAACTTCATTCTATAGCAGATGGTTCTAAATTCTTGCGGGGTTATCTTTTCTGTTGTATGAACTTCTTAAGATATTCGTAAGCAATTTTATAGATCAATATTAAAATATGGGATAGAAAAGTCCACCACCGACCAATTATTTCGGTACCGAAGCTTTAGGGTCAGGCATTATTTGGTAGATGAAAAGTAAGAGAGCGACAGAGGGACATGTAGTCATTGAGAGGCAAGTGACAATTCTGAAGACAAGACCCAGAGTATGCTCTCTAACTGACTAAAAATTGAAACATGAAATTATATGAATGCGGTGGATGTAAGAAATAACCCCTAAAATAAAAATAAAAATAAAAATAAAAATAAAAATAAAAATAAAAATAAATAAGAAGTCTCCAAAATGACTAACTAACTAAGAAAGGGGATTATACAAAACGGGATTATAAGAGACAGGATTTTAAAAAAACGGGATTTTAAAAAGCGGGATTATAAAAAGCGGGATTTTAAAAAAGCGGGATTATAAGAAACAGGATTATAAAAACGGGATTATAAAAAACGGGATTATAAAAAGCGGGATATCGTACCCAACCCCTTGGGCCCTTTTAGAGATACTGAGTTGCTGGAACTTTCAAACACACATTTATCACATTAATATTCGTAACTAACTTGGTGTGAAAAATTGCAAGAATATAGCACATAACTTGATACAATCGAGCTTAGTGGATAAAATCAAGGTAAAGTAATTCCTAATTGAGATCACTTGATTGTTTTCAATTCGATTAATCTAAATAAAAAACTAACTTGATTGTATCAACTAAAATCTCAAATGTATCAATTAACGTGCCAAAACTTTTGGAAACTGCTAGCTAAGAACAAGCTTGTTAACTGATTCGTGGGTTCACACCAGACTTCTCCTCATAAATGGTATTTAAAAGAACTTGGCTCATCTACAATCATTGTAACAAGATTTGGAATTAATTCCTCAATTTAGAGTTTAGTTCCAACTTCTTCAATTTATTGAATCCGTCTGTATGCAATTTTTTAAGAAATCCAAAATTTGCTTCCTCATTATTTGAACTCTTTGGTAATATCCATTTCTGAAATCATGATCAATGATTTTAAGGCTCAATTTTTCTGTGCGAAACCAACCAAGTTTCGAAGTAAAACTTGAACAAACTCTTCAATTTTGGTGATTTGACTTAAGTCTTACTTTAATCTCGCTTTGAAGACCTACTCCTAAGGGCAAGTTGAGCAAATCTTCATAAGAAGTTCAACCATGTTTCGAATTCTATTTGGTGTCACAAATGCACAAAATTATGAATCAATTAATTAATAATAATGGTTGAACCATTGTTAATCCATTGCAATCTTGAACCGAGGCTCAACCACGTTTGGTCAACTAAGTGATCAAAATCAACTGGTTAATGATTTTCCACGTAAAAGATTGAAAAACCTGCACATTCGATAAGTTATAGACTGAACAACAATTTATTAACTGTGAGCACACTGACTCTTCATCTTTCTTGGTTGGTCCCCAATGTTGGGTCCTTTTCTGAAAGAGTATCTATAATTCTATCAGGGGTACTTCTATTAAGCAACAGTCTTTGTCTCGACTGTTTTTTTTTTTTTTAATCCTTAATCAGATCCAGAAGTGCGATTTCAAATTCAGTCCTTCCCAAAAAAAATCAATCTTTGTTCTATCACAACTCAAATATGTACTTTCTTGTTTTTCCCTTGAGTCGCATTTATTTCCAAATCAATAACAAAAAATAAAAGGCCCACTTTCGTTTTCTCACAAAACAAAAAAAAAAATTAATAATGTATGACCGAAATAAATAAACATAAATTTATTAAACTCTTCATTACCACATTACCACACAAGAGCGAACAGTACCTACGTCAACCAAATCCGGTCGCCAATTACGTTTACATCAAAAATCATTACAACAAGGTAAAAGAATCTCAGATACAAAAAAAAAATTAAACAAAAAAAAAATTTACTAGACGTCAGTCTTTCAACTTCAACATCTCAAGTAAGATTTATATAAAGAAAAAAAAACAACATTTAACCTAATTGTTGTAAATAGATTTTTATGGAAAAAAAATTCAAGTGGAAAAAATAACGCAAAACATAAAATAATTTATTCACAATTTCGTAGAGTATCTCACCTGAATCAGATACATTTGATAGATCTGATTAAAGTTTTTTTTTTTTGTGTTTCTCTCTCCTTTGGTTTATTTTTTTTTATTGCAACTGCAAATCCAACAATAACCGATGTTGTGCTCTGTTTCTTGCCAAATTAATTAATTCATACATAAATTAAAAAAAAATCCAAATCCACGTATGATTGAGATAGATATGGGAGCAACAAATTTTCTGACGTTAAAAATCCAATAAATTTTATTTGAAAAACACAAAACTTAGTTTGGGGGTGTACAAAATGGGCGTTTGCGTAGATTTTCACTTGATTTTCGTTACAATGTTTATTTTTTTTTTTTTGATCAAGTGATACCAGCGAAGGACGTCGAAATGATAATTTAAACAAAAACTTTTTTTATAGGGAATAAAAGTATCTCAACCTGCTCGACGTTAATCTGAATTATAGCAATCGTATAATAAAGCCAAGCCGATCAGGTAAGTTTTTGAAGGAAATTATTTTAAAATGTCAAAAATTAAAACTAGATTTTGAAGGACACATACAGATAATTAATTTTGTTTTATATTTAAAGTTGCACTAATCAATTGATCCGGCAGATAGTTGGGTGAAAGAATTTATATTTTTAGCAAAACACACACAAGTTGGAAAGAGTAATATTTTTTTGGATTTATTTATATCTTTTGCAGAAGTTGAAAATAATTCCTCTTTTTGTATAGAGAATGTTTCTGCTAAATTTTCTTTTTTTTTTAATATAACTTTGTTGTAGCAACACGCGCGTAATGTTTTTATACAAAATACCATCACTTAACGACGAAGAAAATTTTCAAGTGTGGTGAATGGATATGAATTCCAAAACAACATCGAGAAAATCAATTCCACTTTTTTTCTTTTTTAATTCCACTGTTTCGCTAGTGCTGTTGTTATTGATCAAACAAATCAATAAAAATTAGTTTGTATTTTTATTTTTTTTTTCAATTAGTTAATATTTTCTTTGACGGTTATTTTATGTTTAAAATTTGAAACTAAAAATTCAAATAAAAAAGACGTAAGCAATTTCCGTAAGTTGTTCATGGGTTTCAATAAACACAAAACTATCTATATTTGTTCACTTGGTTTTTATTTTTAATCCGTCCGTCTGTCTGTCCGTCCTTTCGCTTGGAAGGTTTACGCGATAATAACAAAAAATGTGCATTGTATTGTGAATGTTGCTGCCGCGCGCCGCTACTGCTGCTGGGGCAAGGTGATTCGGTGAGTGTGCGACGTGTGTAGATATTTTTGTATCTGAAAGATACGAAAGTAGCGACAGACGACGAAGACGAAGACGACGACAACGAAAGAAAAAGAAGTTCGTAATCGCATGTAATAATAAACTACTGTGGTGGCGATGGTGAGGTTGTATTCATAGCTAGATTGCTAGAGCCACGGGCAAACTAGAGACGGTAGAAAAAATGTATCTTATAGATGTGGGGTTTTGCTTTGGTATCTGAGCTCAGCAACATAGCAACGAAGCAACATTATTGTGCATTAGTTAAGAATTAAAGACACAACATAACAACGGTTAGGTTTCGTTGGGTGTTCGATTCGAAATTTGAAATTTTCTTTTTCGTTAAATGTTGTAGTGTTGCTGCTGTTGATGTACATTCTGGACGCAGGGTTACCTGGGTAAACCTTATAAAAAATAAAGAAAAGAATATTAAATGAGTCTTATATAAATTTAGAGAACAAAATAAATAATTACTCACATAGATATTTTATAATATTTAAAAATACTTTATGTACATACAGAATGTACCTATTCATATTCATTCAATTACATATACATATATTCATAGTTCATATTCATATTCATATTCATACTCATATTCATATTCATACTCATATTCATATTCATACTCATATTCATATTCATATTCATATGAATCATATTCGTGCGACCCAGTCCTGCATTTTATTTTTCTTGTATTGAAGCCAGTTCGATATTATCTGAGCGACTCAACCGATTTTGTTAAAATTTACAGAGCCCCCCCCCCCTTTTTTAGTGAAATAATTCCCCAAATTGAAAACAGAATATCCACCCGAAATTGGCCAGTAATTTCATTGTAAAATTATTCAGAACATCGAATATGAAATAAATCCCGAAAAAGGTATGAACCCTACACGGGTTCAATAAAATGTTTACTCCCATTTTGGGTCCTCTTTAGCGCTCATACAACTACATTGTACCGCAGATTTTTTAGAACAGTACCCAAATAAAATATCATGAAATATTCCCAAATTTTAAATATAAAATAAGGCCCGCATAATGTAAGTCCTCCATAAACAATTTTAGAGTGTTATTTTATTTTCATTTTGAGGGATATTTTACTAGCGGGTTATTTTCTAGAGTCGACTCTAAACAGGGAAGTCTTGGGAATTCTTACTTTTTCTAAATCAAACCTATTTTTTATATTGTTCTTATATTTTTTACTTGCGACTTATAGGTACTATAAGGCAAGTTATGTATTCGTAAAAAAAATCGAACTCGAGATTTTGATCAAAGTTGACATTACGATGATAGCGAAGACTAAAAAAGTGGGTCTCACAATTCTGTCTGTCTGTCGGTTCCACTACAGCCTAAACGACTCGGCCGATTTTCTTTGAAATTGGAAGATATCATTTGTAATTTTTCCCCCTACACGTTTTTTTCCTTTTTTTTAAGACAAAAATAACGGTACCTACCAAACGATTTTTTTTCCAGATTTTATAAATATTTTTTTTTTCTCAAAAACTGTTCCACAGATTTAAAAAATAAAAAAACAAAAAAATTTTATTTAGTTAAAACTAGGTAATGGTTGAAAAAAAAAATTCCGAAAAATGGTTATTGAGGGTACCCTCCAAAGAACCTTTTTTTGGGTTTTAGATTTTCTCAAAAACGGTAAAACCGATTTTGATCATTTTTTTTTGCTAAGGCTCCCCAAAAACCTAAATTATTGTGTATTCAAATTTTCCAAGAAAATTGTTTGGATTTTTAAAAAAAATTTCAAAACTTTATTTTCAAAACTCAATATTTCAAGAACCTTATGCTAGGTTTTTTTTAAACTTGATAAATAAAAGTTTTTCAATATAATCTACAAGATGTGAGAAAAAAAAATTATTTTACCTAAAAATTAAGGTACCCACCATTAAAATGTTAAAAAAAATGGTTTTCAAAAATCGTATTTTTCTCGAAAAAGGTGCCTAGAATTTCAATAAAAGTTTTTTGCTTTCAATTAATTTTTACGATCTTTAATTTAAAAAAAAAATTGAAATTAAGATTATTTTATGAATTTTTGAAAAAAATATCATTTTTTTGGAAAATTCGATATTTCAAAAAGGGTCAATATTTTTCTTGGAAATTTAATTTTTATTCGAACCATAATGAAAACTTAACCTTGGCGCAATCAAATTTTTTACTTAAAACCTT
This sequence comes from Philhelius festivus, assembly GCA_963931855.1. Lineage (NCBI taxonomy): Eukaryota > Metazoa > Arthropoda > Insecta > Diptera > Syrphidae > Philhelius > Philhelius festivus. The sequence continues at coordinate 210,036,230 of OZ007556.1, forward strand.
TTAAAAATTTTGTATATAAAAGCTTATTTTTTTAAGAAACCACTACACCACAAGCAAAAGGTTTTCTACTTGGGACTAGAACAACTTTGAAATTTCATTGCGAACGCACCCTTACACCAATAACCAAACTGTCAATGTCAAAACATTCAGTAAAAACACTATTTTCAGCATGGTGCAGTTCATGACGAGAAATGTTTTCAAATAATTACATTTTTTACCGAGTCGGTGACGGCAATTTTAAGAGCCTTAACTCCAAATTTTTGTCTAAACGGATTCGTCAACAAACATACTTAGTGTTGGTCAGGTAAAGTCTCTAATGTACTTCAAGAAACACCACTTCATTCACAAAAACTAAGTGTAGATATGGTGTGGTTTTCATGTCAGAAGTTTTACTAATTAAATTAATTTCCCAAACTGAAATTGATATCGCTCTTGATTTTAATTAATCTAAAATCATTTTTTTTAACGCAATTATAATAAGTCTCAGATTCCAGACGGACTAAATAAATAAACGAGTCTCATGCTGATACCGGTATTGTTTACCTTTCAGCAAAACTTATAGAAGTAAACTGAAAGTTAATGAACATTCAAATTATTCAAACTTCCGGCGAAAGTGTCAGAATCAATGAATTCATTTCGTGATCTAATATTTCAAAGAACCAAATGAGTAATTTCCAGTTGCATAACTAATTTATTTCGAATCAACAGCTTCATTTTCTAGAATATGGCATCAAATTGATATTGATGATGAAACTATTGATATTGATGACTATTTCCATGAAATTCTGTATTTAAAAATGGAAGGTCTAATGAGTAGACACACACATTTATTCCTAAGCTTTCCAAATGTGGAAAACCCTCTTGCGCAATACCTGCAGTTTATTAAAATAATCCGCTCACATTCAAAGGGTAATTTACAATAATTTAGAAAATCATAAGTTGGGTAAAAGTCGGAGACAACATTCCTGTATAGCATTTCACCCAAAACCGAAAACATACTTAGTATACTGGTTCAAATTCCATATCAGCAGGAGCAGTCTGGCGCAGAAAGTCGTATGTCATATAATTGGCCCACATTTTGAACGAACGGCAGCAGTATATTTGCAATGCTCAGTTATCATGTTTGCCGGCAAAATGGCAGGAACTGCACCAGCATCTCTTTTAAGACAGAGGCACGAACATAATGCCACCTGCAGCTTTAACCTGCATGATCATCAGCAGTGTGTCTGTGCAGCAGCGCACAACTGGACAAGCTAATCACTTAACTTGGTTGGGGTTAGCTGGTTTTGTAGAGAAGCGAGAGCACACAACCGTTGGGTTTGGATCAATGGTCGGAATAAACGGAATGGAACCTCGGCAAACGGACGATTTAATGGAGTCGCATTGCATAGTCAGAGAGGCAAAGTTTCTTTTTAAAACAATTGGAATTTAATTTGTTTGAATAGATAGAGGATTTTAGGAAAACAAGTTTGAGTCAGACATGTTTGGACGGTTTTTGAGGGTCTTTTTGTATTTTTGTAAGGAAAATTTGAATTCAAGGTGGACGATGCTTGCCACTCATTATTGGTATGAAATTTGGTGTGATCCGTTGATAGTTGTTGTCAATTTTTAATGTGAACAAAATTGTCGATGTAAATTAATTTAACAAAAGAATCATTGAACTGAAAAGACATTTTTTTGATTAAAAAAAATAAATACAAAATTATAGCTTTATATTTAACTCTAAATAATCACCGAAAGAATGTTGGGTAAGCGAATTCGTGTCCACCAAGTGCAATGTTTCTCAGGAATGAGCTGCACTAAGCTCACAGCTCAGCTCTGTTTGTTGCTCAATCCTTCAGCTAGCTCAATTACTTCAAAAAAATGATCCAGCTCTAAGGTAAGCAAGCTCAAATGTGAACTCTGCTTAAGTGAACTGAGCCAAACTGATAAGCTGAGCTGATCGAGCTGGGCTGAACTGAAATTTGAGCTGAGTTAAGTTTTACTGTGTGCATTGAATATTATTATTATCCGTGCTTGCAAATATTTCACTTTCATAATGAACCCAAAGCTGGAACTAGTACATCATTTTGAGACTTAGAAGAAGAGGAGCTAAAAAATTAAATGATTTCAATTACAGTAGAGAAAAATCCTTAACTTTTTTTTGAGAATAAACAGTTTGAAACAAATTAAAATATTTTCTTATTCAGCATTGGTAAACTCGGCTTAACCCCAAATAGGTGTCAACTTAAAGACGAAAAATACGAAATGAAGCTTATGCTGTACATATGTATAATAAAAAGAATTAGAACTATTTTGTTTTATTCAAAAGGATGCTTTTTGGTATTCTTTGTTTTAAATGACTGAAACTAGAAGCGTTAACTTATGTTCTAAATAAAAAAATCTCTACTTTGTATGTTCACAAAACCTGAAATCAACCAACAGCCATGCTCAACTAACAGCTCAGCACAACAAAGAGCTCAGCTCAACCAATAGTTCGGCTCAACCAACAACCCAGCTCAACCGAAGGCTCAGCTCAATCGACAGCTCAGCTCAGTCAATAGCTCAGTTCAATTAGCTCGGCTCATTTGAGTTACATTTGGCGTTCCACAGGGAAGTCATTTGGGGCCTTTGTTATTTTTGTTATTTGTAAACATACCTGGAATTAACAAAAACTCTTCTGATTGCCTTCATTGTGATTATACAAAGTAATCACCCTATCGGAAGATGTTATAATTTTTGCAAATGGCGTCGTAAGTCAATCATATTAGACATTTGTAAATTAGACAGCTGATGTTTACAAATAGACAAGCCATTGAGCACTATACTCCGCAAGAACGTCGAATAATTGTGTCGATAGTGGCCAAACGAACAGACTGGAACAATTGAAGACAATGTGGAGCGTGGCTGCCACCGAACTGGTCGTTCGGCCGAGAATATCGTAGCTGTGGCTACCGATGTCGCTGAGAACGTAGCAACATCAACCAGACGACGGGCCACGCAATTGAACATCGCCAGACGAACCCTACAGCGAATTTTTGTGAAAGACTTACACATGTTCTCGTACAAAGTGCAAACAGTGCATCAGGTAATGCCTGCTGATCATCCGTCGCATGAGAATTACTGTCTAACCATCCTAAATCTCACTAAACGAAGAGGGCGATTTCGTGTAGAAAATCATCATGAGGGACGAGGTGCATTTCCACATAAGCGGTTACGTCAATAAGCAAAATCTTCGTTTTGGGACACTGAAAATCCGTAGGTTAAGTAAATTGTTTTTTCTTTCTAGCTGAATCAAAGAAAAAACAATCAAGGAAAGGTTGCTTTGTTTCAGTTGTGACCTGACAGGAAAAAAATCAAAAAATGAAAATAAATTCTACTTTCAAATTCTACTGAATAAACTCTGTTCAAGGATTGAATGAAACTGTGAAACCAAATTAATTGTTGAACTGAAATTTAAACCAAAAGTGGGTTTTAAACTTCCACTGTGAAACTGGAGGTTATTATAATAACTCGGTAAACTAAATTGAGAGGTTAAAAACAATTTCACTATGTATGCGTATTTCAAGTTAGACTAGAGGATTGAAAGGCTTTGTTATTATACCAGATGTTTATTGTTTGGCATGCAAACCCTTAAAAACCTTTAAGAAATATTGCTGACCATCTAACTTCTTGCAGAAAAGCCGCAAAATTTTAAATTTTAACCCTGCTGATCAGCATTCGTTTTTACATTTTTTTTTTATCATATTATTAACTTTTTAGCATTTTTATTTATATAACTTTGCCAAAATAAAATAAACTAAACATTTACAACTCAACCCCTTAAACTATTTTATATCTTTATATAGTAAAAGTGTTTTGAATTTTTCACATTCTCTACTTAATTCGATGATGGCAATGGCGACGGCAATTGACGGCGCACACGGTGAGACGCAACAATTATTGACTCAACTAGCGGATTCTTTGATAATTTAACTTTTCATTTCGCACAATAAATTGCAGATTTATTGAATTTTTCCTCAGATAGCCATTTTGGACAGTTATAATGGGATGAGACTGCGACATGCGATTCGATTGACCAAATTAATGTTTTCACTTTCAATTACAATGCTTATGCACAATTAAAATTACTTTCTTATAGGAAATCTGTTAAATTTCTACAATAAAATATTTTACTGGTATGTCCAGACTTTTTGGGATAGCAATTTGTACGAAGCATAGTTGTGTGTGATTGATAATTGTCAATAAAAACTCATGTGGTTATAGCTAATTTATTTTAAATGCAATAAATTTAAAAATCAATATTGAGTGATGGTGGATTGCATATATTTGTAGATTGTAGTTGACGGTACAATGCACAATGCACAAGTAAATATAATCTTTGGGTTTTCTTTTTCTGGCTTGGAAAACGCAATAAAATTATTTTTATGTTAAGGCAATGTTCGTTTAAGCAAGCACTAATCGTTAGTTTAAGATCTTTGGGGAAATCTATGGGCCTTGAAATACGAGGAAAGACTTATGAACAATTTACGACTGTATATACATTTAATGGGTAATTTATAGGAAACGCTGGTCTCAAATTGAAACGGCAGTGTTTTGATTTTGGTAAATTAAAAAGTATACGACGATTCTTAATACCTAGTGAAATAAAATGCAGAACTGGGTCGCACGAACTTGCTCTCATGTAAGAGACAACGAATTTGAGAAATTAATGCTATTAGAGAAAAATATAGGTAACCATACGATTAAATTTTTAAATGACTAAAACAACCCGTTTAGTAGTTATAGCTAAAACCAGAAAATAATCGCAATGTGATTTCTCAAGCAAACGTAAATTTTTGCTAGATCAAATATTTTAAATCGTTGTGTGGTTTAAACAAAAAAATAAGTTAATATACAATTTTAAAACATTTTTAAGAATTGATTTAATTCACTCCAACTTCAGGTTTAAATTACAAAACAAAAAATAAGTTTCAAAAAAAAAAAATTGACCCGTTTTTGATATCGAATTTTCGAATAAATGATTTGAATTTTTTTCAAATATCCAAAAACAATATTTTATATTTTTATTGATGTGCAATAATTTTCAAAACTTTTATATAAGATAAGATAATGAGAGAGTCAAAATTGGAAAAAATGGTAGGTACTTACCTACCACAGTTAGTAATGTCTTAGTTTCAATTTTTGTATATCTAATTGAATCGGTCATTTCAAAAACCTCTTAAGTCACATTTTTTTCCAAAATGCTTTTTTTGCTGAAAATGGTTCCTTAAAGGGAGATGCGTATTCTGGGTAAGAACCACGTAAGTCTGTACATTCCTTCCTCTTTAAATAATACCGTAGGAAAGACGTTCATTGCATAAACAACATAAGTCAGTGACTTAAGAGGTTTTTGCATGCACTACCAAAATGTCGGGAGTAGGTTGATATTTTAAATTTGCTTTGCTCTGATTGGTTCAACAATATTCAAATCTTCAATTTGATAACAACCGTCATCAATGTCAAATTTGCGTTTTTCATACAACTATTTTCTGCGAAAAGTAATTTTAGCTTTAAAATGTCTTCAAGTGAAACAGAGAGTGATGGTGCACCGAAAAAGAAGAGAACGTGTAATACCTTAATGAAATGTTATAACAAATTATAAAATTGAAAGACAAGACATAATCTAATTTATCTAAGAGATTTGAAAAACCGAGGAACGTTGATATCAAGTTGCAGAAGAGTAGAATAATATGTCGAAGTAAGATCATTGAGCTTGATATTTCTAAGGCATTTGATGGATTTTGGCATCAAGCTATTATATCGAAAATTTTGAGTTTGGTATCAATGGAGTCCTTATTCGTTGGATTAGAAATTTTCTACTAGATAGTCATAGAGCTAAAAACTGAAGATGTTTTGGAATTCATGAAATTGTGGCCAAATTTGTACAAAAAAATATGTTTGTCAACACCGAATTTTAAAGAAAAAAATCCCACAAAAACAGAAAAAAGCATCTTCGACATATATGAGCTTTAATTACGCTTCACATAGAAAAGGTACTATTATAGGTATATATTAAACATTTATTATTAGTAATAAATAAAGTTGCAACTTCGGTTTCATTTCTATCAGCAAAGGCTTATGTTTTAAAAGTGCCCATCAATACGAAAATCTTGAAGATAATCAATCTATGTACCTTAAAGATATTAAAACATGACAAAAAGCTATTCTTAAGTCTAATTGTCAATAATAAGCAATACAAAATATAACTACTACCATTTTTTTGGTTAAATTATATATCACTTACCCCAGTCCTTGCTAAAACAACTTAAGTCAAGAACAGTTTTTTAGGTTTTTTTCATTATTTTTATTAATAAACTGTGAATTTTTTTTGCTTTTTAATTTTCTTACCACTAAAATACTTAGTTAAGCATAAAAAAGTGGTTTAAAACTCATTTGTTTGAGCATGAAACAGTTTTTATTGATTCCTGAAAAATTCTAATTGAATGACTTATGAGGTTTTTGAAATGACCGATTCAATTATAGATCGTAAGCAATTACTGAAAGAGAAATATATTATCAAAATTCTGAGTGTCGTTTTTGAGAAGAAAGTGATTTTCGAAAACCATTTTTTAAATTTGTATGGTAGGTACTGTAATTTTTGGATAAAATCAAATTTCTTCTCCCAATTCTATCTGTCTGTTCGACTACAACTAAATTAACTTCGTAATTGTGCCAAGAATTCATAAAACACTTTTTTCTAAATTTTATTACGTTACAGCCCCTCGTTTATTTAATCAACTTCCAGCTAACCTTAGGTGCGAGAGAGGGAAATCTGTTTTCTTACTTAATTTAAAAAAATGGCTTTTATCTTTTAACCTTTCAGATATTGAGATTTTATTAACTTAAAAACATTGAAATTTTGAAAAATTACTATACATACTTATTTCTTTAAAATAAACGTATTTGGAATTTAGAATGCTTTCCCCATCAATAGTATACTTTATGTTTTTTTTTTACCTAAAAAGTACTTTCGCCACTTGTCTTTGGACAATAGAAAGTACTTATCTATTTCTTTCAAAAAAACTAGAAATTGATAAATACCTAATTTTGTAATATTATTTTAGCTACTAAGTTTTTGTAAGAAATAAAGATAATAATAATAATAATAAAAAAAATAATAATAATGGCTCGGCCGATTTTCTTCTTGGTAGATATGGGTTTTAATTTTTTCCCCCCGCATTTTTTTTAAGACCAAAAATAACGGTACCTGCCATACGAATTTTTTCGAAATTTTATAAATATTTTTTTTTTTTTAATTCATAAAATTTCATTTATGTAGTTAAACCTAGGTAATGGTTGAAAAAAAAATTCCAAAAAATTATTATTTTTGGTACCCCCTTGGAACCATTTTTTTGTTTTTGATTTTCTCAATAACGGTACGACCGATTTTGATCATATTTTTTTAAGGCTACAAATGAATAGACTACGGATTTTTTGTTTAAAAAAGGTCCATGGTACCTAGTGGATAGAAGATAAGCTATTAATATTGTGATTATCTATAGTGAATTTTTTTATCAATACCTTCCACCGGACAAGGTGCCTAGTATGGCACAGTGTACACAGTTTCAAGAACGGTTAGCGATCCAATTGGTGAATGTCCAGGAAACCACCCATCATCATTGCACAATCCTAATTTGTTCATCATGGTTTCATGGGTAAATGTGAACCTCAAGCAGAGATTTTATATAAAATTTAACTGGAAGTTCGCCATAAGTAAGGTCAGACCGCAAGTTAAAGCGTTAAAGAAGATCCGTGAATTTTAAATTTCTAATCCGATTTTACCAACATGTAAATCGACTTATGGTTTGGCGATGGTTGAACACACCGATGTTGGTTCTAACTGGCTATACCTATAAATGCAAAAAAGAAAGGTATAGACAAAACTTCCATCGTCTTATTTTAAAGATCATAATCATTTTCTATTATCATAGGCAACACGTTGCTCTCCAGGTTTTCTTTGTTTAGAAGTGGCAGCGTTAAAAGTTGTGCCTTTCTTTGAAGTCTTCTATTATTTTTGTGGAACTTGCCACAAGAAAGTACCATTTGATAATGCTTTTTCATTATACACCAGTGTTCTTTTCAATGATATTTTCAATAAAATTTTCATTTTAGAAGAAATTTTCATTCAAGAAGTCCAAAAAAAGTCTACTAATTTTATAGAAAAAGGTGTTTAGTGTGCATATCCGGACAGTGAACTCTTTTGAGTACACAAACCAAAAAAATTAAAATAATTTTACCGAACTTATCTGCTTCGAAACACCTGTGACCGTCATTTGAAGATGACTATTTCAAGTTTCAAAACAACACTGAAGTAACAGTCAAATCATCAACGAAGCACTTGAGAATCAGAATAAGGCTGATTGTCCCCAATTTAAAAAATCCTGAATTGCAAAAATTGATAAATATGAATCCAATAATCGTACCATCACCAAATCTCTAATGCCAAGGTTTTGAATTCCAATATAAAAAAAAAGTGCCAATCCATTCGAGATTTCATTAAACGCGACTTTAGCATTCCTAATTTTGATGATGAGGACATTCGAGATTGCCATTCGAAATTCCATCCACTACTTTTACCACAGACATCTACTAATGTCAAAACGAGAATTCAGTTTGATAGCTACATTTTAATTTGACAGTGAAGAGTTTCTTATCAAAAAGTGCTTTCGCCTATATTACCTATATCTGTCAAATTCTCTGTCATTTATTTAGTCTGTCTTGTCAAATCAACATGGAGAGTTAAAGCGTTCAGCAAGAAGTGCAAATGATTAAATTGTTTTTGGAACTTTTTTTTAAAACCAATTTCAGTCGAAAAAGTCAGATTTAGCAAGGCTAATTCTGAATGAACGGGTTCATCAACAAGCAGAATTGTTTAACTTTGGACTCTCACAAACCACACGAGATCCACCAAAAAGCAATGCATTCACCGAAAGTCACGGTTTGGTGTGACAGGCCATCACTGTGAATGGCGAGCGCTATCGGTCGATGATAACCAATTTCTTTTGGCCCAAATTGGATAATATGGACACCGACGGCATGTAGTTTCCACAGGACGACGCTTAGTGCCACACAGCCCATGCCACAATGGACATTTTACAGGGGCGATTTCCGAACATGGTTATCTCACGCGGAGGCAATGTGAAATAGCCAACAAGATCTTGCGATTTGACCCCATTAGACATCCTCGTTTCGGACGCAGATATTGCTATCGTCAGATATGCAATCATCTTGCTTGCACAAAATCTTTTTGATCAACTTCAGTCAATTCCCTTGCAAACGCATTTTTGACGTTTACGAACAACTTCTCTGGCTTTGCAATATATCTATCGTCAACTTGATTTTTTACTGCATATATGCGCCTCTAATGATGTAATCGAATATATGACTTTAGCAAACTACATTATCGAAACTAAGGCTTTTACATACAAATTTCGTTTTGGTTTTCGAAAGTTTGACTTTTGCAGTTTTCGTATAAGAACGCAAATGAAGTACAAACGTTAAGACAAATCTTATGAACGTTTCCACAACGTTTGAGCATTTAGTCAAAATCTTAAATTCAATTTAAACATTCATTCACTTATGTCGGAAGTATAATTGTTCCCGTGAATTATTAACAACAAGCAAGAAAAGTGATTTTTTTTAATTTCCAATTTTCACTCCAAATGCGAGTACGCTAAGCAGTCACGCACTAAAACACGTTCCTCCTTAATAACGCGTATATATATTTACTAACAAGGAGATACGTAACATGCCTTACTCATTACCTGTTTAAATATAAAACAAGCAAAAAAAAAACAAACTATCACATAAGACGCACACCAATTTATAAATGATTCAATAATGCAACGTGTTACATCAAATTTCCTGTAAAAATGTGCATTAAAATTTAATCAACACTAAACCCATACGAAAGCCGTTAACAACCAACCCCCTGCCAGGCGAATACATCATAACAAATGTTTAACTTTTGCCCGAAACCAATTATCTATTATCTCCATAAAAATAAGAAATAAAAAAAACTTAAAAAAAGAAATAGTTTTACATCTCCCCAGACAGAATAAAGCTAAAAAAAAAACTCACTTTACTTTATGGCAACCATATAACCTGTTGCATTTCCCAAGCGCGCGTGCATTTTTACTTTCACTCAACGCGCCGCGCACCAGACGCGCAACCATACCAAAACCGTCTGGATGTGGCACTAGCAAGTCATCAACAACTCCTAACTGAACTGGTAAACTGCATTTCATTTTCCAGACAATTTTGTTGTTTTTAATTTTTATTTATGAGATAAACGCACGCCGCACTCTGGTGGCAGCGAATGAAAACAACAAAATCTTGAACGGCATCATCACCCCAGCCGGTCAAACTACTCCAACCAACGACTCGGCCGACGATGCGACGCACGACGGAAATGCACCTTCGCAATACTCCAAATCCAAACAACAAACCAGATGAGATGAATATATTTCTTTGTTGTGGCGCGCTCTCTCGAATTGCCCACCACTCAGACGCTTTGGCGACTGTCATTAGATAATGAACACACGAGACACTGCCCTCCTCAGCCCCCCATTAGAAAAATTGTAATTTTATTACAAAACTCCATTGGGGCATATCTTGTGCATCGCATGTGTCAAAAATAACATTGACTTGTTTGACAGCTTAAACGTCAAAGCGCGAAAGTCAATTTGGCAGTTCAGCGCATGATCACTTTGTGGTTTCCTATGTACTTAGGTATGTTTGTATGCATTTCGGTTTAAGTTGTCAAATTTTTTGAATTAGAGGCAAATTTCTGACAGGTAACAGATACTTGACTGCACAATAGGAAATTGCATTTTTATGCTAATGGATTTTTCAAGGGATTAGATTAGGTGTATACTCGTAGTATATTTGAAGTTTTGTTTTGTTATTTCGGTGGATGGCATAGTGTAGGCGAAATGGTATCTTGTCGGCGCGCCGCCATCGCAGCCGTCTGTCGCCGATGAATTTTTTGATTTATCTTTAGTGACTTGGTGTTTTATGTTTCTTAAATATTTTACTGCTGAGTCAATAGATGACAAGCGAGGGAGATTTGGTTATTTATAATACCTACATTTAAAGCAGGAAGTTGACGTTTTAAAAGGCAAATAGCCCATAAATGGATGGATGGTATAGGTTTCACTAAGAGGGCACGTTAATTGAGACGGATTTTTATTACAGTTCGGCGCGACCATTAGCACCTGATACTTACAGTTCCATGTAATTTGATGCAATATACTTAAGTGCCCTTTGACTTACCTGAAATGAGAATAGGGAAATTTTATTTATTTGATATTTTGACATTTTTAGGTTAAGTGTGTATTAATGATTGGAATGTTTGATAATTAATTTATATAAGAGGTTTTAAGATATGTCAAAAATGCTTATGTCGAGTTAGAATGTACGAATTATAGAATACTCTAATAGCAAACGAAGCAAAATAAACTATACAAGTCTTTTTTTTTTCAGAACAGAGTCAGAAGTTCTGTTGCATATAGCTGGTGACATATTATGTTGTACGTCAATTCATAACATACCATTTTGATGAATGTCATCTAAAATTATATAAAAAGTGAACTTACAATTTTTGACAATTGATAATATTTTTTGGACACAAAAGCAAGCACTCTATAATGTGGTTTTTCATCTCAAAATTGAAAAATGATCTTTTAAATAAAATATATCTTTTCATTTTTCAGTATTTTTGTTGACGGTAATATTCCCAACAGGCAACTGTCAGTTAATCCGAGTTTTTCTCTTCGGCGAGAAGAATCACAGCAGATCATAATGAGTTCTTGTTCAACAGATCACTGAGCATAATATATTTTGAATTTGACAGAAAAGTATGTTTACACATCAAATCTCCTAAATTTGAGGGAGTGTATCTTTCGTGTAAAGATCTGACTATCTGACCTATGTAATGAATCCTTCTTCGTCCAAGGAATTAAGACATATTCTAAGAAGAGCAGAGCATTGTAGACCACATTTACAACTCCGAATATTCTACCAGACAGAAAAAGAAAATCTTACAGATGAATTCTCAGCAGGTGCAGATGGAATACCCGCTATCCTGCAAACCAAGACTCTCTCCCTAACAACATGGGTAGATCAACAACAACCATTCTTCTAGAAATTGTTTCTAATGTTTTATGTACAATGGTTGATGTTGATGAAGTCGATAGCATTCCTATCGACTTTAGCAGTCTTTGAAAAAATGTCACACAAAATCATTAGCTTTAAGTTAAATTACATGGGTTTCACCACACTCTTTATCTTATGGTTGAATTTATATTTGACTAATAGAAAATATGTCGTCCGTTTTCGATAATCTCTTTCCCTTCTTATTGATGCACCTTCAGGTGTACCACAAGTCACCCATCTTGGTCCACCGCTGTTCATCTTAGCAATCAACAATGTTAATCAGGTTCTCGATCTTAGTTTAAATAGATGTGAACATTTTTAAACTTTACAAAATCTAGACAAATTTTCCCTGTAGTGCCAAAACAACCTACTTGAGCTCAATTTTAATAAATGTCGCAACGTTTTCACGTAAGCGTCTCGCTTATCCTCGACTTCCAACATATTCTGATAACTTACAGCTCGCATTGTGACATTTCAAATTGAAAAGGTGTGTTCGATTCAAAATTGATTGATGGCAGCGTTCAATGGCAGTTTCGTGTAAAATGCTTATTTGAGTTAAAAATATTTGTTTCAATTGTACGGAGTTATGAATTAAGAAGAAGTCGCTTGTGCAAAGTAGTATAGTAACGCAAAAAGCCCAAAATGTACAGTAATGATAATTTGTTGCCAGTATACATATGTTTTACTTTGCACTCAAGACAAGGTTGCGGTTCTAGTCGACTTTATTGATGTCGCCAGATTATTTTTAACGACTTTTTGGAAATAGGCTTTGTGAGTTATGTCGTGTAAATAATACTATATTTGTAACCACGCAAAATGTAATGTAATGTTACATCTCTGAAATATAAATAATAATAGTGTTTTGGTGAATCTTATAACCAGCGCAACTATAAAAAGTTGAATAATACTCTTATGCTCACTCTCATATACAGTTTAAGCTTATTTCTAGCATTTTTTCTAGTGACTTCTACTTTTGTCTTCAAAATTTCAAAAAATCAAGCGAATTTTAGAAGTTGCTCTAGGGAATTTTATTTTCAGCTTGCGGTAACTATAATCACGTTATCATTGCGGGAGATTTTTAGTAAGATTAAAAATTTTAACGAAAGTCTGGTCTCTCTTAACTTATTTCCTTTAAACCGGAAGTACCGAAAGCATTTCACTTCAACAAGTTCAACTTTGCTAGACGTTTATCCAGCCTAATTACAGGTTTTTCAAAGCATGATCTCATTTTAGCATTTTATAATCTCACATAAATCCAAATCTAAACAAACAAACCTTCTCGTTTAGAGATTTCAAATCTGTAAGCATGCAGAATTTAATATCTAATGTTTTCAATTCTAACGTTCAAATTACATATGTATCTTCTTTCAAATGTTGATGAGCAGGTTAATTTTTTCACCGGTACAATCAACAACCTAATTGAGGTTTTTCTAGCAATTAAAAAAAAGTTCGGGCAAGAAATAATCAGGTTTTAGACCACATGCACAGCGCTTCTAAAAATTGTGGATGAAATACGACTGCAAATAGATAAAAACTTACATAGTAACAAAGTTGGCTTTATTAGACTTCTCCTAGGCTTTCGACACTGTCTCTTACTTTAAAAAAAGTTACAGCATTTACAGCCATAGCTCTTGTTAAGGAATATCTAACCGCAAAAACTCAGACGGTTTCTGCAAATTCAAATTCACTCACGCTAGAGTACGCCAGGGTTCAATCCTAAGCCCCCTTCTTTTTACGCTATTTAATTATGACACTTGTGCACTTGGTAGAACATATTCTACCATGCGGACATAACATCTATCTGGTGGTTGTCTTCCAATTGCAACCAAGATAACGATTGCCAAAAACCTTATCTTACCCGCTTAGTTCTATGGAAGCCTGTTTTTCTGCTGTTTGGATTGCGGGAGTAGAAGGAAACTTCAAGTTGTCTTTAACAGCAGCGAGCGATGTATATATGGTTTGAGTCATTTTGACCATGTTTTGATAATATGTTCTTAAAGATTTTCTGGTGTTGACTTTTCTATTTAAACTCATGTACTAAAAAAAATCCTGAATATTTATTTGAAAAACTAATTCTTGCTATATCTTAAAGAAGCAAGGTTCTTATTGTACCTACAGCCGTTTTTGAAAACGTAATTTGCATCAAAAATGTAATAGCATGACTATTTTAAAAGCAAACTGCAAATGGCAACTGTTCTAAAAAAAAAACGTAAAAGCATTATTTTCGATAACGCTATTTGCTAAAGTTATATGTTCGATAGCTTCATTTGCGGCACAACTCTGCAGTAAAAAAATCAAGTTGACAAGTCAACATTGAAAAGCTAGAGAATATGTTCGTAAACGTCAAATGCGTTTGCAAGAAAATTAACTGACACTGATCAAACAAAATTTGAGCAAGCAGGACGATTGCATATTTGACGATAGCATAATATATCAAAAAATGATAATGATGTGACGGCTAAATTAATATTGATTTGACGGTTTTGAAAACAGCCTACTTTTAAATGCAGAACTTCTAAAGAACAATTTTTTGTGTATATGCGGCTGGTCTTCGGGACTCCCTTCCAGCCGATCTGAGAAGACTAAACACTTACAATATTTTTTAGGTTTCTTTGAAAATTTGAAAAACCATTACTATGCTAAAACTTTTTTAAACTTTTCTTGTTTTTTTTTTTTTTGTAAATTTAAATCTGTTGTAGAGGATTCGCATTTACATATACATATGTTTTTATTCTGAAATCTATTGTTGTTTTTTTTTTTTTAATTAAATAATTTTGTAACTTGTACTTATTATAACAGAAAAGTCGGTCTTAAATCAATAATTACAAATACAAAATGCAAACACTGACAGAAGGTTTTAAAACAGACTCCTGGAACAGCTATAAGTTGTTAACTTTTCCTAAAACATTTTTCATTATCTGTTTACATAGATTGACGAGAAAAAGTTTCAGCTCCATGACAGATAACGTTTCTTCCAAATTATACTCATTTTCAATTTCCATCAGTTCACCTGTCAGGGCTTTGAAATTGCCAACCATTAACCGAACATAAATGCGGAACAAGCTCTTTACTAACACCTGACGGCAAACCTCACCCTAGCTTTTCTTTTATTTATTTTTTTTTTTTTTTTTAAGTCGTGTTTCAAAGATCGTTCGCTTGTTAAATTATACAACAAAGATAAAAAAGAAACATTTGAAAAATACAAATTTCCGATCATTTGGACGTAAACAAAGGCTTTTAAACAAATCACCACTTGGGTGCTTTGTCTTTTTATCAATTGACCATTAATAATCATAAAAGCTGCAACTTTGTTAAAACTTCTTCTTGTAGCCAGCCAAGAAACTTCCCACGATTGTGTCGTGGCGTCTGTGACATTCCTAACAATATCTTTCGCTCGTGCAGGAATGCATCACTGGTCAAAGGAAGATTAAATTTCATAGCAAAATTCAAAATAATATGTAGATACACCTCAAACATCATTAGTCAAAGCGAATTAGTTAGATTAATGAACCGGCTCCAAATACACCACCTTGATGCTTAGTCGACTGGAAATATGGATAATTTCAAGTTCAAGATTTACTTCATCCATCAGAAAACGAACTCACTCCTTCTTCGCAGACATTTCGGTACGGTTAGAGTTCCTCCTCAGGTGATTTGGATGTTTATTATTTATTTATTTTTTTTTCTCAACCACTACGTTTACTTGTAGATATTTGTAGAGCAAACGAATACAAATTTATCTACCAAGAGCTGAAGATAGACATGGAGCCATGCAGCTAGACTGCATGTACCTATACTAAACTATCAAATTCAATTTGAAAACTTTTAACTGAAACTGTGGCATTGAGCGGAAAGAGATGTTTAACTTTATTTAGTTTGGCTTCGAAATAGTATCACAGGTAAGTATCTGGGAGGAAATAGGAGTGAAACCTCTTTGAGGTTGCAAATATAATTTGGCTTGTTCCTGAGAAAGTTTTGCAAGAAAATTGATTGGAAAATTGAGTGAAAATTGTTGGTTTACTTTCGATAGGTTATAGCGGGAAATTTTCTTTGGTGTTTTTTTTTTTTTTTTTGGACATCTGTCGTGTTCGTACTACACTTTGTGTGTGGAATTAGATAAACTGATAAACATGTATTTAAATATGCAATATGGATTACCTACGGAAACGGATATAAGATCTAGTAAGTAATACCGACCAGTTTTTCAAAAAATATTGTCTTACACATTTATTTAATGGCTGAACTATAATGTCAATTTAATTATAAATTTTTAACATTTTTGTTTTCTAAATCTCCACTTTGCCAGAAGCATGAATGTGCTTAAAGTATAATTCTACGAAATCATAGATGAGAACAAAGTTTTCAATTACCTAAAATCGTCAGTTGTGTTTGTGATTTTTGAAATGTTAAGTAATTTTGAAGTCTTTTTGCTAATATTCGTAGACTAAGAAAAAATTTCCTTAAAGTTTTCGCCCATTCTGTTTAATACAAGCCAGCTGTTTTGGTACTAAGTGAAAAACAGGTTGGTACGAAAGATCAGTACTTTCACAATTTCTGCCCGGCTATAACTTAATGCCATTACTCTTTCGTCGCCACCACGGTCTTATATAATGTATGTTAGATATGATGTTGCTTGCCAGAGCCTTCCTCAACACGGACATTGTTCTAATTGTTGACATGTTCTAATACAAACTCTAACTTCATGTAGCTGAAACACACGGAAGGACTTCATATATTTTTGTTTTATTTATAGGAGTCCAAATCTTGACAGCAATTCAACCTGTAATGAGTTTGATACGCTGCCTTCAAGTTGCCCCAGCTATTCAGGACAAACAGCACCCGAAGAAGATATGTTGAGATCTCTGCTGAGATGCACCACACTTCTCAACTTGTAGATGAGCCCAATCGAATACCAGATGATTGCTGAGCAAAACGCTCACACCCTTGACTTGTTTCTTATCACTCACCCTGACAAGTATACCATTAAGTCTTCATTCCACCATTATGTTATATCAGAAAATGTATCGTGTCCCAACCATCCAGTTAAAGAGAAACATCCTACAAGGACCGTTTGGAGGGTCTTAATAACTTTTTTCGAATCTTCAACTGGTCAAAGCCAAACCAACTGAGGAAAATCGGAAAAAGTTTAAACGAGCCAGAAACCATTGCAAGACTGGTATAAAAAGAATCAAATTCTTACGTGATCAGAAATGAAGGCAAACATTTCTGCAATGTGCCATGGCCAGTAAATATGTTTGGGCATTTGTCAAGAACGTACAAAATTCAACTTCTTCTTCGGTCCCAACGCATATCTGAAATGACAACCCGATAACTAGCTCTTTAGATAAGGAAAATTTAATTGCAGTTCATTTTGCTGCTAGCTCTACGTTGCCTGTTAGCAACATTGTCCAATTTTTAATTTTAATTTATAATTAAGCTTAAAACAAGCCACTTATACTATATCACAATAAAAATATCTTAAGTCTAACCTGTACTTGAGAACGTAAATCATTCAATGGTACAGGTTTATTTCCGCACTCGTATACAGTTGCAAGAGCCCTTCGGAGTTTTGATATATGCAAATCCGCTGGTCCTGATGGTATACCCTAATTGTGCTTACGTTCCTCCTTCTCAAGGTCATGGAATCCCGAAATATCTCAAAGATCGAAAGCTTCTGAATGACCCGCAATACGGCTTTGACCGCAATCTTTCCACTGGTGATACGATATCTCACCGAAGAGTGGAACAGATCTTTACATAGTTTTAAAGAAAGTAAGATTATTGCGTTTAATAGGGCATTTCATAGAGTTTGGCACCAGGCTCTCTTATCGAAAATGCGTACTTTTGGTTTTATTCTTTGGATTATAAATTTCTTTCATGATCGTTCAATACATGTTGTATTGGACGGTTTCAAGTCTGATCGTCGGAAAATAAATCCTGGTGTTCTCCAGAGCTTTGATTTGTCTCCGACTCTTTTCCTCATTTTTATAAATGATCTTTCTTTCTGAATTTTCTAATCCACTTCATTGTTTTGCCGACGATTCTATACTCTTAGCTTCTTATGACTTCTATATCGAACGTATAAAATTTGTCACTCCCTCTTATCTGGTTACAATTTATGAGGCGTTTATACGTCCACAACTCGACCGTAACTCATATCTTTGGGTATATTGCACTCCAAACATCTCCTCATTTATTGGAATCATTCCAATCTCCAATCTTCTTGTTTTATCGCTTTTTTTACAAACAATTCTCACTCGAAGTAGCCAGTTGCATTTCTCCCGTAAATCAGTAATACCCGTTTTGCTGGGAATGCTCATCAGTTCTGCTTAGAGCGATTCTTTTTTAGTCGCACAACACGATTATGGAATAATTTACCCGGCACGGTTTTCCCTTGCCATTTCAATTTGCAGAATTTCAAGACCAATGTTCATCGATACCTTGATTCTCTTCTCCCTAATTTTCCAAGCGCTCGTGCTGTGTTTAACATTATAAGGGTCTCACTTAAACCCCTAAGCACACTTTTTTTGGAAGACACAAAAATATCTCATCTGAGCGAAATATTATTGGATTCATTTCCCAGTGACATTTTGTTAGATCTACAATGACATATTTCTACTTTAAAAACTGTTTAGATTGTTTACCGGTCGTCTTAAATCTGCCTTAAAATCAAAGTGTAAAAGGTCTCTGATCCTACATTTGTTTTAAAATTAAAATAATGGAGGAAAACCTAATCTCTTTTTGTAGAACAATGCAAACAATGCTTGGATCTACCCCAACCAATATCAAGGTGAATTTTACAAAAAAAAAGTATAAACTACCTTCCAAGAAAGATAATAACATAACTTTTTATTTCCTTGCTGTCATCATTGAAAACTTTTTATAGTCCTATCAATGTTTAAATAAAACTTAATTTTTATTGAATTTGTATTACTTCTGTCTCATACACAAAAGATTCCAACCTAATAAAAAATTACAATCGAACATACTTAATGATAAATAAAAAACCTATGGCGCCATGATTCTGAGCTGAAGTACCTCATGTGCCAAGTGCTGATATGGCTGTATTGACTCTTGGAAACCGATTGATAAATATTATTGTCAAACAGATTGATTTTCTATGTTTAACAGCAACTAATTTGATATTCATAACCATACCCGAACGCAATAACTAAATTGGGACCCCAATAGAACATAAACCTACACACAACAATATCCATACTTTTCTAAGTACATACGAGTAGTTGAGTTGCTTGGTAAGATTTCTTATTCGTTAGTTGTTACTCTCATTCGCATGCAAAGTGGTAACACTCATTGGCAAGGCTTATCATGTTCGATGGCAGAATTAAAAATTCCAAACTTTTCCGGGTTAAGTGTTATAATATTTGCCACAAGCTTTTTTGTTATCCGTGAAAATATCTGGCTCTGGAGTTCAGGTAGCATATAAGACCAGCAGCGCCACCTTCGGGCTTCAAATTTGATATTTTTGTAATATGCGACTACACCAGGCGATTTCGCGTCATTACACATTCCAACACAACTCCAACCCATTCTCATGTTTTTGTTTGGAAGTAGGACGCTTTTGTTTCCAGGGTTCGGCCCTAAAATTAAGAATGTGGTGAGGTACCAAAAATAAATTTTAAACTAAAGACAGGTATAGTCGTTGTAAAGCACGTATAGTTATGAAGACATCCACCCGGAGAATTTTTTTTAATCATCCTCATCTACGTTTGACAAGATAGACATTTTTCTGCACTCTAATAAGTGCCTTGTAAAGAAACACCATCGTTGCTCCAGTGAGGGCTTTGCTACTCAAATGTCTTATTATCCGAAAGAAGTAGAAATTGGTTGGAGTGTTTCCTCGTTTGATCTGAGTGCTGGTATCATTGAAAAAGTTTAAAGCGAAGTCTAGGTAGACAAAATCTTCTAACAACTTCCGTCCAAGACGTTAGTAATGGGTGTAATTTATTGATGACAGCCCACGTCGATGTTAATGATACTGATGCCTATGTGGTTGGCGCAGTACAAAGGGTCCCCTTTCCTGAGGATAGGGCAAATAATGTTGACGTTCCATTCATCAGGCATGATTTCTGATGACTGTATTTTGTAAATTAGCTAGTGCATACTCCTGACTAAGTCGTCTTCTGTCACTTGGAACTGCTCGGCGGGAAATCCGAGATCGTGTTGATGGAAATGTTGGTCAACGTGCGTCGTTTAGACTGAATGGTACAATCTGTCCCGCAGCGGAACTTGATTTAACATTGTCGATATATAGTTTGCTGTTTTGATTTTTCAATATATTCGGCACTGACTGATATTCTGTTACGATGTTTGCATGATATTCTTGAAAGCTTTGGTTCGGCCCTTGTAAGAGAATTTCTCTGCCTCTAACGAAAAATTTACAACTGGCTCATTGCAACGGATTTCTTGGATGGTGGTGATATATGCTTTGCAGCACCCTAGGGCCTCCGCTAATTGTTCAGATGTTCATGTCATATTATGCAAAGTAGAAATATATCCACTCCGATTGGAGTAAGTTCCGAACCCTGTTGCTCACTCGCCTTTATTTGACAAATGATTTTATGAATTAAATTGATCTGACTAACGCCTTCTTCCTCTTTTCCTGTCGAAAAGACGACGACGCATATCTAATAATTGACTGCAGGTGTGGCACTTTGTTCGCGCCAGCATACAATGTAGGTTTGATAAGGTTTGTTTGTTTTATTTATTTTTTTTTTAATAAATTGTTGGGCGTTAATTTCGCTCGATCTTGAAATGGAAAGTAGGTCAATTGACGTGCATTCGTGTGTGATTTACTTGCGTTTTTGTTTGCGTCTCGCATCAATCGTGCGCACTGTACTTGGAGGTGGTATCGTATGCATCGTCATTTCCATTGTCGATTTTGTCGTGAAATTATGCGTATCATAAAAAGAAAAACCATCGATCAAAAAATCTTTGTTTTAAATAAATTAAAATGCTCACTTAAGGCGTATTATTAGCATACAAAAGAGTGAGTGCGTCTTTGAACCTACGTTTTGGTATTTAATTTTTGTATAATATATTGTTGATTTCAATTTCAATTAGCACTCAAATTAATAAAAGTGGTTTAGTGGTGGTTTATCTGTAAGTCCTGGATTAAGTGCAAAATTTCATTAATAAAACAAAACTTCTTTTGAGTGACTAATACTTTTGTATATATAACTTATAGTATTATCATGGAGCGTGATTTTGTATTGCGAACTCTAGTCTGGTGGTGGCGCTGAAATTAGCGCCAGATTTTACAGTGGAGAGTAGGATAAGATACAAAACAAGTTGTAAAAAAGAGAATATTTTATTAATAAATTTAGTAGAGACAAATCTAGCAATTAGCAAGACATCAGAAACAAATAAAAACAAAAAAAAAACTCTGAAGAAGCCGGAAAAAAGCCAGCGAAACGTAGGGTAAGAGAAGATGAATTATCATCGATCATTTAAGCGCAAATAACTACATATAATATTAAGAAGAAATTATATTTGCAAAAATTTGAAGTTCAGTAACGTTATGCATGGTCTTAGTATTATTATTCTAGAAGTCTATAATACCTCTTCCAAATGGGTACTTTTTTGGATAATTTTTTTGATTTTTAAATTGGCAACTCTGATTCTATATACATTCTATTCATTCCTTTTCACCATGAATGCAAATTGTTCGGTGAAGTGGCCCAAAAGTGGACTTCGCTTCCTTCGAGCCAGTTATGGCGCTCATATCTAAGAAACTGATAGCGGAGAGTTATTCTTTCAATAAGCCCAATATGACCATTAATATTATTTTTATGTGTTTTAATTAATTTTAAAGTTGTATGTGTTACCTCAAAATAATCACCCTGTACTAATTACTGGCCGTTTCGAGAATGTGGTCAATCCAACGAAGATCGTAGTTGACATACATACTGAGTACGGAGAGTTTTTCAGTCTCTTCGATGCAAGTCCCAGTCAAAGACAATCACATAAGAAGTACATTTTGCTTCAACGACAATAGACAGCATTGAGTGTTCGAAGCATTATATTCAACACTAATTTGTATACCCCATTTATTAACGCTTACCAGAATCAGAATTTAATTATCATACGATACCGTTGCAGGTTCCACTTCCGAAGGAGATGGACTGGAATTTGACAACGAGTATGAAAAGCTGCGGTTAGGGTTGGAGAAAAATTGTCATAACGATTTAACTCATTTTTAAATGACTGAAACAATTCCTTACGTAGTATATAGAGTTTGTATTATAAAAACCTTCATATAAATATTCAATGCCAGGCCACGGGCAAAAAAATTCCAACATTAATGATTACAATCCTAATCTTTGTTGGATATAGTTCACATTGGATTTTTGTCAAAAAATTCATGTAAGATGAACTGAACTTAACAAAAATTGCGTATTGACAAGGTCCTCACAAGTCAACTGATGAGTCCATGTGAGATCACCCGGACGAAACGCCAATTTTTGTGGACTAAAGGCCAAAAAAAGCTAATTTGAATCAATTCCTTACGTAGTTGAAGAAGCGTAGAAAAGAATGCCAAGCAAATATGAACTCATACAAAAATAAAAATTACAAATTGTTGTAACGATTTTTTAAAGAAATGTATCTACATAAGTTCTTAAAACATTTTTTAAGAAAAAATTTTGGTAGGTACGCCAGTTTTGAGCTTTTATGATTATGCAAATAAAAATTAAATTTCCAAACAAAAATAAGTAAATAGTTTTGAGGTATGGCATTTATAAAAAAAAATTATTGATTTTTTTAAAAACCCAAACAAATTATTTTTAAGTTTTCATATGCAATATTTTATTAAAATGTTTAGAAACTTTTATATAAAAAAAAAATTCATTAAAATTCCTTCTGATAATAAAATGACAGTCGAGAAAACGGTAGGTGCTGGCAAAAATATCTTAATTTCAAAATTTATTGTATTGAATTATATAAATTGTAAAAATACGATTTTCGAAAACCATTTTTTTAGCATTTGTATGGTGGGTACCGTTATTTTCATATAAAATTCTATTTGTAACATCTTGTAGATAATATTAAAAAATTGGTAATTGTCAAGTTTGAAAAAAAATCGATCTTGTGGTTTTCGAAAAATTGAGTTTAAAAAAAAACAAATTTCGATAATTTTAATACCAAAAATACTATTCAAACTTTAGCACACAAAAGTTGATCAAAGTCAATTGTATGGTTTTTGAAAATGTTGAATGAAAGGTACCATTTAAAAACATTTTTTTGAAATTTTTTTGTTCAACCATTAACTAGATTTTTCTAAATTAAACTCGTGAACTTCTTTGCAAAAAATATATGGAACAGTTTTTGAGAAAAAAAAATATTTTTTTTTTTAATTTGGGACAAAATTTAAATGACAAGACTTTAGTTTTGAAAAAAATAAAATGCACCACTGGGCATGCTCTTCTATAAAGAGTTTAGAATTCAAAAGAATATAGTTAATTTTTTAAATGACTAAAACAAGTCCTTTAGTAGTTGGAGCTAAAAACAGGATGCCATGTCATTCAAGTTTATGCTGGAACAAAAATTATAAGTCGCTGAAGTAGTTTTTTTTCTTAAATAAGCTTTTATATGTATACAAAATTTTTGAAACATTTTTTAAAAAAATGTTGGTACGTCAACTGAAATTTTTATTATTGTAGGAATAAAAAATAAATTTCCAAAAAACTATGTGAGATATCGAATTTTCAAAAATAAAATAGATTTTTTTTTTAATTCGAAAAATATTTTTTTTTAAGTCTTGAAATGCAATGTTTTTTAAACTTTTTAGAAGCTTCTCTATAAGAAATTTCATTAAAATCCGTTCTGCTGATAATTAGAAATTCAAAATTCGCAAAAAATAGTCCTATGGTAGGTACAGTCAGAAATATATTAATTTAATTTTTTTTCTTATTAAATTATAGATCGCAAAAGTTAATCGAAAGAAAAAAAATTTTATCACAATTCTCGGATTAACATTTTTTATGGTGGGTACCGTGGGGTTTTCGAAATATCGAAAAAAAAAATTTTTTTTTTAAATCTAAAAAACTTTTTTTTGAAAATTTTAATACACAATAATATTCAAACTATTGGGGACCTTTAGCATAAGAAAAATTATCACAATCGGTTCTGTCGTTTTTGAGAAAATCCAAAACAAAAAAAAATAGTTCCAAGGGGGATACTAAAAATAACCAATCTGTGGGACAGTTTTTGAGAAAAAAAATATTTATAAGATTTCGAAAACAAATTCGTACGGCAAGTACCGTTATTTTTGGTCTTAACAAAAAAACAGGAAAAATGTGTGGGGGGGAAATAAAAAAATGCTATCTACCAAGCGTTCGGTTTTAGTCGACAGACAGATAGAGTTGCTATACCCGCTTATTTTGTCTTTCCTTAAATCATAATTTCAAGTCTGACAGAAATCTCGAGATCGATTTTTTTACAAATGCATAACTTTTCATACAGTACCTACGTACATTTATATCGCAAGCAAAAATCAAACACGTCAATATGATTTGGTAATTTAAAATGACAAAATTCACCATGAACCAAATTTTCCTCGTTTTTCTCGTCAAGCATAAGATGCAGAAAGCTGAAAAGTTATTCTACCAGATGAAGAAAATCAAGAAGCAGTGCTTGCGTTTAGCAAATATAAATTCAATCGAAGCTTTTACCTTCTCTTCTTTTCCAAATACAAACTTTAAACCAAAGTTAAAATTATTTTCTGTTTTTAAAATACTATTGAAAAGTCCCAGTTGGTAAAAACCCTTCTGTGCTCAGAGCAAAAAAACTTTAAAAAACAATTGTTTATCTGATTGAGGAGAAGTAATAAATAGCTAAGGAATGTTATTCCTATAGAAAAATATTGAAAATCTCCTTTTGCATTTCAATTGCAACTGCAGTCATGCACGCATTTTTCACCCTTTTGAAATACCATAATATATGTACCTCTCGAACTAATCGAGCGCAAGAAACCGACTATAAAGATTTACCATGCCACTTCACTTGACATAGCAAATGCTAATTTAAAAAAAGAAAACTGAATAATTCAAGAGTTTGAAGTCTGATAAATCATAGCAAAGTGAAAATCCACAATTGCCGCTCACGTTTTCCCTAAGATCTTCGAGTCTATCGATTGCAGTAGAAATTCTTGGAACGACATATGCCAGAGGGTGTTCTCTCCACAACAATTATTAGATTCACAATTATTATTGTTGCTGCACGGAATAAGGGGCTTCTGTCCTCGGCTTGGCTGTAGTGCTATGCTATTATGCTCCCGGTCCTTTTTCTGAAGTGTCATTCTACTGCCATTCCTATGATTGCCACAAACCACCTCGAACCGCACCTAAACTATTGTCGAGAATCTCTCTCACCCTCTCTGTCTCCATCAGAATTAAAAAAAAAATATCCGATTTACGTGATTGATTTACAAAGTACCCGAAACATCGTTCGTTGCTTCTGATGCTCGGCATTGAAGCGCGCAGGCGTAACGCAGGCAGTTTCAAAGCTGGTATCTATGTGCACATGGCTGCGAGAGATCGTGAGTGTAAATTGTATGAGTCTATTTGAATACTGTCGCTTGGATTATTAATTTCCTTGGTGTGGTGTACGAATTACCCAGTGAAAATTCCATTGGAGCGGGGGTGGACGAAGCACACTCGTAACTACTATTAGCGTTTACGTGCTGTAAATGGTAAATTATTTCGTGAGTACGCGACGATCCTATCAGCATTGGCTGGAATAATAATAAACAAAAAAAAAACAAGGAACACGCTTCGCTATAACGCAACGAAAATATTCTATTTTGGGGGGTTATCTATCGGATTGATAGCACAATAGATCTTCAAGCGTAAACAAACTTACAACAATGAAGAGTTACTTTAAAGAAAAGGTTCATCAAGGGTTGAGCATTGGGTGTGCCTCCTTTATCAAGGGAGCCTTCATTTATTTATTGTTTTCTTTTTTTTTTTTGGATTATTTATGAAAATCTGATAGACATAAATGACGTTTGGAGCAAGCTTGTGCTCGTGATTTATACTTATATGGCCGTTTTGGTTTATGAAACCCTTTTAATTCGTCAAGCACTTAATGTCCACATTTTCGGAGTTCACAATTAGACAAATGAGATTTTGATGTTTCTTGACATATAACTTCCTGGTAAAAATAAAACTTTCAGTGCTGCCAAGCTATACAGGCTTTTGTTAATTCAGTGGTTTGGATTAAAATGTGGAAAAAAACCTACGCATACACCACTACGCCAAGGGGTAATACAGTAATAGTTATTTAAAACACGAAGTAAAATGCATAGATAAAATATGATTTTTAAATATTTTATTATTAAAAACTACAACTAAGTTTAATATTAATCTTATTCAAGAATTATAATTTTTTTGGGACGACTCAATGAAAATGCGAAGTTGTCATGTCCTTCGTGGTGACATCTGGACTTGTGATGGGTGTGTTCGCCGAGTTGAGTTTGTGGTGCTTTCATCGTTTGATTTTATAGCGCGTTCCATTTTGGCTCTGTTATATAGATATTCACAGGAAAATTAATTTTCTTTTGTTTATTTTCAGATGTGTAGTGCGAAGCCAAGTGCTATTCCATTGATATAAATGTACGCAAAATTTTAACTGGTTATAGTTTCACTTCAAACAAATTTTCAGGATAGCTTTCGCTAAAGCGTTAGCAACCGTCGTGGCACCTATCTTGCGAAGTGTTCTTTAAATGTCAAATAATTATTCAAAACATTACTCCGTGATCTTGTAAATATGCGGTCTCTGCAGGATTTTTTTGATTTTAAAAGCCATCGAAATTTGGCTCATCTGCATATGTATAGTTCTCCAAATCCCACGAGGAAGAATATTTTAGTGTATCGATTTCAGTTTTGATTTAAGAAGATGACAAGGTGTTTTTTTAAATCTTTTATTTTCGTGAAAAATGGTGCGTGGATCGAAAAAGTGTTAATAAAATACTGATCAAAGTCGTGACCTGAAACATAAGCTATGTGTGTATCATATACTACAGTCATATAAAATGCGATAGAATTGTTCATTATACATCGATATATCGAAAACGCCTTACTCAATGTATCGAATCAACCTATGTACCGGATATTTTTAATGTTTAATGCTGTATCGATGTTCAAAACTTGAACTACGCTTCAACTATTTTATGAACATACTAATTGAAGTTGGGACAACATTTTCCGTTTCTTGAAACTTCAAATCGATATTTTTATACCGCATATACATAAACGTTGTAGCTGGATTCCAAAAATACTGAATATAGAGAGCACATTTTTAATCGATACATCGTTATATGGAACGATTTGATGAATTACATCGAATGAACCATCGATAGTTTTTGTATGCGCCTCCCTAGAATGGTAGTATCAAATGTCACCTGCTGGCGCCATCTTTATTCAGACTCTTGACTTATCAAAAGTAGATAACAATTCTCAGGGCAAACATCAGAGAAAAATGAAGAAGAGGAAGAATAAAAAGAAGCGGAATAAAAAGTATAAGAAAATGGAGAAGAAAAAAGAAAAGAATAAAGAATTAGAAGAAAAAGAAAAAAAAGAGAAAGGAGACTAAATGGAAGAACAGGAATAAGAGGAATAAGAATAAAAATAAAAAGAATAAGAGGATCAACATGAATATGGAAAACAAGAAGAAGATAAAGAGTAAGAGTAAGAAGAATAAGAATAAGAATATGAATAAGAATAAGAAGAAGAGCAAGAATAAGAATAAGACTAAATAGACGAACAAGACTAAATAGAAGTAGGGGAAAGAAAAAGAATTCATTTATTAATTTTTGTGATGATTTAAAGGGTTTTTCAACAGGGACGCTACAAAAGTAGAGCGACAGGGACAGCAAACGACGCCATATTTCTTGCCGCTCTTTTGACATTTCTCTTCAGTAAGGTTTGCCATTTCATGCTGGAAAGATATACGAGCCAACAACGAGTCGAAATTATGAAAATTTACTACCGAAATTCGGAGTCAGTGGCCTAAACGTTAAGAGCGCTACGTCCAATTTATGGTCGTCATAATCGTCCTAGCAGATCAACAATTGAGCGTCTAGTGGAATCCACAGGCCTCGGTCGTGCGATTTGACGCCGTTAGACTATTTCCTGTGGGGCTACGTCAAGTCTATGGTCTATGCCAACAAGCCAGCGACGATTGATGAACTTCGTACGAATATCGCACGTGAAATTGCAGCAGTATCGGCCGATTTATGCTTGAAAGCCGTCGAAAATTGGGTTCAGCGTCTGGACTTCTGCAAGCGTACCCGTAGTGGCCATGCAAAAGAAATCGAGTTCCATACATAATGGCATCGAACGTACTTTCACAGGAATAAAGAATTTCATTGATATCCAAAACCGTTTTTGTTTTATTTAAAAAAAAACTTTTGTAGCGCTCTTATTGAAAAACCCGATATTTAATCTTGTATAACATTTCCATACAAACGTAGTTCCATTCAAAACGAGCAGGTAGGTACCAAGTGTTCAGTGCTTCTAGCGAGAACCTTGGTCAGACTTGAATCATCTCCTCTATTTAGAACTTTTGTCATCAGACACTCACAACTCTATCATCACTATCAAATATAAATTATTTATTGAGTATCAATTGATAAGTCTTAACCCATTGTGAATACTAATCAAAATGAGACTGTCAACGGGTTCTGTTTTAGCGTTTGACATTTCTTAATTGCATTTTATGTTAATGTGATTTTCTCAGCACTCCGATATTTGATACAATTGTCAATGAAAATATGTGGTTGATAGAAAATTTGATGGTTATCAACATTTTTGACAACTTTAATACCAAGTTTATCAATAGGATTATTTACAAATAGAATTTACCATTTATCAAACGATAATAGGGGTGTTTCGTTCAGCTTCCTAAGGTACACATTAAGAAATGTTACACATTAAGCAAGCTTATTTTGCACATGTAAATACAACAACAACAAGTTAACAGCACATTCACTCTTCAGTAATTTTAATGTAATATTTCTTAATGTGTACATTAAGAAGCTCAAAAAAACATGTCTAATATGAATTCATTATTGCGGTGTTTTGACACAAACTAAACTATTGCCTAAAATTAATTCGCTATTTTGTGTAACATATAATTGTATACACTTGCGCGGACGTTTAACCAAATAGTTCATCTGTTTTCTATAAGCAACCAAACAGTTTTGTTTGTTTGTTTTGCGCGCCTAGCCTAACAAGTAGTCCGTAAGGCATTTAGTAACGTATGGTCTACTATTGTCCTGCATCAGCAAGAAATTTTGTGTGCAACAAAGTGTGCGAATGGAACCACATATTTCTCCAGAATGTTGTTGATATAATAGCTGGATTTCAGCGATCCTTCAACGATACACAGCTCGGTTTTTTTACTTCAGAAATTTTTCCGGGGAGGAAATTTCGCAGGAGAACTTCTCTCATCTGGTTGTCTCCACACTCTGCTACGTCTTTCTGGTGGGTACGGGCAAGGCCTTGGCTCATTAGTAAAAAGAACTCCACTCCAGCCGGCCTCTTGTCCAGTCTTGGTGAAGGCAAGCAAATTAAATCCGACGTTCGCTTGTGCTGTACTGTGAGTCTAGGTATAAGAGCAGTTCTTCATGCCACTCTCTACAAATTGCCGCCTCACCGTTTGAGCATTCCAGTTATACCTCTAACAGATCAAAGTCTGTGAGAGAGCTCAAGCGCTTTTTGATGACGATCTCAAAGGCTTGGAAGCACCAAATATCGTTCATCCCTTGGATGTTGCTCTGAGTCGATCTGAGCCTCGACGCCATTGGTTTTCCTGTACCTTTTTTTTGACTCTTAGCGTCTCATTTATTTCATCCACTGACAAAACTGTCAAACTAATGTCGCCTTACTACATATATGAATTGTTTCAAGTTTGACATCTCCAAGCTTAAGGAATTTTATTATTAATTTTGTTATTAACCGAACCATCGTCATTCATGATTTATTTCATAACCTCAAAAAACTTCCTTAAATCTCAACCTCAATTATCGACTAACCAAAACAAAAAAGTGCAGAAACCGATATTTTGCAATTTTTCAACGAAAATGATCACAAAATCATAGAGATCACCATCATGTACTGCTACGAATGATGCAACATAAATTGTAGCTGGATGGGAATTTTAACTCCCGATTTATAAGCTTATGTGGTACACTCATACCTCTCACCGAAGATCATGAGAAACCTAAAACTCTATACTGCCACTGCTTCTGCTATACAGCACCAACAAGCTAAGACCGCATAGTGTCATCCGCAAACAAGATCAGCTCGCTCACATACGAGACGCTTCTTCCTTGAGAGAGTTGTCTTGCCTTGCAGCTAGTTGCAAGCGATAAACGCTACTGTGCCCCTGTTATATCATATTCGCGGGAAAAATAATAATCGGATGCTTGCTCGAGGTGAAAAATACCGACATGCCTTATTGGAAACAATATGAGGTGCGCATTGCGCACACAGTTAGCATAGCATACGACTTTGCTTTGGGTGAAATTCGTTAGTTCAAACAATTTGTGGTATGCCACGAGAAAGCAGCCCCAATTCAATACGATTGCATAACGTACTTCACACTCCCCAAACAAAAACTGCCATTGATCCATGTTGCATGAAAAACATTCTATGATACGAAATTAAAACGCCCGCCATTCACTAGTTTCAACACTTTGATTGTCCAAAAATAGAAGCCCAGACAAACACATCAACTTTTTTTTTTCAATATGATGGTGCAACATGAAGCAATGGTGGAAATAATGTTTATGACCCAACTGCGAGATCAAGTGCACATAGTTTCACTTTTCTTCACACTTCGGTGTTGTTTTT
Source organism: Philhelius festivus (assembly GCA_963931855.1). NCBI lineage: Eukaryota > Metazoa > Arthropoda > Insecta > Diptera > Syrphidae > Philhelius > Philhelius festivus. The sequence goes on from OZ007556.1 coordinate 210,067,282, forward strand.
CTCCTCGGTTCGGTATTTTTCTTTCAGAACGATACCCTTGGGCATAAAATTACACAAGCCGGTTGAGAAGAAGAGATGTTTTGTGTATGTAAGTATGTAGGATTTAGATTGAGAGGCAACGGGAACGGCAGCGGGCAAGACCATATCTAAAGGAAAGTGTGAAAGCTATATAATGTTTCAAGTCATAACTTTAATGTTTAAAAAAATTCACTGCAAAACCCATTCGGTGCCAATGACCATAGTTTTTCTTCATGTGCCACTTCAGACTCGGAGTAGTGTTACAACATTTCAAGGGTTTAACGAGCCCTGGGTATGCTGTTATATAACTACGGAAAGTATTTTTTTTAATTATTCACATTACCTGTTTCAATTAATGTCATGTGACTCTAAAATCATTGAAATTGATTACTCGGGTGACGTTTTTCTCAAAAAGGAAATAATTATAGGAGGCCTGCTTTTGGACCTAATTTAATGACATTAATTAGAAACTTTAAGACAACTTTTATCAAAGAAAGGTTCGAAAGACTGTATGTGTAGATTTTAAAGGAACTTGTTTGTTTTTTTTTTTGCGCGCGGTTGGTACTTGGATGGGGGACCGTTCAAATACCAACCGTGTGCTGTTGACATGTGTTTCTTCTGTTGTTCTTTCTTTGTGTGTCTCTCTCTGTCGTATTGTCTAAAGCCGATGGCCTCAGTTGCCAGTGCTTTTCTGTGTCTCTACTTCGTAGATTTATCTACGGTGTAGTGTAAAATGTAATGTAATGTAATGTAATGCTTGTTTTTTATATAATAAGCAAGCACTAAAGGGGTTTTAACTTCTCTCATAACCAAGTTTTCTGACAAGTAAAGGGTGATTAAATTTTAAGGGCCGATGTTGAATGTGAACCACACCTAAACGTCAAGTTTTTTCTGCATTTCATTTGACATTTCTCAATTTCAGACTAACTCAATTTGAACCATGGAAAGATACACAATCGAGAAGGCTTATTATGAAAATGGGCGTTCAAATCAAAATGCATATCGTGCACTTCGTGATTTTTTCGGTCAATTTAATCGTCCAAATGTGCAGCGTGCAATCGAAAAAATCGTGCAAAAATTTGAGCAAACCGGGTCTGTAGGAGATGTGAAAACACCAGTGCATGTTCGTACAGCTCGTATACTGCTGTTCGCATAGTGTGGCTGAAGAGCCGTCCACCTCAACTCGTCGTCATGCCCAACAATTACACCTCTCACGCTCGTCGTTGATAAAAATTATTCATAAAGACTTGCATTTACACGCTTGCAAGGTGCAATTGTCTCAAGAACAAAAGCCTCTTGACCATTTCAAGCGTGTGTCGTCAATGGTCAGATTGGTGGCAAGAAAAGGCAACAGTGGATGATCAATTTTCGAAGAAAATTATCTTCAGTGCTGAGGCTCATTTTGACCTCAGTGGATTCGTCAATAAGCAGAATTGCCGCATTTGGGCGAATGATAATCCAAGAGTAATTGTCGAAAAAACAAATGCACCCACAAAGAGTGACTGTTTGGTGCAGTTTATGGGCTGGCGGCATCATCGGGCCGTATTTTTTCCAATATGAGGCCGGTCAGGCAGTTACTGTGAATGGTGTTCGCTATCGTGAGATGATAACGAACTTTGTATGGCCTGAATTGGAAGATATGGATGTGGACGATATGTGGTTCCGACAGGACGGTGCCACTTGCCACACAGCTAACGAAACAATGGCTCTTTTGCGCCACAAATTCAATGGCCGGGTTATCTCACGTGGTGGCGATGTCAATTGATTCGACACCGACTTCTTTCTTTGGGGTTGTTTGAAAGAAAAGGTGTACGTCGATAAGCCAGCAACAATTCAAGAGCTAAAGGATGAGATAATTCGGCACAGTAACGGCAAAGAACTTCAATAAGGCCTCAGCGTCATCGAAAATTTGGACCCTCGGATGGAGGTGTGCCGCCGAGGTCGCGGACTTTATAATTAAATACCCTTTTTAATTAAACACATAGCAGAAACCAGGACTACCAACAAAAAACTTAACTAACCTATAACCTTGGTTTGATGAAGAATGCTCCACAGCTTGGATCCCTCAACCTGGCGAAAAATAATTGCATAATTGAAGTGTCAACGAAGGGAACGCTTAGCTTAAAAACCCTAATAAGCTCGTTGGTATAAAGAATGAAGAGAAGTAAGCCCAAATAAAATCCTTGGGGAACTCCATATTTAACATTCCTTGCCTCACTGTAAACATCTTTAATATTGACGCACAATACTCTGAAGATTGTCTGCCATCCAGTCAGCCTTCACACTTCGAATGCCGCTTCTAAAAGATTTAAATAATTGAGAGTTTGAAAGAATGAAACCAACTTCTAAAGCTTATGGATAACTCGGTGTTTGGACATGATCAACTAAGTAATTCAATGCCAGTTTCATATCAGTGATAAATATTTTAACTTTAAATAAGAGTTTAACTTTGATCTGATGCATATTTTTTGACAAGCAATAAAAACCACAGAAAGGCGATTAGCATGGCTTTACATCCGAGACCATTGAAGGTAACGGTGTCTCCTTCATTCCGAAAACATAAAGTCCGATTGTATTGCCATTTCATAAACCACAACAAACAGTCAATCTTTATGGATGCATTTATGATTGTTAGAACACTTGTGGATTGTATTCGGTCCATTAACGGCAATTTTGTTTGGCCAAAAATGGCCCTCATCTGACAAGATGAATTTTTTGCCAAAATCCGGTCAAAATTTCCATTGCCCAGTATGCGAACTCACGGTCGTTGTCGTCCGGATGAAATGGCAAATCTTAATAAATTTTTTGACAGCTAGATGTCATTGATAACTTTGACAGCTGCTGAAACATAACAATTGGGAAACCTATCATTGATATCTGATAACTATTTTAAAGCTTATTTGCGAGAATTTAAATTTAAAATGATATCAAACGCTCAGAACGTTTCAGATCCACTTATTGTTGTCAGATCTGTTTTATCGCTAGGCAAGTTGTGATATTTGTCCACCTTAGGGGTATATAGCTATAAGTTAACCTATATTTAGTCTGTCTTATACAATAGGTAGTTCAGTTTCACTTTCGTTGATCAGGAAGGTTCATTCGCTATGGTCAGACCCCAAAAGAAGTGAATATTGGACTGCTGTGTCATACCTGTAAGATATCAGACGCATTCTTAGACTATCCAGAGCCTAATAAGTAACTTTCTTGCCCAATAGCGTAAGATATAAGATTTTAAGTGTCAAAATATCCGCCGGAAACATGTAGCCCTGTCAACGATGGAGCCTTTCGGAATCGGCAGAAAATTGTAGTCCCCTCCACTCCATTCCTGGTAACACGCACACAGAAATGGTTGAGAGTTGTAAGTCACTAGGTCCTGGTTCTCTTCGAGCTGTTGCACCGCCAAAACAATTTTTTTTTTGTCACAAACTGACGTATGTAGATGCGCAGAACAAACGGAAAATTCAACACTGAATATCATTTCATGTGTTCTTTATATCATGGGTTTACACCGAGCAATTTTCCTTTTAATTCAAAAATATTACAGATCACCACATATTTGCACAAGGTATCTATCGTTTAATTCGATTTCTGATCAACATAAACATACCTTAAACTTGGATCTCTTTTTTTAACATTTCCAATAAAAGAAATGTAAATCTTTCACATTCACCGAAACGTCATCTCATCAGGTGTGTTTAAGCAAAAAATGATAAACTGCAAGAAAAAAACATCAATTAAATGGAATATTATTGACCTACCAACGACACGGGAGGCTATCAACATCAGCATCATCATCAATATTCCCATCAGGGCCACTGTCAAGGTGTGTCGTTGCGGCAGCACTATTAACTGACATAAACTTTCTCCAATCCTCGTGCGAATAAATTTGCAAAAGTAATTTTACTTTCGTTTAACTCTAAGGTAAGCAGTATAACAGGCGTGCGCAGTTCTGAGCACGCTGCAACCATCTCAGCTGCAGCAGCACCCAAACTATTCAAACGAAGTGACAGAACAAAATATGTTGCGTCGCACAGTGGGGCACACAATGGCACACATTCGGATAATATTCAAAATTTGTATAACGTTGTTGTAAGAGATTATATTTAAATGTGGTTTTCCCAAGCTGTTATATTGTCAAGCTTTCATATATTCGACTCCGAGGAGTCTTATTTTAATTTTTCGGAATAATTTTTGTTTTAATTTAATGTAAACTGTAAACTGTGTTATCTTTTTCATTGCGTTGCATTGCGGTGATGTGCGTTATATTTTATAGGAAAATTTATCGGATATGTCAATTGGAAGGCTAATTTCTTTCTTCCGAAAGTATTCCTCAATAGGGCTGAATAACCTTAAAATAATACCTTCTCAAGAAGATGAGTGTTCTGCAAGTCTCAATCATACATGAATTTAGCTTGCATTACGAATCACACAAGCAAATATTTATTCCTGTTTACAGAATTGTTCAGATTTCTATTAAATTCTGTCCCACTGTGTGTCGTGGTCGTGTTCGTCGTTTTCATAAACGCATCCGTCTGAGCTCTGAAGGTTCGGCATGAACAGAAAAATAATTTTGGAGGCGAGCTATAGTTTCGGCAGTGTCTGGGCATGACTTCCCAAGTCTCCCGTTGCATCCACGAAAAAAGCAGGTCTTCAGGGAAACAAGAACCGATGATGCTTGTTAAAGGCGGTTACGCGAAAGGTAAAGGTTAAGTTGTTTGTAACTGAGAAACCCACAATAAATGCAGTTCGTTCACTTGTCGTCATCACCATTGCATGATGACGATGATCATGCTGGCGGCGGCGGTGGCCATTCAATTAGCTTCACTTTCACTTGTTGAAGAGAAGGCAAATAGCCACATGAGCTTCATCTCATGGATTCTGTTTACGGCAGCAGCGGTGTCCATTGTCACTGGTCGTGCAGCGTCGCACGTCGGTCCAGTTGTCTGGATGCAATCCCAAATTCTACTATATGAACATGAAATTTATACAATGTTGCAAAACCTCCATTGGACTTGGCATTCCACCATTCGTTGTGTTTCCCTAGAATGACAGCTTCGGGTGGTTTTGCAATCAAATGTCAATCAGCAATGAATTTACACCTCAAGGTGATTGTTTACCACAGTGTTTGCTTCAATTGCAGTTGATGCATTAAAAACTATCTGTACAGTGGCAACACAACTGAAAATTATTTACAGTTGATTCTATACTTTACACGCTTCTTGGCCATCTATTACATCTGATAAGATAGACAGATTGGTTGCACCGGAAATGAAGAAGAGTTCTTCTTGGAATACAAAACAAAAACTGCAAGTAGTAAATACAAAGCAATAATTCTCGATTGCTGATTTGCGGTTTGGGAAATGCATAATTGTTTTAGAAAGTTTCCATGCAACGGCTTGATGCGTTTACCATTTTTTGATAGGTACGAAGACGTTTGAAAAAATGTCTCTTTATCAGCTTGAGAAAGTTTGAGAGTTTCTTTATAGCATAGAATTACCTATCAGAATAGTTAGGAACGCATTCCGAAATTATATAAAGATTGATTTGATTGTCGTGTGTAACATTTTGAACAAGAATTGGAACTTACACATTCACCCTTATTTCGAAGATCAAAAATCAATCAATAATTGAAATTGATCAATCAATGTCATTAAGTAGTATTGTGCGTGTCAATTGTCAATGGATTGTTGACCCATTGTGAATTTGTATCAATAATCTATTTTCAATGAAAAAATCGGTATTGTGAACAAAAATTTTCATCCACTTGCTTGTTATCTGTCATTTTTTCTTTCAATTACAATTTTTGTTTGGGGGAATTCAATGTAACCTCTATTTCTTGAAAAAAAAAAACGAAATGAATTTTTCGATAGCCCGAGTTTTTCTAAAGAACTAGAAACGGATCGGAACCTTTACATATATTTATATTTGGCTTTCTAATTAGAAAAAAATTGATATATTCCTGAAACCAAACTTATGTCAGGTGCACCATCACAATTCATAATGATGGAAATATTTTGAAGGTATTCACAATAGCTAAATAATTTATCAATTGATTTTCACGATTTCAATTGTTAAATTCTATCAAACGTCAATCGGTTAATAGTTGATTTTTGCAATAAGGGTTGATAACATTTTAATAAAATTTTAAGAAATCTTTTCATTAAATTTTTCGTATAAGGGAAGTCAAAGTTCCATATTCATATATTTAAAAAAAAACTATTGAAACTAAGATTGTGAAGGTGATTTAGAAGACGGAGTTTTACGAGTATACAGGTTGAAGTTAGATTAATGTCGAAACAGTCGAAAATCCTTCAAATGCTAGTTTTAAGTTAGAATAAGTTTCTTAATTGTTAAGTTAGATGAATAATGAATGATGGCTGATGAATTGCATTCACTTTAGACAGAATGATTTTAGCTTAAAGTGCAAATAGTTGAAGTTCGAACTAAGCCTCAACAACATGTAAGTAATATGAGTCATAAGAGAGACGGTGACTGAGCAAATAAAAGTTACCTTAATTTTTTTACATTACGGAGGTAATTGAATAAAAAATCGGGTTGTAAAGTCAACGGAATCTCGCAGCGTATTTAAGTTAAAAATTGTTCCAAGACAGAAGGTTGAGCTCTCGGTCACATAATATGGCATTGTCGCGAATTTGCTTAACGGTGGATATGGATTGATTATTATGGACAAGAAAGAGACAGGAAGTGATTAGATGATTTTATGTGAAAAAGCGATTGATTTATTCATATTTGGCAATATTTTGTGCTAAACATTTTTTGAGACACCTTACTGAAATTGTCTCAAAATCTAGTTGCACAAGAGAATAATCATATGTTGAATGTATGGTCTTCAGAACCTTAGTACGAGTAACTCCGCGTCAGTGTAGAATAAGATATGGGAATTTTTAATGACCCCCATATAAAAGACGTTAATAGGAAGAATGAAAAGAGGAGGACCTAATTGGCTCCCTTAGGGAATTCCAGTGTTTGGTAAGAAGAGATTTAGGATGGCAGATTTAAGACGAACATTTGAAGGAGGAAATTAATTTCAAGAGCATATTTTAAAGTGGACACTTTAGAAAGTGTAAGTCTATGGGACACTTTGTCAAAAGCGTTACTTAAGTGGGTTTTTTTAACATCGATACAGTAGATTACACAGTTGTAGATCTATATTTGAGTATGCTATGTTATCAAGGGAAATGAGAAATTTAAGATATTCATACAAAAAACTTTTAAAGATCATACGAATGCGTTAAAGTTTGGCTACGAGACGATGATTTTTAAAATCACTTTTAAGGTAGTTTTATGTATTAGATCCCCCTTTTTTTAGAGATTTCTAGAGATTTCATTCTTTATGATAATATAGTGTAAATAGGTTAACTGTCAAATAAAACGTCAATTATCTTAAACAATGAAAAATGTTGGCATTTTATTAACCAAACAGATGACACAAAGTTTAACAGAAAATAATGGTTGTATACGAAACTCGGTTGGATGGGACAGTTTAAACTGAAATAGAATTTTCTATAGACAAATTATAACAATTGGAGCATGCAAAAACACTATACATATTTTTGTTCGCATTCTGTTGATTTTCTTACAAATCTCATCCAGTCTAGTTGGTAGTACTAGATTATCGTTTACAACTACTGATGAGTAATTTATCACTTTCAAATGAACACTTCTAATTATCGAATACAAGGAATTTCTTTGGGTAGAAATCAGCTTCCTGTCAAAATCTAGTTTGACGTCAAGCTTTTTTTTCTGTAAAGCCCAGAACGCAGCTGAAGTGGAATGAAATGTGTTCGACAACTTACATCAAATCCTATTTATTTCTACAGTTATGCTTATAAAAAATAAAAACCAACGCAACTCATTTTTAATTAGGCCAGTTAAAAATTCTTCTGTCATTTCGAAATATTAACAGAATTCCTCAAAAACTGCATTTATTTCTTTTTTTATAATTTGATTTATTTTGACAAAGAATAATTGTCCAATCATTTTCTTGAGAGCAAAGTTGAAGTTTTCATTTTGTCAACTCCTAATTTTAGGGCACAAAGCTAAATAGTTAAGGTTATTAAATGCGGCGGGACAAATTGAGGTATTCGTCATTTCACAGACAAACTTGTATCACTCACGACTTTGTGTATCAGTGGCTTTACTCTACCTAAAAATAGTTGTTTTTTCGATGAAATTATTCATGAAAAATAATTATATATTTCGCGAATAAAAGTTAATTTATTATTGCAACATTTGGCGTAAACCTAATCTTTGTAAATAGTCAATTGCTTAGATCTTTTTTAATCCATCGTAGTCATCCTTCGATGATATTAGACTAACTATCGATAGTTAAACTCGTTCAATAATACCCCTCACTATAGGTTTCACTAAGGGCTATATTTTTACAAGTAGAACTAATTTTCTTGTGTCTTGTACATATCTTCATGTTTCCTTACAATCAATTCGTACCTTCAATATATCTAATAACAATTCTATTTTAACACATCTTTAAGCAAATAAGGTCAGAGATACGTTCAATAACCTACCGATAAGACCTCAAAGTACAAATGGTACAACCAAGCACCATAATAACGTGAATGAGTGCGTGTGATTAAAAGAACGCCCTAATTGCGGTCCTGATTGATTGCGATTTCTCTTCATTTCCATAAGTAAGTTTGTTTGTGGTTAGAATACTTGGTAGCCCCACCATCAATATCATCTAATGCAAGGGCTTTGATATGCAGCTTTGTAAATACATTCACACAACCTACATACGTGTAAATATCCGACTTTACAGGCAAGGCTAAACGAATTGAATGCACAAGCCACAGAATATATGCAAACGTTTTGTGAATACATAAATAAACTGACATTGACACAGGTTTAACCTTTGAACAATACTGACATTTGCCTCCGAATGGCATCGGCATCAAAATCATCATTCGCCCGCAACCAATCACCTCCCCCAAAAATGTTTACATTGCCCTCGAACAAAAGTGTACATATAGAAAGCTTTCAAGTGCCGTTCTCATGGTTCTTTCTTCGCGATATATTCGAATTCGTAATTTCTATTTGTTCTCTTCAAAACACAAATGCGTTCGATAGTTTAGGGATTATCTGACGGTACTCTAGGTGCTGCCGCGCCGATATGGTTGGTGCTTGCCGGAAATAACTTTCGATCTTATAAGTTGTAGTCGATGTTATACGTATGTACCACACACAGTTTTGTTGGCGTGCCCACCGTCTTGGCTCCACATTGGAACATGTGGCAAATGAACTTTTGATAGAAGCGTGTGAACACTGTTCGTGATTGCTAAGTTGGTTAATTGAGTAATTAGATTGGGATTTATATGTACGTTCGTACACAGCTGATGGGGAATCGACCGTTTGGTTAGTATTGTCTTTGTTATCTATTTTAAAGTGTAGTTGGTTACTTAAGGGACAATTATAAAGGATGGTTAAATTTTAAGGGCCGATGTTGATTTTGAATAAAACACAAATTATTTAGGCAATTATTGTCATTTCTTTTTATTATGATAATATGGTATGGTTCAATTATGTAATGTATGGGTCAAAATATCGAGGTCTCGGCGGCACACCTCCATCCGATGGTTTAAATTTTCGATGACGCTAAGACATAATTGAGGTTCTATGCCGTATTATCTCATCATTTAGCTCTTGAATTGTTGCTGGCTTATCGACGTACACCTTTTCTTTCAAACAACCCCAAAGAAAGAAGTCGGTGTCGAATCAATTGACATCGCCACCACGTGAGATAACCCGGCCATTGAATTTGTGGCGCAAAAGAGCCATTGTTTCGTTAGCTGTGTGGCAAGTGGCACCGTCCTGTCGAAACCACATATCGTCCATATCCATATCTTCCAATTCGGGCCATACAAAGTTCGTTATCATCTCACGATAGCGAACACCATTCACAGTAACTGCCTGACCGGCCTCATTTTGGAAAAAATACGGCCCGATGATTCCGCCAGCCCATAAACCGCACCAAACAGTCCCTCTTTGTGGGTGCATTTGTTTTTCGACAATCACTCTTGGATTATCATTCGCCCAAATGCGGCAATTCTGCTTATTGACGAATCCACTGAGGTAAAAATGTGCCTCAGCACTGAAGATAATTTTCTTCGAAAATTGATCATCCACTGTTGCCATTTCTTGCCACCATTCTGACAATTAACGACACACGCTTGAAATGGTCAAGAGGCTTTAGTTCTTGAGTCAATTGCACTTTGTAAGCGTGTAAATGCAAGTCTTTATGAATAATGTTCATCAACGACGAGCGTGAGAGGTGCAATTGTTGGACACGACGACGAGTTGAGGTGGACGGCTTTTCAGCCACACTATGCGAACAGCAGCAATATTTTCTGCAGTACGAGCTGTACGAACATGCACTGGTGTTTTCACGTCTCTTACAGATCCGGTTTGCTCAAATTTTTGCACGATTTTTCCGATTGTACGCACATTTGGACGATTAAATTGACCGAAAAAATCACGAAGTGCATGATATGCATTTTGATTTGAACGCCCATTTTCATAATAAGCCTGAATAACTTTAACACGTTGCTCGATTGTGTATCTTTCCATGGTTCAAATTGAGTTAATCTGAAATTGAGAAATGTCAAATGAAATGCAGAAAAAAACTTGACGTTTAGGTGTGGTTCACATTCAACATCGGCCCTTAAAATTTAACCACCCTTTATATATCAAAACTTGTTAAGTCAAACTAGGATACTGCTCAAAGATCATATCTTTTTGTATCTATTGTTAATCTTTTTAATTTAATAAATAATATATAAATAATAATAAATAATAAACCATCAGCTAGTTGATCAAAACAGTGAAATGCTTTTCTTTAAAAACAAAAAATTTAATGCATAAATAATTGTTTATTAAAAATCACTTGTCCAAAAATAAAATGATTTATTTGTTCATCTGTTGCTTTGAAAACCGACATATCCAATAAGTATTTTTTTTTATTTTTAATTAACGAGTCTCTCAAAGATAAACTTATTTTTGGTATGTGACTTTGACATGGTGTGGTGGTTGATTTTCTTTGTTTTTTTTCCGCAACGCATCTCAAAAGTTTAATGGATTTTATTTTATGGTTGGGGGTGTATATTTGAGTTTTTCCTGCACTAGAGGACTGAGGAATTTATTTTGACACTGACGCCAGATCTCAAGTTATTGTTCACCATTTCTCGGTAGGTTAATTGTACATTATTTCTGTAAAATCTCTTAATCTACTTTGAGTTTGATCTTAAGTTTATTGCATTTAGAGTAAAATCCCTCTATATAGATTCTAAGCATGCGACTGTATAAAAAAGTATATTATATGATTTTATTCTCGTAAGAATGAAGTAGATACAGCATCGATATAGCTTTTGTTTTCTTAAGTTAGATTTTACGAGCAATACTTGGCAGGTAAATTTCATCTATTTCATATAATTAAATTGTGTACACGCCATCAAAGACTTCTGATTTCACACTTAGAGTTTATAATCTATTTACGTTAAGATGAAAATGGATGAGACATCGTTGGAAAATGTCTTGAATTTTTTAATTAATTTCTTTTGTAAATTAAGGAAATATCAGGGAAGTGACTTTGAATATATGAAAATAAAAAAAAACTTATATTTTAAGTACTCAGACTGTCGCATGATTTTAAACACACTTTTCCTGTATCTTAATGTTTCAATATTACACATTTGTATCTTAGTACAAACATATACCATACGACTTTGGTTCAATAAAATATTAAAATCAGCGATTGGGTCTCATGAACTTACTCTTATATAACTTAGAATTTTATAAGAGAGAAATATTCATAACCATGAAATAAATTTTTTAAATGGCTAAAAGAACTACTTTTGTAGTTGAAGCTTAAATCAGAAGAATATTTAATGGAAAAAAGACCAATCATTTTTCTGGACATTTTTGAAGCGCCAGAAAAATAAAAGGAAATTTAACTTTTAAATTCACCATTACATAAATGGTTCTTTTGTTAGGTAATTTAGATGAAGTGAGTAGCTGTGTTATGTTTGTTCTATCAAGTAACGCTATCAATACTGGGTTTTATTTGTGTCCTTTTCCCAGGTACAAACATACACACATGGAAAAAATTTAATTTCTTTATTGGTTGATTTGAATTTTCTTGGGTGTCGGATGAGTGTGGTGGTCAAAATTCCGGATGATTGTCCAAAAGCACTAAACCTGATCCTTTCATATTTTTGAACTTACTGCAAACTAGATGACTCCGTCTGATTAACCACATTTTCCCATACCAATTACATCCAGGGGCGCACTTCAGCGCTAATTTGCTTTTGAATAAAAATTACATGTTGAGTTTTCGAACAGAGGACCTTTACGTTTAAGAACATCTTGGAAATATATTTTCAACGCAGTTTTTATGTGTAATACATTTCCAAAATAATTAAATGACAAATATTAATATTTTGCCTTTCGTTTTCAATAAGATACGTTTTTAAAAAAATATGATGTTTTTGTAATACGTGTTCCGAAAATGATCTGATCCAGATCCCTAGATAATAAAACACAGCATATATATGTGCAGTATATTTCATTGACTAATAGTAATTCAATATGCGTTTTGGGGTCTTCTAAGCAGAGCACAAGTAGAGTCTGAATAAACGAAATTAACTCTGTCTAATTGTCATTTTATTTGTAATTTCAAATATAATTTTACCTTTTGAACCAGCACATTACCCCATCCGCGATTCATTTTACATTATTTTTTTTTTTATTTTCCGTGTCAAAATAACGCGTTCAGCATTTCACTCCTTAAGTTGCTATTAGAATACAAATATATTTTAAATAAAAAAAACAAGATTATTTCGCCAAAGGCTTGAAGTCTATTCGACTTAAATTTTATTCAGAAAAAGACTAAAAATAAAAATACAAATAAAGTATACTATATATATATATATTTTATATATACATATATATATATTTTATATATACATATATATATATATTTTATATATACATATATATATATTTTATATATACATATATATATATTTTATATATACATATATATATATTTTATATATACATATATATACAGTGGTGTGCAAAATAATAGGTGTAACATTGCATAGGTTGAAAAGGTTTTAATTTCCTCAAGAAAGAGTGAAACAAGTGCTACTAAAATGACACATAAAATATGTCACATGCTCTTGTATCACCTTATTGCTGTTTCACGTGCATCCAGCCGTTGCTTTTGATTTATTGACCCGCTAATTTTTACCGTTGTTAAAATTCGCTGTGCAAAAAAATAGGTGTATTAGAAAGAAGTTACTCTCATTCGTTGTTTTAGGTCAAGAGCAGTAAGTTATTATTATTATTATTATGCTGATCATTTGCTTATTCGTATTAATTATTTTAACTATTTTTAAAATGATATAGAACAAGTGAAGATGGGTCGTAAACGCCATTGTTCTCATGAAATAAGAGAAGTTATCAAAAAGCTTCGAAGTGAAGGAAATACCTATAAAACAATCGCGAGACAGGTTGGTTGTTCCCAAAACATGGTTACGAATGCTTTAAAATGGACCAGCCATCCAGAAACTCGAGGAAGGCCAAGAAAAACTACCAAAACCACGGATCGACTGATTACAAGGGCTGTTAAGACCAACCCGTTTATTAGCTCAAACCAAATAAAAAAGGACCTAAACCTGGATTTAAACACCTCAACAATTAGGAGAAGGTTGCTGGAAAATAAACTGCCCTCTAGAAGGCCGAGGAAATGCCCATTGTTAACTGTTAGACATAGACAAAGACGGAAACACTTTGCGCAGCAGCATCTTCTATGGAACAAAGAAAAATGGCGGAATATCTTATGGTCTGACGAATCAAAAATAAATTTATTTGGTGCAGATGGTGATAAAAAATTTGTAAGAAGACCAAAACTAAAAGAGTTTTCACCACAATACACTGTTAAAACTATCAAACATGGCGGCGGAAGTGTGATGGTATGGGGATGCTTTTCCTGGTTTGGTGTTGGGCCAATTTTCTGGATTAAGGAGATTATGAATTCAGTAGGGTACATAAATATTTTCAAAAATGTGATGTTGCCGTATGCTGAGGAAGAAATGCCCCTTAGGTGGTCATTCCAACAAGATAATGACCCTAAGCATACCTCGAAGGCAGCAAAGACGTGGTTTGTGAGGAATAACATCAATGTTTTGGAGTGGCCGGCCCAGTCCCCAGACCTAAATCCAATAGAGAACTTGTGGAGTGATGTGAAGAGAGCTCTGGGCCAAAAAAAATATACCTCGAAAGATGAACTATGGCAATCAGTAAAAAAAGCTTGGGAGTCTATTCCTATTGACAGGTGTCAAAAGTTAGTGGACTCCATGCCAAAAAGGTGTCAAAGTGTTCTTAATAATAATGGATTTGGAACAAAATATTAAGTATGAAGCACATTATACATTAAGAAAATCCTCGAAAATTCCATAGATTTCTCTTTATTTTCATATAATTTCCAGGTTCAAGTTCTTATACCTATTTTTTTGCACAGGAGAAAAATCTTAAAATTCGTCTGTGGATCAAACGGAACTTTTTTGTTTTATTTTTTGTTTATATAATTTATAAGTGGATACAAATAAATAAATTGTGTTAATTTCACGCGTCTGTGTTTAAATTTACAATTTTTATAGGCGTTTTTGAAGATTTTTTAGCACACACCTATTATTTTTCACACGACTGTATATTTTATATATACATATATATATATTTTATATATACATATATATTTTATATTTTTAATTGAAGTGAAAAAAGACATAATATTAATATATTTATAATAATAATAATATAATTATAATACATATAAATACTTAATATTATACATGTAATATTAATCTAATGTTAATTGTAATTAAAAAAAATTAGTTTATAATAATAATAATATAAAAACTTCATCAGCATTTTTCTTCGACAGAAGTACTCCTAAATAAAAAATATATTTTAATTAAACTGTTTGTAAATATTTAAAACATTAAAGATTGTCATACCATTTCGGCTCATTTTGTCATCTTTGGAATCCTTAAGGTGTACGCACTACAACCTAATCTACTGCTACTTTTATTTACATTTCAACTTCTGCTCTTACTAACAATTCAATAACTTAATTTTATATGGCTACTAATACTACAATCTTCTACCCCCGATACTATATCTTCAAATACTAAAAATAGAATTAATAGTAAATGGATTTCTAAAAATGAATTCTAGTAGAAGTAGTTTTTACGCCATTGCAAAAACTACTCCATTCATTACTATCACTAGTTTTTATTACTTTAATACTTCGATTTCTAGAAGAAGTAGTTCTTACTCCACAACAAAAATTCCTCCAACCACTACTATCACTTAAACTACTACTACCACAACTACTTCTAACACTTTGATTTCTAGTAGAAGTAGTTCTTACACCATTGTAAAAACTACTCCATTCACTACTATCACTAGTTTTTATTACTTTAATACTTCGATTTCTAGAAGAAGTAGTTCTTACCCCACTACAAAAATTCCTCCAACCACTACTATCACTTAAACTACTACTACGACTACTACTAGCAATACTCTTGCTATTAACACTAATTCTAGTAGATGTGTTACTTACACTACTACTATTTAGACTTTCAAAACGCATCCTGCTGTTTCTAGATCTGCATCTAGTTCTCCTACAACTAATTCCATGGCTTCTCCAATTTCTCCTGCTGCTACAATTTATTGTTCTTGCACTACAACTTCTACTACTACTAGAACTACTTCTGGCTCTACTACTTTCAACCCTACATCTCATTTTAATTCTATTTCTATTAACTCTTTTTTTGCTGCTAACACTGCTGCTTCTACTGCTAACACAACTAATTTTCCTTATTCCATTACCATTACCTCTACAACTACTACCTATACAACCATAAAAACTTCTATCTGGAAACTTACGACTGTAAGTATCCGTAGGTGCCCTAGAAATGAGATTCTAAACAAAAAATATAAAATAAATATTTTGTTTTTATTTATATAAAATTTCTACTCACAGTTTCTTCTAAAACTTCAGCCTCAGCAGGCTTCTTCCAAAATTTCAATTTTTCAATTTTCAATTTTTTAATAGAAAAGAAACCTTTATAAGATTTTCCTTGTAGAAATAATCCATTTAGCTATAAAAATAAAATAAAAAAAATATTCATAATATCCATTAACTTTTCAATTATAAAAATAAATTTTTTTTACCTTTTTTAAAAAAGACATTATATTTAAATTCAATTTTTTCTTGGGAGCTTCTTATTTCCTTGTTTTCTCCTCTAAATATTTTTTCGTAATGATTTTTTTTCGAATTCCCATCGACTTATATAGAAAATTTAGAATTTCAAAGCCTACTACCATCATATTAAAAACAACAAAAAGACAGTGAAATTTCAATTGATTTCGTTAGCAATATTTATGTCAGAAAACAATCCTAACCTGGTTTGAAATTCCTCACCATAACGATCCAGCGCCCTTTTTGATTTCTACGTTACCTGTGCGTACTAAACAATTCTTAGGCTACCGCATTTTCCACCTGTTTCTTATATTCCCTCAAAAATTACTCACGGTATAGCTGAATAAGCTGAAACAGGTGACAAATTTAAAATGGTCAATCATGGCGTAAATGATTGCCGTCAGTCTTAAAAGAAGGCCACTTGATGCACAAAGTAAAAAGTGCAATACCTCCAATTCAATGCACTTCAAGTCATATTTTACTTAAAAATGTGGTATACGCTATTGTGGAATATCCAGCGGCTCTAGGATACTAACATGCATACCAACATAAAGGTCTCGAAGATGGCCACCCGATGCACTAATAAAAAGTGCAATACCACCAATAAAATGCACTACCCACCGATTGTAATGGGCAATGCAGGCGACATAAAATACTTTCATGTATACCAAAATGAAGGTCTTAAAAGAAGGCCACTTAATGCACAAAGTAAAAAGTGCAATACCTCCAATTCAATGCACTTCAAGTCATATTTTACTTAAAAATGTGGTATACGCTATTGTGGAATATCCAGCGGCCCTAGGATACTAACATGCATACCAACATGAAGGTCTCGAAGATGGCCACCCGATGCACTAATAAAAAGTGCATTATCTCCAAGAATATGCACCTCAATTAGAATTTCAGTTAAAAGCGAGGTATTAATTGTTGTGGGAAATACAGGAAACTTTGAATAGAAATATGCATACCAACATGAAGGTCTCGAAAACGGCCACCCGATGCACTAATAAAAAGTGCAATACCACCAATAAAATGCACTGCCCACCGATTTTAATGGCCAATGCGGCCACCCGATGCACTAATAAAAAGTGCAATACCACCAATAAAATGCACTGCCCACCGATTTTAATGGGCAATGCAGGCAACCTAAAGTACTTTCATGTATACCAAAATGAAGGTCTTAAAAGAAGGCCACTTAATCCACAAAGTAAAAAGTGCAATACCTCCAATTCAATGCACTTCAAGTCATATTTTACTTAATTGATTAATATTTTTCTATTCCACAATAGCGTATACCACATTTTTAAGTAAAATATGACTTGAAGTGCATGGAATTGGAGGTATTGCACTTTTTACTTTGTGCATCAAGTGGCCTTCTTTTAAGACTGACGGCAATCATTTACGCCATGATTGACCATTTTAAATTTGTCACCTGTTTCAGCTTATTCAGCTATACCGTGAGTAATTTTTGAGGGAATATAAGAAACAGGTGGAAAATGCGGTAGCCTAAGAATTGTTTAGTACGCACAGGTAACGTAGAAATCAAAAAGGGCGCTGGATCGTTATGGTGAGGAATTTCAAACCAGGTTAGGATTGTTTTCTGACATAAATATTGCTAACGAAATCAATTGAAATTTCACTGTCTTTTTGTTGTTTTTAATATGATGGTAGTAGGCTTTGAAATTCTAAATTTTCTATATAAGTCGATGGGAATTCGAAAAAAAATCATTACGAAAAAATATTTAGAGGAGAAAACAAGGAAATAAGAAGCTCCCAAGAAAAAATTGAATTTAAATATAATGTCTTTTTTAAAAAAGGTAAAAAAAATTTATTTTTATAATTGAAAAGTTAATGGATATTATGAATATTTTTTTTATTTTATTTTTATAGCTAAATGGATTATTTCTACAAGGAAAATCTTATAAAGGTTTCTTTTCTATTAAAAAATTGAAAATTGAAAAATTGAAATTTTGGAAGAAGCCTGCTGAGGCTGAAGTTTTAGAAGAAACTGTGAGTAGAAATTTTATATAAATAAAAACAAAATATTTATTTTATATTTTTTGTTTAGAATCTCATTTCTAGGGCACCTACGGATACTTACAGTCGTAAGTTTCCAGATAGAAGTTTTTATGGTTGTATAGGTAGTAGTTGTAGAGGTAATGGTAATGGAATAAGGAAAATTAGTTGTGTTAGCAGTAGAAGCAGCAGTGTTAGCAGCAAAAAAAGAGTTAATAGAAATAGAATTAAAATGAGATGTAGGGTTGAAAGTAGTAGAGCCAGAAGTAGTTCTAGTAGTAGTAGAAGTTGTAGTGCAAGAACAATAAATTGTAGCAGCAGGAGAAATTGGAGAAGCCATGGAATTAGTTGTAGGAGAACTAGATGCAGATCTAGAAACAGCAGGATGGTTTTTGAAAGTCTAAATAGTAGTAGTGTAAGTAACACATCTACTAGAATTAGTGTTTGTAGTTGTAGGAGAACTAGATGCAGATCTAGAAACAGCAGGATGCGTTTTGAAAGTCTAAATAGTAGTAGTGTAAGTAACACATCTACTAGAATTAGTGTTAATAGCAAGAGCATTCATAGTAGAAGTCGTAGCAGTAGTTTAAGTGATAGTAGTAGTAGAAATCAAAGTATTGATATTAGAAGTAGTTGTAGGAGAACTAGATGCAGATCTAGAAACAGCAGGATGCGTTTTGAAAGTCTAAATAGTAGTAGTGTAAGTAACACATCTACTAGAATTAGTGTTAATAGCAAGAGTTTTTTTTTTTTTTTTTTTTTTTTTCAAATACTTTATTATTCATGAAATAAATTTACAATTTAAAAGTTCCTGCGAAGCCTGGGCTTGTCTGCAGAAGATTATTTTTCAAATTTATTTTCAATAATAAAGTGAGTTTAAGAACATTTATAAAAAAAGTAAGGAATTATATAATTTAAATACAGATGAATGAATTTAAAATTACGAATTTAAAAAGAAATTTTTTAAGAGTTTTTTTCTAGTTTTGAAATTTTGAATATTGACTAATTCACGAGGTAATGTATTTATTATTTCTGGAACTATGTGCTGAAGTTGCCTTCTACCATACGTGTTGTAGTTTCTTGGGATTTGAAGCATACCTTGGGCTCGCCGTCTGGTGTTAACTTGATGCTCGATTGGTCTAATGAATCGATTATCATCATAGTACTCAAGAACGATCGTCATCTTGAAAATATCGTCTACTCGAAGTACGTTAAAATTACTTTGAACGTGCACTGTTTTACTGTTTTGGACAAGTTTCACTGCTGCATTTTCTATTTTTAATATCTTTTGAGTGTGAGATGTTGCTGCATTACCCCATGCAAGTATTCCATAACGCAGTTTTGACTCTATCAACGCATAGTATACCTGTCTTAAAACAGGTTCAGTGGCATGGTACCGCAGATGAGATAGCGCATACAAAGCCTTCTTCAGGTCATTTCGAAGTTTATCAATATGTTTGTCCCAGAGAAAATGACAGTCTATTACAACTCCAAGATATTTGTAACTTTCAACTATCTCGATGTCTTCGTTCGTATTGTTTGGACAGCTATCATTATTTAAGTATATCTGCTTTTCCGTTATTTTGAATTGTGGACTCCGAATATGCATCATTTTTGTTTTTGAGCCGTTAATCACTAATCCGTTGTCGTGTTGTATTGCTAGTAGTAGTCGTAGTAGTAGTTTAAGTGATAGTAGTGGTTGGAGGAATTTTTGTAGTGGGGTAAGAACTACTTCTTCTAGAAATCGAAGTATTAAAGTAATAAAAACTAGTGATAGTAGTGAATGGAGTAGTTTTTACAATGGTGTAAGAACTACTTCTACTAGAAATCAAAGTGTTAGAAGTAGTTGTAGTAGTAGTAGTTTAAGTGATAGTAGTGGTTGGAGGAATTTTTGTTGTGGAGTAAGAACTACTTCTTCTAGAAATCGAAGTATTAAAGTAATAAAAACTAGTGATAGTAGTGAATGGAGTAGTTTTTGCAATGGCGTAAAAACTACTTCTACTAGAATTCATTATTAGAAATCCATTTACTATTAATTCTATTTTTAGTATTTGAAGATATAGTATCGGGGGTAGAAGATTGTAGTATTAGTAGCCATATAAAATTAAGTTATTGAATTGTTAGTAAGAGCAGAAGTTAAAATGCAAATAAAAGTAGCAGTAGATTAGGTTGTAGTGCGTACACCTTAAGGATCCCAAAGATGACATAATGAGCCGAAATGGTATGACAATCTTTAATGTTTTAAATATTTACAAACAGTTTAATTAAAATATATTTTTTATTTAGGAGTACTTGTGTCGAAGAAAAATGCTGATGAAGTTTTTATATTATTATTATTATAAATTATTTTTTTTAGTTACAATTAACATTAGATTAATATTACATGTATAATATTAAGTATTTATATGTATTATAATTGTATTATTATTAATATTATTAATATATTATTATTATGTCTTTTTTCACTTCAATTAAAAATATAATATTTATATATATTTAAAATATAAAATATGTTTATACATATATAATATATATATATAGTATACTTTATTTGTATTTTTATTTTTAGTTTTTTTCTGAATAAAATTTAAGTCGAATAGACTTCAAGCCTATGGTGAAATAATCTGGTTTTTTATTTAAAATATGTTCGTATTTTATTGGCAACTTAAATATTCAAGCCACGTCAATAAAATTTGAAGATTTAAGACTTGAATGGTAAGAGTAATAAAATTGAATTCTTTTTTGTTTGTTTTAAGATTTTAGAGGTCTCCGAGTTTTCCAATAAGAAAAGATAAGATTTGAGATTATTAAGAAATAATTTATCTTAAAAATCTCGTAATAGAATATAACAAATAATTTAAAAATATTTTAATATTATTATTTTATTGGAAGTAGGTATTCATAAAACACTTGGTCAAGTGTAATTGCTCTCAAAAAGGTATTTCTGATTATTAATTTACTAATAAACTAAAAAAGTGTTTATAACCGTGAAATTAATGAAATTCCTAGATTGTTTGAGCTAAAGAAGAATTCCATCTTTAAATCAAGTTAGCAGAACATCAATTTTTACCAAAAGTACTAAAGCACTGAGTTTTATTTTCGGGTACTTAAGCGCCTCATTATTGCATCACAAAAACTTTGTTCTGCTGATATTTTTCTGCTAACTTGGGCAACATGAAAAAATCACAAGATCTCCATCTCCTTGCCGAAAACCTGTGCATGTCTGGAATAGTTCAGAAGAGTTGCTCCCTTATTGCATATTGCACCGCGTATTTTCCAATGTCACGCGACACAGTTGGTGGGAGTTTTACCGGGATTTCGAGCCACCGCTTTGGACTTTTCTAGGATTATCTTCATTGTGAATATTTAGTCTATGGTTGATCTACCCTGGTACTTGCCGACTATCTTTCGATAAATATAAAAAAGCGACTTAATCTTAATGTTCGTAAGTAAGTTTATGGTTTTAAGTTGGTTTTGAGTACTTACTACAACTTCAGATGAACACTCTTTTCTTATTATTACGGACCACGGCGTTTGTGCGGAACTTAAATTCTGAATGATGCATTGACCTCAAATATATTGATGCCAACTAATTCACATTACAACAAACCTCGTCAACGACAATAATTTCTATACTTTTTTTGTCATTCGTATTTAAATTTGCCTTTAAATTTGTGGCTTTTGAATCTGGTGGACTATTAGCTTCAGTCTTTTTTAAAAGGATAGATAACTCTATTCTCATCCTTGCTTAAAAAAGCAATATCGAATGTAGTTACATAAATTAATTTCGTCTATGTTTGTGTTATATGTATATCGTATATAAAGCATAAAATACATGTGCACTACAGCTCATAGAGAACCAGGCTTAGTGACTTGAAACTTTAATCATTCCTGTTTGCATGTGTTGTTAGGAATGAACACATACATGTGTACAAGTACATAATAATGAAATAAGAGCTTACTTCCATAAATGCGTCCTCTTGCATAGCACCACACTAAAAATCTTTTTAAATATACACTATGAATATGTTTATAAAGGGATAACATCGAATCAACTATGGTTCACTATTTATAGGCAAGTAAAGATGCTGTTATTTATATTAACCCCAACATAATATTAAAAAAAATTCAAGTTTCGAGTGCTCTTCGTGGTGTTTTAAAATTCATTCAAGTTTCATCATCGTTTGTTTCCATAGTCTAAACTTTTTACTCACCCGATTTCTAAGGACTGAGTGGCGTCTTAAGAAGGTGTTCTACTCTGGATATCAATTAGTTCATTTGATTTTCATAAACAAATGTTTGAATTTTCCAAAAACTTGCACCCGATTTCCTCGTTAGCACTTAAAATCAACCTTATTTCGTTAGCTTCCCGTTGTGAAAGTTGAAGAAGAAAAAAAACGACTGCAATGCAATTGCACACAATGTTATGATAGTGTATGCTTTCTTACAAAAACAAAAACTCACAAACTCTCCCGAGCAAAGAAGCACTAATCGATACGTCGGCCATAGGTCAACAATGGAATTCCTCTTTTACTATTTTTTTTAAATTTTTTCTCGTTTCATACAAACTATATGAATATTATTATTTTTTCCTTTTGTCGTTAATCCAATTAAAGGAGGCACTTGTTGTGGGGGTTTAATTATGGAAACGCAATTTTAAAGTAAGAACTGCCAATTTTTCTTCAAAGAGAAAATTATTTATCTATTTGATTGACCGTCAACGGGGTTCGCGATTAAAATATTATTGCACCAAAATCAAAATGTTACGTATACGCCACAGTGAGTTTTCGTAAAATTCAAATAAATTATTTTTATATCAACCGAACAGCAACGACTACCACGACGACGACGACGACGATAATACGGTGTGGCGGACTCGGACTCACGTCACTTCGAAGCGTCTTCTTAATTAGATGTGATTTGTGCTGTGCACGTCTGCTTTTTGAACGCAACAACGGTCCACTAAAATTGTTTTGGCCTATTGGGCTGTCGAGAGAAGAAAAACTATTGCCATGATATTCTAGAGTACTAAAGTAAAGTATAGTCAGCCACCGCCCCCGGTCATGGCGAGTGTTTTTATTTTGTTTTCTACGAAATAAGAACATTACGAGTACGAATATACATATTATGTACATATGTATGTATAGGAAGGCAAAATACAGAATTAAAACGGAACACAAAATACAAAAAACCGCAAGAAAAATAGAAATAAAATAAAATACCCTCGTATCGATGTACGGGCATGGGTTGGGTACGGCACCAGACAGGAAAAGAATGACACCGAAAACTTCGTCGAAAGGATGGACGAAGATGAGAGGCAGAGTAAAATATACCTCTCGAGAGGAACAGATGCCGAAAATTCGATGTTCTGGAGCAAAATATTGTGATTTTTTTCATCTTTGTTTTTCTTTTATTAATTGAAAACATTAAAATAGCTTTAAGAGGTTTATTTTATGTTAAAGAAAAAAAAAGAAAACTTAATGGATAAACAAGTAATTTTGTAATGAGTTTTTATTTTAGCCGGAGTGATTTTTGGCGTAAATTTTGGATTAATTTTCATTGTAACTATTAATTGTAAATAGTAATCATTCGTTTTATGGTTTTAAGTCGGATGTATTGTCTTTTCGTCTTGCTACAAGGAATACAAATAGTGATAATGACAACAATTTTTCTTTATATTATACGCCTATTCAAGGGGTTATGAATGCCCTTATAATGTTAATACAGTGCGAGCAATTAGAAAAGGACATACCCATGCACATTGCAACGAGTGAGAAATATTGAACCAGGTAAAGCATTCCACATTTGTACAGTGCAATTAAAAAAAAAATACTCAACAGTACGTCCGAAATTGTGCTCAAGGGTAAACTGATTTTTCTTTAGAAGAAACGCAACAAAATTTCCACTGTCCAAAATTGTTTAACTTCCCAGGTTTATGCTCCGTATGAAAGTATAGCTTAAGAAGTTGCATTAAAAACTTCAAATTTAACATTTGTTAAAATAAGCTTAGTGTTAAAAATCTGTTTTCAATTTGCAAAAATTGCTGTCCTGAATACGTTAGCCTTTGTTTCGAGATGTTTCTCCATATTCAAGTTACATTTATGCGTTATCGTCATTCCCAAGTAGGCGTCTTGTTGTAAGTTGATACAATTTTTACCAACCCTCTCACGATTTTAGTTAAAATACCAAGATTATAAAGTTCATATAATAAAGCTCTTCTGTCCACTTTTTTAAATGCAGCTCCAAACCCATTCTTCCTTTTGCTGAGCCTTACATTGAAACTGAAAATCTGATCGTTAAATTCGGTCGGACTTAGGTACATTTTCTTCATAAATTTGTTCTTCATTAGTGTTTTGTATTATAACCTTTAAAATTGCTCCTCTTAGAAGACACCTAAGCTTACTTTATATGGTAAGCAGTGCTACATGTAGATTCTGCAACATGCATGAGGAAACACCGAAACATATACTAGACAATGTTATCCACTCATGCACCAAAGGAAAAACCATCTAGGGCAGTACCAGGTGGAAGAGAGCGACCTATCCTCTCTGAAAATACCCCAAATACTAATATTCCGAAAAGCAATTGATATAGGATGAGAAAGCTCATTCATTTTTAAGTGGCGGCACAATATATCTCCCGGTCGCAGTGTAATAACCACCTCTGAAGACCGCTAAACTATTCCAAGGAAATTAATAAAAACAGCATTTCAATAAAGCCACTGGGTTTTGGGTGATGCGCGGTGAGATTCCAATTTTTAAATAAATAACTTGCCATTTAAAGTGTATTCATTTTGGCCAAAGGACGTGTGCCAGGTTGCTGCTAAGTTGGTGCTTCTACTAAATGTATCTTGGTATTGTAGCAAAGATTCAGAAAGGTGTTTTATTTTTTTATTTATTTGTCTTGTCATGAAGGAACAGACTATCACTTCAAATATCTTATAGTTTAAGTACCTACTCGAAATTATATATGTACTACATACATATGTAGGTCTTTAAATACAATATATATTTAAATAAGTTCTAAGAAAATAGGAAATATTTATATTTTTATAGATTTTATAGGTAACTTACCTTCGAGAAATGGTTTTAGTTCATCATTTGTGCTGGAACCTTCAACAAAATTATTTTCTGCTCAGCACCGCATGTCCTTTCTATCACAAGCGAAAAATACACAACAAAAAAAAAACACTCTGCAAGGCCAACTATGAAGGCCACACTTCGGCAACCAAATACAAAATAGCAAACAAAACGAATGAACTATTTTGCCCGTAATTTATAAATATTAATTTGATTACATTACAAAGATTCATCAAAACAAAATAAGCACAACTTACCTTTTGCATCTCACTACACACAAAAAGAAAACTTAATTAAACAAACAAATAAGAAGTAAAAGAAAACATCAATATCAATTCACTCAAGGAAATTTGCAGCATTTCTTGTAAGATTGAAAATTTAAATGATTGAACTATAAAGGGAATTGCAATTTATCACTAAATATGCGAACACTTTTAATTGGAACGAAACTATTGCGGTTTCATTTATTAATTTGTTATTTTATTGAAAATTAATCGTTTTTTCTTGTATTTTTTAACAAAACTTTTTAGATGAAGTTGAAAAACGCGTCGCGACTGTCAACAAATCAAAATACACACAAATGCATTTGAGTTATATGACCGTTTCTTTTTATTGCAAGCAATCACATGGGTGTGAAAGAGGAGGAAAAGAATTTTTAAATTAAAGACAAAAAATTGACAGCGGCATAACAAATCGTTAGTTATTCTATTCGCTGGAAGATGACACTGCATGTGAGGTTTGTTTGCTTTGGAAATTAAAATAACCGCAATGAATGAAAATTCTGAATTTCAACGAAATCTCAATGAAATCTTGCTAAACTAATTTGAATTCTCAACATTTTCCAACTAAAGACGGTACGCAGATCGGGAAAAATTTTGTCTCCCATACAATTTTTTTCCTAGGACAAATTTTGTCTTGGATTTTTTTCGGGCAGTACGCAATTCGCACGAAAAATTCATACTTTTGTGCATTGCTGTACAAAATGTCTCCACTAAATTTTGCCAGGAAAAAGAATGATATACAAGCATTATTTTGCGGGACAAATTTTGACAGCCACGTTATTCCGAAAGCGATTTTTGTCAAAACTGGTTTTATGTAAAAGGTGCTGATGCTTCCCTTGAAAATAAAACGATACGGATCTTAATGACAGCAGTGTTATAAGCCCGTCTCTTTTTATCCTTGGGTTTGGAAATTTTAAATTATGTCTTGTCTTTTTTCTTTACACTATAGCTTACACTACCTTCCTTACCATAAAAAGCCATCTACTCGCCAGTGTAATAACTAATTTTTGGATCTTTGAAATAGATCCCGATAGGAAACAGGATCCCAAATTGTTTTTGTAATACATGTTAAAACTTAATCCAGATCCGGATCCAGATAGATTTGTGAATAATAAAACGCACCTATAGATTTGATGGGGTGGTCACCATAATAGCCGAGGCAAGCATTTGGAGAATGTCATATTCCATACAAATAATGACCTACTTGGGCCTTTCAAATGAAAATTTTGTTAATATCTAAGACACACCTTGTTTTATTCCATTTCAACATCTACCCGTCCTTAATGAAAAATAAAACCCTTTCGAATGACTACTTTTAAACTATTTTTTTGAAAGAATTGAAATTTCGTCTAGCTTTAAGATAGTTATAAGATTAATGTTAATAAAAATTAATTTGAAAAAATGTGCATTGGACTGTCATGCAGAGGGTCTTGGTGTAATACCTCTTGCGAGGAATTGGCAAATTCTCCAAGAGTATCTCTTGTCATGAAAAGTGCTGCTTTTGGGAATCGACAAAAAATTGCAATTCCCTTCCATTATGTAAAGTATAACCTCTTCTATATGTTTAAGGCTTTTATGCTTTAAACAATTTTTTTTTCTTTTAGGAAGTTTTAGATTACAACTAAAGAAATATTTGACCCCCATAGTAGGGGTGTTCAGATCCGATGTAACTAGTCTTTTATTATTTTAGAAGTGTTATATTTTCTTAAATTCAAATACAGTAATCCCCGCTTAGTTGCACCTCGCTTAATTGAACATCCCGCTTAATTGACCGAAAAATTTGCTTTGCAAAATTTCCCGTATTAGTAGCATAGCTTTTTAGATGGTTAATTGAACCCCGCATAATTGAATTACTCGGTTAATTGAACTTTAAAATATGCACCCGAAAAAAAAAATATATGGACATTTTTCGGATAATTGGACGTACAATAAATTTTAATGAAACAAATATTAGAAATATTTTATTACTTCACCTACGTCTGAAGTGGTTTTTTAAAAGACAGGTATTATTCAAGATAAAGAGCAGCCGGAAAATGATATCGTGGTCATAGACAACATACTTAAGTACAATGGTTAAAGAAAAAGAAGAAGTTGAAGCCATATTACCATCGACTTTCGAAATTCTTCAGGACATTGCAATTCTACGTTTATACTTCTTACCACTAAATAAATTTACAGTTGAGCTGAAAAACAAGAAGACATTGTTCAAAACAAAACAATCAATCAAAATCAAATCACAAATTTTTTCAAACCAATGTATGCAAATAACCATTATGAGCCTTTTGAGGTACATACCTACTATTGTGTTTATTATTTTTTTTTTATCCTTTTCGAAGCTAACAGTGACTTTTTTTTAAGAATAATTTATTTCTGTTTCATAGTTTTAATTATGTATGTATTAGGGTGGGTCAAAAAAATCAAGTATCTTTTTTTTGGATCCGACACATGAAAACTAGTTCAAATTTGAATCATTTTGTATCAATACTTATTAAATTATAAAATTTCATATGGTGAAATAGAATTTTTTTTTCTGCTGACATGTTAAATTATATTTCTTAAATAAAAACCTTCTTTTCCTGAAATAGAACATGAACTATCTTAAAATTCAAAAATTAACTGGGTAAATTGGGAATATTTATTGAAAAACTACTAAAATCAGTAGGCATTGGAATTCTACTGCGAATATCTTTTGAATGGCTAGAGTAATCGATTAACTACAGAGATCTTTTTTGTAGAGCGTTCAATTTCCTATAGAAATAATTGAAACTTATTTGACAATAATTATTTTTTATTAAGTTACAAAATTCAAAACAAAAAAGTTATTTTCCTTAAAATACTTCAATCTTTGACGTTGAATATCTTTTAAATGGTTGGATTAGTGAAAAAAGTATTTAAGACCATTTTTGTAGAGCGTTCAATTTCCTATAAATATTGACTATGCGATTGGTTAAACGATCTATTGTTGATAAGATATGACCATTTTTATATGATACTAAATTGAAAATGGAAAACTATGATGATCATAATCTTCCCGTCAATAATAAGAGTTATTATTTGGTAAGTACTTTCTAGAGGTACCTAGGAACTTGTTTTCATGTGTCGGATCCAAAAAAAAAGATACTTGATTTTTTTGACCCACCCTAGTATGTATGTTTATTTTTTAAATAAAACGTGTTCAAATATTTTTGTGTGTATATTCTTTTTCAGTATATTCTTTTTCAGTTTCAAGGTTTTCGTAAGTTGAAAATGAAATGTTCATAGTAAATTTCTGGGATGAATATTTTAATTTTTAGTTGACCGACTCGTGCAATTATACGGGTTTCGTTTAATTGAACAGGTCGGTCAATTAAGCGGGGTTTCGTTAATTGAACCACCCGGATAATTGACCGAAAAATCTGACAAAATGGTCAGTGCAATTAAGCGGGGAATACTGTATACTGATTTATTGAGTATTAGAAAATGTTACTCTTTTACAATAATACAAGACTAGTTACAATGGATTGTGACGTAATTTTGTTTGTAAGTTTTACGTTAAAACAAAGTTTAAAGGTCCCAGAATCTTGTTACACGTTGGATTTTGTTGTTTTTCAATGTCACACAAAATCAATCAATTAATATTTATTTGACTCCTGTTCATGGTATAGCAACATGATTTTTTGAACACCGAAATATACATATTACCCAAACAATAAATTGTTCTTCATGCTTTCATATAGAGAACTGAAAACTGGACTATACAATTTTTACACTTATTTCTTGCAATGGGATATTCACCCGAATAATATCTTCGGTTCAAACGATATTACATATAAAAATCCGAAAGATTAAGACTCAAGAACAATTAGGTCTCACAAATCTTGGGGCTTCAAAAATTTAGACAGTGAATTAAAATATTGTTTTCTGCAAAATTGAGCTCGAGAATCCTGTCCATATTTATAAACTGACCGAGATTTAATTTCTCTGAATTGATCAATTTTATAGAAAAACCATTTTAGCAAAAACAAGTTTCTTTTTTTTTATGAAATCGGAAAAGAATTGTACAGGTTTCTAATTCAGAATATAGATATTTTATCATTTCTTTTCAGATCCCAAAGCAAACTCCATAATAGAGTATCTTTGGTCCAGACTATCAAGCTAAAACAATTAAAAATCTAGGAACCAATTGAATAGAGGTAGAAACGAGAAGAGGCTTTTAGATTGAGGTCGGAGATGTGATAGTTAAACAGTTCCAAAAACTACTAAACTGGAATTAAAGGACCAACAAAAATGATGATTAGCGGTATACGATGAACTTTGTCTATAAATTATTTTATTATTTTAATCAAAACTCTGTAGCAGCTCTCGCGCTCTTCGATATTTTTCCGAAGACGTTATCAATGTCGAATCCTCATCACCTGCCTTTTCCACTTCCTTGTCAATTTCATCTATAACTGCCTCAGCTGCTTTAGTTATTTTCTCCCTGGCAGCTCCTTTTGAACCAGAAAGATATTCCAAAGCAATTGGCCATACTTCAGCGCTAATTTTTGTTTCATCAAAGACGGTAAGCTGAATACCAATTTGTCGGAGTTTCTCAAATTTCCAATCGTCACGATTATTTTTCCACTTCAGGAGGTATTCCTGATTACGAGCTATTTCTTTGATGGGACATTTGTTCTTCTGTTCCTCTAATCGTTGTTGATGTTTGAGTTTTTTCTTTTGGCGGACAGTAAGTATCGCTTTCACATTTTCAGGCTTCTCACTTTCCAAAAGCTCTTCGGCTGATGGTCCTTGGATATCCGGTTCATCATTTGCCTGTGGTTTTTCTGTTTTGTGCTTCTTCTGACTGGCAATTAGATTTACAGCCTTTTTCATGCCATTGGATTTAATTTTAGGTTTTTTCGTAATTTGCTTTTTCGCGGGGAGCTTCTCTTGCTCTGAAAAATGAAAACAACTAGGTTATGTTTGGTTTTTTGGTGACCCTAATTTCTGTTTACCTGTAGACGCGGGGGATTCCTTATTTTTAAGTCCAGCGATTTTTTCTAATTTGTTTTTCTTTTTAGGACTTTTGGAAATTTGTACCGATTCCTTGGGTGTTTTATTTATTTTGCCCATATTGAATTGCAATTTATTTTCTTATTCGTATGAAATCAAGTTAAACCAAAACAAAACGAAGAAAAAGACATGAAAAGGATGTACGAAAACACGTTGAAGATGGTACGTCAATTAAAAGATCTGTTCGTTTGGAAAATGTTATTGTTTTGTTCTATTAAAAAACAGTACCGGCATTAGTATGTATCTTAAGGCATTTATTGATGAGTTTCTTTAAAACCAATTCCTTTAATTCATGATTCAATTACAAATGTTTTTATAAGCCCTCATAGTAGGTTTGTTTGTTAAGCTCTGAAGTCACCCTTAATCGTTTTTTTAAAAAACCAGAACTCACTTTGGTGAGTAAATTCTGTGCTTTCTTTAAACCTGAAATAGATCGTATTTTGCTGTGGAGAGCTCAGATAACGACCAAACTGTCAAAAGTCAAATGAGATTTTATATCTACTTCTTTCGTTGTCGTTTGTCGATTCGCATGTTGCATGTTATTGTTTATTTTTGCAATTAAATGTTTGTTTTGTACTCATCATCCTCATCAGATGAAATATTCAGCAACAACGCAAATTTGTTTTTCTTCATGTTTAAAACTAATTTATAACAAATTTAAAGTTTTATCAGAACACAGAATTATTTGTTTCTTGCAATTGACAGCCCTTGGTTGTTTTTTGAAAACCGAAAACCCATTTTTTTGTGACAACTCTCAGGGTTGGGTAAAGTTGAACAAACGAACCAAATACTTATTTTCGGTCACAAATAAGTTAAGATATTGATCTTTCATAAAAAAAAACCTGTATAACACATAATAGCCGTGTTTTTTTGGAAAAGTTATCCGTAGTACAGTAGGATTTTATATGAATAACAAATACAACATCCGCAGTAGGATAACTGCCGATACTCGAATAATCGTCAAATCTTTATCCGCAGCTGGATTTCACTGCTCCTTTTATCGGCAGTGATCCTGCTGCGGATGTTGTATTTATTATTCATATAAAATCCGACTGTACTACGGATAACCTTTCCAAAAAAACACGGCTAATAAAAATATAAATGAGTTATCAGCCTCACAAAAAAAAAAAAAAAAACGTAAGTATTGACGAGAGTATTTTATACTTTAGAAAGTCGTATCATAAATAACAGTACACTACTATAACTTCGTTGGAAAAATGGTTTTCAAAGAGAAAAGCGAACTAACAGAACCACTTACACCTAGCACGTGTATTTTGACATTCCGATTCAGCCATAGCCATACAACAAAACCATAACAACAAAACTATTTTACTTAAAATACAAAATAATAATGGCAAAACCCAAAGGAAATAAAAAGAAAAAAAGTCATGTAGTCGAAAAACCAAAAACTAGAAAAGAACAACGCAAAGAGAAAAAGCTTCTGAAGAAAGAAAACAAACGTAATTACTTTTCAAAATCAGTTAAAACCACAGTCACTTCTGAAGCGCCGGTTGGCAAAAAAATAAAAGTCCATCGGGGCCTTCCTCCTCCACCTAAAAGTGATGATGATAATGATGAAATCCCTTCTGATTTCTCGGATGAAGAAGTTGATGCAATTATGCCCAAGAAGCAGGAACAGGTGGCCAAAAAGCCAAAAGTCCAAGTTCCGGGACGTCTGGATCCGGATGAAATCCATCGACGTGAAATGGCCAAACAAAAAGACTTGGAAAAAGCATCTCAGAAAAAACGAATGAAACAATTAAAAGTTGCTAATGAAGAGGAAGATATAATCATCTCTAGATTGGAGAAGAAGCTGAGGATAAACAAAAGTAAGGATAAGAAGCGTCTAGTTCAGAAGATGTTCAACGATGGCTTAGACTATGCTTTGGAATTTTGCCTTGATGATGATGAGAAAAAGCCTGAAAAGAACAAGGGAGCTCCCAAACAGGATGACTTTGGCTCTGATTTTGATGAGGCGATTGACGATGACGAAGAAGAACCAATGAGCGATGGGTCATTTGAGGAAAACGACGATGATGAAGGTTCCGGAAGTGATCTCAGTGCCGATGAAACTCCCAAAGGTAAGTCTGATAAATGCAGATGGCAAATGTGAATAATGTTCTTTTGAATTTCAGTTAAGGAAGACATCTATGGCCGAAAACGTGATTCCGATGGCAACATCATCTCCGAGTCTACCACTACTACATCTACAGGTAAATACGTCCCACCGCACCAACGGGCACCTTTAGCAGCAGCATCTGACAGCAACGCTAATCGCAAAGAACAGCTGGATCGTTTGAGTAAAAACTGTAAAGGCTTCCTCAATAGGCTCTCGGAAGTGAATCTTCATAAAATCTCCAACAGTATCGAAAAGCTCTATATGACTCATTCTCGTCATGATATGAATGAAACTCTTTACGCTTTGCTATCTGAAGCGTTGTTAACTAAGTCCCTTTGCAAGGAAAGAATGATCCAAGAACACGTCGTATTATTGGCCTATTTACACGCATCCGTTGGAACAGAAATTGGTGCTCACTTCTTGCAAATGTTCGTCGTCAAATTTGAAGAACACCTGCACAACATCACCGAGAATCCTGACGTTGAAAACAAGCAACTTAACAATTTAGTTCTGATCCTGGCCTATTTCTATTTGTTCAAAATTTTTGAACATAGTCTTCTCCTTGAACTCATAGGAAAGCTGAGAGATAATCTCTGCGAGAAGACTGTCGAATGTCTGTTGTTGATCTTTCAGTCGGTGGGATTCAAGCTTCGCAAGGATGATCCATTGGCTTTTAAGAACATGATGAATGGACTTCAAAAGAAAATCGCTGAATCTTCAATGGAAATGAAGGAGAACCTGCGTCTGAAGTTCATGGTTGACATTCTAAACGCAGTCAAGAACAACAACATAAACAAAATACCTCAATTCGACCCCGAACTTGGCGAGAATCTGCGAAAAAAGCTGAAAGCTATGCTGACGAATGACAAGTACGTCATCACGCTGAACATTACAATCGACGATCTGTTGCGAGCTGACGAAGTCGGTAAGTGGTGGATTGTTGGGTCGGCGTGGAGTGGAAACATCAAGGACATCAATGCAGCGAACAGACCCTCATCATTGCTACCCAAAGAGGAACGATTCAGTGAAAAACTCTTAGCCCTAGCGAAACAACAGAAGATGAACACAGACGATCGAAAGAACATCTTCTGCATTGTGATGAGTGCAGAAGACTATGTGGACGCCTTCGAAAAGATTCTTCACCTCGCATTGAAAGATCAACGCAGCATAGCTTATGTGATAATCCACTGCAATCTTAACGAAGTCAAATACAATCCGTACTACGCGCATTTGGCCCAGAAGTTCTGCCAGCACAATCGTAAATACCAACTAGCTTTCCAATTTGCCTCGTGGGACCGAATAAACGACATCACTCGTTTGACCAAAGCGCAGATTAAGAATCTGGGCAAGTTCCTGCTCCATTTGATAATGCAAGGTGGTCTGGCGCTGTCGGTACTGAAGGTGGTGAACTTCGTGGACCTAGACAAGTCGAACTTTGTCTTAATGAAGGAAGTCATGGTGGGTATTTTACTCTCATCCGAATCCGATTGCCGCCAGGTATTCGAGAAGATCGTCAAGAATGTGAAGTTGAACGTCTTCAAGAATAGCATACGACTGTTCATGCAACATTTTCTTTTGAAGAACGAAGCATCCCTGAAACTAAACGAGGCAAAGACGACCCTGCTTAAGCGGCGAATAGATTTAATTGATAAACTTTTAGCCTATGTCGATCTTTAGTGATACAACAAATAAAAAAGATACAAATCTGAAGTAACTTCCTATTTATTCAAATTCTATGTTAAGCATATTTCTGTATCACTAAAAAATTTCTTTGGAGTGCTATGCACCGTCTTATTTGGAATCTTCCACCGCCTTGTCGACCCAGGCCCGTAATTTGTCGGTGTCCTGTAGACCCACCAACCTTGTCTGAACTTTCCCATCCTTGATTACCATCAAGACAGGCACGGAGGCAACCTCGTAATCGAGAGCTAGTTCACTGTGTTCATCGATGTCAACTTTGGCGAGGGCAATGGCACCGGCTTTTTCACCAATTACCGATTCAATGCGGGGTGTAAGCATTTTGCATGGATTACACCATCTAGAGAAAATGAGTTATAGACACACATGAAGCATTTACGTAACAATATTTGGTCTAGAACAATTGAGAAACTTACGTTGCAAAAAAATCAACAATCACGGGTTGTTTGCTATTTTTGACCTTTTCTTCGAATTCCTGTTGACTTTGGACTTTGAAGATTTCCTGGCGAGGACGAGAAGCTGTGATTGAACGGATATTAGAGCGGACAATGCTGCGGATGGGTTGTGTTCGGGCCAAAGCAAACATTTTTGTTTTTGCTTTTTAATTTGATTTCTCCAAAATATATTTATGACGCAGTTGTTTTTTTCGGCAACTTGTTCTGTGTCAGGTGCTAAGGTAGAAAAGTTTGAATAAAGTAGATTTGGTGCTTAGAATGGTTATGAGCATTAAATAAATTGTTTTGTTTTTCTCTTATAATAAATAACTTTACCAACCTTGTTTTTTGTGTACTGTGTACTGAAAATTTGAACGTGTTGAAAAATTCTTTAAAAAAAAAATTTGGGAAAAGGAAATGTCAAAAATATTAACGCATTCAGCAAATACCTGGTTAAAATGGTACACTTCAGTCATCAATGAAAGATAAAATGCTAGAAGTCTAAGGTAGTTTACATTTACACACAACACGATTATCTTGATCTTGTTCGTACAACGAATATCTAATGCAGTTCTGGCTAGTTGGTTAGAATTCAACAAAATTGTTTTACTATTGCGATACAATATGAAACTTCTTTTGTAAACGGGGATATTACATCTGATTCCTAGGCTTGAATGAGTATGTCTGACTAAGGCTAGGCGCGCACATTCAATTTTTAGTTTCGCAACAACAAACAACTGTTTAGATACTAAAATGAAACATATTGGCTTATATGGGACTCCGTGCACATACAGCAACTCGATTCGAGCAACTAAAAAGTTTGTCTTTTCTTACACAAACTTAACGATTGCCTTAAATCAGTGACTGAAGTGTTGCATGTGTGCGCTGCTCTATCAACTGATAATTAAACCATTTGGTTTGAATCACAGTTGCCAGTGTAATATACCGACCCATCTCCTTTCTCCGACTGTTTGTATATTTTCCAGGAATTTTGTGTCTTTTTCATATACCTGAAAATATAATTTGTAAAGTTAAATAGGCACCTATCCGTCTGAGAAAAAATGATTTCTGAATCATTAAAACGTGATGTCCTCATATTATCTGATAAAAAAAGGTCTCATATTTTCTCCATTTAGTTGAAATACCACTCAGCCTCACTGTTCTCATAGCTTACTGAACTCAATCACTCATGAACAAAAGTCGTATGTCAAACATGTATTATTTTTTTCTGATCAATGTTGGCTACTCTGGATTTTATTCCAAATGTCGCAAAGAGAAAGGAAAAATAGAAAGATAAAAAAAACTGAAAACACAAGTGTTTTTCTCTTGCAGAATAATTATTTGTATTTCTGTGTCGAAAAATCACAATTAAATTTAATTTGAATCTCTTTCATATAATTACTCCTTCGAATCGCACAACTTAAGTTCAAGTGAAAATGTAAAACTAAACCGTAGATCTGCAATTTCCCAAATTATTTTTTTGACAGATATTCTGACGTGGTTTTTCTTTCTCCTAACAGAAGCACTAGCAGCAAAGGAAAATCCTTTTCACTTTCAGTCGCAGCTCAACACAAGAAAAAGAAAACTATTTAATCAATCAATTTTCCTAAGTTTTTTAATTCGAAAAGACTCACAAAATCACGCGATTTGTTGTGGCGTAAAACTCAAATGAATACCATTGAATAGTGCGCGTATTCAAAAATCGACAAAAATATCATATTGCAATAATGGATGACCTGTCTCAGGGCGACATTTGTCGCGTTTGTAGGTGCGAAGGCCAATCGGATCGTCCGCTCTTCTATCCGTGCATCTGCACGGGCAGTATAAAGTATATCCATCAGGACTGTCTTATGCAATGGATGCGATACTCGCGTAAGGAGTACTGCGAGTTATGCGGTCACCGATTCTCATTCACTCCGATATACTCGCCGGACATGCCTCGCGTGCTGCCATTGCGGGACGTAGCCGGGGGACTGCTTTCGTCGGTGGGAAAGGCAGCAAAGTACTGGTTGCACTACACATTGGTCGCATTCGCTTGGTTTGGCATTGTCCCGCTGTCTGCGTATCGGACGTATCGCTTCATGTTTAGCGGATCCAGCTTCGATATGATTCTCTCGCTTCCGTTTGATGTTTTCTCCACGGAAAATATCGCTTCGGATGCTTTTCGTGGGAGTTTCGTGGTATCGTGCACTTTGCTGTCGTTTGTGGGGTTGGTTTGGCTACGGGAGCAGATTCTCCATGGTGGTGGACCGGACTGGCTTGAGAGAGATGAAGTAGCCCCCATTGCTGGAGGAGGTGGAGTTGGTAATGGCGATGATAATGCTGGGGATGATGCTGTAGGCCAAGCGGGAGTAGTTCCGGAGCCGATAGCTGCTGCAGTAGTCGATGGTCCCATCGAGCTGAACGACAATAACAACAATGAGAACAATAACAATGAAAATGAGGCACCTTTGGATGCTCCGATCGACAATGCGGAACCACCTCTTGCCGATGCAGAAGCGAATGCCGGAAATCGAGCCTTGAACGAGGACCCAGCTGACATTGCAAATGCCAACGAAGAGGCTAATTGGAATCCCATGGAATGGGACCGCGCAGCAGAGGAACTGACTTGGGAGAGACTGTTGGGACTTGATGGGAGTATGGTCTTCTTGGAGCATGTCTTCTGGGTTATATCGCTCAATACGATTTTCATATTCACCTTTGCCTTCTGCCCGTATTGCATTGGCAACTTTGTCATCAACTGGCTTGGCCTCTTGCGTCCGGATAAGCCGTTGCTGCACTTCCATGGATTGATAACGACATTGTTCGGATATTGCAACATTGGACTGACCCTAGTGGTACTTCACTATTTCGCCCGGCTTTTCAAAATGAGCAAGATTCGTTGGCTTCTGGGATTGTGTTACATCGTGGTTAAGGTATCACTTTTGTCTGTTGTAGAGATCGGAGTTCTTCCTTTGGTTTGTGGTTGGTGGTTGGACATATGCTCTTTGCCAATGTTCGATGCTGCGATCAAGGACCGCCGAACTAGTTTCAGAGCCGCCCCCGGAACCTCGCTATTTATACACTGGATGTTTGGTATGGTGTACGTGTATTACTTTGCCGCTTTCATCTCGCTGTTGAGGGAAGTTCTACGTCCAGGTGTTCTATGGTTCTTGAGAAATCTCAATGATCCTGACTTCAGTCCCATTCAGGTCTGTTTTTTTTTTTTTGAGAAGTAAAAGGAATTAATAGAAATAATATTTTTCTTCCAGGAAATGATTCATTTATCGATACTGCGCCATGTCCGGCGGTTGATTGCATCTGTAATTATATTTGGTTCAGCTGTTCTATTAATGCTTTGGTTGCCTATTCAAATTTTAAAATCAGTTTGGCCTACATTCCTGCCGTATACACTTTCCGGAGACTCAGAAGTGAATGAGTTAAGCTTGCAGCTGCTTCTGTTACAGGTAACTTAATAATATTTAGTTTTTTCTACAAAAGTTGTTGGATTCTAGTTTTTGTTTAATGCCGCTTTTTGTTCTTTCTCTTATACATATTTATATCGTCTTTTCTTCGGTAATGCTGGTTATATCAACGGCTTTTCGTACTGTAGGTTTCATTATTTTGTTATAAGCCCGCATCCCGCAAGTATAAATGATTTTCCGTGCAGACACTGTGGCGCCCAAAACATGTGTGATTAAATGTTACTTATTACAGAATTGCACATATTCAGTACTATTAAGATTATATACCCAGAGAAAACTCATGCTTGTTATTTGTTTAAAGAGTGTCTCCTGGTACCTAAGTTTTACTCTTATAGAAAACTCGTAATATTTTGTAGTATTTCAGCGGAGGAAATACGCGCGTGAAGACATCGGTTCGTAACAATATGGGGGATTATTTCGGATTCAGAGCGTGTTTTATTTGGTTCATTCTTCCAGCAGCTAGGGTTTATTTGTTTATTGGAATTATTTGATCTAATTTAATATAATTTATAAAATGATTATGTACATGGCTAGAGATCGACTCCGTCATGCTTCAGAATTGAAATGATATTTAACTCAACACAATTGTAGTTTGAATATTGTTTTTATATTTCACAAATTGATATATTAACATTGTAAATGTTTGAATGAAGGAACAAGAACATAAGCAGTTCTTCCTTTAGCCGTTCGGACTGTATTCCTGCACACAGGAAAGGTTACTTAGGGCCATTTGCTGAAACGAAACTTAAAAAAGTAAAACGGATTCGACGTTGGATCGAAACAGCCGTAGCTTGGTTCTTAAGCTTAGAGAGTTATTCCTCCATATATTTCTAAGCATACCGTGTAACGGGGTAAAAGGATGAGGATTCCGGAATGGAATTTGGATATGCGGTAGGATATATAGTCGGAGAAGGAAATAAGCTAGGAGTAGGTTCGGGAAAGTTCTTAAATCTGGGGTAGGATAGGGCAGGAAGGTAATGAATGCTAGACGGACGAGGCAGCGGCATGCTGGCGACGCACGGCTTAGCTCGCCGGGTGTATGGGGTGGAATCTTGCTCCTCCGCCAAGCCTCACCTCGTTACAAAAAGTCATTTCATGCCGATAAAAAAAAAAACAAATCTCTCACTTACATTGCCGCTGTACCTCGAGTGCCTGCCGGTGTTGTCACAGGCGGATGGCTAACCCTCACCTCTCCAGGAATCTGTGTGACCATATCCACTCCCGATTCCCCTTTTACGGTTTGCCAAATTCATTCTAACATTCTACCTGTGTGTGTTCACTCTTTAATAGGTTATCCTATACCCAAACCTTCTTTTTTTCTAAAATTTTAGCTAGCTTGAATGCGTTCTTCCATCCTTCATCTCTCAACAGCTGTCACTCTTTGACAAATTTGGAGATAGAAGACTAAAACACTAATTCTGATGTGTGTTTACAATTATTTTCCTATTTTTCTTTCTTTCTAAATATATTTTTCCTCGAAGTACCCATTTAATATTCAAGATAGCATAACAAGCCACAAAATCCAAGTG
Source organism: Philhelius festivus (assembly GCA_963931855.1). NCBI lineage: Eukaryota > Metazoa > Arthropoda > Insecta > Diptera > Syrphidae > Philhelius > Philhelius festivus. The sequence goes on from OZ007556.1 coordinate 210,107,254, forward strand.
GTCAAAAGAACGAATCGGAAACACCCAAGTTAGGCTTCATCTGGCCTCGCCAACAGTCCGAATGACATCTGGAACATCTGAAGGCACTTTCTTTCATTCATTCACACACGGTCGTCACCGAATCACCGACCCTGCGGGTAGGTCGAGTTCCAACTCCATCAAGCGCTACCAAATAAACACAATGTTAATAAAATACGCCCTACTTTTCCGACCTTAGCAAAAATGCTGCAGAATTTTCCCTAGAGAATAGCCTCATTGGCCACTGAGACTCCGCTTAGCAACGGTCTCCTTGTTTGCATTCAAGAGCTACCCCTTACTAGAATCTGCATCAATTAGGTAAGCATGAACTTGTATTTCTTTTTTTTTGCTTTTTTTTCGGCCATTGATCTCTGGTACCAGAGTTGAAGAAATCAGGCAAGTACACAACATCAGATCGCTTTGAGGCTGCCGTAACAACCGAAAGCAGCCTTTGTCTTCTTGATTCGACTGCTGATGTCCTGTTCGATGCCACCCTCGGTAGAGATGATACTTCCAAGATATTGGAAGCTCTGTACTTTCTCTACCGTTTGTTGAGAAATTTTTATGAGAGAAGATGACTGGGTTCCTAGGCTGATCATCTTTCTTTTGCCGGAGTTGATTTTCAGCCCCACGATTTCTGCTTTTCTCTCCACCCCTGTTGTCATTTGGTGGAGATCCATGATCCTATGAGAGAGCAAGCATACATCGTCCGCATAGTCAAGATGTTTCTGGTGAGACGTCAGAGTCCATCGAATTCCTCCGTTTCCCGTCAAGGACGCTCGCAGGACATCGCTTATCTCCACTTTGGACTTCAAACTCTTCTGACAGTAGGGTTGGCTTTATAACATTTGAAACATATTTCTCTAAACCTAATAACCTCTTAACAGTCTCTTTTGGTTTTGTAGATTTTTCCCTATTTGCGATAAACGAAAAGAATTAAATTTGTAATCAAATCCTAAAGAAATCGTTGGGATCGTCCTAGTTAGCTTTTTTGTTTTACCAAACGGTTCTAATAGGAATTATTACCTTACCTGGATTTTGTTGACCTTAGAAATTTGCAGATATGGCACAATGGTCTGGTGTGCCTAGAGTTGATAATACAATTATACTGTATTTGTCATGGCCAGATGTAAGAAACAAGTCTGGAATATTGGCGACCTGCAACGTTAGGAATTCGAACGAATATGCTCGTGAAGGAACTGGGTCAAGTTGCTTAACCCGGAAAAAATCTCCTTCGAATGTTGTCTGAACAGAAGAGCGCAGCCAAGTGTACATTGAAATCGCCCGTAGCAACGGTTTCACTGTGCGGAAAATGAGAAACAATTCTTTGGATAGAGTCGGACAGCGTATCGAATTCATTAGAAGTCGAGTTACTATACAAACTTGGGTTGCTATAAATAAAGCATGTATGAATGATTCGCTTATGGGCTGTGAAATGAAGTTTGTATTTAAACAAATGCCATATTGTGGTTGAATCTGATGAGCAACATATATTGCGAGGCCATGGTGAGGGAATCATAGAGGCACTAAGATAGAAGTAGGCGGGCTCAATTCCGAGACTAAAACTAATTAAATAATTAAAACTAATTTTAATTTTTACTCCATAAGCTCTCGATTAAACTAAACAAAGCTTACAACTTTTCTTTAGCCAGTCAACACGGGTTCCTAAGTGGTAGATTAACTACAACAAACTTAGTTGATTTTGTCTCTGGAACAATATGTAAAGAAATTGATGTTATCCCAACTGACCTTAGCAAAGCCTTCGATAAAATCTCGCACATTCCAATTCTCTTTAAACTAAAAGTACTTGATTTTCCAGTTTCATTTGTTGCATACAAGGTCCTTTCTTAGAAACTAAGAATCCGACCCAATTTTTGCAACCTCTGGTGCTCCACAAAGAAGCTGTCTCGGCCCGCTGATTTTCATTTTACCAATCAATAATGTTGACAGCGTCACCAAAGACTCCTCCATCTCTATATATGCCGACGATATGAAAATATACAGATTTATCTCCTCCCCTATTGACTCGCACCTTCTACAGCTCGAACTAGACACATTTTCTTTCTGGTGCCGGAAAAACTTTCTTGAGCTCCCGATAATGCTTCCCACTCCAATAACGTGCCAGTTATACAAGTTAATTCGTTGTGTGATCTAAGAGTTTTATGCGATAAGGTACTGAACTTCAGATCCCATATCTCTAGTTCTATAAATAGAGCCAACTCCGCACTTGGCTTCGTTAAACGATTGTCTAAAGAATTTTCTGACTAAATCCCTTTACCTTACATTTGTTAGGCCCCTTCGCGAATATGCTAGGCAGGTATGGTCTCCTTTCTACGCTTCTCAGTCTTTTCGAACTGAAGCCGTTCAACGTAGATTCCTTCGCTTTGAACTTCGCGGGTTACCTTGGCTCGATATGTTAAACTTCCCGTCCAATGTTGATCGCCTAAAGCTTTTAGACTTGCAACCCCTTGACAAACGTAGGAAAGTGGCCAACATTATTTTTATCCATCAACTTCAACCTTTAGCTGGTAATATGGACTGCCCTGGGCTTCTTCAAAGAATTTCACTGACTTAAGATCCTCTTTATAGTCCTGTAAAATTCAAAAATTATTTACATTATATCGCTATTAGGAAATTTAAAAAGTTATATTTTCTTTCAGATTATACTGCCTGGTTTCTTCGAGCAATCTCACACTCGAGTTTGGCTTAAAGGATTACTTAGAATTTGGTGCCAAGCTGTTTCTTGGACTTTGGGAATAAAAAGTTATCTTCTCGGAAATGACACCACAGAAAATGGAAATGGCGGTCAAGCCGAACCGGAGCGAGCTCAACCTGATCGCAATCAAGGATTAGCGGCTGCTCATCAATTTATACTGCAACGTGATGCTCCCGTGGGATTCCAACCATACAACAAACCAACATTCTTTCCATTCCGTTTATTTGGTTTGATTGTGTTCATGTGCATCAGTTTAGTTATATCTTCTCTTGTCACACTGACTGTTCCAGTTTGGATTGGACGGCAAGTTATGGCGCTATGGTCGGTTGGCAATCACATTGCAAACCATCAGGTTTCGACACATCCCGAAGTTCCACCACGCCCCCATGAATTGTATACTGCAGCTGTTGGAACTTATCTTTGTTGGATAATTTCTAGAGGAATCGCAATTGCGGTAAATCTTCTGCCGCAAGGAAGAGCTGCTGTAATGGACAAAATTAAGCATTGGCTTCATGTGGGGGCTTCCTATGCTCTTGCTGCTATTATATTTGTCTTAATGCTCGGTGTTATACCGCTATTGTTTGGACTTCTCTTGGAGCTGGTTCTTGTGATTCCGTTGCGAGTTCCCATTGGTCAGACACCGATTCATTTCTTGTGGCAGGACTGGGCCTTGGGAGTGCTCTACACAAAAATTGCATGCGCACTCACACTAATGGGTCCAGATTGGCGCCTTAAGCGAGCTATTGAGCGAGCCTATCGTGACGGATTGCGAGACATCGATTTGAAATTTATCATTCGCGAACTGGCCACACCTGTTATTACATGTTTTGGACTCGCTCTGGCTGTTCCTTATGTGATTGCTCACTCGATTGTGCCAATATTCTATGAAAATATAAATGCAAGAACCTTAATTGCCAGGGAAATATATCCATGCTTCTTGTTGGCAGTAATTGTTGTTGCCATAATCTACTTCCAGATACGACAGTTCAAGAAACTCTACGTTGCGATCAAGAATGACAAATATTTAGTTGGGCAACGACTGGTGAATTACGAACATAGAAAGCGAAAACAGGAAACGGCAGATGCTGCCGCTGCATCAGCTGCTGCTAATATAGATGCGGCTCCCGAAAATGCAGCTGCTGTTAATGTTGATGGAGGCAACGTTGTTCCTCCATTGGTTGGGGAACAGTTATAGATATAAAAAAATGTCTACTAACAGTGATTAAATAAGTTTTATTTTTATTTTCTAGTTTGATTCTTTATTCCTCCCAATTATTTCCAAACTCCCTCTACTCTCTCTCTCTCTTTCTCTTTGCCTGTCTCGACCCTTTTCACATTTTATTTTTCAAGGTCGGGTTTAACTAAATAGTGATTTTTGGTTAAATAAATATTTAAATGTTTTTTGATTGGCCAGTTGTCGTTTTCAACTAAGAGTTGATTGGAGTTTTGTTTGAACACCTGACCAAGCAGCGACTATTACATTGATCAATATCAAGTTTGTGTTAAACCCAGGCAATTATGAATTAAATTTTTGTTTATGACATTAGTTACGTTTTTTTCCAAAATAACTTTCCGTTAAGCTTTTTTGTATTACAATGTGAAAGTTATATAAAATAGCAATGAACAAAAATAAAATCGTTATTATATAGTTTTATTGGTTAAACATAAAAGAAAATCAATGATAAATCAAATATATATATAAATGCAAAAAAAAGGAAATGCTAAGCAAACTTAAATTTTACTTTACCTACATCTATGGATTTAATTTTGAATAACAAGGATAAATAAAAGAAACAAAATTATGTTCTATCTACATATAGTATATCGTAAAACATAACACATACAATTTTATTATGTAAGACTTTAGTAAGAATAATAAATGTAAATTATTTAAAGAGTACAGAGCGTATAACTCGTGTTCAGTTGAAATTTCGGAAATGGTCCTCAATTGTTATTTTAGTTGCCCTTTTTTTTAGAATTTCAAACAATGGATGTGATAATACTTTCAGTTCACAAATCATAGGTTATATACTGCGCATATTATTAAATATCAGGATGGATTATCAGAGACCTTATCAAATCAATTTTTTTTTTTTGAAATAGCCTGACGCACTTTTTCAAAACAAAATCTTTGACAACGACAGAATTTTATAATGTAAATATCATTATATTTTTGATCTATATCAATTTTTTAAGACCTATAGGCGCTCACAAGTGAAAAAGGATTTTGCGAGTGAAACTGGAGACAGTTATCTAGAAAACGAGTTAGCTGAAGAAACTTGGTGTCTACAGCACATTCTTAGCTACATTAGTAAGGTACTCATATTTTGCAGAACCTAAATCATTATCGCTCTGTAACTTTGATGGTACAAGTGATCATATCGAGCACATGGGGACCGAGCACACTTAAACTAGATTTTGACATCAGAAACATTTGTAACACATTGAACCCAGCATTATATTGTTCTTCGAAGTCTAAAGCATATTTAAATAGAACTTGCCTTGTTCGTTTCGGAAGAAGAACTTCCACTGGGAGGGCTGAGGGATTCAGAAAACGGGGTGACTTTCCTTTAAGGTGGCGTAAAATATTGATTTTTTATTTACAATTAGCTTGTGGTTTTAAAATTATTTAAAATATTAAAGTGAGAAAACATCGTTAAATCAAAATAAAAAAGTTTTACTTTTTCAGTTTTAACCTTACTTTTTTTAAGGGTTTTTCGACTAACAGTACTCGAACGTTTCCCGTGTGTTAAGTCGCCGGATAGTCTCCTATATCAACAGTTTTTTTTTCAACTTAATTGTACTGTGGGGGTCCGCTTTGGACTCGCAGGATTTCAACTCCTTTTTCATGGCCAACGCCGCGCCGCTCACCCATTCGGCACAGGGTATGTTAAGTCGCCAGGCAGGCTCCTATGTCAACAGTTTTTCAACTTAACAGTACTGTGGGTTCAGAAACTTCCCTTAAATCAACAAATAATTCCCTTACAAAATCAATAGGTCTGTTTTATTCATTGCTGCATAGCTAGCGCAGCATTTAAGTGCGAATAAAACGATCAAACTCACTCCATATCAATTTAAATTTCATTGAAATATAAATGTTGGCCATTATTATAGAAAATATCAAAATCTGATGTCAAAACATGAATGTACATGTTTAATTTTAAAATTTAATGCATAGCGCCATTTCCATTTCAATAATTTAAAGTTATATCACCTTCACCAGCACAACTGCCATTTTTTTACTGGCTTCTTTTTCGCCAGCAATCAAATTGTAGTTGTTTGTCGAGGGATATGTTGCTGCGCTAGCTATGCAGCAGTGAATAAAACACCTAATAAAAAGGCAAAAATTGCCAAAAATAACCCAACACTGGTAAGACTTTTACAAAGAAAAATAAGTGGCGCAAAATTTTAGTTGAATAAGTAAGATGTTAAAGCTGTTTTAGTATGAAACTAAGTTAAAATACGTTTTTCCAAATTTTAATCGAATAAAACATCATACTTTCTCTACCCTTTTATTAAAGTTAAAATCATCGAATACCTATTTTATTTGTTTAGTATCGTACTAACTTCATATGACTTTGGCATTTACAAACGTCAGAAAGGTCTGTTTACTTAGTTTTTTTTTTTGCAGGAACTGTCATTGTTTTGAGGTGTGCAGCAATTTATTAAGAAAATTACGTTAGTACGACACTAGTTAGAAAATGTTTAAAACTAAGAATGAGTTAGTTAACAACTTTAAAGTTATCAAATTGTTAAGTATTATCATAATAATACCTTAATAATAGGCTGTTTAAATTTTGAGCTTTTGTAACTAATATCGTGTTAAGGCTATTTTTTAATAATTTGTCAAAGTCAAAGGAATTTTAAATTTTTTCAAGATGGACAAATTAATTGAATTGGTGAGAAATAACCCATGTTTATACGATATGGGTTATAAATCACATAAGAACATTGTCTTACATACATATTTAATTATTATTGAAATATGAGACAAATTTGTCTCTTATAAATGCCGAATTGCTAGGTCTTCTGTTTGTTGGCGTTTGAGATGTGCGACTCTAGCTCCCGCCACAGCTGGTAATATATGCCAATTTTTTTTCTTTTTTTGTTTATTGGCATGTACCCAAATTCTTTTTCTTATACGGGAATTTCGTAAAATAGCAAATAGAAGCAATAATTCCTCTTCTGAATCTGAGCTGCTTGACATTATTTTTGTTAATGAATGATTGTTTTGTTTGTTCATTGCTTGAAAGCTCTCTGTTTGACGTCCTCTTAATATATATAATAATCTTACCGTCGCGTTAAAAAATCTTAACGCGGCGTTAAAAACGCGTTCTGTTTGACCGAGCCTTTAACATCGTACAAATTCGACTAAAATTATACTACGTTTTCACCAAAAGATAATCTGAGATTTAAGGCAAGAGATTTATGTGATGTTTTCACCGCACTGAAAGATTAATAAGAAGATTAACTTTGACAGCATCTATCAAAATGATAATGTTGTTTCAATTTTTCTTATAAAGTAGAAGCGAGAGAAAGAAAGTTTCATTTGTGCCAAACGATGAAAAATCATCGAGATAACTTAGCACAGTATGGATGTTAGGTCAGTTCGAACTTCGACCAATCGATCCTATGAAGATTTAGTAGAGATTTATTTCTAATCTACTAGATTTACGAAATAAATGTGTATGGTAAATCTTCGAGATTTAAAGAAGATTTATGGTAAATCCACTTAAATCCCAGATTTACTCTTGGTGAAAACGTAGTATTAGATTAAATATGAAGTTTAATTCGATGCAACAAAAAGTTTCGTTTAAAAATGCCAAGTTAATGACTAGTGTTTATTTATATTTAACTGAATGGTTTCACAATATGCTGTAAAACCACACCTATCTTCAGGATGCTAATGGTTGACCCACAGGTTTGATATTTTATTTTTTATTTACTTGATTTTGGTTTTCACTTGGAAAGTTTTAATTTTTACCTCAAATTGCTTCCGTTTTCATTTTCTCATTTTATGAAAAAGATTAACATTTTTGGGTATTAATAATGTCGGACCTAGCATACCCATCCTGTCCTAATAATCCAATTGTTTATTTCGACATAAATATTGGCCAAGAATTCGGTTTGTTTGATGTAGAACTTTGCACCTGAGAACAGTATTTTTTAATTGTATTGTCCTTTCTTTCAGCTGGACGCATGATCATTGAATTGCGAAAGGATGTTGTGCCAATGACCGCTGAGAACTTCCGATGCCTTTGTACTGGCGAACAAGGAATCGGTAAAATGGGAAAGCCACTGCACTACAAGGGAATCAAATTTCACAAACTTTCGAGAATATATGTTGCACAAGGCGGCGATGTTGTAAACAATGATGGCACCAGTGGTGACAGTATCTATGGACCAGTGTTCAAGGATGAGAACTATACTCTCAAAGTAAGTAGGTCTGTTTTGGGAAGATATTTTTCTTTTCCTTACAAATTGATTCCAACCAGCATAATGAAGGTGTTGTGAGTATGGCAAACTATGGTAAACGGAATTCCAACAATTCTCAGTTTATCATTACATTAGCGGTGTGTGATGTTTTGGATGGGACAAATGTTGTAGTGGGAAAAGTACTGCGGGGTTTGGGTATATTTGCTATTACGGACCTGGGTACTTCTGACGAAGATGAGCCACTAGAGGTAAGACAATACTTCTTTATTAAATAAATAAATGGCACTGGCTCTTCAATTAGGAAATATACATTGCCGATTGTGGCGAGATGCCGCCCGGTGAAGATTGGGGTTATAAGGACAAAGATGGAGCCGATACTTTACCACCATTCCCACAAGATTGGGAAGGTAAATATAGCAAACGTAAGGTAAGATAATTATCAACCATGGAACGTGGGTGATATTCTTGCACATCGCTACGACGACGTTGTTCTTGTGTGCGACCGAGAGAATTTAAGAACTAATTCTCGAGCTTCCGACCAGGACCGTCTTAATACCAGCGTTGAGTAAAACCACGAACTTCGTTCTATTTTGACACAGGGCAATTTGCTGAAACGAAACTTAAATATTGATTCAATTAAAAAGCTCAAGTGACCTCAACTCCAAGGTGCGTTTCGCCCAGGTACGACAGTGGGCTCATCAGTTAGATGCTGTCGTACCCTTCTAAGACGCAAATATTGGGGAATCAAATTTCCCTAGAAAGATAAAATTCACAGCTGTAAATTTTATTAGAGTTGGTAAACATCGACCAATATTTGCGTCTTAGAAGGGTACGACAGCATCTGATGAGCTCAACAACTGATGAGCTCACTGTCGTACCTGGGCGAAACGCACCTTGGAGTTGAGGTCGCTTGAGCTTTTTAATTGAATTTAATTCAATCACTCTACTTAAACAGAAATAATTTTCATTTCTCTATATTGACTTAAATATTGATGTTAGGTAAACTGCCACATAAGAGTTTATGTTGAACTTAAGTTTCGTTCTTGCAAATAGCCCTTAGTTACTTAAATATCGAAAATTTCTTTAATAGGCAATGGAGAATCTTAGGATACTGACAACAATCCGCAAAGTAGGCAATGATTTTTTTACGAACGAGCAGTACTACGAAGCTCGACGGAAATATCGTAAAGCCAATCGGTATTACAATTTTTTCCGGAAGAAGTTTCCATGGACAGAGGAAGGATATAAAAAGGAAGAATATATCTCTTCTTTAGATAAATTCAACATTTTGAATTGTGGAAATAGGGCTGCAGTTGAATTGAAAATCGGCCAATATTCAAATGCCAAATATTATTCTACAGAGGTAAGATAATAAATTAACGGTTTACTTTATTCATATTAGACCATTTTCCAACTCAATTCTTACAGCTTATTAATTTGGACCCAAATAATAGCAAAGGATACTTTCGACGTGGTCAAGCAAATATTGCATTGCAGAATTATGAGGAAGCTATTGCTGATCTCACGAAAACTAAATCACTGGTATCTGATAATAAACGAGTTATCAACGAGCTGAATCGTGCAAAACAACTTTTAGCTGAATACAATCGAGATCAAAAGCATGCTTTGAGGAATCTCTTTAAGTGAATTTTTGTGTTTATACCTAAGCATTTGAGAAAAAAATTTATACATTATGTTAGATTTTGTGTATTCCAAGAAAAATTAATTTTAAAAAGCCAACAAATGAATGTGCTATTTACTGACTTGTAGCTTAAAGAAACAAATACCACTTGAGCTCAAAAGTATCGATTATGGTCTTTAAATTACTTTAAGCTTTTAGAGAAGAGTTTGAGGAGAAGATTGAGATTTCAATCCAAAAATTGATATTTTTGCAGCGAATGGGATGCGATTTCAAATTAATTTATTAAAAAATATTTTTTTTTGGTGGTGCAACAGCTCGGAGTGAACCAGGACCTAGTGACTTACAATTCTTAACCATTCCTGTGTGCGTGTTACCAGGGAACGGAGGGGACCTACAATTTTCTGCCGATTCCGAACGGCTAATGAGCAGCACTTTCCATGACAAGTGATACTCTTGGAGAATTTGTCAATTCCTCGCAAGAGGCAGTACACCCCTGAAAAAAACTTTCTAGCAGCGGCTGAGAATCGAACTCGAGACGTTCCGCACTAACCATTATGCCAAGGGGTATTTCTGTCTGTAAAAATCGTACCGACAAATCTTATATGAAATAATTTCCCTCACGTTTTGGGCATAATTTTCACAATTGAAATAAATTAGACAAACCTTAAATCTCATTTGCCAACTGAAATTAATATAGGAACGGGTAAATCTGCCGAAAAATTTAGATTTGCAAAATTGGTCTAATAGAATACAAAAATTGTCAAAATCTAGATTTTGAAACATTTTTTTTGTATAAAGTATGCTTAAATATTATACACAAGTTTTGGACTACGTCATTAACTATTAACTTAATAATGACAAATCATTCGCTGTTTTACTGAATTCAGTATAAAAGCTTTTGCTGAGTACACATTAAATTTTGTAAATTATCTGGCTCGAAAAAAATCAACATGATTATGAATTCTGTGGGATTTTCTAATGCATCGAGATAAAAGTTCATTTTAAAATGTAAGTTGTTTTTTTTTTGTTATATTTTTATTTGTCACGCAATCTCAAATTGCGATTTTAACTTCTTTTAAGTATGAACATCCCGATTTGGCCAGAGGATATAAGCCGAAATTCGTATATTTGATATGATTTATCTCTCAACTTTCGTCGCATGCGTATAAGTTGTTTTTTTTTTATTTTCTATAATAAGAAAATTGCTTCGCCGAAACATTTTAAACTCAATTTGCCAATTCAACAGATAACAATACAAGATGTCAATTTCAATTTACAGTGAAAGCTCAATCATTCCACTACAGTCACCTACCAACTTCAAAATTAAAGCAAGACGATACCAATTTTGCTATCGTCCGAACGCTATTGTTTTGACAATTATCGATTTACGTGAATGTAAAAAAGGAAACACTATCGCTCAAACGATATCGTCTGACGATAATCGAGTTACGGGATGACCCTCCAGTAAAATTCAGGGATTCTTTCTTTAGCCGCACTACACGAATGTGGAATGCTTTACCCGACTATATTTCCCTCCCATTATAATCACCCCGATTACCGATGTCGTAAACGACAGCGAAATATACGACCTGACACGATCTGCATTCCATAAGTCGTTTCCAACTTTCGTCACTCGTTTTGTTGTCGTCTGTAAATGTCAAACGTCGTTTAACACTGCTTCTGCATTCTGTAAGACGAAAAAATACGACGACTAAGAAAAAAAAACCACGATATCTCTCGTTCAAAAATTTACACACGACAGAGACATAGAAGGTCGCAAAACTGCAAGTATTCTTGTTAAATAATTTATTTTATCGAATTTGTTTACGATAAATAAAACAAGTACATATTTGTCTAAATTTGTTGTACTATACTATATACTAAAATGTTGTAATTAACAAATGAAAAACAATTCCAGACATTTTGCCAAAAGGTATACTCTGGAAACTCTACACATCCTCAAAAACAACAACAATATGAACAGAAAACAAGACACTCAAAACATCTCCGCAGTGTACTGCTCACTTGTAACGGCCAAGAAATTTTAAATTTTGAGTTAAAATTAAAACAAGACTGATCTTCGCATTAGAAGTGCAACTTTATTAAATCTTTTCAAATTTTAAAATCAATTAAGTTTATTTTTACAACAAAGTTTTCAAAGTTTTTTAATTTAAAACTAGACAAATAATTTATTTTATTTTATTTTATTTTTATGTAAGTTCTTTGAAGTTTTGTTTTTTCTTTGTAAACAAATTTGTTAAACTGTGTTTGTGATTTATTGTTTCAATAAAGGATCCCCTGAAGAAGGCAGCAACCCCTGTCGAAACGTCGGGAAAAATAAATGAAACCAAACTAGTTTCATTACACATCAAGTGACCAAAATAGCCGAAGAGGAACCAGATTCTTCAAAAACACAATATATTTCAACTTGGTCAAACATAAATAATTTAACAATTCCAGACGCTCGAAGATCTGAGGAAGAAGACGAGCAGTTAGGGTTTTTTTTGAATAGGATACAAAAAACGTCCTCCAGTAAGAGATGAATATGCTTGGCAAAAGTTTTGAATCGCTTATTCCATAATTATAGAAAAATTCTTAATGTTTTTTTATGTTTGGGGCGAAGAAGAATATAATCCGCAATTTAAAGGAAATAAAAGCAGCTAGGGAAGTGGTTAGACCCAAGTCGAAATTTAATCAGTGTATCCCAGCCCAATTTGCTTACAAACCCCTTGCCAACTTCATCTGAGCCTGCTTTAACCAGATGCAGGCATTTCACTTAAGTATTAAGAAGCAATCGCTTTAAATATGAAAGATAATTTCGCCGAATTTGCGGGTGAAGATCCGGAGCCACAAGAACAGCAACATAAGCTTTCGCTATTAAACAAAAAAGAGCTACGCTTTCGGAGAAGCAGTGTGTACTCCAAGAAATAACCTTAAATGTTATCAATGAAAGTATAAACAAAGGAAGAAAAGAGGAATATAAGTCATACAAATTAAAGGAGCACACTGCTAGGAGAGACAACACATCTTAAGATCCAAGAGGAAACACTTGTAATTTATAAACATGGGATGGAAAAAAAAGAAACTAATAAATGTAATACATTTCAACACTTCGTCACGTGAGTTCTTATTTGTCCTACAGACCATTTTGGCCGAAAATGAGCTATGAATGCCATCTTATATTTTTCGACCACGCTCTTTCGATTAGTGCAATCAGAATTGTCCTATCTCTTTTAGTTTCCGAGATAAAAAATGTGATTTTGTCCTACAGACCAATTTTTTTCGATGAATTTTGTGCTTATTTGTCCTATATACATTTTTTGTATACAGTAGGACAAATTTTATACTGGCATTGGAATTATGTAAAATTTGAGCTTGAATGTCCTATATCCAATGAAGTTGGATATAGAACAAAATGGCTGTGGTAATTTTAAGATTTTCAAGTTTGTGCTTGTTTGTTCTACGTCAAACGGCTTAAGTTGATTTTTCATACAAAATAACTGCGTAAGCCCAGTTGCGCATTATATTTTGTTTGGAGAGGACGTACGAGTATTATAGAGGCAAGCTGAATTCTCGTAAGTATTTGTTTTTTTTTTGGTAAAGTTGAATGGATTTTTAATTAAATAATATTTTTGGAAGAAAATTATAGCCTATTAGAACAGATAATACAAAAATATTCAGAACCTGGTCATTCAAGGATACAGGAAGTTGACGCTGTCCATAGCACAATAGAAAGGCATTTACGAAATGTAAGGTGCTATAGCCCAGTGTCTTTAATTACAAACTTACTGTCAATGAACTATGAAAACGTTCAATTAAGGGTACTACAGTGCCTAAAATTATAACATTGCAAGTTTAAAATTAAACTTTGGAGAACTAAAGTATAGCCAAGCAAAAGAAATAATCTACTCCTGTAGTCTTACAGTAATCTTACAAGCATTCAATACAAGATAGATTATGGAGAGTATGCTGACTCAATCACGGTCCACATATTAGCTCCTGCTAGGGGGAAGAGGCGAAACATTCCAGTTCCGACATCCTTGCCACTTGTTCCATTACTTAATGTTTCTGGTAACATCTCTAATTAAAAAAAGAACGACATTTTCTCTATGCTTCTTTACATACATAATAGCGAAGATGTTACATTTTATAAGACTTAAAAATTAACTGAGCTACCTTACACATATTTGTGGTAAAAATATGAATAAAACTTACGTTTTTGTTATGTTTGTTTTTAAGTTAATTCACTATTTTTAGAGAAAAAAGTATTATTTATATTCTGTTATTTTTTTTAACTCAAATAAAAATAAATGAATTTTGATTTCAATAAAAATATTTGAATTTCTAATTTTTGTATTTTGTTTTGTGTTCTATATCCAATTCAAATTCCAATAGAGTTGGAGATAGGACAAAAATTTTTACTTTTCTTTTTGATGTGTTTGCAAATGTATGGGCAGGTGTCCTATATCCATTTTGGTACTTTTTTTTAAACTCAATTAATTAAATGTTCCAAAAACATAAATTGCAAATTGCTTAATGTATTGAAGGCTAATTACTCAAACTTTCAAAAAATATAAAAATCCCTGTTATTACGCACAAAAAAATAAGTAAAACATGGTTTTTAAGTTAAAAAGCGCTCTCCTGAAAAGTTATGTTTTTGGCGTATAGGACAAAATAATAAGAACTCACGTGACGACTTATCATTTTAATTACTTATTTATTTTCTAATAATTAAAAAAAACTGCATTTGTTCATTAATTGAACATCGAGCAATAATATTGTATGTAGACTTTCCTTTGAATTTGACAGATGTTTGTTACTTTTTCATTTTTTTTAAATCTGTTACAAAATCATCGCGTCGAAGAAGTTATGGAATGCCATTTAAAAAACGAGACGACAGAGAAAACGAGAGACATCGAAAAAACGAGACGACAGGTAATTGGGGTGAATATTCAGACATTCAAAACCAATGTGCAGGTATCTCCTTTTAAATCCTCTCCTACTTTCCTAAAACTCTCGCACTGTGCTAAAAAATTTTAAGGGTAGTCATAATGCTTTTAGTGCGTGAAAATTAATTTAAAAAAATGTAGACCATAGTTTATCCGATGATGAAGTTCATTAAAAAGGTAAAGGTAAAGGTTTCGCAAGGACTTTTGGAGACTTAAGTACATTGGAAATGTACCCTCATTTTTGTTCTGGGATATGTGGAAATGGTACCTCCTCTTTAAGGAGATTAGAAGTTTTAAAGTTTTTTTTTTTTCTGAGAGTCCTTGTCTTCACCAACAGGTTCCGTTACAGGTGGCGCCCAACGTTGGTTTCTAGTTTTAGTGCGTGCCAGTCGTGAGTGGTGTTAATGCATACATAAAACGAAACTATAAGAACAAGAAAATATTAAAGTGTAATTTTCCGAAAAAAAAGGAAACAAAAATCAAAAACTATAAAAAAAACGAAATTAATTAAATTAAGATAAAGAGAGGAACCCAACTGGACAAAGAGGCGAGCACCCGGCTACGCTAAGCTCGTCGTTAATAGCCAACTACATCCAGAGCTGATATTTCCGATTGGCACGCTACAAACGAAAATACATCACCGTACCAACAAACACGCCATAAAAACAAAGAAAAACCCACGTCATAAAAAGACCAACATATATGTATGTATATATACCATCATACGATCACAGGAACCAATCACCATCCTACGCCAAACGTTTCCTCTGCCGTGGTAATTCGAATGAACGCCACTACGGGACTCCGAATCTAGGCGAATACCCTTGAGTACCCAGCCAGGAATTCAGCAACATAAATTCCAAACCCAAGTCATAAATCTGGTTGGACCCCAATGAAAACTTAAAGAAAAAAAAAAAATTAAGCAGAAGAAATATTAGCTGCAAAAGTACAACTTCTGAAATAGCCACTTTAACGACGAACACTTCATCAGAACACATCGGGAACATACAACCACTGCAATAGTCCACACACAAGATCCTACAACATCCACTTCAACATATCATGCCATCTAAACCGCAAGAACATACGACAATCACAATATTCTTATCAAATCCTGAACACACTATCCACAAGGAAAACATGCACCAACCATAATAGCAGCAAGTACAGTCACAGACAACCACAACAGCAACTTTAAACAACATCTACCAAATACATCTACACCGAGAATCATCATTCATCAAAAATTAAAATTATAAAGCTAAGTACCTATATTATCTACCTACCTCCTAGATTCATCATACTCGTACATAGAATAAAATTTAAAGAAAAAAAAAAGAAAAAAAAAAAAAATTTTTTTTAAATTTAAAAATATAAAGCTCATAAAATATAGTGCGTTAGACTAGTTTCAGTTTTTTTTGTAAAGCAATTACTTTCGATTATAAATTCTTTCAAATGTAATCTTACTTCCTAGGTATTTATTCCCACAGTATACCTGCATACGTAACATCAGTCAACTTAAAGAAAGAAAAGTAAAGCAAAGAAACTCAAGCTATCCCATGGAAGCGGTGCACCTTTACAAGGGACAAAGGAAAAGGGCAATTGATATGAGATGAAATAATATCGCTCAAAAGAGACAAGATATTGCAGGCCAAGAAGTTGACACCGAGTTTTATAAGTGAATTTTTTTATTTTGAAGAACAATCAACTATCGCATTAGCTGATTCCATCCTGCTCCAGGGAACTCTTAACGAGCAGTATCATTCGTACAGCACCAAACTAATGTTTAAAACTCTGACGGATCTGTAAAAGCAGCCAAACGCAAAGACTTGGTGGTCCAGGGGTGGAATCGGCTAAAAACTTCACTGACCGGTGTCACTAAAACTATAACAACCGCCATCCCCATTCCTCTCCTTTAAAAACTAAACCGTAATACTCGCGCTTCAAGGAAACTAGTTGAAAAGTGAAATTGGCTGTCATAATTGTCAATGAAATGCATTTTCAAAGTTATTGTTTTGTGTTTGTTGCCGATTGAACTAAAGGAAAATCGTTGTTGTTTCTTTTTTGTTATATTTTTACAAATTAATATAAATTCAAATACTTAATAGGTCAGTCACGCAATCTTAAATTACGATTTTAGCTTCTTTTATGGATGAACATCCCGATTTGTCCAGGGGATATAAGCCGAACTCCGCCTTATTTGATTTGATTTATCTCTTAACCCTCATCCCATCGTCCACAAATGCAAGACGATACTAATTTAGCTATCGTCTAATTGCTATAGTTTTGACGATAACGTTTTGATGATTATCGACTTACGTGGATCCAAAAAAGGCAACACTTAACGGCAACGCTTAAACGATATCGTCTGACGATAATCGAGTTACGGAATGACCCACCACTTAAATTCAGAGATTCTTTCTTAAGCCGCACTACACGAATGTTGAATGCTTTTCCCGACTCTATATTTCCTCCTATTATAATTTTCAGACATTCAAAACCAATATGCATCGGTATCTTTTTTTAAATCCTCTCCTACTTTCCTAAAACGCTCGCACTGTCCTAAAACAATTAAGGTTAAGGGTCATAACTCATAATCATAGTTATTAAAAAGAAAACGGGTTCGCAGATGCCTTGACTGACCCTACATATTAAGAATGTAATGTAATAACATCGCGCAAAAGAGACAAGAACTTGTAGGCCAAGAAGTTGACACCGAGTTTTATAAGTGATTTTTTTTATTTTGAAGAACAATCAACTATAGCATTAGAACATTCCACCCTGATCCAGGGAACTCTTAACGAACAGGATCATTCGCACAGCAGCAAACGAATGTTTAAAATTCTGACGGATCTGTTAAAGCAGCCCAATGCATAGACTTGGTGGTCCAGGTTTGGAATCGGCTAAAAACTTCACTTCGACTGGTGTGACTAAAACCATAACAACCGCCATCTCTATTCGGAAGCAAACATAATCTTGTGGACAAACACTTACTGCATAAAGAAAAGAAGTGGCTCATATGATCCCTATAAAAAGAGGCTGGGTGCGACCCACACTGATAACTTCCCATTTGTAGTCTTGAAAACTTTATACTCGTATTTAGATAAAAACATATTGTGACGTTTTCTTCAATTTTACCATATACCCCTCACACACGCCACCACCGATCAACCAAATCGACAAAATACTTCGCTTTTGTATGGGCATTTACACGCCAATACGCCGATGTAGAAGTATATGCCAAAATCAGCTGTTAAATGGTAGGGTTGTGAAATTTTAAATGAAAAGTGAAAATTATCGAAAAATATTTGAATTTTAATGCTCCAGAACCACTTTTTTGTGTTGATCAGAGCTTTATTGAATTGTTGCTTAAGGAGATTAAATTTTATTCTTATTTTATCAGACGATTTGTAAATTTTAACAACTAAAATCGAATAACATCATAAAAAACTGTGTCGACGAACTAGTTCGGTCCTTTTCACACGCCATGTCGGCATACTACTTCGATTCCCAGAGTTCGCACTGCTATGTCGACACATATTCATTTCACACGACCCAAAAACCATATCGACAATATGCTTCGATGAAGTAGTTCGTGGCGTGTGATAGGGGTAATAGCTATTAATGGAATTTGAATATGTTGGACTTGGGTACAACTGAACAACCTGATTCATATACGTATGTACAGTACATACATTCTTCTAAAAACTAAGTTGATAAGAAAACTATAAAATTATGTATTATATTATAGAAATTACTTTATTATTTCGGTTCCAAACATTTTAATTGAAAAAAAATTTAAAAACGAAATATTCAAATATAAAAGATATGGTTTGGTTATTGATGGAAGGGTACTTACAAAATATATCCGCTCTGAAACTAAATATATGTCAAATATAAACCATTTGTTAGAAATTGTATTATGTATAAAATTAAATAGTGGCAAAGTCAGTATCATTGCTCGTTCTCAAGATATTCTAGTCGAAAAACAAATATTACCACTTTTTAGTAGATTTTTTTTATATTTTTGTTAAAACTGTCAATTCTATACTTGTCAAAATTTAACCATAATGTTAATAATTGTATTATGTCGATACCTTCCCGTAAGAATGTACTAAGCGACACTTTTTTCCAAAATGACTTTTTGATGAGGAAATATACTAAGTATATGTTAAGGGCCACGTTCTGGCCTGGGTCTCGCCAACCTATTATACATGAAAAGGAAACTAGAGTACAAATAAAAAAATTTATCAACTGCCATGTTTTTTCATTAAAATAATGTTGCCCCCTGAAATTTGTACTATCCGCCGAAAAAATTATGCTAAGCGACATTAATGAAGATCTCATTGTCGTGAGCAACAAAAAATTGTGTTAGATGTCACTTAGTTTAACCAAAATTGTCTCTTAGCACACTATGATTTAACTAGAACTTTCTTCGTTTTTTCGTTTCCTGAACAATTTTAGAAATGTCACTTAGTATACCATCTTACGGGAAGGTATGGATGTATAAAACAACATACGTTAGAAGGCACTATCGGTGTTCATTCCCAAGAAATTCGACTTGAAATACAATTTTAACTAGTTTTCACTAGAATTTTTAATAGTTTTTTTTATTAAAAAAAAAAAAACTATTGATTCAATATTTGTCAACATTTTACCAATTGTACAAAATTATACTATGTATAAAATAAACTAAATTAGAAGTCAATATCACTACTAGTTCTCGAGAAAATTGAGTCGAAAAACAATTTTTACCAATTTTCAATAGAATTTTATATAGTTTTTTATTTTTTGTAAAAAAACTATAAACTGATTTTTTTTGAAATTTTCACCAGTTGTTAAACACATTATTTTTCGTAAAATAAAATTATTTTGAGTTTCAAATTATTTTCCGTTCTTAGAATATCTGGGTTATGAAATTTTTTTTTTCAGTTTTTTTTGTTTAAAAAAATAACGGTATGTTCATTTTTTTCCAAATTCATACCAAATCTGTATGACCTTATAATGAGCACATTAAATTTTATTTGAAATCAATAGCATTATTTTTTCGTGAGATATTTGAAACTAACCAAAATTTTTACTTTTTGTTAAAACCGTTATAGTGAAAAAACTACTCACTGAATTTTAATAAACGCCCTTTCAGCCTCTTTTGAAGTTATTATCTATCAAACAAAATTTATTTGAAGTCGATATCTTTACTCGTTCTTGAGATATCGACGACGAAAAATGGTACAAGAACGTACGGACGTACGAACGTACGCACGTACGAACGTACGAACGTACGAACGTACGAACGTACGAACGTACGTACACACACACACACAGACATCTCTCTAAAAATGATTGAAATAGCCTCTAGGGACCTTGAAACGTCGAGAAATGTCAAAAATTCCAATTTGACAAATCGGACCGATTACAATAACTCCCTATGGGAAGTTAATAATAAATAATAAAATGATAGAATTCTAATATTGATCAAAATTCATTTAATTTTCGATTTAAATCTGTCAAAATAATAATACCAAAACAATTTTGAACTTTTAAGTTTGCAAATGTGGTTTTTGGGTTGTTTAATTTATTTCACGATACTATAGCTGTAATATAATGTAACAGACATTTTATTGCTACATCTGATTACGATTTGAAATATCTTCGATTAATATACATACATACGTACATATTTTCATGTTAAAATAATTTAATAATATCGTATTAACTTTTTAAATTGTTAATTATTTTCTAACACTCTTCCAGATTCAGAGCACAAGGGATTCAAGCTTCTAACGGTACTTCCAAGTTGCATCATTACAAGTTCAAATGTTACGATCGTTCCAGCCATCTGAAAATATGTATATTCAAATATAAATTGAATATTAATCCGTCGTACTTAAAAAAAATTATGTACCGTTAAAATAATCCCACGAGTAAAACTAAAAAATCCCATAGCAGACAAAGCAATTGGAGTACAGTTAATTTTATACAACAATCTACTACTCTGTAGAAATAAGGAAAAAATATGTTATAGGTAATTCAAACAGGTACAAAGAATAATAATGCTAAATCTTCGAACCTCCTCATTCCAATGCTCCTGAGGAATGTTATGCAGCAACGCCCTAGGACCACGGGCACTTTCGTTAATAGCACCCGCAGATAAGAATAAATACAAAGTTCTAAGAATTAAGTAGAATAATGAAAACCAGTAGTACAAATAATCGGTCGGGTATCTCAAAACACTGCCAAATAAATTGATATTTTAACTTTTGTTTTTAATAATGCAAATTAAATCTATATTTCAACTTACTTAAATGCATGCAAAAGTTGATGGCATATAAAAAATAAATTGTTTGCGGCAGACAAAAAAATAATTAATCCCATTTGATTATCTACATACTCGAGTATTTCACAAATTGCTATGAAATCCAATCGAAATTTTAACATTGACTTTGAATCAGGAATGTCCTGTACGTGTTAAAATTTTAGTTAAATTCTAATTAAATGTTGTTTTTTTTTTAATAATATTTACATTTTTCAAATGATTTTTCAATGCCACGGTGAATTGATCAAAGCGAGTAGAAATAGCTATACTAATGACGATGATGAACAAATCCAAGAAGTTCCATGCAGCGGTTGCAAACCAAGTTACAAACTGTTATAAAAATGAAACCGAAACTCTTAAAGTTAAATTTTCTTAAAGTAAATTTATATTTTTTTTTAATTGCACATTGTGTAAGAAAAAAATTGTGACTGTATTCCACAAATGTTGTTTTTCTTAAGCGCACAAATTGTTAGCGGACCATTGATGTACATAGGTTTTTAATTTTGAAATTATTGTTTCTAATCGCACTATATACATAGGTGGTCAATTAATTATTTCATTTCAAGAAATCGTTCGTCTAGCAAAATTGTCACGCAATAGAGCTATTTCACATGCTGTATGATATATGCAAAATACCGCTAGAGCGCTGTGGCCAATCGAAATCTAAACCGCACTTTTATTCGCTGTGGATGAAGCGGTTGTTCCACATTTCCATCATTTTTCTAGTGAAAAAATGTTCACTATTTCAGTGAAAATATGTAGTTAATTACTCCTTGTTGCGAACATAACTACATAAATTGCGAAGGTCTTTTCACTTTTTCCTAAATTTCTATCTATTTGCAAATGAAACAATTTATACGAGTATATGAAGAATGATTACCTGGGTTAAGATCATCGCAAATACGCCGGGTATATAAA
The DNA here is from genome assembly GCA_963931855.1 of Philhelius festivus. Lineage (NCBI taxonomy): Eukaryota > Metazoa > Arthropoda > Insecta > Diptera > Syrphidae > Philhelius > Philhelius festivus. The sequence continues at coordinate 210,129,249 of OZ007556.1, forward strand.
CATTTACAAAATGAAATCGGTTATATAGAAAATCATCGTACGCTATGGTCGCATTGCATTCAATGCCTTTTCTTAAATAGATATAAATATCAGAGATTTGATATAAGAGGTGTTCCGCTAAAAATATCATAAATTTGATTTTTGTTTGGTTAATAAATGAAAATACAAACAATAGAATGAAATCTTACCAATTGCTAAAAGAGCTATAACAATTGCAACTGTTATTAATTTCTTTTTAAATTGCCTTGAACTTCTGGTTACATATGGAGGTTTTAGAAAGCGCTGCTCCTTTTCTGTCCACCATTTAGCTATTCTAACCCATCGGAAGCTTAGTAGCAAAAATACACCATAAATGCTAAATCCCATCAAAAAGAAAACGTTTGTGGCTAAACAATAGAATAAATATTTCTATAAACCAGAAAAAATACATTCGACTTACTTACCAATAATAGCAGCAGTAACGTTTTCATTTCGTTTAAAGTGTATGTGTGATAAAATAACTATTCCATCCCAAATCATAAAAGCCAAGCATATCAAAGATGAAAACGAAAACCAGCTGAAACGAAAATTGCTTGTTGGTGCTGGTCGAATACCTTTTAGTGGAAAAATGCCCAAAATCTGCGAACCAAAGAGGACTACGGAAAAAAAACTACGTTAATCTTATAAATATTTGAAATATTGAACTATGTAAAAATATATCTACTAGGACAAACAGCTTCTACAAATGATCCATCGTAAATGAGATCCTTTTGTCTTTTAAATTCCATATTCTGTTCGATCTGCAGTGTTTGTAGAAGTAATTTCAATTGACGAATGCTAAAGGCAGGAACAGTAATCCTTCTTATATATGGACAGAATAAAAATAAAATTAACTCTAATTTATGTTATTAATTAATGTCCTGATATATCAAGAGTTAAAGGTAAATAGGATATAGAACAAAGGGCTTTGTTTTGCACGACAGATTTAATTAGATACATACTCTCCAACCAAAATTATTTAATTATTACGTATACGCCCTAGTGTCTGATAATAATTTGAAGGGAAATGGTTAATATAGCCTTTAAGGTGAGTATAGTAATGCAAATGAAAACCAAACAGTTTAACTATTTTAAGGGTGTTTTTTTTTTAAATTCGATGTATCTTTCAAAACAGATTTCAGATTGGAGTCAAACTGGTGATTTTATTTTTGACAATTATATGGTATTTTTTTTACTAAAAGGTTTTTCAATGATAGCTGGTAGTTGTTGATATGTATTAGAACAAATCATTCAAATGCCCGCCTTGGGTTGAAAACTTTTATGATTTATAACAAAAATCAAATTAAAATAGTATAGCAGACACTAATGGCCAATCTACTACGTACATAACTAACACTCATAAATGACACGTCAGACTTGATGTCGACTGTCCGAGCAGTACATAGTGGGACGCTTAGCACTTATAAAGCTGCTGAGAGTTATAAAGTTTCCAGAAGAACTATTAGAAATCATCTTCAGCAAAGGCAGTGTGAAAAAAAAAAACACTACATAGGTTGTCGAAAATCCTACTTTCCTACTTTCTTTTGACTACTTTTGCACTTTCAGTTGTCCAAAATACTAAAATACGGAGTGGTGATTTTGGGGTCTTTATCCACTCTAGATATCATTTACACACAGTCACAAAAGTAAGTATACAGCAGGAAACAAAATGTTAAGCAGAGAGAAAAAAATTAAATAAGCATATGCTATGAAACATTTGGCGTATATTTTTTAGAAAATTTTATTCTCTTTTCGTAAAATCAATTATCAAAACATTTTTTTTTTAAATGGCTTAGATATCAACTTAAAACTAAAACTCTCTCAGAATTTTGATCACAAAAGTAAGTATACACTAATAGAAATTACAACATTTTTAACTTAATATTAGAATTTAGTAACTTGTTGGGTAACCTTTTGATTTAATTACGGCGTTTATTCTTGATGGCATCGACGAAACAAGTTTTTGGGTAACACTTAGGGTTATTTTGTTCCAATCTTTTTGAAGGATCCTTTTAATCTCTACTTTTGATTTTATCTCATGTTTGCGTATTTGACGCTCCAGATGATCCCATAAATGCTCAATAACATTTAAATCTGGCGATTGAGGAGTTGTTTTGATTTTGACTTGTCATTGCACATTATATAGCAGCCATTCTCTCACGATTTGCGAGGTATGTTTGTGGTCATTATCTTGTTGAAAGATGAATGACCTCTCACAACCTAGTTTTTGTGCACTTTGATGAAGATTATTTTTTAAGATGTCGAGGTAACCAAAACGATCTATCGTACTCTCAATAAAAACCAGGTTACCCACTCTAGATGCCGCCAAGCATCCCCAAACCATAACCGAAGCACCACCATATTTAACAGTTCCAGTCAGGTGGTTAGGATCTAACGCTGTATTAGGTTTTCTTCACACTTTTGCACGTCCATAAAAGCCATGGATGTTGAATTTGCTCTCGTCAGAAAATATAACTGTATTCAGAAAGCCAAATCGGTCTGAATATGACTTCTGGCAAATTCTATCCGCTTTTGGCGATTGACCTTGCTAATGAATGGTTTTTTCCTAATAGCACAGCCTTATACCCGACTTCGTGAAGAATGCGGCTTATGGTTTGGGTACAGCATGACTTACCTGTCTCTTCTTCTATCTCGTCCTGCAGTTTTGGTGCGCTTACTTTCGCATTTTTCTTTACTTTACGAATTATTAGTCGCTTCTCATGTTCAGAGAACGTTTGCGGGCGGCTACTGCGAGCCGTGTTCGTAACTGTTCCACATTGTTTCTATTATTCCAATATTTTTTGGATGGTTGCTGGGCTCCTATCAACAAGTACATCTACTTTCCGAATCCACTTTCCTTCACTTGAGTACTTAACTATTAATTTTTGTAAGTCCAAGGAGAGCTCTTTTCCACGTGGTGCCATTTCTAATTTTAAAAGGAATAATTTGAACTGAAATAGGCTAGTCTAGTAGCTTTGCCTTGCCTTTTTAATAAAAAAACAAAAAATCGACTCAAAAGTTTTTATTGATGCAACATCACATAAGAAAAACTGTCTGTATACTAACTTTTGTAACCTATTTTTTTTACCCGTGATTACAAATAATGAGATAGCAAAGAAGTGGATACAAATTGTACCGTTATTTTGCTTAACAGCAATAATGCCTATGACAAGACACTTGTGGCATATGCAGAGAATAGATATGGATTTGATATTAACGGTATTTTTTCGTCTATTTACGTATTAACTTGGTTGTATACTTACTTTTGTGACTGTGTGTAAGTGTGCAAATAGTATCGAATGTGAAAAAAAAAAAAATTCTTCATAATCAACAAAACCCCTTTATTCAAACTCAGTTTGACTTTCATAGACACCCTTTATTTACACAAAAACAGTTCATATAATATACGTAGGTCAATTATTATAGCAGATACTATGATATTGTTGTGAACAGAGCTTTATACTACTACAGCGCCATCTGTTGGAAAACTGCATATCTAATTTATGGAAGGAACAAAAAGCTCTTTTCAAATGTCAAATGTATTTCCCCTTATTCCAAACATCTAGAACATTCCAAGACAAGAACTTTCGAGAACAACTAATTTGAGTATATAAGGGAGTGTTCACGGTGAGCGAGGGACAGTTGATTTTGGATTATGAAAGTGTGCAAAAGTATTGCTTATTGGATTTTGTTATTAAACAAGTGTGATTTAAATTTGAATAAAAGTATTTGAGTTGTTTATAAATTGAGATTAACTGTTTTGAATTGGAAAGTGTGAATAAAGAAGAAATACTAAAAAGAGTAATAAGTTTTATTTAACGAACCTAGCAAAAATATTACATTGGTGTCAGAAAAGTGGAATAAAACTTATTGTACAGTGAAGTGTGCGAAAAAAAAAAAAATAATAATAATAAAAATGAGCAAGTTACTAAAAGAGCTCAACTGTAATGAGCTGAAAAGTGAATTAGGCAAGCGAGAACTTTCTAGAGCAGGATCGAAAAATGAGCTTGTTCTGCGCTTGGCCGAATATTTGAAACAGCAAAATGAAGACCCGGACATCTTCGTCTTTGAAGCTGACGCTGAGGAAGCAGACGTAAGTAAAAATGTAGATGTTTCAAATATGATTAGTCTTCTGCTTCAACGTTTCGAAGAGCAACGAAATGAACAAAACGAACGTTTCAATGAACAGAAAAACGAACAAAAGAATGTTCTCGAACGTCTCGAAGAGCAACGAAATGAGCAGAAAAACGAACAAAAGAATGTTCTCGAACGTCTCGAAGAGCAGAGGAATGAGCAGAAAAAACAGCATAGCGAACAAAAAGACCTTCTCGAAGAGCAGAGAAAAATGCTAGAAGGCAAGCTTGTTAACATCGAGAATAATGTATCTGCACTTGATGGACGTGTTTCATTGCTGGAGAATCAAGTCGACAACAAAATGGAGACGTTTTCAAAAGTGTTAGATGAACGTGTTTCATTGCTAGTCGACAACAAAATAGAGACGTTTTCAAAAGAGTTAGACCGTGTTCGAAACATAAAGATTCGGGAAAGTTCTGGAGAAACCTTAAGCAAAAAGGAGATGCAACCTCCAACCTTTGATGGACAAACTTCTTGGTCAATATACAAGAAGCAATTTGAGGCAGCTTCTACAGCAAATGGCTGGGATGAGGCTGACAAGTGTATAGCTCTAACCCTTGCTCTTAGAGGAGCAGCTGCTGAGTTATTGCTAACCATACCAGCAGATAAGAGCGGCGACTTTAATTACTTGGTTGAGGCTATAGACAAACGCTTTGGCAATAGCCATATGAAAGAAGTCTTCAAGGTACGACTCTATTCCAGAGTTCAGAAGAGGGGCGAAACTCTACAACAGCTACAAGCAGACATTGAAAGGCTTGTTCATCTTGCATATCCAGATGTTGGAGAAGAAATCCGTAACCAGTTTGCAGTTGAGGCATTTGTTCGCGCCATTTCCGACATACATCTTCAAAGGGCCGTTCGAACTGCTGGAAAACGAACGCTTTCTGAAACATTAGCGTTTGCCTTGACAATGGAAGCAGCTGAGCAAGCTTCTCACGGAGTACATCGACTTAGAGAAGCCATTGTTGAAGAATGCTCATACCAAAGAACGAATGTCCAAAGGAACCAACGAAACGGACTTAAAAAATGCTGGAATTGCAACAAGACCGGACATTTACAGCGTCAATGTCGATTACCACCAAGAAGAGGTTGTCAACATTGTGGACACGGAGTTTCAAACTCAAAACAAGGTAACAAGAACACCAGTGTTACTTCCCGAACAAGTTTTCCAACAGAGAAACGAGTAAGAACCAACTTCGAGGAGCAGAAGCTGGTTTCTGGTACTGATGGCCCCAGAAACACCATCCAGGTTTCTCAGACCAAACGAAACAATAAAAGTCTGACTGTCGAGGCAACGTCAAATGGCAACAAACGCATGGTCGCCATCAACACTCTGCGAATAAGGGCTGACCCCATTTGTGGATGGAGCAATGAAGAAATAAGATCTGCTCAACAAGAAGACCCCGACATTGAACCTCTTCTCGCATGGAAGGAACATGAAGAAAAACCCGCATGGAATGACATTTCCGATAGGAGTCCAGTTTTAAAGGCCTATTGGGCACAATGGGACTCACTTCATGTGCAAGAAGGTGTTCTTCGGCGAAAATGGGAGTCCGCTGATGGTAAATCCTATGTGATGCAGCTTGTGTTGCCTCAATCGAAAATCAAAGAGGTTCTTCGAGAGATGCATGATGGACCTTCAGGAGGCCATTTGGGAGTCAATAAGACGTTAGAAAAAGTGAGACAACGATTCTACTGGTTGCATGCAAGAGACGACGTTGAAAAGTGGTGCCGAAATTGTGACGCTTGTGCTGCAACCAAAGGACCTGGTAGAAAACTGCAAGGAAAAATGATGCAATATAATGTCGGCTCACCGTTTGAAAGGATTGCTGTTGATGTGGCTGGCCCATTTCCGGAAACGAATGCTGGAAACAAATACATTCTGGTGGTAATGGACTACTTCAGCAAATGGCCTGAGGCATACGCTATTCCGAACCAAGAAGCCAAGACCGTGGCCGACCAGATTGTGTTTAACTGGGTAAGCAGGTTCGGTGTGCCTATGGAACTTCATTCCGACCAAGGAAGGAACTTCGAGTCGAACATATTCCAAGAGGTGTGCGCGTTCCTTGGCATTAAGAAAACGAGAACCACACCACTTCACCCGCAATCTGATGGAATGGTCGAGAGATTTAACAGGACCTTAAAAGAGCACCTCACTAAGGTCGTAGGCGACTACCAAAGAAACTGGGACAGGCACATACCACAATTTTTGATGGCCTATCGAAGTGCAGTACATAGCTCAACAGGACAAACACCATCTGAAATCCTGTTCGGAAAAAGCATACGGCTGCCTAGTGAGATAAGGTTTGGACACCCACCACAAGAGTCTCAGGAAACAGGGGATTACGTGAGTGACCTGAAAGAGAGGCTAATCGACATCCACGAAAGGACCAGAACTAGAATGAGCGCTTACAGCGATCAAATGAAGACAAGGTACGACACAAGAGCAAACACGACAGGATTCCAAGTAGGAGATCGTGTATGGCTGTATAATCCACATCGTCAAAAGGGATTGTCGCCGAAGCTTCAACAAAACTGGGAAGGCCCTTATACTGTCGTCACGAAAATCAATGATGTCGTTTACCGAATTCAAAGAGGGTCAAGAGGAAAGTTAAAAGTTGTGCATAGCGATCGACTGCACCGATACAGTGGCGAATCTGGAGATAGAATTGTTCGGGACGAACAATCTTAAGAAGGGGGCAATGTTGTGAACAGAGCTTTATACTACTACAGCGCCATCTGTTGGAAAACTGCATATCTAGTTTATGGAAGAAACAAAAAGCTCTTTTCAAATGTCAAATGTATTTCCCCTTATTCCAAACATCTAGAACATTCCAAGACAAGAACTTTCGAGAACAACTAATTTGAGTATATAAGGGAGTGTTCACGGTGAGCGAGGGACAGTTGATTTTGGATTATGAAAGTGTGCAAAAGTATTGCTTATTGGATTTTGTTATTAAACAAGTGTGATTTAAATTTGAATAAAAGTATTTGAGTTGTTTATAAATTGAGATTAACTGTTTTGAATTGGAAAGTGTGAATAAAGAAGAAATACTAAAAAGAGTAATAAGTTTTATTTAACGAACCTAGCAAAAATATTACAATATGTATAAAGAGCTGAGATGCTATGCTGTATTAAAATGTGCTCACAAGTCTTTTTGACTGTTTTATATCGAGTAAGTATTATATTTATATGCATACTATATCTTAATTTTGAAAATAAGAAAAAAATCATATGAACCCGGTCTTTGAACAAATACATTAAAATACATTAAAAGGCTTTCATATTACGAGTACAATTTCATTACTGAAAAAGGTAATAATAAAAATAGTAAATAAATATATAGTAATAAATCTCTGCTATTTAGAATTTTTACCAAAGGTATTATCAAAAAAATTGTCATTTATATTGTGCATGTATCCAATTATAAAATTATTTTATTTTAAATGTGCCATGCTAACAAACTAAAGATACTACGTGTATGATTATAACATTGTTGAAAAATTATTTACCGTCGGCAAGATAAATACATGTAATTATACATGTAAATTATCTGAATAGCTTTCAATCTTAGGGCGCGGTAATTATCGAAGCCACATATAAAAGCAAAAATTAAGATGATGAATATGAAGACTTCACGTTTGTGGGAAATTCGGTCATTGGTTATAGTTTGGCTGATGGTGCACGGAAAGATTACGTACGTGACTTCAAAGTACTGTACTCGGATCACCTTCCAATAATCACAACAAATATATTGAAAATATATTTAATTATTTATATAAATATTTTTTTAATAAATATTAATTCATAAAATTTTAAATATAAAATTTATTAATAATACATCATAAAATAAAAACCAAAAAAAAACTTTATAAAATAATAATTATTATATTTATTAATTAAAATAAAAATAATTTTCTCATTTTATATATCTTCATATATTATTATTATATTTAAATAATTAAAAATTATAAATATATTCAAAACCAAAAACAAAGCAGCCAGTTACCATCGAAATCTTGACATTTCGCTTGGAAGGCACAGCGATTCGGACCTTATAGGTATTATGAGCAGCATACGATCTACGATCTTCCTAACCTTGAGGCAGTAGTTCGAATGGAAAAAGGAGCCCAATTGCACCCTGGTTTGATGCTGACTGCAAAAGTACAAGCCAGAAATAATTGGCGTGGTTAAAGGCATTTTGTTATCATATTGATCAATTTACCAAGAGAAAAAAATAAAATTACTTTGAGGTGGAGTCTAGACAACTGGCGCAATCCAGTAATGCAAATAATTTTTGAAAATTGGTAAGAACATGGAAATGAGTCTCGAGATCTAACGCCTCATATCCTATTTGCTTATTTCAAACAACTATTAGGTGCGTTTTACTATCCACAAATCTATCCGGATCTGGATCATCCCTTGAAAATAAAACGATACGGATCTCTTACTGACAGCAGTGTTATAAGCCCGCCTCTTTTTATCCTTGGGTTTGTAAATTTTAAATTATGTCTTGTCTTTTTTCTTTACACTATAGCCTACACTACCTTACCATAAAAAGCCATCTACTCGCCAGTGTAATAACTAATTTTTGGATCTTTGGAATAGATCCCGATAGAAAACAGAATCCCAATTTGTTTTTGTAATACATGTTAAAACTTAATCCAGATCCGGATCCAGATAGATTTGTGAATAATAAAACGCACCTATTGAATCGTTCTATTAGTCTGGGGGTGGCCGTGGCGCGATGGTTGTGTGTCAACCTCATGATCACAGGTTCGATCCCTGCCGTCGCACAGTGTGAAATTTTCCGATTCTAGTGGAACTTAAGTCTGAATCTTAGTTATGTCATCTTGTTATGCTTGTTTTTTGGGGAAAATGATTTCTTTTTGTCATATTAATTAGAAATTTTACATTTTCCAAATTAGAGAATAAGTCAGGACGAAAAAAATAAGAGAACAAAACTTATTTTGCCAAACATTTAATTTTTGTATTTAGCAGTTTTGAAATATTTTTTTTTTTTCATTTTAAAAAATAAGTACAAACGAAAATATGAAAATAAAAAAAAAATCTTTAGTCAGACAAAGGCATCTTCGGTATTTTTAGCAATGAAATAGTTTCGCCTGGTAGACTATGGCTTTTAGTTTTTGAAAGCTTTGATTTAGTGGAAAGAAAAGGATCTTATAACAACAGAAATCGGTTTAAAATATCTTTATTTGTATCTTTTCTGCTCGTCTTTCGACTAAAGTTTTCCCGATTTCGTTTATACTCTTTATTATTTGCCTCTTGCGCTTCTTCAGCGAGCTGACCCAATGGCAAAATACAAGACTTTATGATTTGTTCTTCGTGAACAAGAATTTTGTGAATACTTGCAGGCAAATAATACCAAGGATACAATGTTAAATAATATTTGTTCGTTTCTTGAGAAAAAGCTCCAAATTTTTCTGCGTCAATTTCCATATCGCAAGATAATGCTTCCAAAATGACAAGAAAACGTTGAATAAGTGTAAAATCAATGCCAGTAATTGAAGCAGTTAGCTCTGAATTTCTAAAAAATCTTCTGGCAGAATTTCCGTCATTTGTGTTGCCTGCCGTTTGTTTCGGCATATCAACAAGAAGACCCATTTCCTGCCGAAATCGTTCTTGAAGGTAAGACTTTCTTCCCGCCACTGAAGTTTTTTCCTGTGGTGACTTGGCTTGCCATTTTTTAATCTTCAATTTATAGTATATGTGCAGCATAAATTCGAAAGCTCTAATCCATGAGTGATATTGGTGATATTCCGATTGTAAACATATCTTCATCTATGTTGGATGAACGGGAAGTTTCGTGTTCCTTATTCATTTCTTTAGGGCTGCACGCTGCACCCACATATGTAGCATCTTTGTGATGAGTCGTATTGTGACAAGGCACTACAGATTTTACCTCCACCATAGTCATAATAAAAGTGTGGCTTACTTTTATGTTCAAACCGTTGATTTCAATACTACTTAAGGAAAGGTTTTTAATTTTTGTTTCCATTTTGGTGGTTTCTGCCCTTATGACATCTTTTGTTTCTTTTTTCATAGTAAAACCAACAGGTCTACAAAATCTTGTAGAATTAGGTCTGGGATTCTGCCAAATGATGTTATTCGATGTTTCACATACCAAAATATAGGGACCAAGTTTACAGAGAACATATATTCATCACTGAAGCCTTCAGTTAAAACTTGTTTATAACGGCTTTGTGCAGAACTTCCGTCACATCCCCATTTATAAATAAGCCTTAGCTTTTTGAACTTCAAGAACATTGGATTGAGCTTCGCATAACCTTTTTGATGTTATATCGACTAGGGCTTGTAAGTCGACTTCCGCAGAAGTTTCTGTGACCGTAATATTTACTTCGGGTGGGTAGCATTGTTCTTTTACGAGATAATAAGAAGGTTTTAAATCACTTCCAGCCTCTTTAGCATTGTGTCTTATTATTTGGTATTGTTGATAGCTTAATTTAGCATCTATATTAAGGCCTAGAGCTCCTTCAGGTGAGATTTTCGGTTCATTTTTTTCAATTCTAGCTTTCTTCAATTTTGTTCCACGAGCTGGTGGAGAAGAGGAAAGCTCTCGAATTATATTGGCTGTGTCATGCTTTCCACAAGACCTCAGGCTCATTTCATGAGCAAGTGCAATTTCCTCAGGCGATTTGGTGACCACTATATCACGGACTTTTCGTTTTTGTACTTTTATGTTGCATTCTTCAAATGGTTTCTGGGGCCTTCCAAATTTTGTTTCTTTTGATTTTGCACTTGTACTTGGTTGAGCTTGGTACAGACAAGCAGTTGGTAAAATAATAGGCTGTTCTAACCACTCTTGATTTTTTTTTACAAATTTGGAGTGGATTCTATAGCTCTGCTCCCATTTTTGTTTTATAATACCAACAAGCCTACCCACAAACATCCCCAACTCTCGGCAGGAAGGTTCAATTCCATTTTCTGCAGCAATGTACTCAACAACTTTTCGGTTTTTTGGAGTTTGGTACCAAAGTTCAAAAATGGTCATCCTATTAATTTTTCTGTAAGTGGTAAATATTTGTAATGGTTGCAAGAACTTACATTTGATTGTGGTTAAGAAAAGCTTACAGAATAAATCTATGCAAAATTTAGCGCGGGTACACGAAGGGAAATGTAAAAAATTTGCTTCCAAAGTTAAAAAAGACGATTTTTTTTTACTGTTTTACGAAAATATATTTAAAAAATAAAAATAACAAAATTGAATTTATAAAACTTACTCAAATCTGTAGTATAAACTTCAAAATTAAAAAATAATAAATCTCTTTTTAATTCACAACACGCAATTCGAATCAGCTAAGCTTAGTTAATTGGCTATGTGATGACTTCAATTTTTTGTTTCACACAGTGTATCACTTTGACAACTTACCATACAAAACCAAACCGTTATATTGACCTCTCACCAACTAAAATCATTTCACTGTTATTTTTAGAACTGATTAAAATTGGTATTATACTTGATAGCTAAACTTTATTTTTTGCATTAAGTTCCACTAGAATCGGAAAATTTCACACTGTGCGTCGTCTACATATGTCGTTTTAATTCCATTAAGACCTTCTAATAATTGTCATCAATGGGTTGCTGTTTTACTCATTACATGTTGTTCAGGCATAATCACTAACAACATGTAATTGAGTTAAACTAGTATGCCCAACAAGGATGAATACGAATAAAATAATGTGAATTATAAGTGACATAGAAATAAGACACTGCATTTCTCCGCTTTAGATAAGCTGCCATCCCTGGAGATAAAAAATCTGAGATAACCACCTTCAGTCTCAGAACATCGTGCCACACATCTTTCCTATCCTTCTTTCTCTTCATTCACTTCACACCCGCGCTGTGTTGAAACATTTAAAGGGTAGTCATAATCCCTTGAGCGCGGGTAGATTATAAAAAACAAAACAAAAAAACCATTTATTATGGGGAACTAATGGGGAAATTAATGTATTTCTTTTTTGGCTCAGCTGAGAGCTCGAAATAGTTTATTTGTAGATCTAAACTTGAATAAGCAAGTGTTATATTCGCTTTTGCTTAAATGATAAATATATATTTCCATTAATAAAAAATGTTCAACTTCTTTCTGTATTTTTTACAATTATAAATATTTAATTTCCCTTCAAGAATATATTATTTACATCCATAAATGAACATCGTTTCGCATCTCGCTGACATTTCAAAATCGGGAAATTTTCAACCTGTCAGCTCTGTCAAAACAAAAAAAATCCTACCCCGCATCAAAAAGAAAAAGAGATAAACCTACCCGTAATTTTTATTACTTTACTTTTCGCCTTTAGGCTGCTGATAAACTTTACTTGATAATAATTCTCCCTTCCTGCGAATAAGCATTCACACAAACCACAACAAAGGAATCATGCAATTCATTTCATAAAAAAACATATTCATTCATCGTTCAAGACATATTTCGTCGGCTTTATTTATTCTCAATGGAATTCGCTGATCTCATAAAAACTCCAAAACTCGATGGTGTCTTATTGCATGACCATTTACATGCAACAGTTGAGGGAACTCTGTGCATTACGGGTCACCATTTACTGCTAAGTGCTCGACAAGAGAACAGTCAGGAGCTATGGGTAAGAAATTTAATCATATCAGCTTTTCCCGCTTAAATAGGTCATAGCAATTATATCCATAATTCCTCTAGCTGCTGCATAAGAATATCGATTGTGTGGAGAAGAAACCTTTCCTCAACAACAATGTGGTTGTGGGAGGAATAATCACACTCAAATGTAAAGATCTGCGGATAATTTCCTTGGAAATTAAATACTCCAAAGAGTACTTTAACGTTGCCTCTTCCCTGGAGCAACTAAGCACTCTGCACAACATAGAACTGGACTATCCGTTCTTCTATAGGCCCATGTATTCCATATTGGAAGATGGATTCACTATGTTCCGGTAAGTGGCAATCTATATTTTGGAGACGGTATCTTCTAGGAATCCCTTTCAGGCCGGAATCTGAATTTTCAAAATTGCTCGCCGGTGACGAGTGGAGAATTTCACATATTAACAAAGACTTTAGTGTGTGTTCAACATATGGTGCTATCTTGATTGTTCCAAAATCAATAACCGATGAGCAAATCTGTCAGTCGGCTTCATTCCGAGATGGAGGACGGTTTCCGATACTTAGCTACAAACATGACAATGGAGTTGGTTTGATTATTTCTAAGGAATAGACACAATTTTTATAACGATCTATGTCACAGGCAACCTTAATGAGAAGTTCGCAACCAATTTCAACTCAAGGCATCAAGAGGTGTCGTGCAGATGAAGCTATTCTCAATGTTGTTCTAGGACGAAGTAAAAAGGGCTTTATTGTAGACACTTGGGGCAAAGGTAAATCGAATACTGAAACAGATCAACATTATTCTCAGTGGAAGAAAGTGAATCGGTCAATTGGCAATGTTTCAAATCCTTCATCTATACTGGACAGTTTTACAAAACTTGTCGATGGTGGGTTAGAAATTATTCCTTTTTTGTATTCACATGAACCACTTCTCGCTACTTAGCTTGTAATGACACAACCTGTAGCGCTGACAAGTGGCTTTCTCGTCTTGAAGGCAGTGGGTGGCTTAGCATGGTTTTGAATTCATTGAACGCCGCCTGTGTTGTGGCTCAATGTTTGGACCAAGAAGGCAGTCCTGTTCTTGTACATGGGTCCAAGGGACTCGATTCAACTCTAATTGTAACATCACTGGTTCAAATAATATTAAATCCCGACTGTCGAACAGTTAGAGGGTAAGTCCTATTCCCAACAAACCCTCCCAGTTGTGTTTTTGGTTTTTAATTTTAATCCAAACAGCCTCCAAGCACTTATCGAACGCGAATGGATTCAAGCCGGTCATCCGTTTTTCTCACGGCACAAATACTCCTGCTATACCCTACCACAAACACGTTTGAAAACCTCCGGAGCCACATTTATACTCTTCCTCGATTGTATATATCAATTGTTTTGTCAATTCCCCTGCAGTTTTGAATTCAGTACAAATCTTCTAATTTTGCTTTTCGAACACAGTTACTTTAGTCAATATGGAACGTTTCTTTGCGACTCAGAAAAGGAACGTTCAGAAAATAATGTGCAAACTCGTACAACCAGCTTGTGGTCGTATTTAAATCGTCCCGATGTGATGAAGAGTTTGCTGAATCCTTTGTATGAACCAAATCCCCATGTTATATGGCCATCAGTGGCACCAATCAGCTTGGAATTGTGGGGTGGTAAGTTTGTAGTTGAAAATATTTATTTATTAAAAAATTATTTAAAAAATTTCAAAATTTTCGTAGAACTTTATCTAAGATGGACAATGGATCAACAGAATATGACAAACACCATGGCACAGATACAAGAATTGATAACTTATGAAAAAGAACTGAGAACAAAGGTATGAATTGTTGCTGTAAACGATAAATTATTTATGGAATGAGAGTTAAAAGCTTAATCTTACTTGAAGTTTGACAATTCTATTTTGTTATGTACAAACATTTTCCGTAGTTGGCTTTTAGAGCACTTGAATGTGTCAATGGCTCTATTTATACACGTTTGACATATGAAACGGTACAGCTTGCTAGTACTAGGAATCTTTGCTATGTAAAGCTATTAGATCTTGGGTCTTATTTGTTCCTCTGTCGAAAACACGCTAAAGAAAAAAGATAATCAAAATATCGATAATGAATCTATCACACCAAGTGTGATCAAAATCAAAGCTGGCTTAATTATCATCCTTGCAAATAAAGATTGCCTCATAGAAAAATATTCTAAAACAGCTATAAAACAATTTATGATATTGAAAAAAGAATGGTTTTCTTTATGTTGTTATATCAGGTTACTTAACCCTCGTAATCATCCCATCTCGAACATGATGCTTAGGATATACTTTTACGTGCCCCAGCTGTCGAATACTTAAACGAATTTTGAACCACAATAAAGCCTGTTTATTTACCTTTTGAATTTGATAAGTGGGTTTCACCAGACTCGTCACTGTAGTGAGAACCCGACTTATCATGAAAATCTACAAACAACTATGAGCCATGAAAATTAATAAAAACTAAATTTTACAAAATGGGTAATCTTGAGAATTTCAAAAATAAATAGCTTGTAATTTTTTCATAATTTATCATATACATACATATGTACCTGCTTATTATTTATTTTTATTTCCAAAATTTTCTGTGAATTTTCTTTTTTCTAGGTCTTAAAGTTACGGAAACAGGCCACTGACTTGAATCGAGAAGTTATTGATCTTATAAAGGCCACCAACAACTGATATAATAATGAAGTTTAAAACAAACTTAAAAAAAAAACTCTAATAAGCTTATCTAAAGATTCATATGTCAATTTTTGACGCATTTATTTATACACCATCAACTTTATCTGGTTAACATTTAAATTTAAATAAAAATAAATTAACAGGGATCTTATCAATGATCAAGAAATATTTTAAAAGTAATTGTGGAGCTTTTGCCTTTCTTTATTCATAAAGTAAAAAAAAGATGTTTAACATATAAAATAAAAAAAAACAACAATAATAATTGTGTGTAATAAAATAAGGTAGTTAGTTCTAGTCACAAGTTTGACTGGTTTCATTATTCTTCTCAATTATTTTTTTAAAAGCCTGGTTTATATTTAAATGCGAAGTGAAATTAAAATTAAATGAGTTAAGTCCCAATGCAAAGTTTGATTTTTTTTACACTTTAATTAAGTTTTTCGTTTGATACAAAGCATCTTCCTGGGAAAAATATAAAATTAAAGTATGTATGTACATATTTCACTTCACTTGGATATGTAGATCTGGCTTCACTACTTTCGAGTATTAAGAGAAAACTAAAGAAAAACAAATCAAAATTATTTATTCATGTAGGTACATTATATTTTTTTATTTCTTAATTTGTTAAGTGATAAAGTTTTTTGTGCAACGATCTATTTTCTAATTTGTTTTTAGACCAAAAATCGAATAAATTTAATCGAAATGATTTTTCTCTCTATTTATCTTACATGATTTTCTTGTTATTATTTTCACTTTAGTTTAAGATCAATTATTTTAAAAATAAAAATTATATACATAAATGTATTTTCTTATTAAAACAAAAAAAAAAAAAAAAACAGAATGGAATGTAATAATGTGCACTAAATCGAGTCTTCAATAAAATGTTTAAAAATAAATTTTTAATTAAAATTACTGAGTCGTATTTTGTATGTGATATTTGGCATTTATTAATTGGTTATTGGATAAATAACTAATAAGTTAAAACTGAAAAGAAAAGGTAAGATAGAACGAAAACGGATAGGAAGAAACCGATTGATGTTTATTCCTCTTTCGTTGTCCGGATTTGCATTTAGCCAATTTTTTTCAAATCCAATCCTTCCACCAGTCAACATCAACACACATAAAAAAACAGTACTGCGGAATGTTAATCTGTCACGTCAATATAATGTAAATCCTTAATCGGAAATCGGGAGTAGGATTACCCGATTTTTACTTGGGATATTTTAATCTGTTCATGATTATCGACTTCTTTTAAAAGGAGCGATTTATAACCTTTTTTTCTATTTTGGGTTTTTTCAGTTGCAAGGAAGCTTTTAAATACTCAGCTTAATTTTGGTATTCGATTTCATTTCAAAGTATTTCGAGTTTGAATAAACCGAATTTTGAGTTTGCGAATGCTGGTCACTGATCATATTTTGAATTTCTATTCATTCGAATTTAAATGTTTCTTTTCTTCGTGGCCTTTTTTATTTTGTTTTTATTTATAAAAATGATGTTTGTCCTAAAGTGGGCTCAAGGTGGATGTCCAGCGTCCACGAGCAGTCACAGCCCGGTGAAGAAAAACCAACCTTGTGGATATTTATTCTGTTTTTTTTTTTATATATGTAATTGTCAGGCATTTTTGGTCCAACGAGTATGGAAGAAAATATTTCGTTCTGTACAGAGATTCGCATATACAGCAAAGGTAAGTTAATCGCCACTGTTTGTTTAACAAGTTGATCCAGGCCAAGGGGGGGAGTAGAAGAAAATGGTTAATTAGTTGACCTTGAGCCCACTTTAGGACAAACAACATTTTTATTCGAATTTAATTAAAATTTTATTCATATTCATTTCTTCTCCGAATTCATTTAAGAATAAGTATTCCTATAATTTTTATTAAATTTATGATTTCACGATGTAATTTTAAAAATCATCCTACTGAAGACGGAGCTACTTGGCAAAAGTCAGTCCATCAAGGGATTAATTGGTTTTATCCATTTGTAGGAATTTGAGACAAAAGACAAATAGCAGTTCCGTCAGCTTCTAGAGATGTTTCTTTGAAAATAAGAAGCCATGGGCAGAAAATTAGGGAAAGATGAGCAGTCCGTAACAAAAGAACGTCATGCCTCTAAAAATACTATAGAAGCAAAATGAAGCACACGAAATTTTTTTTTTATATTTTATTAAGTCAATAAACTGAATTTATTTACAGCCACAGAAACAATTACCCATATTCTGAAACTCGTATTCAACTACAGTCGTAGGAACATTCGTATGCGATGTTTTTCGTTTCCCAATATTGAATGAATGAATTCCCAATATTAGTACAAGTGAAGTCGGATGCTCGACTCCTGGAATAACAATATACGACTGTAGTCGAATACGAGTCATAAATACGACTTTCAGAATATGGGTGAATATTTCAATTCGTTTTTCATATTTTATTAAATTATTATTTTTTTGAAAGTCAAACATAGTACATATAACTTAATTTATCATTTATAAAATCATTCGTTAATAAATATACATAAATCGGTCGATAGTGAACAATATTCATTCGAATGTAAAAATAAACAAAATTTATTCGAACGAATAGATATATTTGATATCAAAATTTTTTCCAACTAATCTTTCGAAATTTTCTTCGACAAGGAAACGTTAGACCGCGGTAAGACAGCTGGAACGATGCGGGAATGGAAGTTTTACTCATTTTGAAGCACTGATGCAAAGGCACGTTTATGAAGTCGGTAGTATGATATGAATCTCTTTTAACCACATATGCAGCGCCAGTAATTCCTATTGGGTTTGAATGGTCTCTGAACATTTTTCTTCTGCATATTCACGCATAGTGAGTTGTTAAGCCACTGCAAGCAATAACACGCTCATAACAGCTGTTTTTAATTTAACTTATATGTTGATTTCTTTACACATACAAAATCAATTTCTGTGTGAAGGTTTTGATTTGCGTTCCTTCACAACGAAAAAATCGATTTTTGTTTGACGCATTAAAATCTTCATATCCCTATTTGAAGAGGAATTTACACGTATATAAAAAACGCACTTGCACACACCCAAACGAGAAATCTTCGATCCGGGATCGAAATCGCTAGTGTGTAAAGGAAATCAACATTAAAGCGATTTCGGAACTATGAAAGCGCCTGAAATGTAGAGCACTGAAAATAAATTCACTTTATTTGGAAATTCGTTTTCACTCGATTTTTGGAACCTGGCTGATAGTTAAAATGAAAATGATTCTTTAAAATGTCGATAATATGATCCTTGGAGAAACTCGGAGGAAAGTGTTTCATTTGTGTAGGTCAAATGAACAGTTTACTCATGTGAACAAAAACTCGACTCCAGCCGGCCCTAATTGATGCAGATTTCGCCAATTTTCTTTTTCTCAAAGGATGCTATTGTCACACTTTTCAATCCTCAGATCTCACATTCATAGTCGAATCCTACGCGTTTTTCCGCTATACGACTTCATACCAAACATATGAATGTTGCGACATCGGCAACAGCTATCAACAATCTGTTCCACCAGAATCTTCAAAAAAAGCTATAACACAATGTCTTATGTTTGTAATGTTTTTTTTTATTATTATAATTATTTTTATTCATTTTTCGTTAGGAAATTAGTTTGTTTTTGTTTAGATATTACAGTACAAAAAATATAATAGTATAAATCTAAAATCGAATATAAATAATTTGTATTCTTTTATATAAATATACAATATGATTTACTACTAACTATATGATAATATGTATTGTATTTGTTGTATAGTATATATTTTTTAAACTATCATAGAAATTGTTCTTTGCAATAATAATTAAAAAAGTTAAAAAAAAAAAAACAATTTAGTTTATTATTAGTTAATAAAGAAATAAAAACATAATAATACAACTTCATACATTTTTGTTCATTCCTCGCTTCCTATTTACAACTTAAAAAATAACTTGGATTTAATTTGATTTTTTTTTTATAAATTTTTCTTAAACATTAGTATTTGTACATTTATTTAAATCAATTCAATGAAATTCCAAAAAAAAAGTAATTATATATAACAATTCGTTTTAAATTTTTATTTTTGTTTGTTTAAACATCATGGGGGCAAACATAATTTCAAAACTTAACATTATTTAGTTTTTTTTTTTCTTTCTAAAAAAAAAAGAAAACAAAAATAAATATGAATATATATGTTAATGTTTCTAAGTAGATAATAATTTTTAAAACTGCAGTTGCTCTCTCACTTTTCATTTTCTTAAAACTTAATTAATACTTAACAGAGAAAAACAATTAATTTCTAATATTAATCGAATGTGTGTGTGTACGTCTAATCGTATTAAGTTTTTGTTACTTATTGCTAACTGAATTCATATAATGTTTCCTTACAATCCACTTGTTTTTTGTTTTAAAATAATAAAAAAAAAACTTGAAAATTATTTTTCAACGATGGGAAGAATTTTGTATGAATTTTATTTCATATACAATTTTTGATACAATCAATATTAAAATAAAGATTTTAAGCTAAAAATAAATACTTTTTTTATAATTATTAAATACAAATTATTATATATAAAGGTTATTTTGTGTGTTAATGTAAGGATTTGTTTTTTTTTTAATAATTATTCGAGTCGTTGTTGTTTGAACTTAAATTATTTATGAAGTTTTGTTTCTTTTCAAAAGAAATAAATGAATTTATTTTTGTATTGTAGGTATATATAGGGATATGTGTAGGTATTCGGTAGTAAAATATTTTGTTTATTTTTTTTTTCAGGAAAACGAAATGTTATAAAAAAACAAAATATAAAGCAAAGGAAATTAAGGTAGTTCACAGTTATGTTTCGATTGTTGTTGCTTAGTTCTAAGAAGAAATACAAACTCTTTTATACTTAGTTATGTAATAGATTTTGTGCATTTTTGTTGTATCTTATCATGATGTGCAAGTACCATTTTCATTAAATTTTTATATCTTAAACTACACGGTTTTTATAGTTTTTCATTTTAATTTGTTATAAAGTTATAAGAAAAGTTCTAGTTGGATTGGTATTTGTCTTGATGGCAGATGGAAATCATTATATTGTTTTTATATATTTTTGGGATAAAAATGCAAACTGTGAAAGACATAGAAGGTAAAAAGCCTTGAAAGACGACGTTATAGAGACCATATAGAATTTTTAGTGAACAATTTGAATGCATTGCTCATGAAATACTAGGATTTTGTTACACAATAGATCGTAATGAATTTAATGCCGAAAACATCATTGCGCTGGAAGAAAGAAAACTAACATAGCACAACAAAGCTCAGTTTTAACGAGATTCAAAGGACGACTTTTTCTAATCATACCAACAAATCAAGAGAATTTATGCTAAAATCAAAATCGTTTTAAATTATTCTGCTTTGATATATTTTTCACTATTTTAAAGCGTATATGACTGGTTTTTGCACAAAGTATTTAAGCAATAATTTAATTTTCGAGTGTCGGCCATCTTTAAATACCAAACGATTGCTCATGATTCTCATTCTCACTACAGAAAATACATTTCTTCACTGGGTCACATTTAGTCAATCGTTGCGCTGAAATTAATACATATACTATTTGTTTTGTGTGCCACAAAATTGAATAATTAAACTTTTTTTTAAGAATCTGTTTAGTTTTCCGCTACGAAAATTGGCATTCTCCACACAATCTTGATAACAAGATTAATGAAGTTAAGTATATTCGATTTGTATGGGTCAGGCTTTAATCATTTAATTTATAGTTAATTATGTCACAATTAATTCAAGTCCTAAGTTCGATTTTTTTGTGAATTCAAAAGTTACCCTTAAACATTATATCTAAAATTGCAAGTAAAAATGCTTCATGGACTTATTTTTTTGGTTTATAAATGAAGTAATAAAAGCCAAAAAGATTGAAAGAAACCACAGTAGAAAAATAAAACATGTTAAAACAATCAAAAATTATGTTACAATGGAATGCATTTGGATAGAAAAGCAGATATTATAAATTGACTTTATCTCTTATTTTTTTTTTGTTTTACGGAAGAACGGCGCAGATAGTAAATTTAAAGAAGAAAAATAAATGAAATTAAAAAATAATAATAAATACTTAAAGCTAAACACGCCCATCCACCCCATTAAAAGGGTGAGATTGCCTTCTTATATAATAGTTTAGAATTTAGTTCACTCTCTCTCTCTTTTCCACATTGATGTTGGTCTATTTTTCTCTTATTTGTGTTAAACTTAAACTAAGGTTAGACCTTTTTAACGATTACATAGCAGTACCAAAGAACGATGATAACTGCTGTCCGTTGGTTGCATTTGCTGAAATGATGCACCACGCATCATATGCAAATAATTGTCATCCCCTATGGGCGCCATTCGACTGCCCAATTTGAGTTCACGGGCGATTCCTTGTCTGTAGTTGCGATGAACAGCCTCAAGGCTGCAGGCGATTTCTAGCAGCTGATGAATTGTATTTCGGGTGCTTTTGTATTCCTCTTCAGTTATAGGATTGATGGGGTGATTGTTTATTGGCTCCATTCGCGCCTTAAGATGTGCAACGTGTGTCGTAATGAGAGTTTGTATGCGTTGCAGATCCCTTGCAGGATCAAGGGCTGTTGCCAACTCCATTTGGAATGGTTCACTAGATACCTTAGTACAACCTTCGGCATTTTCATCTCTTCGCGAGCAACAGCTCCAAATGCCATTTACATATGCACACGGATGGAAATTTTGCAAACGTTTCGAGTTTGTGTGGCAGATTTTACTTAACAGGTCAATCCATTCTTTTTCTTCAACGCAATTGGTCGTTTGCACGTACAATGAACGATCCTTGCGAATAATCTGAAATTAGGAAAAAAAAAGAAACAAATATTTTTAATTTCATTTTCAATTCCGAGGTACTTGTTTTGTTTAATAATTAAAGGTGTATCAAAATCACTTTCGCCTTGTTCTAGGCCATTTAAGGGGGGTTTATATTCAAGTGACGCATTCGTCTACCT
This sequence comes from Philhelius festivus, assembly GCA_963931855.1. Lineage (NCBI taxonomy): Eukaryota > Metazoa > Arthropoda > Insecta > Diptera > Syrphidae > Philhelius > Philhelius festivus. Next base: position 210,151,709 of record OZ007556.1, read on the forward strand.
TGACACACCATACCGGTGGAAGGAAGCTACATTACCTTAATTGTTTAATATAACTTGTCTGTATATACTATATGTCCCCATATAAAGAGCCTCACTTGGACATGAAATTTCAACGAAGTGACTTTCAACCTAATTTCGAAATAAGCAACTTTTCATTCAGAATTTTGAATTATAATTATTTTTTTTAATGTGCGTGCAACGATTAATAAGCAGGTGAATGATTTTAAGTTCGTGAAATATGTGTGACTGGCGGATAATAGCATAACTTAATGAAATAAAAAAAGAACTCACGTGCGAATTTGAGGGTGGTGTGGCGGTTTGAAATTTTTTTTTTATAATTTATTTGAATGAGTAATAAATACATACATAAACTGAGAAACTGAAAATGGTGAGCAACAGGAAATGGTAGACATTGTGGTTTTTTGTATGATGGAATTTCATGGTCATTTAGCTAAGCAAATGAAAGATATGAGCAACAAAAGATGTCAAAAGTTATCAAAAAAGGTGGCATTCTTAAACAAAATCTTAGAACTTAAAATTCTTTTTCTTCACAAGAAGAAGTAGACATTGTTTGAGATAGAAGGGAAGTCCCTGCAAATTGACTTTGACCAACTCGAAGTAGAAAAGAACTATGTATAAAGTTGAGGAATTGAACACAACGAAAGATTTTAAAGCAGATATTAGATTTTTCTTCAAAATACAACAGTTTTACAAAAAAAGTAGGTTGAAATTTTGGAGCCGCTATACCGGATACCGCTACGTAAAATGACTAGCTTCACATCCTTATGTTAGTGTTGATAAACATTTTTTTTTTATAATCTACGAGTACACGCGCTCAAGGGATTATGATTACCCCTTAGATGTTTCAACACAGCGCGGGCGTGAAGTTAAGGAAGAGAAAGAAGGATAGGAAAGATGTGTGGCACGATGTTCTGAGACTGAAGGTGGTTGTCTCAGATTTTGTACCTCCAAGGATGGCGGCTGAACTAATGCGGAGAAAAAAATGCCGTGTCTTATTTCTATGTCCCTTATAATACGCATTATTTTATTCGTATTCATCCTTGTTGGGCATACTAGTTTAACTCAATCACATGTTGTTAGCGTTATGCCTGAACAACATGTAATGAGTACACCAGCAAGCCATTGATGACAATTTTTAGAAGGTTTTAATGGAATTAAGACGACATAGACGACGGCAGGGATCGAGCCTGTGATCATGAGGTTGACAGGCGAGCACACAACCATCGCGCCACGGCCACCCCTTATTTCTTTGGCTTCGAAATCTTCAAAAGGAAGTTGAATACTGAATAATAAAGTATGCACATATGAACTGGTAGTTCGTAAGAACCAGGACCTAGCGGTGGCGTGGCGCGATGGATGTGTGCTCGCCTGTGAACCTCATGATCACAGGTTCGATCCCTGCCGTCGTCTATGTCGTTTTAATTCCATTAAAAACCTTCTAAAATTGTCATCAATGGGTTGCTGGTTTACTCATTGCATGTTGTTCAGGCATAACACTAACAACATGTAATTGAGTTAAACTAGTATGCCCAACAAGGATGAACACGAATAAAATAATGTGAATTATAAGCGACATAGAAATAAGACACGGCATTCTCCGCTTTAGTTCAGCCGCCATCCCTGGAGATAAAATATCTGAGACAACAACCTTAAGTCTCAGAACATCGTGCCACACATCTTTCCTATCCTTCTTTCTCTTCCGTAACTTCACGCCCGCGCTGTGTTGAAACATTTAAAGGGTAATTATAATCCCTTGAGCGCGGGTAGATTATAAAAAAAAAAAAAAAAAAAAAAAACCCCATTAGTGCACGTGTTGTTATATGACAGGAAGGTTAACGCTCTAGTCACAGTTAACAGCATTCAGTTTTTGACTACCCATTGGAAAATTAGAATTTAATGAGCTTATCATAAACTGCCTTTGGAAGTCTACATCCGAAGGACAAGGATGTGAATCTAAAAAACTAAAGGTACTGTCGTCAGCGAAACAAATAAGTGTATTAGAAGTTTCAGACAAAAGATCATTTATGAACATATAAAAGAGTGTCGGCGACAAAACGGAGCCCGATTTATTTTTTGTGGATATCAGATTTGACTCTGTCCAATACTACTTGTAGAGGATGGTCCGAAAAGTAATTTCTAATGCAACGAAGAAGACTTTCATCGATACCAAATGCATGAATTTTGAATAAGAAAACTTGATGCCAAGCTCTACCGAATGCCTTTGAAATATCAAGTGCAATAATCTTACTTTCTCCAAAACGATGTAAAGATTTGTTCGTTGAGATAAACCATTAGATCACCAGTGAACCTATTGCTACGAAAGCCTAGAAAAAACAATGCAAGCGATTTTATTTTAACGAATCTAGATGCAAATTCTAGAAAATAAAAAGTAAATTATTGAAAACCTTGAATTATAATTATTTATTTAGTTCATAAATTATCAATGCATGAAGCATAACTAAGTACAATTTGATAAATTGAAATCTATAAACTAAAAGCTGTGAGTTTCGAACATTATCGATGCAATAACTAATTAAAACAATCAAAATAGGAAAACATTCACTTTTCGCAATAAACTGATGATTTATGTATGTTTCTAAACATTTACCCGCGTCTTAGTTCGGGTGGTGTTTCTTGTATACACTATACACCTGCGATTGCCACTCCTGCGGTGAACACGAGCGTCAGTCAGTTGATGGGGCTTCCTCTCCCAATTGGTAAAATCCTCTTAGGGACAGCTCCTTGACTTAATCAGCAATACTGACCAAACAAACGGACATATACACAAAAAACTGACCTATCAAACTCATCAACAAGGCGTCTACCTCTCCTCAACCAGATGATTATGTGACGACAGACATTTCTTCAATGACTTAGAAGTACCCTCCGACATTTCAGGCTATAGCTTGCTGAATATCATCAACACCCTTAACTGACTTGAATGACATATTCACCCTTATTCCGATAGTAGTTTTACTAAAACGCCAGTAAAAAGACAAGACTCTAGAAACGAAAATTGGAATTTTATTGAAACGACTATCGTTATAATGCTTAGAGAAGTGAAGAACAAAGAGAACGCTGCCCTTTTCGTATTATTTAAACACCAAAATATGGTCTCTGGAGCCTTCTCGTTTTAAAGGCGTTTTATTAAAACGACTACCGGAATAAGGGTTATTATCATAGGTTTCAATACATGGGTGTCAATCCCTAAACTATCACAACGGATCTACATTGATCTAAGTGTGACGGTAACAAGATCAACTGTCAGCCCATTAACCTAACCTTTTTCAGGTGGAATAATCAAAAAGTTGAGTTTTGGGTAATTCGTTTTAACTTACGTTACACTCCAGAGAGTTTTACATGCTATTGTATTTAAAATCTCTACTTATGTAAATATAAATGATACAAAATTATTTAATATTTCCGCTAAGATCGACTTTGAGGACCTTTTTTACTTATGGGGTCATAGCCATACATTTTAATATATAATCATTTCTTTCGGGATTTAAACCTTAGGCTTAGTCATAATCGATTCTGTGGTTTCCAGGATTAAACTGAACAGAGAGATAAACAAACTTTAAGAAGCTCAAGAAAATAATTATTTCCCAAAAACAAACAAAAAAACACACTGGAATCGTATTTATATTTAGTATGTATAGAAGTATGGCCACACAACGGGCGATACAATAAATTTATTGAAAGAATAATTTGACGAACTATAAATTTCAAGAAATAGACCTCCTAACTTGCCTCTTCGTTCGTGCGATTCAACGCCATTAGATAATTATTTCTGAAGATCTATAAAGTCGATTAAATAGAACATTTATTAATGCCATAAAATTATCTGTCAAATAACATGATTAATATTAAAAACATTCTACGCCTCTAAAAAAGTACCCTTTATAGATCATTCGATAATTTGTTTAACCATAAAAACATTAAGTCTTCACAGTTAGATTAGGTGCACAGCTAAAATGCTTATATTTCATTTCGAAAAGAATCAAGTGCTTCTTTCCCTATTCCCGGCTCCAAATACATTTCAGGGGATAATTCATTGGTTATTTCCTGCATCCGACTGGCCTTATTAGTTCCCCACAAAGGCAAACTTTTATTACAAAAACTTTACAATTTTTAAAGTTAATTTCGGAAATTACATCTCAGGAAATTGAAAGAAATCATCAACATCCAACTTAGCCCTCCAACTCGAACGACATATGTACATACATATTTTTTCAAGGAAAATTGCAAATTAAATTGCAGACACGATTTTCTATCTCAAATAAAATTTACCTCCCATTCATACATACTTTAACCCCATTCAACAATTTGTTTTTTTTTAAATATTTTTCCTGACAGTGTCGGCGGTTGAATACTTCTTGCTTCGTTTCCCTTATCTATGTGGGACCAAAAAAGTGTAAACAATTTCTCATGCGCATATTTTTACTGTGGTGTCTTTTACTTCTTGAATATCGTCTTCATCTTCTCATGAATAAATAAATAAAAAAAAAAACAGCAACAACAACATTTGAAACTATAAAATAAATTCCAATTAAAATAATTTGAATAAATTTTATGCGTTATGCGTTCCTATAAAATTTTGTTTTCTTCAGCAGCAAGGTTTGAAATAGAAATAAAAAAAAAAAAAAAACGAAAAAAAAAAATACACCTACGAGCCTGAAACGAGTTCCAAACAAATACACACACGATATCACCACATACCGGAATCAATGAAGCAAGAGTTCCAATCCAACTTACAATAATGTGAGAAGACAAAGTAAGCTCAGAAAAGGGGAGCAAAGAAAAATATGTGTACAAGACACCGGAAACGCAAAACTACGATACACGTTTTTTCTGTATTTTGTTGTTGTTGTTTTATTATTTCTTGTGTTACCCACCACCTCCTGCTCTACATACATCACAGCCATCATGATCAACGATCGTTGTAGTGGAACGTAAACAAGCAGAAACAATCAACCGAACCGAACCAACGAAGACGACACCTTCGTGCGGCGCGGCGGCAATTGCTTGACTTGATCTAGAGAACCAGCTTGGTCATATTAGTAAACCGGCCGGATGGATGGTGTCAAATTTGCATAATTAATACAATAAAAAAAATGATAATAATAAGGAATGAGAAAGAGAAAAGTAGGCGGACGGCACCAGCAATTGCAGCAGATGCCTAATGAGTGTGTTAGGCTACGAGTATGTGACTATCTGTCTCCTTGTATCACTTGTCTCAAGCAAGCCCCAAGTGAAAAGTAAAATAACTTTCTCTGCTTGCGTGTGCGTGAAGAAGTGTAATTATATTGCCAAAAGGGTTGATCCAAACGATGGCGACGAAAGCCGCTTAAGCCAATGGAGTAAGTCTCACTTTTTGATCAAGACAATTTAGCGTAGAACAAAGCCCTCTATGAAGAAAGAAAAACCAAACCGTGTGAAGTTCCCCTGTTGTCTTGGTTAGGTTATACAACTTTGGGCTGTTGTTGCCTTTGTGGTTGCCAATCAGTCTTAAAGGGCTCAACATTTCGCACAGGAAATAATTATTATAAGGCAAAGAGTAGTAAGAAGAAAAAAAAATCGATCCTTTGTTACAGTTTTTTTTTTTTTTTTGGTTCACATAGTTTCAACATGGGAAGTAAAAAAGAATAAAATGATAAAAATGAAATAACTTCTTGGCTTACCTGAAAACTGTTTTGCATTTTAAAGCTTCGCTCAGTTAATGGTTCAACTCCCAGAATTTCAGACAATGGAATATCACAGATGGGTGGCTTTCCTTTCGATTTAGCATAGCTAAGCGAATGTGTTGTTAGTTTAAAGTAACGATTTTTAAGTATACGTCGACCGAAACGCTTTCGTCCTTGAGGATGTTTTGTCATCATTCTGTAAGGAAATATTCAAAAATGTAAAAGAAGAAAATAAGTTTGAGAGAAATATTATATAGAAGAATTGATCTAAAAATTAGAAATAAGAATATCTTAGGCTTACCCTTCGCTTTAAAGTTAAACAAAATGAGAGCATAGGAAGAAGAAAAATATATCAGTTTACAGTAAAAGTCTGTCGAATTTTTAGTTTTGAAACACTATACAAAATTTTAATAATACACAGGTAGTTCCATTACTCATACTTTCGTTGTTCTTTAACAATATACTTTGTATATTTTTGCTTGCAAGTCAGTGAATTTTATTTGCCTTAGCTCAATCAATTTTCTAAGCCCTTAAGCTATTCAAGAAGATAAATCATTATTTTTACAGAGTTGGTGTATTAATTCAACATTAAAAATTGAAGAAATTTATAGTAAAACTAAGACAAATGATTGGAAAGTTTTGAAATCGCAACTATTTTGGTCCAAGGTTTTTTGAACACTGTTTCATCTCAAACTTTAGTAGTTTGAGCTATGTTTTGAGTTTTGCACTTTTATGTGCGAATTTATGTTGCAAAAGGAGAATGGAATGGAATTCATAAAAATGCGCGCTTAATCACTTTCTGTTTTTTATCATAAAGACCTCCTTCATAAAATTCTATCAACGTCGATTCACCCACGTTAATCAGTATTAATCATTGAGAAAAAGCCTTGAAGCCTTCGAACAAGTTAAAATGTTTAAAAAGAAAATTAAACTAACATGTTTCATAACTTGGAGTAATTTTCCAACCTAATTTTGGAGAGGAAAATGTGAAATCCACAAGAGGAATTTATACACATCGAAAACAAGTATATGTTAATACAACCAAAACAATACTCATATTCAAAACTCACCCTTCTTTGAGTAATACTGGCTCGAGAATAGTCTGTCCTCCGCACGCAGATGTACTTCCAACAGTAGATATGACTTCGAGAAAATGCTTAACAGCCTCAACATGTTTTTCTGTGCAGAATTTTTTATACAACTGCCCAGTATACTCTTCCTTGCATGGTTTGTGTGATGATCTAGAACTCACTAGATTGCCAAGCGATTGAATGGTTTTTGATATGAGTGTAAGGGTCCGACTTGTTTGAAAATCCTATTAAAAAAAAATACAGAAAAAAACATTAAAACAATTTCTTTTTCTATATAAGTTGCTTAATTTCTTACTACTGGCTCTGTGGTGAGATCAAATAGCTTTGGCCCAAGTATCGCAGCAGCAAAGAATCGCAAGAAAATGAAACCCGATACTACTGAATAGCGCACCTCACGATTGTAGGGAAAATGTTTCGCTGCACATTCTCTGAGATCGTGGAATATCTGACACAATACTGCTGGGCACTTGACCGCACTCTTAGTGATTGCATCAAATACACGTTCGACGTATTCTTGCAAATTGATCAGATTATAATCAACTGCACTTTTGTCCTTCACCTTCGCCGGATCGATTTCGCATGGCTTCTTTTCTTGCAGAATCTGTTCGAGCACAGGACGCAGTGTATTGTGTAAGTAATGCAGGCCAGAGAGACGCATTGCCTCGTCCATCATCTTCGATACGAGTGTATTCCCCCGAAAGATCGTTGTTGGATCTGTCAGATTCGATATCTCATGATCGGCAAGTGTTTTTATAATCGCTGCAATCTGTCCCGTGTAAGTGAACAATCGAACTAGAGGTTCAGCAACGTCTGTTTTGCAGGTAACCACCTCACCCAAGATAGAAACAGCGCTAGTGGTGATTGGTCGTTGGTCAACGCTCTCAAGCAGTAGATTCATCAAACCATCATAGGTGGCTAGCGGGAACACATGATCGTAGGTGTAGACCAGATTGAGGCGCAGAGATCCTATGGAGTTATCACAGCTGAGGCGAGTACCCGGTGGAGTTGCACACGTTCGGGTCGGTCTCGACTGGCTCGCTCGCGGTTGTAGGTAGTACCAGGCGTTTGGTTGCACAGCTACCTGCTGTTGTTTGTTGCGCAATGGTATTCGCACCTCTCCAAGGAACACCTTCTCACTCATTCCAGCTGCGTCATGCCATAGTGTAACACAGATCTCACAGAGATCTGCCCCACCTAGGGGATAAATTGTGTAGGCCTTATTTGAAGATTCGTGTTTTGAATCATAGTCGATGGTCAGGTCAAAATGCATTATTTCCTCAAATTGTGGATTGACAGTTTTCTTGCGAGTTTTCGTTCTTTTGATTATTTGTCGTTTATTTGAATATACTGCTGTAAACACCACATATGGGTCACAGGCGCCATTCTTCTTAGCTAGCTCTACGCACTCATGTACTCTAACTGCCACTCGGCCGCGTCCAGTAAAATAGCTCGATCTTGATTTAACGCTCGATCTTTGACTATCACGACCATGTAGATCGTTGTTCTCTTTATAGTCATTACCACCACCACCTCCAACACTACTTCCACCACTACTCAGATCAATATGATCGTAGGTTGTGTCTTCGAATTGAAGTTCTACCCGTGCCATTCCTTGCACTTCTGAATCAGCATCAACTGGTCGCAAAGAAAACCAGTGATCCTTATGATTATACATGTGTAATTCTTCACGGCGGATTGCGATCTTCCCAATTGGTTTGTCCTGTTTTAAATGACGATCTCGATCCCAGACGTACACTGAAAGATAACGGAATCGTCGCGGAATTTTGAAATAATACTCTTCGCCAAAGAATGGACTTAACGTCCGTTCGATAGTTGGTGTTCTGCATATTTCTTCTTGGTCAAGGGCTACCGTACAATAAACATCTCGTGTACCGGACGCACTACAACTGCTACTAGCTCCATTATTCCGGCTACTTAAATTCTTAGCTTCCCCTAAAAAAATGAAAGAAAGAGGAATTCAATGAATATTTGTGTACGGATAAAGGGTTTTTAGTTTAAAATAGAATAGTATTTTGAAATTACTATAGTGAATCATATTATGATGTACAAAATGATTAATCCCCTCAATTCTAATTATTTTTGCAGTTTCTATCGAAGTTTTGAGTAAGCAAAGGGACCGTTAGTTGTTAACCATATCGGTCCTTTTTGTTTGCGTAAAAGCTAAATATTTTTCAAAATTGTATTTATTGGCCGAGTTGTAATAAAAACAAAAAAATTGTATCCGATTTTGAAAATTACTTTTGGGTTTGAAAGGTTATATTTAGATGATGGACTAATAGAATTATTTTACGTTAAGATAATTTTAAAATTCTCATTGGTTATACTTTGAAATGGACTTAAGACATAATGGCTTCCATTTTGACCAGCTATAATAGTATGTTTGACCAGATCTCCATGATCATTCATGTGACAAAAAAAACTTACTGGACAAGTTAGTTGTAAGATGCACCGTTTGTTTTTCTCGGATTGACTTTTTTCTTTAAAAATTATTCGGTTCAACAATTTCAACAAATTGTAAGGGAAAATCTTCAAATATGTTGAAATAGCACTTTATAGTGCTCTGTCAAGAAACGACGGTAGTGAAACCTTATTTATTGAATTGATTGATCAGGAATGGAAGGAAGGGATAAATTTTTTCCGAATACGAACGACTAAGATGGAAATCACTTTTCATGACAATAGATACTCCTGTAAGATTTGTCCCTTCGGCAAGAGGATATTGTCTTGAAAAAAAGAATTGATTTTAGATGGCAGCGGATGGGAAGGGGATCAATCGCCAGATCCCAGACCTTTAACGGGGCAGTCTAACGCAATGACCATGAGCAGAGAGCCCGAGTGACAGTCGGTTGCCAACGTTACGGTATCAGTGATTATTTCTTCGAACCTATAGACAACATTAATCCGGACGATACATGGAAGATATAACAGATTTTCTTTCAACGCTAAGACTACGAGTATTTTGCTATTTTGAGCTATTGAATTCAGCTACAAGGCCGTGCGATTTGACACCACTCGATAACGTCTTCTGAGGTTATCTAATTTTCTTGGAATATAGATACTTACGGCCTAATCAACGGATTTTTTTTTTAAGTTCAGAGCAAAATTTTGAGTTCTTGAAAAAAGTTCGTAATTCTTTTTATATTCAGATTTTTTGATATTTTAAAGGGATTTTGGCTATCCTTAAAATGTTTGAGTGCGAGCGTTTAGGATAGTTCGAGAGGATTTAAAAGGAGATACCGATGAACTTTGTTTTTGAATGTCTGAATATCGTAATGGGAGGAAAATATTTGGCCAGGTAAAGCATTCCACATTCATGTAGTCAAGGAATGCATTTTTTTCATTTTCTGTTTGTGTGGTTAAGATCATATCCATAACCCGCTCTTCAAACTCGCAAAAGAATTATTGAACAGACTGAGGAGTAAACATCCGAGCAAGGAAAACGCACCTTCATGGGTTAAAGCTCGAATGTGCTACTTAAACAAATTAGAACACTGAATAGGTTTGGTCGAAAACAATTTAAAAAAAAACTACTTGAAATGGATTACGTTGAGAACAAACTCCAGCAGGAGACTATAAATAGAAAGTCTAAAATCCAATTTTAACTACAACAATTGACAACAGAATAAAGTTCTGCTTTTGGAAACGTGACTCCAGTCACGATTCGTGAAAAAACTTCTTTGTAATCTCTGTAATCTCATTTCAAATTAACACTAATGTGTCTCCGGTCTAGAGTTAACAACATGTTTGTTTGTAAAACAATGAATGTATTAATTCATAATTTGTTATCAAGGTCATCAAATACCCATACTAAATAGAACTCGTATCATATAACAAAAACAATACATATCACATTTTAATTTTAATCTTTTGAACAAAGCAATTGACAACTGCTATTTAATTCAACAAACTTTAAGCCATTATACCCAAGTATAGCTTATATTTGCAATGATAAAAATTATTATTTTTTTTTGTCTCAGGAAACTCCACCTAGTTAGATACATTATATGTATGAACTTGTATGTATCTTATTTCATTAAATTCTAATATCTAATTCCAAATGGCACCAGGTGTGTATATGTGTGTGTGTATTCCGCCGGCATGGTGCACGTTGGCTATCCCATTTCATTCATCCCCTCATTTGGGGCGCACACATATACTATGTACATATAATTAAGAAGTAATTCATTCACTCGCAATATTTTATAAGATAAGATTAGATGCCATTTTTCGAATCAGTTAAGTAGGTATATTGTTTCCGTCAAGTATAAATATTTGTGGCTGAGGCTCACCACATAGATGTATATTATGGCAAACGGAAATGAACTGACTCAATACTCGCAACAAGTTATCTTATCAACCGACAACATGCTATTATAATAAAACAAAAAAAAATTATTATTTTTTATTATTATTGTGCATTGCTGAACTAAGGAATTGTTTATGTTTAATAAAACTCTTCCTGTTGTAGGTATGTAATTTACTATTTTTATTATATTTTCGTATTTTGTAAGATTTTGTTTCTTATCACACAAAACAAGGTGATAGTTTGTTTGCAAAGCCACCTGAGTTTATTTTGTATTACCAAAACAAAATGCGTCTTAATTAAAACCAGGAAAACAAAGATATACAAAAATAGGCGTTAAACGATTAAGTTGGGAAATCCATTTTTTTTTAAATGATAGATTCAGTAATGAACGATGCATGGGATGTAGAAATAAACAGGAAATTGGCATAGAGACAGCTAAATCTCAGAATCATCACAGACAGACACTTTGTAGGATGTAAACCAAATACCTACGTCAGCAAAATAAGATCGAAACAATGTTTCTGAATCATTGCAATTCTATTAAACATCGTCCATTTACAGAGACACGAAATAAAAAAAAAAAATTAATCGGCTGGAAACAAAACGAAGGAAATTGAATTCAGAGGAAAAAATTAATAATAATGAACTACAAAACGACAACCAAGACGGGCACGCGGCTACCACATTAAACTCATCATCATCATCCATCCCGTCTACGCACCATCACCGGAAATCTATTTACTGCTGCGCGCAGCAAAGCGGTGTTTCAATTTCGTAGGAATTAAGAATTTTATTGCGAAACATTCATGATTTGTTGTTCGCGTCCGTTTTGTAAAGTTGGAAGAACAACTACAACGGACGACGACGACGCACGGTAGGTAGGTTGGATGTTGGAAACAAGTCAAGGGATTGAAAACACGGGTACCGGACCGCTGGCTGGTGATGGTGCGGTATAAGGGAGTAAGTAGGAAATGAGCGTGATGCGCACACGTCTCTAAAGGAGCAAATCTATCCGGTCGGTTGTGCCTGTTGGCGGAGCAGCACCTTTAAGAAAAAAAAAAAAGATCTTTGCACAAAGAGTTGCCCGTAAACTTTTGTGTATGTATGTATGTAGGTAAATAAATAAATACATGTGTGATTTTAATTGATTTGGGAAATTTGACTTGTGAATATTTTGTTTTATTTATAAAGTCCAACAGTAAACAAATAAATTTAAGAACATTTTTATTTGTTTATTGAAGATACAACAAAAAAAAACATGATTAATATGCAAATCAAGGAAAGAAGCTACGCAAATTTGAAAGAGATTTTAAATAAATATTTTGTTTGGAAACTTTAAACAATACCAAATTGAGGGCACTTTAATAATGTTTGGCAGTTAGTCAGACTATTGGAAGAAAACCTATTAAATATATTTACAAACAAACAAGAATATACCCAGTACAAACAAAAGTTACAGAACATATGCGTTTTAAAACCGGCCTCGAACGGGTAAGCGATTTTGTATTAGAAAGAATATAAAATGTCTGCAGATGAGTTATCAGTTGACACCCTAAGTTGGGTCTTTATTTCGCAAGTTCATTTTTGGGTTGGACTTAACTTATACAGGTTTAATTTAGCACCAGAACCTAAAACAAATAACCGCATAAAACTGTTAATTTTCGCCCCTCAACTGAAACTAAAAGAAGAGAAGTTATTTTTATTGAACAATTATGTTTTCCGCTTATGTAGAGACTCAGCGACATCGGCAGCCACAGCCGGCCGAACGATCAGTCCGGTGGCAACTACGCCCTGCATCATCTTTTGTGATTCCAGTCTGTTCGAGTTGAGTAGCTAAGCTCCGGAATGTTTGCCCAGTTAGCACGACACGATTAGGACATCGACGTCAAAATTCACGCTGACACAATTATTCAACGCTCCATTGATTGTTTGTTTGTATACTGTCTAGTTCACAAATGTCATATATGATTGACGTACGACGCCATTTGCAAGAACTATAACAAATTCAAATTTAAGCATATTTACAAACGATTTCTATTTTACTCAAGAAGTTACTTTTGTTTTGTCCAACACTGTATACAAATTTTCGACGCCACAACTCATGAAGGACAAGATCCTAGTGAATTATATCTCCTTACCATTAGGGGCCAGTTATAGCTATCGTTGAAAATTTTCATTCCCATTTTTAAGACGAATAAACAATATGCAATGGCTCTAGTTGGTACCAACATGAAGGTAATAAGTAGTAAAAAATACAAAATTCTGATTTAAACTTGTCCCAATGATGCATTTCAATGGATGCTATAACTGGGGCCTTAATGTGATGTCAGGAGAAATGAAGAAAGCCTAGAATTTTGTGCCGAATACGAACAGCTGAGATGAGAAGCACTTTTTCATGAGAAGATAAACCCTTGAAAGAATTGTTACTTCCTTGCAAGGTAGTTTCCCTGATAAAACCTTTTTTGTTTAGGTAGCAGCAATTGGGGATCAAATGGAACACAGAGTCCTACACACCATATCGCCAAGGGATAAAACAAACATAAGGAAACTATCGATTGCAGAATTAGTTGATAGTTGAAGATGTTGATACTGTTTATAAATTATTATTTGATTTCAAAACCAAAACGAAGAAAAACCTCAGAAATGTGACTGAAACTCCTCAACCATTACCATTATTTTCTTCTTTCTCAGATAAATTCATAAAATAATGCTATTTTTATTTGTTTGCCCAGAAATATTGTTCAGACTGAGGTATCAAAAACGTGAACTGTCGTTTCTTCAGATCCGTTTTGTGTTTACAGTTAAGTGTGTTCCAACAAGACGTAAAATTCCTTGATTAAAAATACGAAAATTCGACACTAACAGTTTTACATTTTGTCACTTTATGGTCCATAAAATTGCCCCGAACAGTTTAGTTAAATTTTAGTTTCACCTACCTTTGAGACAGAGAAGAAAAGTGTCAAAGCTACTAACCAAGGGTTATATTAAGCTAAAATTTATAAAAGTCCTTTATAGATTTTTGCATTGAAAACGAAAAATTTCAGTTTCGTTTTTTCGCTCCTGTTACAACACTCAGGGGACGACACAATCTTTTCCAACTCTTGCAAAGAAAGAAATACGGTCTAAGCGAACGAATCTCAAGATTTATAAAGTCGTTCAATCCAGTATGTATGTCGAAATTTAGACTCACACATCTCAAGGGACTGAGGACGGACTTATAAGTGAAATACATTTTTAAATTGCATCTTCAACAACATGTGTTTATTCAACGAACTATTTTCCAACCTCTGTTGCTATGTCATCTATTCAGATCTTAAAATGAATTATACAACAAGACAAAAGCATATTTCTAGAGATTACGTTAACATAGAAACTATCAAAATTTGATCTCTGTCAGTGTCATCAATCGTCCAATGAACTCTCCCTTATTAACAACCGAATATGATAGAAACAAAGAACACATGCTTGGCCTCAATGATATTTACTCAATAAAAGAAAATTATTGAGGATAATAAATAATTAACAAAAATGCGTTTGTATAAAACACTGTTTTAATGAACAACAACTGTACGTCACTGTACGTTGTTATACCAATTACTCTAGAAATCTTCATCATTCAAATTGACTTCAAGCAGGTTTTGAGATATAAAATGTCATTATTTGTACAACAAGTCAAAAGCCTGATTATTCTGTTAAAGAAGAGCACTCTTTCAATTAAGCGCCAGGTCATAAAAACTACAAACGAATATCATTATAAATACTCTGACCCACTTAAATGAAAGGAAAACATGTATTTCTGTGTAAAAATACAAATCTAGATCGAGTTCGGCCCAAAAATTCTTAATCTGCCCACTAAGCGCTAGAATTCCTAACTATCATACACTGATTCGACGATCTTTTACTTGGTTAATTAAGACCTCATTTGCATTTTGTTTGCAACAATAATTAGACCCACTAGAGATACTGTGCTTTTCATTAAAACTATACGCAAATTACAAAAAAATTCATCATCAACATCATAATCATCATTTTTAAATAACATAATTCTGAGAAATTTTATACCTACACACTCCGTGTTCTCCTATGTAACCATAAACCAAACCAGTTTTCCCTAGCATCATCACTTCTAATATCATGGTTTGTTTGGAACTTTATTTTGCAACATAATTATAGTAACAAAAAAAAAAAAAAAACATAAAAGATAGAAAAGAAACAACAGCTATTATGTGTGCTCATCTAAAATGGCCAATTAGACGCGCATTTATAAAGCCTTCAAACGCTACATCACTGACGCACTATTAACTACGAGTGCGGCGAAAAGTAAAGTCAACCGAGCAGCCCAACCGAACCTCTTGTGGTTGGTTGTTGCTACTAATAATTCCAATTACTTGAACATTTCAAGCGCGCAGCTAATTGCCCGTTTACGCGGTACTAGCTTCTCTTCTCTTCTTGGTTACCCGTCGTCATCAGGTCCCCAGCGGTTGACCTTTGGTTCAGGGCTCATCTTTATGATGGTGATGTGATGGTAAGGCGGCGGCGCGGAGTTTGGTTTTTCTCTCCAACTTTTCTTACTTTAAACATCTGTGGCTGTTGCTGTGCTACTACTTGCGTTTCACTTAAATGTTTACGCGATGCTAGTCTATTTTTGGGACTCGAAATGGGGCCGCACATCGATAGAGAAGTGCACACATTGCACAGCAGTCCGAGAGGTGTTGCTCGTGAAATGTTTATCCAATAGAGACACGAAACAATATTAACAAAAAACCAGGGAAAAGGCTGGCTGCATGATGAACAAATAAGCAAGCGTGTTCTGCTGTGTGGGGCTATTTTTTTTGTTGATGCCCCCGGTGAGCTAGAAACTGGAGGAAAATATCCATCCGCCCTGGCAGAGTGTGACGACTTAGTAAAGTTTGAATTTTAATTTCGCATCAATTGATTGAGAAGTGTTGCCAGTTTTCTTTGATATTAAGAACAAATTTTCTCTCGATTAATAGAAGATCTTTTAGAATTTACAAACAGGACTATAGCTAAAAAGTAAAATTGAATTCCGATATGTAAGTTTTCCTTATTCCAAAGTTTGTTGAACATACATCAAATGCACAGATTTCCCTTTGATAATAGATTCTACGAGTATATTAATTATGATTGCTTAACATTTTCACCATTGTTTCACTACCAGGTACTCGAAGCAAAATTTAAAATGAAAAAATTAATATTTTTTAATTTTATTCAATTTACATTCGGTTAAGCTAAACTTTTCCATTTCTTGGTTCAAGGAATCTATTTGCAATAAATTAGCTTAATGGATAGTACTTCACCGTAAACAATAATCGTTTACAATTACTGAGAATTATTGAAAAATGTTCATTCAATAAATCTGGTAGTATTTATTGTTGGTTTTTCTTTACATGGTCAATCAACCCTTCACTTATGAATCACTCTACTGAGGTAACTATTTACATTCATAGACGAGCCCACATTTCAAATGACTAAACGTTATTTTTTTTGTATAATTTAACAAAAAACTTGAATAAACAATATTCAATTAAAACAACTTGGCATAAAGAACACAGATGATAACATCAGCGATATTTTGAAATGTTCAAACCAAGATTTAGATAAATAATTTGTAAATTTTCAAATAGCGATCCTGCTTAGAGGTGATTCATATATTTTTTTGTTATTGGGTAAACTTTTTGTTAAGGCACTATAGAAAATCTTAGTTAATAGTAAACAATATTTAAATAAAATCGAAATAAATAAAAATAAATTTGTGAGAGTTTGGAAATCCGGCTGAGAATTGTTAAATATATGTAACTCCTAGAAGTACTGAGATTCAATTTTCTTATTTAAGCTAAGATTGTGCTATGTGTTTTCAGGAAGAAGATAACAAAAAAGGCAGTGTTGCGCACAATAGGTAATATTTTTTTCTAAGTAATCGGCTTATATTTTTATTTAGATTTATTAAAATGAATACTTGGGATAACGAAACGAGGATTTGGATAGTGCAGCCGTACCATGCATTGCATTCGTCATTTAAGTTCAAAGGAAATTTAGGGAGTTTGGTTGCACTCCACCGAGTAGATCGACCATTATAAGGCTGGTAAACATGGAATCTGGTAGAATCGCAAGAAGGCCCTACCATCGAGATTTCTATGTTCGGGTTCAGGAGATAATCGCAGTCTTAGCCTCGTCAATACAGGCAAATCCAAGCGGCTTTCCGATTCAAATCTTATCCGCAAAAATAGTAATAAGCAGACCGTCTTATAAAGGATAATTCATGACGACTTATACTTGTTTCTGTACAAGGTCAAAATTACGTGCAAGTTAACTCTGCATTTGCTTGTTCGCCTGGAATTTTGCCAAAAAATTATTGAAGTTGTCGACCAAGACAACAATTTGATAAATAGCTTGTTTGTGTCTGAGGCTCATGGAGTGACTCTCATCCAGAAATGTTGTATGGGACAGAACTGCACCAAGAGCTAGTCACTGTGTGGTGTGCAGGTTCATTAAGGTCGGTCTATAGTTCTTTAAATGACTATATTCAGCGAATGACAGGAAAAGCATATCTGTATCTTAAATCCATCATCTTCTACAGGGTTTTTAAATTGGCGCGGATAAATTTTGGTGGACTGTGGAAGTAATGTGCAGGTGGACTATACACTCCTGTCGGTAGTAGTTTAAGGCATGTTCGGGGCTCTGAGCGAACTCGTCCGCTAATTGGTGGATGAGTGGTAATACAACTGTGGCTTTATGCGTAGATCCATGATTCTGAATGGGTGGCGGCCATGTATGTGTTCGTCCAAGATTATCGAATGGGTGGTGGCTGATGTGGCGCGATGAGCTCGTCCACTGTTGAAAGACGGTGGGCCGGTATTGCTACTATTGACAATTCTATACACTCAGGTTCCTATCGACTTCCTCGTGGTGCCTGTGGATAGGTTGCGAAAGTAACTGAACTAACTAGATGGGAACATTCTGGACGGTATCCTTAAAGTAGGAATCCGCTAAGGAGTGTGTAACAACTCACCTGAGATAGTGCCCAGGAGTTAGAGATGGGTTGCGTAATGCAACCTATCTTTCTCAGACTATCTATGAGGTAGGCCCCCTAGTGGGAGTATCGTGGTGGTTGTGGTTTATTCCAAATGCAGAGACATATGGTTTCCAGGCGTAGCTGGATTCAAGAGGCGTTAGATAGACCTCCACTTTAAGCAAGAGGTGTGCACATGCTGCAACATGTCACAACATTGCTACTGAGATAACTTCGGCTATGTCGGGGTTAATGATCAGAACCCGATCTCACTCCGATGAAGGTAGGCCTTCCGTGGAATTGAGTCGTAATAGACAGGTGTCCACGTTAAACACAAGACAGTTCTGTGGCAGTAATGTTGATTTGTTCACATTGGTCAAATTTGTTGTTTATTATTTAGTTACTGATCCCAAATCATTACGGCAGTTGCACGATTGATAAAACTTTATTATAAAAATGAGTGTTAATTACTACAAATGTTGCCCTCTTTGCGTCCAAATCACAGTTGATTCTTTAACGTTTGGTGTTCAAATTTGAGACGACCGGTACGGTAATCAATCGGCCAACATTCGTAAGTCAAAGCCATGCACAAGAATTCGGCCTATCGCAGACTTTAACTTTTCGAGTTTTGTGTCGGGACTTGGGCCCATACACGCACAAGATCCAACTGACCCAGGAACTCAAAGTTCCAGACTGTAGACGACGCCGTTTGTTCGCTGACTTGGATCTCGGAGCGATTTGGATGAATGGCTGTGATAACAAGCAAAATCCACTATAGGTATGGGACGACACCAACCCACACTAGGTTCACCAGGTGACAATGCATCCTCAAAGTCATAGTTTGGTATGGGTTTTGGGCTGGTGGCGTCATTGGTCCGTACTTTTTCGAAAAGTGAGTGGTGAGGCGGTCACTCTCAATGGCGAGAGCAACAGAATAATGATAACCAATTTCATATGGCCTAGATTGAACCATATGGACCTAAACGACTTGTGGTTCAACCAGGACAACGCTACATGCCACACAGCGGACGTCACGATTCACATTCTACATGAATGATGGTAAGGTTATCTCTTGGCAGAGGTGACTTGAATTTGCCACCAAAGTCATGCAATTTAACGCCGCTAAGCTGAAGCCGCGGGCCTATTTGAATAAACCACAATCGACCGATGTCCGTAAGTTGAACAAAACACATACCATCACACAAATTCGGCCGGATTTATGCAGAAGTTATTGAAAAATGGACCATTCGAATCCATGCCATTGTAAGAAGATTTGGCGGGCATTTGAACGATGTCCTATTTCATAAATAATGGCATATAAGTAATTTAAAAAGAAACCACTAGATGGCCCAAACTGTATACGTATACATACATATAACAGCGATATGCCCTCTGAATTGAAACGTACCTCGCAGGGACAAATCCTAAGAATATTAGAAATATAATTTAATGACAGTTATAAATTTTAAATGCAAAATTTAAAAACTTTTCGAAGCAAATACCTATGCTTCTCATGAGTGGATGAGTTCAATTAATCAGTTGAAGGAAAAAGTTGCCAAAAATAAGTAATCAAAATCCATCGATTGCAAGGCACAGGAGTTGGGTCAATAAAATAGGAAGTGTTGTGAGTTCTTGAATTGCGAAACTAGCTTGAGCTGAAGAAAGCATTCTTAATACCCATATGAATTCTGTTGACCAACGAGCTAAAATGATTGCATGTTATTTTCCGTTAATCTCCTCACAACATTGTAATTAATTTATGAGCTCATACAGAAATTTTCCTTTAAAAATAAAATGTTAAATATATTATATAGGTTCTACTCCTCCGCAAAATCCCCATTCAAAAAAAAAAAAAAAAAAAACGAAGGAAACACCAGAAGCTAGTGAGTAGAATATTGACCCGTTTCTTTATGAATCATCCAATGATCCAACGCTTAAAGTATAAAGAGAGGTAGGTAGGAGGTACATTATACACTATTCAGAAAAAGCCAAAAAAATTATCCCCAAATCAATAAAATTGGAGCATGTTTTGTAAATACATATGTACAATATACCAACATAGAGCAAGTTTATAAAATGTAGGTAGTCGTCAGCCGGAAAGGGGTAAAATTAACTGTAAACTACGAGTGAACTACTGTTTTATATACATATGTATGTAGGTATATTTCTTTTACTTTTAATGAATGAGGTTGGTTGTTCTCATCAGTTTACTGAGTTAATATAATCTGCAAACCGAACCCCATTCTACACAACACACACCAACTAAACTGAAATCAAATCGGATGGCAGTCGGGAGTCGGCACATGGCCAAAGGTGTTTTTTTTTTATTTCTCGTGAGCACATAATTTTTGTTGTCGATATAAAATATTTTTAAAAATTGAACACAATACTGACAAAATTAGAGCGCCAATACAATTTTTTTTGGTAAAGTTATTTTTGTTGCTTTTTCTTGTCTTCCAAACAGCAGCAATTATAAGCGGGGGCGGCGAACAACACCATTCATAAAAGAACACACACTTTGAAACACAGCCAACAACCACTGCCAAAAAATTCATTCATAATTACACAAAAACAAAACTGTCTGTATTGGAATTTTTATTCTTTTGCTCTAGCTTCTCTAGAGCTCACCGCGCGCGCACACAGGCGCACACGGGCATACAAAATTCCTGTTTCCTTCAATTCATCTCTTTTCACATAAAAAAAAAACAAAAAAATTTAAGAAAACAAGACGACGAACGAACAAGAATATAGGTACTTTGTGGAAGCGATGTTCTATTCAACTTTTTTTTTCTTAGGTTATAAACGCCAAATCCAATAAAGTGCATTTATCTAAAGAGGGGGGTCATTCTGTGGGTCCTTGCACAATAATTCGAATGATTACGGGATAATTCACAAACACTTGATACCGAAATCCGTTTATTTTGGATGAGAAATTACATTTAATTGACACCTGTTTAGATTTTTCCGTTGAATATAATTCTGTTTGAGAAAGTTTAAAGAGACACAAGCGTTCACTTCCTTAGATAGGCTTAACCAACACACAAGACACCTTCCACATGAGAATTTCGATAGAAATCCCTAACGGATTTACACAATTATGGTGTTAAATTAAAGATCTTATTAAGAACTATTGATTTAATTGAAAATTTAACACTTTTTCACTAATTTACATACCAATTTTCACTCTTAATTGCTCCTCAATTCGTACTTTGCGTGTATCGTCGGCCATGTTGAATCCATAACTATTGGAGTCGTCTCTTTCATCCGATATATGGCGTTTCTTTTTCAAATGCATTTTGATAGATAAGAAAGAGAAAACCTTTTATTTAATTGAATTCCAAGGCTTTGCGCAAGTAAAGAAGGGAGGCAGAACTAGTTCTAGATAGGTGTTAAGGTGAATTTTTTTCCTATATTTTAAATGCAAGTAAATAAATCGAATGAAGAAAAAATTTCTTGGGGATACACTACACGCACACTTCTCTCACAAAAAAAAAAAAGAAAAAAAATCGAGCGGAAGGAGGCAAAAAATCCTTTGGCGGAACACGAAATACGTATATTATTCTTCCTGTTTCTTTTTTTTGTTCACTTTTTTCATTTAACAAATTTTTGTTTAAATGATTGCACTTGCTTGAGGGGTTTTGACACCATTTTCATTGGGGTAGGATTTTTTTCTCTGGTATTTCGGTCTCAAGCACTCTTTCAATTCATGGAGAAAAATTGATACTAAACGATGTGGACTTCCGGTCCTTTTTTATTTAATTTAAATATACATACATATGTTTTTCTGAATTTAATTTGACTAATTTCATCCGAGTTTCTTTTTGGTTCGAAATTTTCTTTTCCACGCACGATGATGAAAATTTGCAAAATCTTACAGTGAATAGCAAAATTGGACGTCAGAAACGGAAGAAGTTTTGCGATATACTACGAGCGGAATAGAAAAACGAAACGAATGACGACGACGACAACGGCTGGCTGACAGTCTGGCTGGGTTGGTTGGGTTGGATACGAGCAGAGCAATTTAAATTTTTTTCTTTGCGTTGGTTTACTGGGTTATATGTGTGTACGATGGTGTTTTGATAGATGTATATAATAAGAAGAGGTCGGTGGAGGGCAGGAATGTAGTACTGAGCGGAGCCATGAGCTCTTGAATGAATGAAATAAATATTCAATGAATAGAGGCAACAACAACAAGAGTGAGAAATTATATTATGCGTAACCAGTGTACAGAGGAAACGGGGAATTTGGTTTTTGTGTTGAGGATGGGTGTATGTGTGTCAGTTGTGCAAATAGAGCAGTATGAATGTTTCTCTTGCAACGGGTATTATTATTATATGATATTGTTAGAAAGAGATAGCTGCATATTTATGAAAATGACAGCTGCTTTTGGAAGAGGAAATGGTAACAGAGTTTTAACAGAACAGGAACAAAAATATAAGAGCTGTTAGTTGAGCACTGCCAGTACGAATACTTTAACTTAACTCTGAAAGGGAATTTTTCAAATTATCAAATATAAGATTTGAAGTTACATGCTTTTCTGTTAAATTTATGTGCAACTGTTTTCTTATTTTATTAATCACTAAATTAAGAAAATCATTGGCGTACAATTCATTTTGAGAACACCGATGAAGTGCTATAGGAAAAATGGGTAGTTTTATATGCTTGCCAGGAATAACTGATTGATTGAATTGATTTAGATCTACTACTATAAAAACTGGCCCAAAATTTTAAACATTTAAAAGTTGCTCTAAATCAATTTTAAAATGCGAGCTGACTCGCCTAACTTTGACAGTACCAAATAGCTACTTTATCTTTTAAAAGTATACTTTATCCAGTTTGACAATAGTCATTTCATACCAAAACAGATGGAAGTAAAAATGTTTACTTATGTTTTATTTGATTTTTTTAATGATGTACTTTGTAAATAGACTGTGTATTAGAAATGCCTTTAATTTTGCAATATTGCGACGGGCGATAAACAAACAAATCTACACCCGCAAATGTACATATACATATGTATATGCATGTACGAGTATAGACAAATGAATTTGCACTTTGCAACAGCAAAATTGAGTTTTTAATTTGTGAATTAACGTATATAATTCATTTCCATATAAAATAATGTATAAACAATCAAAATTTGTATGTAAGTATTATATATAAAATGTAGTAGATTTTGGGTTGTTCAAGGTAAATTTGCTTTTGTTCAGTTGCGAAACTCACATTAGTTAGAAAAATTGTCTAACGTATTTAAAATTATTGAAAAGTTGGACAAAGTTTTCAAAATAAACGACTGTGTTAAGTAAAGCCGGTTATATACCTTAAAATTTCGCGTTATTTATTACAAGTGAAATAGATGTGAACCAACATATCAACCCTTAAAAAAGGCGAAAACACTAATCGAATCTTATTAAAATTTTTACCATCTATTAGTCGTAAATTCAAAGTATTGAAGTATTGAAGCCATTTTTTCAGTGGATAGCTTTTTTCACACAAAATTGCATTTTAAAGCCTAGTACGCAGATCGAGACAAGACAAATTTTATCTCTACAATTTTAATCTCTACAAAACGTTTGAAAATCTCGCGCAAAAATTCGAATTTGGAGAGATAAAATCTAATTTAGTGTGGAACGGGTTGTCTTAAAAAAGTCGTTCATACCTTTTTTGAATCTCCTCTTGATGCTTTCTAGAGAAGCATCAGCACATTTTACATAAAACCAGTTTTGACAAAAATCACTTTCGGGAATACGGTGGCTGTCAAAATTTGTCCCGCAAAATAATACTTGTATCATTCTTTTTCCTGAAAAAATTTGGTGGAGACATTTTGTACAGCAATGCACAAAAGTATGAATTTTGCGCGCGAACTGCGTACTGCTCGGAAAAATATCCAAGACAAAATTTGTCCCAGGAAAAAAAATGTATGGGAGACAAAATTTTTCCCGATCTGCGTACTAAGCTTAACTAACAAAATTTATTTGTTTGAGTTTTTTATGCGACGTGAGTGCGATGACGAATCGAGGTTCCCAGATTTTCAGTCACATTCTCGCGCACTGCACCGGTTGAATGTGGTAAGTTCTTTCTCTAATCATTTTTAACTATTGTTATTATGTCATTAATAGACTGTTGAAGTGTCATTGTTTGACTCTGTTAGAGCGGGATAAAGAGATGAGCTGAGCGAATAGAGCTAGAATAGACCGTGGACTGAGCGCTCCGATCTATTTAAGAAGCATAATTGAGCACTGAACTGTCATTGCATAATTTTTTTTAAATGAAATCAATTTACTGGAATCCTAAAACGAAAAGAATAGGTGATTGAGTTGTTTGTGAAGGGTGTTTTTTTTATGGGTGGATAGTTTTTATTTGAAATAAAACACAGAAAGAAATTTTAAATATTCATGAAATTGGCTTTATTTTAAAAATATAATAATTTTTTTTGTCGTTAATGTCTAAATATGATTTCGGGCATATGGCCACCACGGCTAGAGATCCAATTTTCATACACTTTTCGAAGTAAATTAGGCTGCAATAACGTGTCGAATGTAAGCTTCCAAGTGCTCAATTGTTTCTGGTATATCGGCTTAGACATGCTACATGCAATAGCTTATTCTGTGCGCTCTGTAAGACGTCGTATGGGAGGATGCTTATTATCGTTTAGAGTAAACATATTGCGAAAACGATCCATAGATTCTCGAATTAATCTCACTGATGGACAACATAAAACGCCCGATGAATTTTTTTTAAATGAACCATGTTTTTGAAAATAAATTTGAACAATTTGCAAACGTATCTCCGCCGTGAGTTTATTCATTAAAAATTTTCAAATCAAACTTACTTGCAAACAATCGAGAACTTTCAAATTCGTTGTCAGAGAAAACAGTGTTGCCAATTTTAAGTTCTTCGTCTCTAAAAAAAAAAAACCCGTTACGTACAGTTATAGAGGAGAAAATCATGCCGTAGATTTTTCCGAATGAATTAAATATTAGCCAAGGCGTCAAAGGTCAGGGAAAAAACATATAGGCGTATATTTATATTTTTTAAGCCTCTTAAAAAAAAAAATAAATATTTAGCCCGTTCCATTATTTCGAATTTCTGTGATTTTCTGTTCAAAAAGACTTTGCGATAGACAGAGTAAAATTGTTGCCCTATCGGAGATTGTTTATCCAAAAATTTTATGCTCAGCAAAATGTTAGAAAGTAAACATTGTGTTTCGTTCATGTCATTACAATATTGCAATTAATAATTACATAATATAAGAATATGATGGTTATTTTTTTGTTAATTAATATAATAGTCAATTGAAATGTAATTAAATAAAAATGTAATTAACTATTCACAACGCTGGTAGATAGACCTAGTTTACTTACGTATTCTTATCTACCTGCCTAATTTTCCGACAGAGTAAAACATTTGATAAGCGGCAATGAAACTGCTAGGCTAACCCTCGTTTAAATTTCAGGTACAGTGTATATCTGTAAAAAAACGATAAGTCTTTGTGATTTGTTTCAACCTTCACGATTGGTGTTGACACTTTATTTTTTTTTTGCGATTTACTTGTTGAAAATAAGTCTGCTTGACGACTCAGTTAATAAAGAGGACCAGCCAAACTTGACCGACCAGTGAAGCAGTTTTGTAACAATTCCTTTAAGGAAGCTGTCGGTTAGTATTTAGTTTCTCAACCGCTATGAAATAGGTAATTTTACGGTGACTTCCCGGACTATATCTATAAAAGAATACTTACAAGTACACTATGATTTCACAACAAGTGAATTTTCCCTTACCGACAATGAACTTTCACTCTTATTCTCAGTCTCATGGCTTGAAAATTAAACAAATTACAAGTTATCACCTTTGATACTCGTATCAAAAAGATCATAGAGGTATTGTTAAAAAAAAAAAACAAATTTCACTCTTCAATTATTTGGTTACAACTTTTTTTTTATTATTTTCAAGCTTATATTAACTAACGATGTTTTGGCTTTGCATTCCTCTGTGAACTAGGTCACCAAGAAGACTTAAAACAAAAACTTTTATACTTACACCATGCGAATTTCAAAATGAAGTTCTTTTGTTTATAATAAAAAAAAAACAAAAAAATTACAAACGCAAATGCAACCAACTTTAAGATATATAATTTCAAAGATATTACACACACCAAGTAGTGAAGAACAAAGAAATAATCCATAGGCAAAGACATTGTCATCTGGAAGGCAGTCACTAGCAGAAGTTTTTGTTTTGAAAAAGAATAAAAATAATAACAGAGAGCATAGCGCATCCCGTCACTCGACTTCCACAGTAGTTACCAAAGACTACAGAACACAACGTGCCATATATAATTATGTGCATAAGACCTCACTTCAAGACTCACCTGCGGCGATCAACCTACCTGCTTGAAAGCGAACAGACGAATTGCCTACACAATGGAGTACCATCTTGAGTCAATAAGAAGACAATGAAGAGTGTTGGCGCTTCAGGGGCTCTAAGTGGCTCCTTCAAATTGTCGCAATGTGGGACAGATGCTAAATAACAATTATGTAGTGGCCACTTCCGATTCACATTGGGCCAGAATATGGAGAATAATCATCTCCAATATACAGCCATTATGTGTTGTACAAGCACACCACTGCTCATTAGGTTATAGGGGGCGGAAATGGACAATTCATAAATTTCACTGACTAGGTAGATTCTATATTAAGAAAAAGAGTGAAAACACAGATGTTTGACTGATCCAAGTGTAAACAAAGGCTTTTGTTTGCATTCGTAATTACCAAGTTGTGAATATTTTATATTTAGGTATCCGGGCGCCACCTTAGTGAAGTTTAAAACAAATGTAATTAGGGGCCTGTAGATTAAAAATGTGTCCATTGAATAAGTTTTAAGTGTCCATATCACTAGAGGAATTAAAAATGTCAAATTAAAAACTATTTGCGTCTTATTATAATATTGGTAAAAAGAAATTAGAATCATTAGAGCTTTCACTTTTTATATTCAATATTTAAATACTAAAAACTAAATATATCGAAGTCGAACGTAATTTTGTTTAAAAAAATACAGCATTTTGAATTTTTTTTTGACAAGTTAACTAAGATAATTCGAAATCAGATTATTAATGGATTATTCACATGAGAGCAACCAGCGACCGACGAATAAAAGGCAACAAAGGGGATTTAAAACATTAATAAGCCCTACATTTTGCATAATAATGGTAGGAACCTAACTAAAAATTAATGTTAAGATACTAAAATTTGCAATTTAATTGCTAAAATAATGTAATCTGATTGCTACTATCTGTCAAAGTTTGTTCGCGTTCCACATACCATCCAAACAGCAACCCCAAAATCATTGTTGTTTTTGTTTCTTTGTTGTTTTTTTAAACGTTATTCGCGACGAATAAAAAAACGATCTGTTAACGAAAAGCCAAAAGACATTCTTCGGTTGTTGGTCGCTCTCATGTGAATAGTGCTTAAGGGCTATTTCCGATCAAAAATTGAATAATTGAAAAACAACGTTATACTTTTCCTAATAAAAACATTACTCTTTGAAATTCACCTACACAGAGCTTAAGTAAGTGTTATGTGTTTTAAGCGAACAATCGAGAGAGAGAGAGAATTCTCCCTTAAAGTTTCCTAGTTGGGGCAAATGTTTTTGATTTTAAACATGATTCTCAGATTTGATAGGTATCACTTTTTTCCACGTTTCCAGTAGACACTTTTGGTTATCATCGTTCTGTAGCGCTCGCCATTGACGTCTCAGCAATGTCGTTTTCGAAAAAGTACGTATCAATGACGACCCGCGCCGGCCCAAAATCCACGCCAAACGGTAACTTTTTGAGGAGTCGCTAAAGATGATTTTTCAGCCAAAATTGGGATTCTCTTCCAATGGTCATGAGATCTAAGCTCCTGGGTAAGTTGGATCTTGTACGAGTGTAGGTCCAAGTCCCGATGCAAAATTCGCCAAGTTGAAGTCTTCTTCGAGTCCTTGTGCAGCGATGTTCCCACCCGATGTTCTTTTGACGTACGATGGCTGATTGATCAACGAACGAGATAACAGCAAATGGCCACCACGTCTAATGTGAAATGAGCGCAACGCGTGCATCGTTTGCACTAACGAAAGCTCATTTTGAAAATAATATTGTATACTTTGGACGTGCTGTTTATTCGTTTAGATTTTACATTTGATTTGGTAACTGAATAATAAACAACAGATTTGACAGTTGTCACCAAAACAACATGGTCACCACAGGCTGTCAAAATCTACCCGCGCCAATTGAAAAAAACTATATTATTAGAATAAAATTTTATAAAAATGTTTAAATACGTTTTCGAGAAAATAAAAAACCTTAAAGGAAAAGCTTATTTTTTGACATCCTGGTCTTAGAGATTTTTTAAGTTTGTTACTGTGTACTATTGGAGGAATATATTATCTTTAAACTCTAACTATTGTAGTTAACTGTAGCCTCCAAAGAAAAATGTGAAGCGTATTCGATAATTCTGGCACATACATAAATCTTACTGAATTTGACCAAAGGTTATGATGACCATTGGGGCATCTATCATTTGTGCCTAATAGATATAGACCTACCATTAAAGAAAATCCTGACAGAAAAAGTCTAACAAAAGCAGATCGCAAGATAAAGGTCTTCAGTTTCCGTTACCATTTTGAACAAAATGTGAACCATGCCTACAAGACAAATAAACAGAGGTTCATTTTATTAAAACTGTAAGAGGTGTTTTCGAGATAGATACGCGTTTTTCTTGAAGGTTGAATGACATGAGCTGGGGTGTCGGTAATAATTCAGAACAGAATAACCCATTTAAGTCTTAATAAAATTTTAAAATAGAAGTTTGAATTTACAGAATTTTGAAAAGAAAAATAGTGAATTTAAATTGTTTCGAAATACCAAGTTTTGGGGTTACAAAATAAAAGCACTACAGAAAAATGGAATACAGAGTTAAAGTCATACAAAATTTTTGATTCATTTACAGAATTACGGTCTTACAAAATTTTGTTATACATAATAACAACCCGTTCCCCAGGAATCGTTATATTTGGATTTCAATTCTCGTGAAATACAGGGTGTTTTAATGTGGGAGCTCGAATTTTAAATGTAAATTAAACATGTTGTGTGTGAAATATTCATTATTTTTTTGTTTGTTTTGTTTTAAAGAACATTTGTGGAATATAATTTCTTTCAAACGTATGGGTATTTGGGAGGTCCTATTTTCGATGACTTTGTCTCATAAATTTAACTGAATGGTGGCCAGTTTTATCGCATGTCCTCAATTCGCTCGTGAAGAATACCCATCCTTGTAAGCGCTGTATGACACTATCGATTGCTTTGGCGATATCCAAATTATTCGGCATAGGCCACAAGAAGTTGCTTATCATCGATCTGTAGCGCTAACCGTTGATAGTTATGGAAATGACATTTCCAAAATTTATATCAAAAAGTAACTTTCTCGTGAAACATTCTCGTATAGGACTAAAGCACTATTAATTGATTGTCGTATTGGTGATTGCTCTCCATATTTTTTTTCCTATAGATATAGGAGAGACATCAAAAAGACAATCAACTATCAGATTAGTCGTATCCACAACTGGGGCCTGTTTCAGCGCTATTACATCAACTACATCAACTACATCTTACAACTACATCCTACAACTACAACATCAGTTACATTTTTCTGTTTCACACATAAAACTGAAAGTGTTGTATGATGTACCTGGAAAACATAGTCGATGTAGTTCATTTGACATTTCTTCTGCATATTTTTATTTGAGCTAAGTTTTCATGTTTTATTGTTTAATTCAAATCTCGTGAAAAAACTTAATTTAACAAAAATATGTAAATATTATCGATGATGACATTGAATTTGATATACACGTTGAAAAAGAAGTTATGTATTTTTACAAAGAATCAATTTTGATTCGGAAGATCCATATTTTGTGAAGCGATTTCGAATGCCAAGAAATTGTATTGAATTTTTGGTTGAACGCTTGGGAGCATTTATTGCTCACCCAATTGATTGCAACCAATTTACGATGTCACCCCTGCAACAAATTCTTTTAACTCTTCATTGGCTTGGAAATGGAAGCCGATATCATGGTGTTGGGATAATGCATGGTGTCTTAAAGGCATCCGCAGTTGCGTAAATAATGTTTTAAAATATTTTGTTTTCTAATAACTAATCTAATATCCTTTAAACTCTTTCCAACTGCTTCTACATCAAACATTTATGTTGTATCAATGTAGCAAGATTTTACTGTTAGTTGTATTACAACAATGTAGCTCAAAAAGCTGTGAAACAGAATCATACATTATTCCAATAATTCCAGTGTATCATCCATATCTACACTGATGTACTACAACTGAAAATCGAAAGTACCTATGAAACAGAATTGATGTATTACAACAGTCAAAATGATACATTGTACTTGATGTAGTATCGCTGAAACAGGCCCCTGGTCTATTTCCTAGGTCCAAATCCCAATATTTTACTTGTTTAAACATTCATAAAAAAATAGGACTCGTTGCTAAACATGATTATTTTGCGTAATCCTTTGTTTATATACAATGCGTAATCCTCGGAACGTTTCTTCAAACGGAACACTGGTTTTGAAAATAAAATTTAATATTTTGGCGAAGTTGTTGAACCAATGAAAAACGAAAAAAAAAATACAGATTTATCAACATGGCTGCTATAACTTAAAAATATTTAAGTATCCCAATTGAAAGACACTTCCTCATTCATGATGGTTGGTAGATCTTTAGATGTCAATGTTTTTTAGCTAAACAAAGATTTCAAAATTCCAGTAATGTTTTGCAAAGGAGATCTTTAACTGGTATTTTAATAAATTGTTCCTATTTTTTAGATTATTTTTGTATTGACGAGTTAGACAATTCCTCGAGTTATGTATGTCACACTGTGAATGTTTTCAAAGTTAAAAATTATCAAATTTTCTCCAATGAACCATAGATATATAAACAAACAAAAATCGATCAATTTAATTTGTCTAAACATCAATTACCATTTATTATACAAAAAATATATACATATTAAAGCAATATTAACTTACAAATGCGTCAAATTACTTTTAAATATAGTTTTAACTTAATTGAAATAAAATTAAATAAATTAAATACAACTAGTATATAACATATAAACTTACACTTTTCTATAGCTAATTTTCTTTTTCTTTTTAATTTAATAATAACATATTTTTTATAAAAATAAATAAATACTTAAATCAATTATGTATAAATATATGTATATTCTTTTTCTAAATAAATTACTTTTTATTTTTCAAAGTTATAGTTTAGACTTAAAAACATCATTAAACTTTATTTAGTTCTGGACAATTTACATTTTTTATTTAAATTTATTTAATAAACATGTTACAAACTAGATATAAATAAATACAATTAAGGTACTTAAGTTTACAAGTGCATATTTACATTTAGTAATTTTGTATGTGTGCTTATTGGTACAAGGTTAGAATGATGATAGACTGGAAGAGAAGTTTAAACCATCATCGCCTATAACGCCGAATTTTGAACATCATTGAACTCGACTTGCTCGATTTTTCTGAATGTTGGTATAAAAGTGCTGCCACTCTGATTGACAATCGAATTATTTGATGAACTCTTTAAGAATAAAACAAAAATTTAAGATTTAAATTATAAAATAAAATACAAATAAAAAAATACCTTTTTCTGATGATAACTCCTTCCCCTTACTCTTGTTGTGTTCCTTCGAACAGGATTTGCCGGAGTTTTTTGTGAAAGTCTCACGGAACTAAATGTACTCCCTCTACGTCCTCTTCGAATTTGTGGTGATGGAGTGCCCGTTGCTATATAGAGAAATAAAAAAAACTATGTCTATTAAAAATCATGTCGCATTGAAATCATGTTGGAAAATTACGTGTTCCGGCAATGGTATTTCTCTTTGAAGCTTGCAACATTTCAAAAACGATAGCACTAAATGTACCATGATATGATGTTTGCCTTTGAAGGGATGGTGGTTGAGCCGTTTGAGGCACACCAGGTGGCAGTCGTACAGGTGATGATAATTGACTAGTAGGTATACCTTTCGGATGTACAAAATAGGTTGTCATGATTCCCTTGCCCTTGACGTTGATTTCTCCACGAAGCTGTGAAAAAAGAGTGATTAATGGTGAGTTTTTGTCTTGTAGAAAAAAAAGTTTGATCCATCAAAGGGTTACCTTTTGTACCTTTTGTCTTATTTTGATTATGATTACGCTTCAATATTCTCAAAATAGTTCTTTGAAAACAAAACAACAACAACTTACCACACACGTATAGCCCTTAGTTTTAATAAGGTCTGCAGTCGTTGAAGGAACTTGAATTTTCCAAATAACCCCTGTCGAGTCCATACGGGATGCAACATTTACTGTATTTCCCCATATATCGTAAACAGGCTTTCGAGCACCAATGACTCCACTAACAAGTGGACCACTTGAGATTCCTAAAAATTTTCAAAAATTAAGACTCTTCAACAGGATTTTCAAATTTCCATCAATATATCAATAACATACCAACTCTTAATTGAAAATTATTAAAAGCCTCTTTGTTGATTTCTTCGAGCTTTTGTTTCATTGCCATAGCAAATTCCACAAGATCACAGACACTATCTTCAGATGTTTCACCACGTTCGAGAAGATGATTTGAATTAAGCCCCGAGGCTGCCATATAAGTTGCACCAACTGTTTTTATTTTCTCAATTGACGCAAATCGTGGTTCTTCAAGAAGGGCATCAAAGTCACCTGGAATTGTAAACAAAAATGTCACACACCGCGAACTATTTGATATGTAATTGATGGGCACAAGGGAAATACATAGAAGTTTGCGTGTGCCACATCCAGAACAAAGACAAATTTCAAATTGTCTGTTTCCTGATACCTTCCCTTACCCGAGTCATTCTGGATTCACACGACCGAAAAAATTCGATTTATTTTAACACAAAGTTCACGACCATGCCATTGTCCTTAAACGTTGCTTCATCCAATAACTTCCTTACTGAATCAACCGCTTTGAATAGATCTCTGAACTTTATAAGAATAGAATACAGAATAGAATATGAAGAAGAAGAAGAAGGAAGGCAATGTAGAGGCAATAATGTCGATTTAATCGAATGCTACTGGCCTCGACCTAATGGAAGCAAAGTTCGTAAGACTACTGTTCCCATATATACTGCTTTATACAACCCACATATTCAATAGCTTGTGAACTATTTCCGAGTTTCCTTTACAGTGGAAGAAGGCCAAGATTATTTCCATACGAAGAAAGAAAACTGTTATTGCTAGAGAGTTCTGGCCAATAGACATTCTTCCGTTTCTTTCAAAGGTGTTAAAGGTGTTTGAAAAAACTATTTTAAAACAGGTTCAAAAATATATGGCGATAAACAAATTGTAAAGTACCTGTCTGTCTGGTTTTCTACCTAAGCGCAGCTGCAAATCCACACTTACTTTTTGTCACTGATGTAATAAGAATGACAATGTACAGTGATCACATACCACTGCTAACACTTTTAGATTATTCAAAGGCTTTTGACACAACTACTCAATTCTATGTATGTGAAAATCTGTGAAATCGCTTTGGGTTTTCTTAATAGTCATGTAAGTTAGTTCTTTTGTACCTAAGACTCAACGGAAGGGAACAATACGTGTGCGTTAATCTTCCTTTATCAATTTTTTAGCAGTACCACAGGGATCTATCCTTGGACCGATCATCTTTTAACTTTACATAAATGACTAAATGACTTATTTCAAGTGGCTGAACATTATTTGATTCATCTTTTCGCTTTGGGGCAAAAAATGATGACATGATGCCACGACTCAGGATCTGCTTCTCATTTCAAAGTGGTCTAAAGAGGACGATCTCCGCCTTTACCCTCCCAAATCAACAACCCTCCCTATATATCACAAAAACTTTGATTTATCGGGTTAACATCCATTGAAACATGATGATAAACCCATTGAGTATGTTGGCACTGTTAAAAACTTAGGAATACTATTCACTTCCCAATCAACAATTTGTGGTTTGAAAGCGGTTTATTAACCGGCTTTGAGCTCAAGCTCTCCAAACCAAGGGGTTACAGAATGGCTAAAAAGCCGTTCCAAAACCGTTCCAGAAGCATCTCCATAACCGAAAATGGTCAGTAACAAAATAACTTCAGTTATTATTGAACGATTTTTGAACGTATCTTTTGAACGCTTTTATTAGGTCATTTAAAACCGTTTGTATAACGCTTTTAGAAAACCTGTAATATGTACAATAATTGGTTATTTAAAAACGCTACTAGGACGTTAATTTGCAACGTTTTTAAATAACCTGTATTATGCCCAAAAAGTTATTTTGGTTGTTATTTTATAACCGTTTATTTACAGTTTGTAGGAAACCTGTAATAAGAACTAAAAGTTTTGTTGACGCCTTTTTATAACCGTTTATATATGATGATATAAGGTTATTTTGAAACTCTTTTCAAGTATTTTCTTCCCAGCTGAAAAAATAAATCCTTTTGAAAATAAAAAAAGAAAAAGCAATATTTTTAATGAACATTATTAAATTTTTTTAAAAAGTTTAGTAATTTTAATAGCACATATGTATGTATATAACTTAAAACTATAACTTAATAGTGCCTAATAGAAACAAATATTGATAAACGTAATACATGTACGGGTATATACTTACATATATTATTTAAATATATGTATAGGTATAACTCTGGGTGGATAATTGAATTGTTTATTTTGAAAACATGATTTGTCACATCTTCAAAAAATAGATAGTTAATGACGTTTTAAGAAAAACCAAAGGTTTTTGTAACCTTAATGCAAAATTTTGAAGATGGACATGTCATGTTTTGAAAATAAACGATTCAATTAGAAAAAAAAAAACAAACAATTAAGCAAAATTTTAAGTATCTGATAATAGATATTGATGCTTGTGTAGTGATGGCGGTTGTGTCAGTTGATGAGGATTTGCTGTGCTGATGATGACTCGTTTCTAGTTTAAAAATAAAAATAAATTGAAATTTTGTTTAACTTACCTACATTTTATTCTATTCTCACGAGTTATAAAATACGAGTATCCAAGGGAAAACATGAAAAACAAACTAAAAAAATGTCTTACCAACCACTTACCAAATCACAGTTAACTTTTTTTTAATTTAATCGCGCACGCGTACCGCGTACGAAAAAAAAAATCAACCAACCGCTCGAGAACAAGAAAACAATGACGAGACATAGAGAGATGACCGTGGTGGTTGTTTTACTACCGATGGAATGGGTGTGTTCGTGCCTAAGTAGTTGAGCTATGGCTCGAGTTGGGTT
The DNA here is from genome assembly GCA_963931855.1 of Philhelius festivus. NCBI lineage: Eukaryota > Metazoa > Arthropoda > Insecta > Diptera > Syrphidae > Philhelius > Philhelius festivus. Next base: position 210,187,211 of record OZ007556.1, read on the forward strand.
AAAATATAGCTGGGGTTAAAGAATAAATCTTGATTTGGTTAATTTGCAACCTATAAGTTAAAAAAGAGCTCTTTAATAACTGAATATAAACCCGGGGTTAATTAAAATAAATTCCGATTAATTCGGTACAAAAAAAGTAATTTAAGGTTAATTTCGATCCAGTATATTTCTTTTACGGTTAAAAAAAAAAGAAGTTATTTACAGCTTACTGTAAATTTGGGATAAATTGTAGTTAATTTAATTTGGACCCAATCTTAAGCTTTTTCGATAAAAAAAGTTATTAAAGAACTTACTATAAACTAAGTATTCAATTGGTTTATTTGCATCCAATACATAACTTTTCCGTTTAAAAATGATTATTAATCGACTTACTGATGTGAACTTTATATAAAATTGGTTACTTTTCAACCAGTATATAACTTTTTCTGCAAAAAATAAAGCTATATAATTGCTTACTGTAAACTTTAGATAAAATTGGTTAATTTTCAACCTATATGAAACTTTTTATGCGACAAAAAAAAGTTATTTCATGTCTCACTGAAAACCTGGTATTAAATGGGTTAAATTTAAACCAATATATAACTCTAACGGAGTCATTTAAGGACTTACTGACAACTTAGCATAAAATTGGGTTATTTTTAGCCAATATATAACTTTTATCGTAAGAAAAAAAAGTTATATTATAACGTAATTTTTCTTAAAGGCTAGGAATAAGTGATAAATGTACTCAAATTTAACCTAGATTTAAAAATAGTTATTTTCGAACCAGAAAAATGACAAACTGGTTTTGAAAGGGTTAAAAAATATCCAAATATTATCACCAGTTTAAAAATGGAATTTTTTAAACCAATATATTACCAAGAAGTTGTGCAAGAGAGAAAATTTTACCAAAATCAACCATAGGATAATTTTTGGTTTGTTTCTACCGTAAAGCATACTAGAGTAAAAAAGTATCTCATTTCTAGCCCCACTATGACCAGAGTTATCTAAGGATTTTTTGTTACCTGGGTTATTCTGGAGCCACGGCTAAAAATTGTTGCTTGGGTTGGGAAGACCACCTTAATATTGCCATCGGTTAAGTCTATGGTAGTCTCCTTCTTCTTCAAGTTACTCGGAATTTCGTTCCGAGAAAAATTAAACTGCTAATTGCTAAAGCCCTTTTAATCCCTCGTGTGTTGTATGGATGTGAAATTTTTGTTCTCTGAGTTGCCTACATGAAAACATTCAAACTAAAGAGCCTGATTATCTACTTGGTAAGCTGAATTTTCCTCATTCAAAAAGGTCTTTTCCTCTTATATTACACGATACAACTTTCTTAATACTCTTTTTCTCTTTTTCTTAGAAAAATCTTTAATGAGGCTAAAAGAACAAGGGAATGGCATAATTACTCCACCTCGTTGACTAACTATATTAAGGAGATAAGGAAAGCCAAGAAGAATAGTTTCAAATCTTTCTATGAGATTGTTTTCTCAACCCCTGCTGCGGCAAGACTACACAAAGTTCTTGCAAAACTGAAGACTCCGTAGTAATATTGCTCTTGGATATAATACCAAATTTATGGACAAGAGGTAAGGTAATCATTATTCCCAAAAAAGATACAACCCATCTTAAGTCTTTCAAGTCTATAAGCTTAACATTATTGTTACTGAAAACCTTGGAAAAAATAGTTAAGCAAAAAGATCAGAAGTTTTAGTTAATAGTCTTTTCAATGTATACCAACATGCCTACAAAGCGGGTAGATCTGCAGAAACTGTTCTGTTTGAATTCATTAATTTCACTGATGATATCATTATTACAGTCCTTGGAAAGTTTGAAGAAACTCTCTGTGATATAATCCTGAGAGGACTAACTATTTCAGGCAAATAGTGTCTATCTCTAGGATTAATAATCAACCCTACAAAGACGACTATAATACTATTTACTAAAGATGTGTCAATTGTTCATTTCAAATGATCGAATCGTTCAACAATCGATTACCAAAATGAATCGATTATTTCAATCAAATGATTCAATACTGTTTTGATTCGATTGATAAAATTCAATCTCCGATTTTTAACCAATTCCAGTTTAATAATGTACCGAATTTGATTGAATACAATTTGATCCAAATTAAAAAAAAATAATTTCGTTTCGTTTTAAAATCAAAGAGAAATGAAATGAATTCTTTAACTGACAAATATACGAATAAGAAACAAAAGACCGACCATTTTCTCCAACGAAAACATTTAGTTTTAGCGGAGGTGTAACATGTAACCTTCAACGACACTTGAGGTCTCAACACGTTGGAGATAATATTCAACATGGCGGGTTCAACTCCGACAGTAAACATACCGGATTCTGATACCTCAAAAAATACCAGTTCAACCCAACAATTGTTTTTGCTGGCCACAACATCAACAACCAACTCAATCAATCATGTTCTTCAATATCGAGTTCAATCCACATTGATTGAATCATGACAAATGGAATCGAGTAAATTATGGTTAATCGAGTTAACTGATATCGAAAATCGAGAGTTAATGAAATGATTGAGATTGGAATAGAAAATCAAGAATCGAGAATCATCGAAATGATTGAGATTAGGATCGAATGAAATGAAAATTTGTGATTTCAATCATCAATACTTTTCGATAATCAGATGAAAAAAATCGAATCGTTCCCGATTGACCCAGAACTACTATTTACCAAGAAAAGACTTCTGAAACCTGTTCGGCTAGCTGGCGAAGAAATAGTGCTAGCGAAAGAAGTAAAATATCTAGGAATCAAAAAAGATAGTAAATTCGTCTGGAATAAACATGTACATCATAGAGTCGGTAAAGCCACAGAAGCCCTTATGATATGCAAGAGGCTTGAAGGTATATTATGGGGATGCAAACCTAATCTCCTTAGGTGGAACTACACCATGATGGTACGACCAATAATTACCTATGGTGCTGCTGCATGGCACAAAATAACCGAGTTGCATACAACTAGGAAAGGCCTAGGAAAAGTTCAAAGGCTCGCCTGTTTATGTATTACTAGAGCAATGAGAACTTGCCTTACAGCAGCGATGGATGTTATTCTTCATCTGTCCCCATTACATGTAATAGTTGGAAGTGCTGTTAGAAGAGCTATTATGAGATTTTCCAAGGGTCGGACTGGGTCCGGCAAATGTATAAGTCACAGCGAACAGGGACTATATTTCAAAGTCAAAATACAACTTTTGTAAATTTTTTTAAAAAGGAGTTAAGTTTGAAAAAAGAGTGGATAGGCGAAACAAAAACCTACACATTCACAGCCAATTCCATTAAGTGGAACACGGATGATTCGAGAACGACAGAAGGGATTGGTGCTCTTTTTGTCCATACCAATGGAACAATCCACTAGTATTTTTCAGACGGAATTCAATGCCAAATCAGAAAGGAATTACCGAAACCAAAACATTGGCATTATGTCAGATAGCCAAGGCGTACTCAAAGCACTAAGCTTATACGCCATCACGTCAAAGTTGGTGTGGGAATGTGTAGGCAGACTAAGACCGAACTTGACAAGAACAATAATGTCTCACTTCATTGGGTACCTGAACATGCAGGTGTCCATGGTAATGAGGAGGGAGATTCCCTAGCAAAAATAGGCGCAAGGACTCCTTTAATGAGGCCAGCGCCCTACTGCTAAATAGGAGAAAACACGATTAAAAACAAAATCAAAATAGAGGAGGATGCTAAAAGATCCAAAAACTGGAAAGAACTCCCAAAACTGAGGCAGGCTAAAATAATTCTTGGGAATTATAATCAAAATCGTTTCATGAACTGTATCAGCTTAAGTAGGAACAATCTACGAATAGTAACGGGACTCCTCTCGGGTCACTGTAAACTAAGAAGACACTTAAGTATTCTTGGCGCAGAAAACAGGCCCTTTATGCAGATTCTAAAATACTTAAGACGAAACGCCGTAAAATTTACTAGGTAGGTACTCCAAAAAATCAAATTCATCAAACTGATAAAAATGGAGGAAGAGCTGTAGGGTTACCAACTCATCTAGCGCTGAATAGATCTTTAGGTTGCAGTGCAAACCACTCTCAATATTCATTCATTCTTAATACTGAGCTTTAATTTTGTATTCATGGTGTACGCCTATGGAACTGCCTTCCAACCGCGATGAGAAGAATAAGAAGCACATTTTGTATAATTTTATTCAAATTCTTAAATTAATGTAAAAGCGTACAAAACAACTTTATAAGACTTATGTCCTATTTTGTAAGCAATTTTTGAAATACATAAATAAACAAAGGACCGTAGTTTCTTCTAGAGTTTTGACACACTCCTTTTTTTCGGGAGCAAATTGAAGTGCTTAGATCCAAAGCAAAAAATAACGAGCTCTTAAATTTTTGCTAACTTTTTTTTCCTGTGGTGTTTGCCATTTCAAAAGCTGTTTGTAACATTTTGAAGAACTGTTTTTCTACCTTTTCTACCCTTTACAACTCTTATACAAATAAAATCAGTCAAAGCGCAATTCTAAACCTGAACCTACAAGTTATTCATGAGAAAAAGTATTCCAATCGAAAAAGTTTCGTGAATTTTTTACAAAGCTGACAAAGTACATATCTAGGGAAGAAACATCAATCAAATCAAAGAAATACCATACTCATGACAAAAATCCCCTGACACATTTTCCTAATTGAATGAATCATCTTCGTCAAACATATCCATATCCGGTCAGAAAATGTCACAAGAAGAACCTAGAATGTATTCAATCATACATTCAGTGACAGTTACCCGAAGGGATAACGCACCCATTCCAAAAGAGAATAAGCCCACATATCGTATACTTACATATAATCTCATTCAATATACGTATGCACGCCTTGCCATTATCAATGTCCTCCGAATAAAAATCCTGGAAATTTGGAATTGACGCAAACATTACGCCACACAAATTATGCATATTCGAGTAGAGTTCGTCAGTTCGTTCATCAGACAAGTAATAAGCAGCCACGTGATCTGGTAGGATATTCTGAAAAAAAGAGAAGAAAATACGCATCACATATCCACCGTTGTCGTCGGTAATATTGCAAATGGCAGCCAACCTTTATTAACGTGTCATTGAGAAACCGATTTGATTTCATATTAGTGAGTTCCTTTTCCGCCTGCTCCTTCCAAATGAAATCCAGTCGAGACGTAACCTAAAACGACATGACGTTTCTGTCAGTACAAAGAGCTGTTAGCTACACATTTTACCTCAACCAAACGTGCATGATATGTCACCATCACCAGGAAGACGGCCAGAAGTAACAGCATTTGTCCGGCCAGTGGCATCCCTGCGTTTGATGCCACCATTACTTGGTTTACGGTGGAGAATATATCGGGAAACACCGCCAAGATAAGTAACGTGTAGCCCGCGACCATAATAACTGCCATCATGGTCTTTACCAGGTAATAGAGCTTAAGAGCTGTAGCCAATGCGATCAGGCATAAAATCCAAGTGAACACAATGTACTCGGGATGTGTACAATCAGGTAATTCGACCGGTGGCATTGGCTGGACTGAGGGCTTGCTACTGTCATTCAATGTAACAGGGAGAGCTGTTGTTTGCAGGACGAGTGCACGTTTGGAGGATTCGAAGTTTTCGAGTGGAGTTTCGACGAGATTCAGTGATGGAATTGATTTTGTAAGATTAATGGCTGCATCAACGATGCTTTGTTGCATAACATTATTGGGCATTGATGCAGCGAGAAGTTTGCGACTTGAAGAGTCTGTAGTATAGTTCTCTGATGTGTTTATGGTGTCGACTAAAGCATAATTTACCGCCGGCTGTTGAAGGTTGTTTATGGTGATGTTATGATAAATTGTGGCTGAGAGGTAGACATTCAGCTTTAAGCCACTGTTGCTGTTTGGGTTTTGCAGAGTTATGTACTGTCCTTCGATGTCAAAATATGTTGACTTTGGACAAAGAATTAGACCAACACAGCTCAATACGGACATTATGACAATAACCAAGCATATGAAAATCGTTCGTCGTTGTCGCTGGTGAACAAGTTTCGCTGAGTTATGCTTCAAAATTTTAGGAAATCCTAAAACAAAGTAAAAATGATGTACAATGTTAATATTTTTATAATTATATATATCAAGTTTAAATTATGGCTTTAGAGTTATTAGACCGTTGGGCGCCATCTTGAGCAAAATTGTTTTTATAAAAAAAGTCATACATTTTTAACTGGATTTGAAAAAATATTTTTTTCTACATTTTTGAGCGTGCTAAAGTTCAATCTAGTATTTTTTAAATTACAATTTCTGTTACGTTTTCATAAACAGTGTTTTTTTTCTTAAATAACAATAACTCTTTTTCCTGTAAGGCTATATTAGGATGAGCTCTTTGCGCACAATCATTTTAATTGTAATTTTTTAATATAATTAGTAATAAAAAAATATAACCTATTATTTAACCATAATTTAAAGACTTTAATTTTGAATTTAAGACCATTAGAACTCAAGCTACACGCTTCTAGATCGAACAATATGTCTTTATTCTAAGTGAAATCCTAGCAAATGAACTTCGTCTATCTTCATAATCAATCAACAGGATTGGATAGCCCTTTGTTGTTTAGAACCAGGTTTGTTTCCCACCTTATTTTTAATAAAGGGTGACCAGGAAGCAACGGTTGTTTTTATTTAGCAGTTAGCAAAACAACCAATGACATCTAGCTCTCAAAATATTTAATAAGGTTTTCCATTTCATCCAGACCACTATATAACACTGTGAGTTCGCTAATTGAGCACTGGAAATGTTGTCCGGTGATCCGGATTTTGGCCAAAAAATCATCTTCTCTGACGAAGTCGATTTTGGGTTCAGCGAAGCAGACACAATCTACAAGAGTTCGACCAAACTTCAATGCTTTCACAAAGATTTATTGTTTGGTGCGGTTTATGACATGGCGGCATCATTGGACCTCATTTCTTTCAAAATGGAGAAGAAGACACGGTTACCGCTAATTTTCTCGGGTACAGGGGGGCGATGTTAACGAACTTTCTGTGTTTAGAAATTGACAACATCGATAAATCAGAGCTGTAGTTCCAACAAGATGGCATTACATGTCGTATAAACGAAGCAACGCTCGAAGTTGTGAAGGATAAATTTGGCGACAGGGCAGCCGCGATCATAAGACTTGACAGCTTTAGATTATTTTCTGTGGGGCTACGTCAAGTTTTTGGTCTACGCTAAAAAGCCAACGGGTAATGGGCCATTGTTAAAGACGCTTTTGTCAAAATAACGCCGTGAGTCATCAAAATTGGACAGGGAGCTTAAAGCACTACCAGTGGAGCTTAGCCGACCATTAGCAAATACTTGCTATTCAATATAGTTTTTTCTTTTTTAGTTCAAAATAGAACTCTGAACAGGGTCGGAGCATGTTGAGCATGTCGAGCATGTTCTGAACATCCTCTGAACCAAGCGTGCTCTGAGGACTCCGAGTTGTTTTTGAAACAAAAATGAACACTTAGATGTCATCATTTTTTTTTAAATCTCCACTTGTCAAATGCTTTTGTTAAGCATTTAACTCTACCTGCTCGGTTATTTTAGCCTGAGCTCATAGAGGGCACTCTGAACACACTCAGAACATGATCAGAACGAAAAAAGAAGCACATATTTGAAACCCTGAACGCTCTGAACTAAAAATGAAACACAATTTATTTTTTGACAACTCAGGCTCTGCTCAGAGCTAAAAAAGAAAAACGCCTATGATGACTTAAACGTAGCCTTAAAATAAAGCTTGAGTCAATTTTATATCTCATATTCTTGTTTTTTTTATTTGAATTGCTTTTAATAACATTCTTATCTGGTCAGCCTTTACGTGTTTTTTTTTCAAAATCTTCAGAAAAAATTGATCTTTTTCAAGTTAGAAGGTTATAACTTGAGTTCTTATGGTCAGTTCTTCTGAGAATCACAGATTATATTTGTATTCAATTCGTGCGGGTAGATTTTAATGGCCTGTGGTGGCCATTTTATTTTTTGTGACATCTGTCAAATCTGTTGTTTCTTATTCAATTTCTGATGCCAAATCACGATGACAAGTAACAAAATTGAACAGCACTTTTACATGATAAAACTTCATTATCAAAATTAGTGTTCGTTGGTGGGAACGTTGCACGTCTTTCGCCTATTTTGCGATAGACGTTGTTTGGTAGACAAATTTGAGATGACCGGTTCTGTAATCAATCAACCGATTACTACGTTTATATGAGGTGTTGAAGCGAGCTTGAAGCAGCAACAGCACCGTCAACAGCAACAGCGGTTAAATACCCAATGTATTTCAATTGTTCAACACACATAAGAACAGCAACAGCAACGCCAATAGCGTCGTTAGGCCAAAGTCCTAAATTTGCTGTTGCTGGTGCATTGTTGTCAACTTTCCCACTGCAATATTCAGTGGCACCACAATAAAAACTTTTCTTCGATATGAAATGTCAAGCAGATGAAATGACGTTGCTGGTGGCAATGTGTTTAATCTGTTTCGCGCATAACAAAATGTTTCAGAATCGCTCAACACCATTTCAACTCAACTCCAAATCGGACTCTTAACTCAAATGACGAATAACCTGGGTCGAAAATCCGACCCTTATCCAACTCGATCTTTCGATACTGCATATAAGCGTAGTAAATATTCGTACGTCAAATGAACGCAAGTTTCGGCCGAGAACATCAGCGCGGTCCGTAAAAGTGAAAGCAGAACCGGAGACAGTTGGTTTCTCACAGTGCACAAGAACTCGGCCTTTTGAAGACTCCAACTTGGCGACTTTTGTGTCGGGGCTTGGGCCTACAGCCAGGAGCCCGCCAAGTTCATGCGATTTAACCCCGCTAAAACTTTTTCTTGTGGGGTTTATTTCTTGAAGTCGCAGGTCGCGAATTAACCAGAATCAATTCAATAAGGTATTAAGGTGAAGATAACACAGGCCAAAATTCAAATTCAGCGGGATCCATGCCGAAGTCTTTGAAAATTGGAGCACTCCGATGTGCCACCGTAAGAAGCCGAGGTGGGCATTCGAACGATGTCGTATTAGATACATAATGATAATGACGTACATGGTCTTTCAAATAAAAAAAGAATTTTGTTAGTATGAACCTAATACACATATTGTTTTATTCCATTTCAACATTAACCCGCGCTTATTAAAAAAACCCCGTTATTCACCACCAAATAGTTATAAAAAAATTAAACATGCGGAATTAAACGCAACACTTCTTGACTCATTTTCTATTTATATGCTTCGAAACCGAAATTGACCTTTAACACGAAAAAAAAAACAAATGTATTGCAAATGTCAACTTGGCAGGACACAGCCATATGAGGCTGCATAGGCAAAACGCAAACAATTTTAATTATAAATAGAATTTAAACTCGTTAACGTCTGCATAAAGTCTGTTGTTGGTTGTTGGTTTTTGTTTTTAATTCTGTTTTGGCAATTGTTCTAAAACTCACCTGAAAATTCTTCAGCCATTACAAGGATACAGCCAGCAGTCAGGACAATAGTACCAACTGCCAAGCAAATAATTAACTTTGTGCATTTTGGTATCACAATTGTTTGACAGAGAACAATGAATATCCATATCACAAAAACACACAGCATATTGGACCTGTTTTATCGTTGTACGAGTAGTTTCAAAATATAACAAAGAAAATAAATGTTTACTTTTAATTAACTGGGAAATAGTGTGTTGTATAGAAATGATGTGTTTCAGAAGGATATTTTATTTGTTTTGTTTTTGCATAAACATTATAAATTTACCTGAACATATCCTCGCGTAATTGACAAAATTTAGCTTCTTGCGTTTTTTCTTTGAATTTTAATGTCCATCCGTTTAGGTATTCTCTGCGAATTTCCTTATTCGAGTTGATTTGAATGTTTTGGTCGATAAAATCGTCAATCTAAAGGGAAAGAATGAAAATATTATTGTTGGCTTATTATCTTAAAATTACATCTAAGAATCATTAGCGCAAGTATTAATGGAGAACTTTACTATTTTGTCGACTTTTTCTTATGTCAATTACAACAGAAAGAAAACTCATTAACTTCAGTAATTAAGTTCACAAAGGAGGGAAGGTGTAGAGCTCGTATTTTTCGTATTGTGAAAACATTTATAATAATAATAGTTTTTTTACATTTTCTTAAGATATTTCTTTATATAAACTCCTTTTTTTTATTGTATATTGATAGAGTTTGGCACGAAGCTCTTTTATCGAAAATGAGTACATTTGGTTTCGACGAGAATCTTCTTCGTTGGATTAGAAATTACCTTTCGGACCGCTCAATAAAAGTTGTATTTGACGGATGCAAGTCTGATATTCAAAAGACAAATGCTGGTGTGCCCCAAGGCTCCCTTTTGTCTCCGATACTCTTTCTTAATTTTAGAAATGATCTTTTGTCTTAATCTTCTAATCCACTTCATTGTTTCGCTGAGAACAGCATCCTCAGATTTTAATATACTTCAGACTCACAAGTCACAACACTGTTCTTCGGCTGTGGAATTGAAACTGCAGCGTATGCTAAGCTCATTAGATTCTGATGTCGACTCATTATACAATGGGTTACTAACAACCGCGTGGAACTTAATGCTTCTAAAACACAAAGCAGTCTTCTGTCGCCCAAGCGAAATATATTACCATAATGCCATTGGCATTTGTCATAGTCGGTATTTTTGTTAATGACCATCTCTTATGGAATAATAAAAGTCAGTATCATACTTCCGCAGAACGAAATGATTGTCGTTTTACGCTTGAAGAACGTTGTCAAATATTGAAAGAATGCTAACGAAAATTAACCTGTCGATGAGATGTGTTGTATGTTTTCCATTCTCCTGGACTCGGACATGGCGCATCTAGTCATGCAGTGCAAGGTTCTAGAATCCACGGTGACTTAGTATTAAAATTAAAGGTTCGTTCTTCCTAGTCTGCTAAACGTGAGAAATGGAATTTAAAGACTCTCTTGGTGTCCGTTCATTGTATCTTATTCTTCAATCTTCCTCCTTGCATACAGAATCAGATGTTTGTCGAAGAATTTGGAATGTTTGGAATATTTCCAAGGTGCTATTCACCAATCACTCATTGTGTGTTTAATAATGTCACACAGGACAACTGGACCTTTTTTCCTGGAACTCAGAGTTCTTTGATATCATGACGATCACTGAAATCATATGCAGAGAAGATGATGAGCCTCGACTTAAAATTCGTTGGTTTTTTTTAAGATTTCCCTCTGTATGAGAAATTTAATCTGTGGTCGATCTGCAGTCCTCGAAGCTACACTCCTACTTGCCGATTATAGTGTTGCAGAAGAGCTTAAAACGCTCACACTGGACGGTGGATAGTATCTTATATATTACCCTTAAATTGTTGCAGGACATATAAAGTCGCCTTTTTTGCAGATGGAACATATCGTGCTGAGAATCCAATCATCATTGTATGCTTCCTTTTACCTATTATAGGTTAAAGTTTTAAACATGTATAACAATAATAGCACCTCTGTCTTGAGGAGCTTTGTTGGTAAGCCATTACATCCTGCGACCTTGTTGTTCTTCATTGACTGGAAGTGTAGTTTGTTATTGGCATGTTACTCGTTCTATATGATACTCATTAAGCAATTGTTCGAAATACAGCTTAAGTATATCTACTATTTCCAGAAGTTTTTTGAATAGGTTACCGTTATTGTTTCGAATATTCTGCGTTCCGTTCTAAAAATCTGGGACCAGCGATTGTTGATGTCTGTAAGAGGTGATTGTACTCGTACATCATAGAGCTTCCCACTTGGTGGTGTCCGGAGAATTTGCTTAGTCCAAATGTGATTAGACGTCCAAGGCCAAATTTATTTTTCGGGGCTGTTCGCAATATTTTTTTATTGAAAGTCGATCTCTAAATTTTGCCATAGTCAGTATCGATCTTCAATCTTGAACCCTGAAAGTTACGCGCATTTCAAGCATCGGTTGATACATGGTAGGTATATTTGTTTGGTAATTAAAACACCTTGATAGTGCCAGGCTGCATTTTGGATCCTTAGAATAGGAATCTTACTTAATCTATTAAGTATTGTTGAAAATTTGTTCAACTCTTCCCAATTGACTATCTACACACTGCACTAGAACTTCAGTATTTAAATCATTGCTACATATTACACCGTATAGTATGAGCTCTTGCAAAGTCTATAAGTTGGAAGCCGGCATCCGTTGCCATTTCGTGGAAGCGGTCGTTGTTAACTAATCTTAAGATTATGAAATTAACGAAAAGACTAAGCCATTTAAACCATTCGTCCTGACAGCAGACCGGATGATCAATACCAAGACCTTAGCTCTTAGTCCAAAACCACGACCTTCTTATATCTTTCTAAAGTCGAGTCCAGATGGATGAGGTGGTAAAATTAGCACAACTGATGTGTAAATAACATTGGATCACTGGACATCACCATGTTGAAAATAATACGCAATTACACATTTCTCACACAACTCGACCAAGCTATTGTATGTTTCACCTCCATTTATTTTTAAATATAAGTTGTTTAAAACCTAAAATCGCTTTACCGACAAACATTTATGTATGAACAAAGGTCTCTACCACTCTCATTTTCTGAAATATAATTGACAGACAAATTAACATCCTTCCGGTCAAATATTTCAAGTTTCAACTAATTTCCTGGTCAACCCAAACTTAAATGAAATACCTACCTATCTAGGTATCTACTTAAAAAAATAATCTCTTAATCGTTTACCACATCCCTAAATCAACTTAAACCAAACCCCGCCATGAACGAATTCCTTAAGTCTTTAAAAAACATAAAAGACCACCAGACATCGTAAAGTCAAGTTGGGAATATAAGTCATGGCAATATACACTTCCGGATTTACCTACGTATATGTTTACGTAAGCACAGCTCAGAGCACACCTCTAGTACATATATACATATTATACCTACTTAAATACTCGACGTCAGAATAAAATTTAAATCAGCTTATATGTAAATGAAATGAAATTTAACGTTACCTCTTCAGCTGCAGTTAAGGACGCACTATTATCCTGTTTTACATCACACAAAATGGAATCGGTACGATTAAGTGCTTCTTCTGGTTCGTTTAGCTGGAAATAATTAAATTAAAAGAATGGGGGCTATGAAAACACACACACGCAAAACAGCAAATCTAATAAGAAAAAGAGGCAGAGTGTGGCGGCCACATGAAACTTAAACTGTCCTGTCGGTCGAGTCCTTCGTCCTTCCCAAGCCCAGACATATCCACAAGTGGAGTAATATAGATTGGTGGTGGGCGAGGAAGGAAGAAAAACTTGTCACTTCTTCACTGTTTATCCGTTCAAAAAGTTTTTTTTTTTTTACTGTTTTATGATTCCAGTTTTCCGTTGCAAACAAAAGGATCAGTTGAGGCCAAAAGTTGGAAAGAATTTTTTTTTATTGTTTCCCAGCCACAAAACTAATCCCAAACAAATTGACAGACAAAGCCGAGAGTTGTACAACGACCGACACGCAACAGAGAAAAGAGATGACAAGAAGAAAAATAAAAGGAAAAAAAAAAAAACAACAATAAGGATGTGGGCATGGTTTTGGATACACATTACTTTTAAGGGGATATCATAATGTTGCTTAAGCTATTTTTGTCAAGGAAACGAACTTACATTTTTGAAGGGGATTTCCGGTGTCCACTCTGTGGTTGGTTCATCTTCTGTTATAACGCTCTTGGGATCTAATTTATCATTTGGAACTTGTTTTACTGTGTTGACATTATCCATGGTCCGGATATCATTGGCTTTTGTAGCTGGAGTCTTGCCATTTGCAATAACAGTTCGAGTGTCGCCGTTTGCTCCAATTACGTCGGCTTCTAGGGAATTATTGTTCGCTAGAGGTTGTTCAACTGAAGAGGGTGGTTTTGTAATATTATTAGAACGTCGGTTGCCGAAACGACGACGTGGCCTTTGAAAGAGAAAAAAAATTTATTCTAAATGTTACCTCTTAAGGCAAAAATCGAAAAATTTGGACATTCCGCATCGCAGAGTAAGGCTCTTTTTCCATCTATAGTCACAAACGAAGAAGTCAGAGGGATTCATAAGAGTCTAAGGATGTGCAATTTTGAGTGCCTTACACTATAGGATTGGCCGCCGCCGTTTTGAATTTCAGGTTTATTGTAGTTTTCGGCAAAAAATGCACATCATAAGAGTTGTTAAAAAATTTGATTCTTTACAACTTTTTGCATAAATTTATTTTTTTCGTTTTCGATTGATATTTTTAGATTTAAAATATAAAATAATATGTTTTTAAGTTAAGCCCGCTTATAGACTAACCCGAAACAACAATATTCATTGACGGGGATAGCGGCTGCCATGTTGTTTCAGTAACATCTGTCAAATTATTCATCAGATACTGATGCCAAATGGCAACTTACGCAATTGAAAAGCACGTCAAAATGATAGATCTTTATTATAAAAATGAGTTTGCGTTCGTCCAAACATTGCGCATATTTTACCGTGGCCCCTCCCAGTCGACTCTTCAACATTTGGTGGCCAAATTTGAGACAGACGGTTCGGTAATCAATCAGCCAATATTCGTATGTCAAAGGAATGCAAGATCAGTCAAGAACATCGCCGGTCCTTGAATGTGTGCAGCAAAACACGAGGCAGTCGATTCCTCGCGATGCACGAGGCTCGACCTTTCACAGACATCAACTTGTTGAATTTTGTGTTAGCGCTTGGACCTTCACTCGTAAAAGATCCCTCTGATCTAGGAGTTTAAAGTTCATGATCATAGGCAACTCCGGTTGGAAGAGACCCCAATTTTGGTCGAAAAATCATATTAAGCGGGTTCACCAGGTGACAATGTATCCTCAATAAGTTACCGTTTTGTGTGGATTTTTGGGGCCGGGTAGCGTCATTGGTTTATAATTTTTTGAAAACGACGTTGTTGAAGCTATTACCGTCACTGGCGAGCGCTACAGAACTTTGATAACCTATTTCTTATAGCCCAAATTGAACCGTATTGAAAAAGAGAAAATCAGGTTCCAGCAGGACAGAACTATTTTCATTTTAACAACAATGAAAATAAAAAATTCCTTACCATTTTTTTTTTTTAAGATTTAAAAATTTTGTATGTATGTAAGTATGTGTATACATACATTACTGGAGCTATGCGAACTTGCGCCGCAATGAAAGTTATATAGTAGTAGAAAGTGCAGGAAAGTTAATCATCTTAAGATTGATCAGAAAGGGTATCGTGAAAGCGACTAGGACTTAGAGAAAGAAACTCCATTTGCAGGTCTGCAGTATCATGTTTACTTGAAATCCCAAGGGATGGAATAAATAACTTCGATAAAACCTCCTTCAGAACGGAATTAAGTAGCAAGAAATAGTGTGCCATCAATGGTATGCTGATGAATCGGGAACGTGGTGAAGGGACCAAACATTCTCTGTCGATAGGGCAGATCACAAGCATTTTCCAGACAGAAGTGAATACCACACAAATGTTCCTAAAGAAATCTCGAAGATATTATGACACACTTTATTCGGTACCGGGACAGGTATAGATGTCATGGGAATTGAAGATGCAGACTGTTTGACAAAAAAAAGGAGCAATAGCCTCTATAATTGGTCCAGAGCCCTATAGAGCCCGAATAGAAAAAAACGCGATGAAATAAAAAAAGAAGAGGAGTCCACAAGGTCAAATATGGTCAACCAATAACGTTTTACATCCTGCACCGGCTAAAGCAGAAACAACCTCCGAATTATCACGGAGACGAAAAACCAAAATCTGCAATATTCTTGAGAAAACACCGGCCCAGGTATTATCTAAATAGATGTAATCTACTCATCCAGAAAAAAGATAGCGCGAACGCCACCAGGGCTGTCGAAATACTTCTATTGCAATATTTGTACTGCTTTTTGAAACTTTGCTAAAACAGCCAAAGTACTGCTTTTTTCTTCTGAACTTTGTCATATAAAATCTTTGTTATTATTCTTTTCTCTAAAGGCAATCTCCGCAAACATACCCTTCAAAATAAAAAAGACAGTCCCGTTAGGCCTTTTTTTTTTGGTTGGGTACGATATCCCGCTTTTTATAATCCCGTTTTTTTAAATCCCATTTTTATAATACCGTTTTTTATAATCCCGCTTTTTTATAATCCCACTTTTTATAATCCCGATTTTTGAAATCCCGTCTCTTATAATCCTGTTTTTTATAATCCTTTTTCTTGTTACGACGACGTATAAACAGTGAGGTATGTATGAGGGGGGCATCCTGCCCCTGCAACCCCCCTGCTTGTGCACACTATATGATTTGGGGTAGGTCCGAGGTTGGGTGTATGCAAAGTTTCTTTAGCATTTAAGGAGTCTGGAAAATAACCAACATAAAATCAATAAGTTTTAGCTACGTATTCTAAAAAACGGGATAAGCGGTATAAGACGGGATTTAAACAAGCGGGATTATAATAGAGCGGGATTTTGAATAAACGGTATTTTAAAAAGCGGTATTATAAAAAAACGGTATATTATAGAGGACGGTATTTTAAAACTTTTTTTTGTGGGATTTTTGAAAAACGGGATTTTAAAAAGCGGGATTCCGTTACGTTTCCGTTTTTTTTTAGTTCAGAGCGGAGCACTTAGAGCTTAGAATCTTTAGAGCACGGTTTACGAGCTGCATACAAAATCTCGGTGCAAGAAGTTTATTTTACGGTTTTATATAGAAATCTGTTTTTTGATGTGGAGATAGTTTCCACCGAGATAAAAATGGATTTTTTGGGGTGTGTTCGTAAACATTGCACGTGAGTTTTTGACACACTTCATGCAAATTAATTTTGAATAACCTCCTTTTAAAATGTGACTTTTTATGGGAAATGAGATAATTCGGAATCGAATTTTGAAATTTTGTTTGGAACTTCTTGTTCACAAGTTTTAATAAGAAAATTTTTACAAAATGCTTAAATTTTGTTTTACAGTTTTAAAAAACACCTAATACGACAGATTTAAAACATAAGATTCACTTTTTCAGTGAATATTTTCAACAAGATTTCTTGGACAACAGTACCTTTTTGGGTGTCTACTTCACGTGTTCAAAAAATTTTAATTGCCTTTTCACTGCCGTCCTCACGCAACACCGTTGCTTCACTTAGGTTATGTTCAGTCGTACCCAAGAAAAATGAAATACGTTTAAAAACAAATAATAAAGGCAGACCTGATTTGATAGCTCAAGTGTGTTTTTTTAAACCAATCAGGAAGCTCTTAAAATTATGTTGACAGAAGATATAATTATACAAATTTTCTGCTCTGAATTTAAAATACACCTTTCAGTTTATTGGATAAAAATTCTAATCATGTAAGAAATCTGCAGTTCACATCAAAAAATTCATGTCATTGGAACTTATATTTGTGAACAAAATGCCATTAAAAGCTCCTTTGAACCAATAATTCAACAGGTCCAATTAAATAGTGCTAAATTTTCTTCTTGGATGATTTATATATACTCGTATGAAGTAATAAATTATTGGTGCTTCCTTTTCTTATTTTTATTATAAACTTTATTTTTGATTTACTACTGTACTGCTTTGTATACTCCTTTTTTTTAGAGTACTGATTTTTCAAAAAATGAAACGACAGCCCTGGACGCCACCAGATAGAAGAGAATGAACTTTAATCTCTGAAAATAGTCCATATACTCAAGTTTCTCAAAGAATCAAATCTGAAGGAAGAGATACGAAGAAACCGCTATAATTCGATTTGTTTTCATATTTTCTTAAGAAATTAAATGTAGTTTTGTTTATTTCAAACTATTTAAGTATTTGTTTTATCCATTTAAAATATAAATTTCATGCTTCTGGACATTTGGCTTAAATAACATCAATTTTAAAAATCTTAAGTCCCTTAAACATAAGAGGAAGATCAAGTTCGTGCGTTCGTAATGGCTGGGTATCGAAATCAGACAACCTGCATGACATTTTGTATATCTAAAAGGTATTAAATCCGACTTAAATAATAAAGTAACATGCTTATTGCTTATAGGCTTACCGTACCCTTGAGCACTATTTCTGACGAACTGTCAAGTGCAGAGATTCTTTTTTTAGCCGCACTACACGAATGTTGAATGCTTTACCCGACTCAATGTTTCCCATTGCAATGCAATGTGCAGGCATTCAAAACCAATGTGTATCGGTATTTCCTTTCTAATCCGATCCTACTTTCCAAATTGCTCGCACTGTGCTTAACATTATAAGGTTATTCATAACTCTTTGAGTGCGCATATTATATAAAAAACAGAAGAATAATTGTCTCCAAAGTTTTAGAGAATTCAAATACGAACAACTTTCGTTAAGTGAATTTTTTGCCCAAAGGTGAAAATGACTCAGTAATTTAACGAATTAAAATTCAAGATGGTTGCCAACACCATAGTTCTAAGCAGTCGAAAAGTGCACCCTAAGCCCTTTACCAAAACCTCTATAGATTAAAATCAAGACCCCTATCTAATTGTTCTCCTTTCCAAAAGTTCATTCAACCTGGACTTATAATACTGAGTGAAGTTAACGATTTTTGTTTATTAAATCTCATTTGTCTGTATTACATCAAAATTACCTCAATGGCTCTGTCCTCTTTATTAGATATGTGTTGACGTTCAGGCCCTTCAAGTGGTTATCTCTGCTTCCCCCATCTCCGGGTTCAACATCGTATGTATCGTTCAAGCATTTCAGTGTGGCTTCCGATATATGAACTCGACTACAGGTTTCAGAAAAAAAAAAGTAAAAAATGAACGAAAAAAACATGATGAGCGAGATCAAAAGTTGAAATGATGGTGTCCAGTGGTTTGTCTCTGAATTGTATACCACATTGCTTCACTTACCCGGGTATTCCACCGGATTCCATATGATTGGCAATGATAACATCATTTGACCATACATCAAAATGCCATTTTTTATTGCCCAGAACACCACACATCACCGAACCACTGTGTATGCCGATTCGCATATCCAAATCGACCTGCAATGATAAATATGAAATATATAGAAAAAGTTATACTTGTGTTGGACGAAGGACGAAGAGGATATAGCCATAAATGACTCCTTTCATATACATGGAAATTGGAGAATATGCAATTTATAAGTTGAATGAGATTTATTGTCTGAAACTGTATAAATTGTTATTGTTGACGACCGAGCGTAGGTGGAGGCTGATCCTGATATTACATATTATATGATTTTGGTTTATGTTCCTACATATAAAGTGTCCTCTGTGAGTGATAAGGAGGAGCTTTTTAAGGGCAGAAAACAATGCTTTTCGAATTAAATTGCCTGTTTTTTTTTATTATTTGTCAGATACAAATTAAATGACACAGTAAATAGACTAACGATTAAAATTTTTAATTGATTATGTCATATGATAAAAACCGTGTTGTTCATCAATAAGAGAAGTATATACGAGTACATAATTCTTTTTGCAGTGTAAAAAATTATTAATCCAATTTTATAATATTAAAAATACCTAACAGAAATATTATGTAAATATTTCACAACAACATAAGAAACACAAAGGTATGTAGGCACGAAGTAAAAATTGATAATTGCTTATGAGTGTGAAACGGTTATTTTCATGCCAGATATTCTCACAATCAATCGTAACATATGTGCTCAAAGGCATATGTTTGGAGGGAGGCGGGGACGGGGTAAATCTGTATGGTTTATATTTTAAATAATAATAAAATTAGACCATAAGTTGGTCCAATATGATACCACATTGAATCTTGAAGATTTTCTCCCTAATTGTTAAGCTAATTGAAGCTCTTTAAGAAGCGAGCGAGATTGCCTATGTATTTGACAGATGAAGTCTACTGCGTCTTTGGGATAAGGTACCCGTCTGTCTGTCTCTGCTCGACTATAGTCAAAACGGCTCTGCCGATTTTCTTAAAACTTGGTAGATTTCATTCTCAAACTCCGCCCCCCCCTCCCTCCCCACATAACTGTTTTTCGTTTTTTGTTTTAAGACCAAAAATAACGGTTCCAAAAATGGTTATCAATGATAACCCCCTTAAAACCACTTTTTTTAATTTTCTCAAAAACAGTATAACTGATTTTGATCATTTATTTTTGAAACAAGAAACTCCACAAAATTTTGAATAGTATTGTGTATTCAAGTTTTCCATTTTTTTTTAATTTAAAAAAAATCAATATTTCAAAAACCCATAGTCTATTTTTTAAAACTTAATAGTTAAAATTTTTTTAATACAGTCTACAAGATGTAAGAAAACATATTTTATTTTGTCTAAAAATAACGGTCACAATATACAAATGTTAAAAAATAGTATTTTTGCCGAAAACGGCACTTAGAATTTTGATAAATGTTTTTTTTTTTTCGATTAACTTTTAAGATCTATAATTCAATAAAAACTGATTTTAATTAAATTTTTTATAGAGAAGCTTCTAAAAAGTCTTAAAAACATTGAATTTCAAAACATATTTACATATTTTGAATTTTTGAAAAAACAAAAAAATCATTTTTTTTTAATTCGATATCTCAAAAACGGGCCAATATTTTTTTTTGAAATTAAATTTGTATTCTTAAAAATGAGTATATATATAAAATATAAAATAATTGGTGATGCAACAGTTCGAAGTGAACCAGGTTAGTGACTTACAACTCTCAACAATTCTTGTGTGCGTGCTACCAGGAACGGAGGGGACCTACAATTTTTTGCCGATTCCGAACGGCTAATGAACAGCACTTTCCATGACAAGAGATATTCATGGAGGATTTGTCAATTCCTCGCAAGAGGCAGTACACACCTGAACAAAATTTTCTTGCAGCGGCTGAGACCTTCCGCATGACAGTACAACGCACTAACCATTATGCCAAGGGGTACCATATATAACTTTTTTTTGTTTAAAACCAACGATTTGTAGTTTTTGTTCTGAAATAAGTTAATATTTGTTTGAAAAATAACATGGTATCCTGTTCCTAACTCCAACTACTAAAGGAGTTGTTTTATTCATTTAAAAAAATGAATTTTATGGTTTTAATTTTAATTTGTTTTAGTCTTTTATAAAAAAGCCAGCCAATTCATGTGTGTCTAACATGCTATATAAAATTTGTTTGAATTTGTTTACTCATGTAACTCTCTAAGCTTAAGAACCAAGCTACGTCTGGTTCGATCCAACGTCGAATCCGTTTTACTTTACGGTTGCAGCACTTGGAAAGTAACAGTAGATGTCAATCCAACTAGACAAGAGTTGGATGGAGTTGCGACTCATATCCAGGAACCGAACACGATGGCGAGCTGCCGTTGTGGATGCCCTATGCTCCACTATAGGTCCTCCACGGACATAAAAGGTCTGAGGACTTAAGTAAGTAAGTAAGTAAGTAAAAGGCGCAAGAAATTTGTTTGAACCTCTAATCTTGCTACGATCTATAAGGCAAACTTCCACAAAAAACTTGAGTATAACTCTCATATGTGGGCTGATGCTTTCAATACTAATTTGAAGCTGTTGAAAAGAATTCAGAATAGAGCCGTTGAACTTATAGGAGACACCGTTGTAAGGTCTCCTTTTTTCATTGTTTTATCAACAATGTTCAATTGAAATAGCAGATGCATTTTTCCCCTCAAATAACTCGGCCGTAATTTCCAGGACTTACAACTTTCAACCATTATGGTAACAGAAATGGTACTTACAATTCCGAATGAGCAGCAGATGACAAAAGATACTCTTGGAGGATTTGTCAATTTCTCGTAAGAGGTATTATACCCCTGAAAAACCTTTTTAAAGCGGCTGAGAATCTAACCCAAGATCATGTGCATGACAGTCCTATACACTAACCATTATGCCAAGGGGTATAGCAGAGAATGCTCATCAGTTTAAACTTGATCATAACTTTGGACGTACTGTTAAAGGTTCTTGCTTCAGTCGAACTACTAGAATGTGAAATACTTTTGCCCTACAGGCTTTCAAAACCAATGTGCATCGACGTCTCTTTATAAATCATCTCCACTTAACCTCCTCGCACTGTGTTTCACAGTAACATTATAAGGGTAGTGTGAATTATATAAAAAGGTTGGCCAACTAGGTACTTAAAATTTTGGATGTCGTCAAGGAAGGATCAACCCCGTTCAACAATATGGTCTTTGATATTTTGGACTTACAGAACCTACTTACTACGAAAACAAAACTCTTCAGAATATCTAAGAGAGCCTTTGATATGCTTAAAATATGGAGATCTAAACATTAATTTGTCTACCAGAAAAGCACGACCGAATTTCGACAGAGGTATTCCAGTCACTTCATTATCAATTCGGAGATGTCTTGTAGATATGATGTTACACGCACTTAACGAATTTAATTTTTTTTTGGTTTTGCATAGTTTTTCAATTAATTTTACCAAAGTATTTCGATGCCAAACCGATATTTAATGTCCAATTAAGATTTTTTGAAGGACAAAAAAAATCTTTTTCATCCCTACTGCCCTACGTTTAAAACCTAAAATAATGATAATGCATTCAATTCAATTGTAATCTGCAATTTCAATCAATATAACTCTGTCTGGCTCAGATTCCTACCATCTACCTACTTAAAAAGAACACAGTGACCAAATAAATGCCAAAAAAGCTTATATATGTTTCACGTCTAAGTGAAGATTTTCGAGGGTCCTTTTATCTTGAATGTGAAAATCATCCATCTTATTAATAATATATTCTTAAGAGAACAAGCCACAAAAAGGTAACATTGAGACAACAATGAAATGGCTGACAACAAATGTTAAGATTAGAACTGTCATCTCGACTGCCAGACAATATTTTCAATTCCATTGAATCAAAGAAACCAATGAAAATAAATGTTTTTCACACAAATGACGAAAAAGAAAATATTATATGTAAGGATCCATTGTTAAAATAACTCTACTCACATGAGTCTGCAATCTCACATCCTTAATGGCCTTTATCATGTGCAGGCCAGTTTCCACACTGCAGACCGCATGATCGGGTCTAGTCTTCCAATTATCACTCTCGAACATTGATACACAGTAATAGCAGTCACCTAATAACTTTATCCTCAGACAGTGATTATCCTGCAAAAAAAAAAAAAGGAATTAATTTTAAAAATCACAAAATTATCTCGAATTAGTTACGAGACACAAACCTCAGCGATTCTGTCGAAACGTGCAAACAAGTCATTTAGTATTTTCACCAGCTGTTGTGCCGAAGTTTTGCTTGCCAGCTCCGTAAACCCCTGTATATTATTGCAATAAAAGGACAAAAACAAATAATAAGCATTAAAATAAGTCGAAAAGGCGATAAGCCGTGTGAGAAAAACAAAACGAGTCCAAGACAAAAATGCAAATTACTCTGTAATAAAAACATTTGCACAATTTAAATTGCTAATTTAATGGCTTTCGCCCAAATAACCGTGGCGCTGCTGTCTACATAAAGAATAGTTACGTACCTTTATATCCGCGAACAGGATGCTTACATTATCCATTGGATACACGTATAATTTGTTAAACTGCGTTTCCACGTTCGGATCGGTACCTTTGTACATCTCTTGGCGAATTTCATTATTTACAACCATTGGAAGGACTGTACAGAGCAAATAGAAGAAACGGAAAAGCGAAAAATATTAAATGTTGGTTGGTAAGTTATGAAACAAGGTTTTGGTCCTCCTGGCTTGAGTTGAGACGTTGAGAGGAAATAAACAAGTACATATGTATATGACTATTTTATAAGAGTTTTTTTCTTGTATGCACAATTAATCGATTGAAACATTTTCAAATAGAATTTGTCTTCAAGGAATGAAAAGTCGTTAGTATGCAGTTTTAGTCATGTTTGAGGAAGTATTTGAGGAGAAAATTATTATTTTATTTAACTTAACAAGAAAAGATCTTTTTAGCTTAGAAGTTGTTCACTAAAGAGAATACCATATTGCAAATGGAGGTATGTATCAGGTACTTAATTGAATTTCTTTTACAATCTTCATGCGATAAAAATAAAAGGTCAAAGTTAAACACTCTTTTAGATTTGAATTGCTATAATGTATACAGCGAAATTGCACTAAAAGGAAGAAATAAATGAAAATAAAATACAATTATTAAACATCTAAGGTTTTGTCAAGGTGATATAATTTTCATTTAGATGTAGGTATTTTCAATTTAGAAGTTGCTTTGTCTTCTTTAAAAAGCAGCAAAACGGCGCTTTGGACGTTTATTTTTTGTGTAAAATATAAATGAAAGGTAAAGACCCTAGTTCATGGGAAATGAATAAGTGAAATATACAAAATAAATATAAGAAGTCGAGAAAACCCAGATTTTATAAAACTTCTAAATACATCTTAATAATCTACTATTTTTTATAATTTTGCGAAGGGATTCTAAATACCCTTAATATGTTTGAGAACAATGCGAGCGTTTAGGAAAATTGGAGAAGATTTTAATAATGGCGGGGAAATATTGGGTCGGGTAAAGCATTTCACATTCGTGTAGTGTGGCTAAAGAAAGAATCTTTGAATTCAACAGTACGTTTGAAGTTGGGCTCAAGGCTAAACAAATGGGCATTCCCTAAAGCGCGAATATTACGGGTGAATTGTTTAAGGGGATAAATGCATCTGGCTATTTCACTAGACTAAAACATTTCTTGTTAATAATAACGGTGAATAAATGACAGACAAGAAACATTCTGTTATACTTCTATCATCTATCATTTTCAAAACTCTACTTTGGATTTGGAGCCCAAATATGCGAATCGTACTCAAGGTTTGAATGAATATTTAAAAAAATGTTATCTTCCAGGGTTAAAGAAAGTCGGTTGAGCCATTAGGCTGAAGTCGAACAGACAGACAGACTTGCAAGACTCAAATCTTTTCTTTTATCGTAATTTTAAATTTGATAAAAATCTCGACTTTAAATTTTAAAATAAAAGGTGTCCCTTAATTCGGGTATAATATTTCAGTGCCAGATTCTTGGATATATTCTAAGAAAAAGGGTAAGGTCCTTTCTCCAATTTTTATATCATAATTCAGGGATTTAAGAAAAGCTTACCTTGTTACTTTGGTGTACCCTAACCCATGTTAACAGTAATTGTAATTTGTACTAATAATAGAAACTCTCTTTACAATTTTATTGACTTTGGGCTCAATTTTCTCCAGAAAATGCATAATTAATATAAGGTTTTAAATGAACGTAACAATAATAAAAATAAGAAAAATGGGGCTTAGTGTCTTTGGTTCGTCTTGGGTTTGATTCTCAGCCACTGCAAAAAAAGTTTTTCAGGGATTTACTGCCTCTTGCGAGGAATTCACAAATTCTCGAAGAAATTTGTCATGAAATGACAGAAAATTGAAATTTCGTTCTATTCTTGCTAACACCCACACAGGAATGGTCTCTTGTCTCGAATCTTTTTTTAATATTTTTCATAAATTTCATGTTATACGAGTTTTACAAACATAAAAATGGGAAATAAAAATAAGTTTAATCTATTTCTCTCTTGTTGAATATTAACATCTGGTTTAAAGTTCTTAAAACAAAGTAATCAAAAGTTTATGAACACATAGATTTATTTTTCGTTGCTGTTTGATTGTAATGCTTTTCTTTTATTTCTTTTTTTTTGAAAAAAAAAAAAAAAAATAAGTGAAGAGGGTCGGGTATAGAAATGTGTTTCTTTCTGTTTATCTTTTGTTAAAAAAAAATGTTGCTATGCCTTTTATCAAAGAAAATTTAAGAACTTCCCGGTAGTAGGAACCTACAATTACAAAATACTCATACACTAAGAATAACATACTCATACATACTAGTATATTCGAAATGTATTCAAACTTGATGATATGTTCAAAATTGAAACTAATTTGGAAAGTTTAATCAAAATGTATCAGTCGTAAGGCAAAGTCTCTATCCACTTCTTGAAACTCTTGTTATCTAGGAAACCTGCCTTTTTAATAAATTTTCTCATTAATAAGCTTTGTTATGCATTTTAAATCTATTTAGTCTTAATTTTCACAGTTTCACGGAGATAAATTGATTCATACTTGCAGTTATAAGCAATCTTATAATCTTATAAAATATGTATGCGTTTGTGTTAAAAAATATGTACTTGAACGCCAAATTAAGCGCTCCCGATATCAAAAACATATTTATTAATAAGAATTACAACTAACCAGAAATATAAGTGCAAACTCGCTGTTGTTCATCCTTTATTAATAAGGAATATATTGGAACACCTACAAATCTCGTGTAGTAAGTTTGGAAATACAGGGTGCGTTTAATGTTCCAGGTTTTTTTAATAGCTTTTACTAAATAAAATACGATTTTATAATTTATATTTTATTGATTTGTCATATGGTGTATAAAATTATGTTTTGAAAAAATATAATATCAGTCAAGTGAACAGATTTTTCCTCTCATAGATCTATCTTCTTATGATTTTCATGATGCAAAATTTTCTCAAATTAATGAATATACATACATATGTATGTATCACTAGTGTTTCCTTTAATTTTGACAACCCAATTGTAAATGATGCAATATACATATTTTATAGAGAAATATTGACTTCTATTTCCCTTCATGTACCCTTTTTTCGACACGTAACACTTCATCTTACTCCCCACCTTGGTATAATCAAATATTACGATCGTTGGGAAACAAAACGAATAATTTTTGGGCAATTTTTCTTGGTTCTCTATTTCCAACTGACTACTCTTATTATCTTGTTACTGATCTTCACTTTACAGAACTTGACAACTCCCTCTATCAATAATATTTAATTCAAACTCAAAGCAATTTTATTGAATACCATAGATCGTTCTTCCAGTTTACTAATTTTAAACAAAAATCTAAAACTTCAAAAGAATCACTAGCAATCGGCAATTTTTTTTGCCCCTTTTTTTAAACAAATTTTTAGCGACATTTTCTTTACTGATGACTATAATTATTTCAATTATTTACCAAATTTATAGCTCGGCCTATTTCGTCCAAATTCCGTTGATCAATTTTAAATTAAATTAAATTTGGTGGTGCAACAACTCAAGAGAACCGGGACCTAGCGACTTACAACTCTCAACCATTCCTATATGTGTGTTATAATGAATAAAGGGGACCTTCAATTTTCTGCCGATTCCGAACGGCTAATGAGTAGCACTTTTCATGAGATATACTCTTAGAAGATTTGTAAATTTCTTGCAAGATGCAGTACACCCCTCAAAAACTTTTTTGCATCGGCCCAGAATCGAACCGAAAACCTTCTGCATGACAGTTCAACGCACTAACCAATATGCCAGGGAGTACTACATTGATCCATTTACCATCGCAAATAAGCTGAAACCGACCCAAACTCTTTTTGCTTCTCCCAAAATTCAGTTTATTCCTATCTCAAGGAGAATACCTTTTAAATAACGCCAGCATAATTATAAAAAGGATTCAACAAACTATCGTCCAATTGCTAAACTTTCAAATATTCCCAGAATCTTAGAAAGCATTTTTATGAAAGTTTATGATTTCGTTATAAATCTCTTATTTGCTCTAGACAAAGGTCGGTGCAAAACAAGTTACCTCGTTGAATTCGTATCATTTGGCCTCTCAACCTCAGAGAACGGAAAGAAAGTCGACGTTGTTTTAACCGATTTCAGTAAAACAAAATTTCACATAAGCTTATTCTACTCAAATTGTCCACCCTTGGACTTGAACCTATCTTCTTAAGATGGATTTCTTTTTACCTGAAAAAATAGCCCGATGATTTCTTACCTACCTCCGGGGTCCCACAAGGCACCCACTGAGAACCTGTCTTTTTTATTCTTGCTATTAACGATATTGAAATTATCATCAAATACCAATTTTCAAAACTATTTCTTCGACACATGGTTCAAGTCTCCTTCAACAAGGTCTTAGAGCTTAGAGCTAAATATTGCAAATGTTTTTCAATCACTTCTTCACGAAAACGCATCCAATCTCCTCCCCGTCTCTACCTCAAACTACTTCGAGCTCAACTTTCTCACTATTCTTAAACTATTCATTTTTCTTAAGGCAATCTCAGTACTAGGCTATGTGAAACAAAGGTCCAAAGGATCCTCTGACCCCTACTTGACCCGATCCCTATACATGACCTTTGTTCGCCGCCTTCTTAAATACGTCAGTCAAGTGTTTGCTCTTCGTGGTCTGTCTTGGAATAAACCTTTGATTCTATCTCCGTAAGGAGTCCGACTTCTATTAATTTACTTGAATACGCTGGAGAAAAGAAGAACAATAAACGACATTTCCTTGATTCATCGACTACTTTCTTGAACAATAGCGTGTTCCGTCGTTGTATGAAGAAACAAAATTTCTCGAATTTTTTTTATCGAAAGGAGTATCAAGTGCATATTAATGAGTAGATTCTGAATATGTACTTACTTTTTTTTTTGGACATGACTTTTGAAGCTCTACCGCGGCTTAAAGATCTTAAAATAAGGTAAACAAATAAATCGGAGACATTTTTTTTCTTCATACAACGACGGGACAACCAACTGCACAACTCTCTACAATTTCACTTTCTATCTATCTGACTACCTACCGTTCATCTTATGGGACCAACGAAGCTATTACTCGCATGCTTCGGAGGATAAATTATAACATTCACTGTTTCGAATTTAACCTCAAAGTTTCACCCAGCCTAAAACTCCGTCTTCTTAATCATCCTTCAAATTCACCCAATCCTAGTTTCTTAGTTTTAAGATATATTTAAGTTACCTATGTAGATTAATAATTTGTTTGTATTTACCCTAAAAAATGGGGTTGTTGATCTACCAAAATTAAATGCTTTGCACTTTGCAAATTTCTTCAAAGTGACTTTGTTTTAATATCTAATCATTTTAACCTCTAGTCTTAAGTGGCTTGAAAAAAAATTGGAATTTGTCAACCAATTAATTTTGCTTCGAACCAGAAGACCTGAAATATGGAAGTTGTAATTTTCTCGACCAATTTCGGTGTAGATTATTTTTATCTTCATTCAACATCCCAAGAATTAAAAAGTTGAACAAGAGTAAAATAACAATTTTAACTTCCCAAAACAATATTCAACAAGGATTTTGAAATTAATAAGAAAACTTTAAATAACTTCGGTCGCCAAAAGATTTATTTATGTGATCCAATAAATTAAAATGTCAAATAAAATAGATTAAGTTGTCATACCCAAAGGATACTCTCGTGGTTTGTGAATCAAATTTATTGTCATTATCATTATTTTAATCTCTAGAGAGACGGGAAGGTCTTTTGTGGAATCTGTTGATAAATATTTGATTACAATATTTAAGGAGATAATTTCTTTTGACTTAAGTTTTGGAACCTTATTTGAAAAGGAAAAGGCACATTTTTTGTTTTCTAGTCCTTATATGTAGTACATACATAGATATTTGTTTGTTTTGATTTGAAAATTGAAAGAAGTTACCTTATGATTGTTATGGGAAAAGCAAGGGATATTCCAAGATGCCTTCGAACTTTTCTCTGAGATAAAAAGTGTTGCTGACTACTGAGGGGCTTAGGAACATAACATGACATTTACACTTTATCAATTCTTTTTTAGAAATTGAGAAATACCAATGCAGATATGGCTTACCCCTTTTTCCTTTTCAGATTGAAGCATGCTAGTTTAAGCTGAGCGCTGAGTCTACCCGGCAATCGATAACATTCATACTTGGAGAATCTATTGATAAAAAGTGGAAATGTCACCTTTTGTTTCTCAATTATAAGCTTAGTATTTAGTAGTGAAAATATAAAACTGGGTCTATTTGGAATGACTATTTTTTAACTATTGAATGTTAAACTTTTCAATACAGTAGTTTTTTTTCAAGTGGTCTCATTTTCTAAAATAGAAAAATATGACCTTTAGAAGATCTTAAAATACAAATCAAATTGGAAGATCTTTAAAGCAAATCAAATTAGAGAAATATAAATGATAATACAGTAAAACCCGCTTAAGAGAAACGGCAAAATGTCACAGTATTTCTTTCACTTAAGCGGGTTTTTCACTTAAACGAACCCCGCTTAAGTGAAAAATAATTTCACTTAAGCGGAGTTCGGATAAGTGAAAAAAAAATTTCACTTAAGCGGATTTAATAATTCCAATAAGTGTAGATTTAATGCTAGAAACAATATTTTTTTTATCTTTTGAACTTGCCTTGAAAGAAGTTAAATAAAACAACTACTAAATAACACAGAAATAATTTATTGAAAAACGAAAAATAGCAAATTTTTGTTCTGTTCGATTCAATTTTTTTTGTCACTTAAGAGAGTTTTTTTCAATGAAGTATATTAAAAATGAACTGAAAATATGTTTCAGTTATCCGGGTTTTTCACTTAAGCGGAGTGTTTTAAGGGAAATTGGTCGGAAAATACTTGGGGATGAAGAAAGTGTTTCAGGTAAGCGGGTTTTTCTCTTAAGCGGGTTTCTCTTAAGCGGGTTTTACTGTACAACAAATTCATCATAGAAATATTATTTTGTAAAAGATTTCAGTAATAGATATTTTTTGAGGTTTCAAGTCGAGCACCACAATTTTACAATATTTTTGTTTACAAGAACTTGCTCAGAAAATTTGTTAAATATCGGAATTTTGTATTTTGTGAAGTTTTATTTTGTTTTCAAATAAAAGATCTATGGAGTTTGGTTTAAACAACATTTTATACATTTTGTCCGGGGTAGTGTTTTGAGTACAGGCGATTTAAAGTTATAAAAATGAATTGCTGTTAGTTTGTCTCGATAAAACTCGAGAATGGCTGGACCGATTTAGCTAATTTTGTTCTTGAAATGTTTGTGCAAGTTCAGGAAAGGTTATTCGTTGTTGGTAAAATTTCGTGGTCTAAATCGTTTCAATAACTGAGTACAGTTGATGGATATTTGTGTGCGACATTTCGTGTCAGCTACTGCAATTGCTAGAGAACGATTCACATTGGGATAATACGCTTAAGGATTCTGTCATAAAAAAAAAAAAACATGTCAGAAGATGTGTTGCATCGTGTGCGTTGTCAAACTTTGAATCCTACACTACAAATTACTGCAGAAACTCAGAATGAGACATTGATCATGCTAGAAGATATTTTTATTGATGGTAAATAAAGTATTGTCGTGTTTCGGCATGACAGCACCCAATCGTCCTATGCGCGATACATTTAACCACGAGTATCAAATAAAAACGATAGTAGATTTTTTTATATTTATTTTTGACCTAACTTTATAGATATTATACTTGTTTTACATATTATGACGCAAGAGATATTGATACATATTGGTTTTGAATGTTGGAATATCGCAGTGGAAGCGAAAAGTTGAACCGAGTAAAACACTCCACATTCGTGTTGTATAGTTTGATAAAGAATCTCTGTATTTAACAGAAAGGAAGACTGATATATATTTGTAGAAGAATTTTATGCTTGAATTGTAAGAGAAGAGGATTGCAATAGACTTTTTCACTAAAACAGGAAAAAAGATAAATAATGTTCCAAATTCCAAGTGGTAAGTCTTTAGCTTACTGTCAAATACCTTAGAATGACTTTGGATATTCTCGTATTAAAGTTGAAATGGAAAGAACACATCGAAATTAAAAGAGAAGAACTAAACTTGAAGTACTGAAAAATGAACTGGTTACTAACCCCAGAACTCATACTAGAACAAAATAATGTTATACAAATATGTAAGTACTGAAACCTGTTTCAGCATATGGTATTCATCTATCGGGCTGTACATATCGTCTGTATATTCGAAATCAAAGTCTTTCTTAAAAAATGAAAACACGGTGTATCACACAATCAGCGACTATGAAGTCATACCGAACTCCGAAATGGAAAACGTCTTAAATTTATGTGAGAATGGTCGGAGGCTTAGAAGAACGGTGCTTCATCAGCTGATGGTCTAAAAACTATGGGAAAATATCAATACCACAATCTGGTTATGAAATTAAGAAAGAAAATCATTCGTCGATCTCACCTGGATTGGTCCCAATTCGTGTGAGCATTGGTTCCATAAGAAGCGATAAAACAAGGAAAGACATGAAACGGTATTCAAGATATAGGAATGATTCCATGATAGCTTTGTTTCCTATCAGTTAAGACGCTCTGTTCTGGATTTGATCCAATAAATGAAGAGAAGTTTGGGCTGCAACTTCCCAAAAATGTGAGTTGTAGATCTGCCTCACTCTGTTGATCAAAGGTGCTGAAAATTTCTTGCACCGATAGAGAAATCCTATAAGCATTTAACAGCGTTTTTGGCGGTCTCCAGAATGTTGTCAATCTAACAAAAATCATCATTGATACACATACAGAGTACTCAGAGCTTTTCGGCTTCTTCTATGCAAGTGTTATTCGAGCACAATGGCATCTACTTCAACGACAGTAGACAGAATTAAATTTTTGAAGCATTAAACCCACGTGCTTTTTTTAACCCCATTTAGCAATGCTGTATAGATCGGAGTTTAATGAGCTCATCATAAAATTATCTTGCAATTCCACTTCCGAAGGGGATGGACGTGAATTTGAGAACGAAGTGGATTAGATGTTTCAGACAAGAGATCAATTATAAAAAATAAGGAAGAGAGTAGCAGAGAAAATGAAGCTCTGGGAAACACCAGCATTTATTGTGTGAAGATCGGACTTGAAACCGTCCAATACAACATGTATTGAAAAATCCAGAAGGCAATTTCTAATCCAAGGAGTAAGGGTTTCGTTGATTACAAACACACGCATTTTCGATAAGAGAACACCAGCAAGCCGAAAGACGAAAGAGCCGCTTTTATTGACCTTTGAATAAAGGGTTTTGGTTTGCATCTTCTAGGGTAGATTCCCGAACAGTAGGACCTTAGGGAATGGTTTTGCTAGCGAGGAAGAATGCCTCTTCAGAAGAATGCGGGTTATACCTTCAGGATCAGTGGATTTGATCTCGAAGGGATCTAGCAACTGTACAAGTGCAGAAATATACCTGTCCTATTGAATGACTTATGTTCTCAAGTACAGGAGGGACAATGTTGTCGTCAGGCAACTTAGAGCTAACAGGAAATTGAACTCCAAGTACATTTGCCTTATCAGAAGAGGTAGTTATCGGGTTTTCGTTGAAAAGGAGTGTTGGAACCGGTGTTGATGATGAATTTTTTACGTTATTGACAAATTATACTCGTAAGTAACGTCTTCTGCTTTTTGGACATTACTGTTTTTTTTTTCTTAATTTCTAGTCTGGTTAGAATTTGATTCTTTTCATAAAAGTGTTGCAATGGTTTCTGACTTTTTACGCTTTTTCCGATTTTCCTCAGCTGGGTTGGCTTTGTAAGAGCGGAAACTTACTACTTTCAACCTGATAGCTTCTTTACAGCTTGTATCCTTAGGTTTTATGCTCTTAATTCTGTTAAGATTAAAAGTACGCATATTCCAAGATCCCAATAAAAATCCTGTGATCACTTCGGCACTGACAACAACAACACTATTGAGGACACGTAGTGACCAGTAAAAGATTCTAAAAAAATCCTCAGAACAACTCAGTTTAAAACTGAAGAAGTAAAAGAAGAATTTTTGAAGTTAAAGTTTTAAGTCTCTAAGTTATCGAAAAGTTGGTTTAAACAAACAGCGACAAAGAAGAAAAGGTGTTAGTAAAAGGTTTTAAAAAACACTCATATTCGACTCTGTTCCTACATAAGCTTCCTTCTTTGACTCTTTAAATACCATATCACCACTTTTTTATGACTAAATTGGTTGACCAAGAGATATACTTTGTAATTAACATACTTACATAATGTTTCCTGGCAGCTTTCCTTATAACAAAATCAATGCAAATAAAAGTCCAAAATAAATATCACTTATAACTCAATCCGAAAAAAAAATCGCCTTCTTTATCTATCTATCAAAGCACCTACTTAATCAACTTTAATTTGAAGTCAAATCTTAAGGCCCCGAATACTTCCAATATGCCCTTAGTATGTTACCCTCTGTGCGTTTTGAAATCCTAATTCTTATCCATTAGATTAAGCATAAATGCCTGCCTTTTATAAACAACTGCCATCTTATGGGCGTACATACAAGTGTGACAATTTGATTTTATTCATCTACAACGCGTTTTATTGCCCAGAAACGTGTTAAGAAATTGGCTCATAGGATAAACCATTTAGAGCATGACATTTAAAGTAAACATACGAGTATAAAGCTTATTATTCAACGGAGCATCAGACATCAGACGTTTCAACTTCACCTCCCCTATATATAGAAGTGATTCAGAGGAATGAAGCTATACAAAATTTGTAATGTCTTAAAATACTTAAACAACTTTTCCGATGATGATAAAGTTAATATACTTTTTAGATCGTATGACAAAATGATACTTACTTAAATGTCCCTATAGTAGAGTTTGTTCCGCACTTAGTTTTAATATGCGAAAATAAGTTCTAAACTTAGTCGTGCGTCTACAAGTTATTAAGAGTCTTTATTCTTTTTCATGTGCTTTATAGAGTCTGTAACATTCATACTCGTATGTAGGTACTTATGACGCTCTCAACTCTCAACCTCCATAAGCCGACCGACAGTTAGAAGTGTTTGGAATCAAATTTCCACTTGACCCTTCATACTCACTTGAGTCCAATAGTTTTTGTGTCCTTTGCAGTTCCCGTTCTGATTCCTTTTTATGCTCCATTGCCTTGTGTGTTTCAATGAAGGCCAGTCGCTGTCCTCGATCTGTCAAGTACTTGGTGTACATGCCGGCAACATTGATGGCCGTATAAAGGATAAAGTTGGCGATTATTTGATATAGAACACACGTTGTAAACTTTTTAGATACACACCATCAAGAAAAGAAGAAAAAAAAAAAAAAATTAATAGATGTTCACAAACAATAAAATTAAGTGCATATGCGGATGTCAGAATGTTAACACCATCTTGGTGTAGTTAAGTTGTTAAGAGCTGACAGGAAGGAGACCCAGGAAAGGATAATGGACTAGTTGAGGTGTGTTCGGATGTGGATGTGGAGGCTTTAGCTATAAATACGGTGACCATATACATTATGTACGATAAAGAACAGAACTGTGTTTGTTCTATAGTCCGTTAGAGACCAGTCTAGCTTAAAAATGAGTGATTTGTTTGTTAGTAACTAGGTATTTTATAAGGATTTATAAGTTGTTCTAAGGTAGCCTTATTTGAATTATATTCTTTTTGAAGAAAATTAGTAAGGACGGAGTCATATAAATAAACATAAATTTTCTTTCATGATACTTCTTTAAATGAAACCGACTTAGCCAAAAACTTCTGGTAAGTGAAAGACTTATAAAAATCTGTTTTGTAAGAACTGAAACTGAAAACGTTCGCCGTTATAGATTAACCAAATACTTGAAGGTATGTAGGTAGATAGAAATGGCGACCACCGACAGTCTAGCCCTATGGCTCCATTAGCGCTGAAATGCGCCATTTTGATACCTTAAATCGTATGAACCTGTGGATGGGATTGATATGGGAAATTGGTGGGCACTCTCACAGAGTTATCCAGTTGGGATTGAGTTAAAAAATAAGAAAGTATCATCCGGAAATTGTATCACGCACTGGACCGGACCACCACATTCATGCGACACCATCTACTGTGCTACGATAGGCAGCTTGTTGACTGGAGCTGAAACAGTAGCCAACTGAGTGATCATCTTCCCCCGCACCATAAGCTTCCGTCAAAGCCGTCAGTCCGCTAGATCGGAATCTAAGGAGTCAAACGGTAGGCACGGTACGGAAGTAACCGAAGTTCATCCTAGAGCCATTTCATCGCGTTGAGAAAAGAGATCAAGTCTTTGTTCTTCATTTTCTAAAGTTCGTCAATGTCGTCAAAAACTGCCCTTCCTAATGATTGTGTTCTTAATTTGGGC
The DNA here is from genome assembly GCA_963931855.1 of Philhelius festivus. Taxonomy (NCBI): domain Eukaryota; kingdom Metazoa; phylum Arthropoda; class Insecta; order Diptera; family Syrphidae; genus Philhelius; species Philhelius festivus. Next base: position 210,223,019 of record OZ007556.1, read on the forward strand.
ATTTGCAGAAGAAGAAATTTAGGACTGTTTCCTATTTCCTCTGGTCCCCACAGCTATGACAGTGAGTGTTGTGAGGAATGCCTTGCTTCGCTGCATGCTCTAGTATTGCGCAGTGTCTTGCCTGGGTCTGCTTATCAGATAAAGTATTCGGGATTTATTATAGGAGAACCAAATCTTTCTAGACATAATACAGATAGTTAAACTGCTCCAACTACTGTTTGATTCGCTAAGAAAAATTGAAAGAATTTTTCCGTTTATAACTGCGAGTGGAACACTGAGTTATGAAGGGCTGATCTTTGCTTGGCCAGCACGTCCGCCCATTCATTATTATCAATGCCACAATGAACCGGAACCCAGATAAGAGTGATGTTGTGGTTAGCAAGTTCATTCCGGAATTTCTGGACCAATTTGGAGTTTATGTACTAGAATTAAGGGCTTTAACAGCCGCTGTCTGTGATAATAGCCAAATTCCGGTTCTGGTTTGGATCTTGTTTGAGTACCTTGCATGCTTCCCTGATAGCCAGTGATTCAGCTTAAAAAACACTAGCAAACTCGGGTAGCCGATACTTGAAACCCAGTTCTTTTTGGCTTTTGCTTTTGAGAGTCAGATAGTCGACCAATATTTGTATGAACTTGTTTAATTTATCAATCAATCATTTTAAGCATTATTTTAAATAAATAAATATATATATCTTGCACCTGTTTGAAGTTCTGTAACTTCCCACCAGAGAAATATGGTCACCGTCGTTATAAAGGACTAATGTGTATTGTTTATACTTACAGTGTTCTTTTGAAATTTGATAATAGTTATTACGGCTAAATGGCAGCTAGCCGATATAGTTCCACCAACAACACACCACTTAAGCGGCAATGGTAGCATTGCATACGGAACAAATATCACAAATAAGACGTACCAGACCAGATATTCCCGCTCAGTAAAACCTAAACCTTGCCCAAGGAAACCTAATAAAAATAAAAAAAAAAAATTGTATTTTATTGATAGTTATTTAAAATGGATGAGTTAAGTATGTAGTATATAATTAGGTGTGTTTTCTTGCACGCGTGCATAATCAAATATTATGAACTTAAAATATAATTTGCATAAATAAAATAATATTATAACCTTTATCCGCTAAGTAAGTGGGGACAAATATTCCCATTTTTAGCCTTATAGCATTTTTGGATTTTTCAATTTTAAATTAGTATACATCTGTTTGCCTGAGTGTCCATCAAGCTGGAGCCTAAAAGTGTGCACCGATTTTCTTTTACTTTGGTACAAAAGAGATTTCGAGCGGGAAACAGCTTTCAGTGTCAGAATAACCTATGATCTAAAAAGAAACCACTATATAGCCCACTACATAGTTAGAATTTGGATGAAACGAAAAACGTTCGTTTACAATATCGAATGAAAAAAAAAACTAAGCATATGAATATTATTGCGAAATTAATATCGTATTAAAAAATAAACAAAATTTAGAGAGTTGACTTTCTTTTTCGTAAAAATAAATACTTGATGTGGAGCAAAGTGCGAGCGTTTTAGAAAAGTTGTAGAGGATTTAAAAAGAGATACCGATGCCCATTGGTTTAGAATGTCTGAATATCATAATGGGACAGACATTTTGGATTTTAATGTCTGGATATTATAATGAGAGAGAAATATTGAGTCGGGTTAAGCATTCCACATTCGTATAGTGCGGCTAAAGAAGAAATATCTGAATTTAACCGTACGTTCAAAGTTGGACTCAAGGATAAATAGATGGGAATTCCCTGAAGGGGAGAAATGCAACTGGCTATTTCACTAGGAACACTGTTTATATATATAACGGTAAAATAATGAAAGACAAGAAACATTACGATGATAATGGGGAGAGTCAATTGATTCTGCTATACTTTTATCACCGATAATTTTTAAAGGTCTTTTTTTGTATTCTGTAATTACGGTGTCGTACCGCGGTTTAATATAAAAAAATGTTATTGTCTCTTGTTTTTTTTTCTATTTTATATTTGATTTATTTATTTATTACTTTACAATATTATCCTTAATAATTATTTTTCTTAATTATAAATGCTAAAGAAAAGATGCTGTCCAAGGCTGTAGCGAGGCTACACTTCTTAGTAACTAGGTGAATTAAAGACTGACTTACAATATGGCTTATGGATATATAAAATATGCTCATTTAGCATTAATGATTTGAAGTAAACTTTCCCACAATTTTTTTGAGGTTTAAGGTTTCCGCGCGTTTGTTTTTTAATATTTTTACAATAAGTACGAGTATTTGTATACTAAACAAAAGTAAGTCTAATACATATACATATATCAACTATGTATATACTGCTCTGCAACTGAAGACGACTATACACTCCTGCTAGGACATTACTTTCTTGTTGTTGTTAACTTAAATACTAGACATATCCACTCGGATCTAGGCTCATAACTACGAAAGAGCAATGATTGTACCCAGCACGCTGCGAATACAACTTTAAATTCTATTAATTAGCTTCGCTAACATTATAGACTTGATCCTAAAAAAATACCAGAACTTATTGACTCTTTCGCAGCTTAAGGTATTACATAAACGAAATGATATACGTATCAAAAGTGATTTCGATATACCGTCAGATCATATACTCCAATAATATTATTAGAAATAATAATAATAATAAGATAATAGATGAATGTAATCTTAAGCTTGTGAATAAAAGGATAAACTGGAAACAAATTCAGAGATAAGCTTGAAAGTTTTATGAGCCTCAGATTATAATGGAAATAATAACACAAGCATGAAGTTATACAATTTATTGCTTATTTGCAACAGCAGAGAAATTAAAGGATGCCATGTGATTCAAGTAAATATAAGCTTATGCCAAAACAAAAATTATTAGTAGTGGTTTCATAAAAAAATAAGGTTTTATACATAAATTTCTTAAAAAATTAAAAAAATATTGAAATGTAATGTTTTTTAAACTTCTTAGAAGCATCTTTATAAAAAAAATCAATAAAATCCGTTATGCCGATAACGAGAAATTCAAAATTAGAAAAAATGGTTCTATGTAAGGTTCAGTCTTATCTTAATTTAATAAATAATTAAAAGAAAAACGAATTTATCAAAATTCTCGGAGCCGTTTTCTAAAAAATACGATTTTCGAAAACCATTTTTAACATTTGTATGGTGGGTACCGTTATTGTTAAGTAAAATATTTTTTTTTTATTACATCTTGTAGATTATGTTAAGAAACTTTTATGAATCAAGTTTAAAAAAATCGAGCATGTGGTTTTCGAAATATTGAGTTTTGAAAAAAAAATTAAAGTTTTTTTAAAAATCAAAAAAACATAATGTTTTGAAAGTTTTCATACACAATAAAATTCAAACTTTTGGGGAGCTTTAGCATAAAAAAATGATCCAAATCGGTTGAACCATTTTTGAGAAAACGAATACAAAAAATGGTTCCAAAGGGGGTACCAAAAATAACCATTTTTGGGAAACATTTTTTTAACCATTACTTAGTTTTAACTACATGAAATTTTTTGATTTTGTGGGACAGTTTTTTGAGAAAAAAAAAAATATTTATAAAATTTCGAAAAACAATTCGTACCTATGGCAAGTACCGTTATGTTTGGTCTTAAAAAAAAAGTAGAAAATGTATGGGGGGAAAATTTAAAAACGATATCTATCAAGTTTGACGAAAATCGGCCGAGCTGTAGTCGAACAGGCAGACAGACAGACAGAATTTCGAGACCCACTTTTTTTGTCTTCGCTATCATCGGAATGTCAACTTTGATCAAAGTCTCGAGTTCGATTTTTTACGAATGCATAACTTGCCTTATAGTACCTATAAGTCGCAAGTAAAAAAAAAAGAACTTGAAGTAAAGAAACATTTACGGGTTTCTAGGAAAGAACTCTTAAATATCCATTTAAAACAAATTAATAATATTTAAGCAAGTTCTGAAACACGTTTGGACGTATGGCTTTTCGTGCGCCTTGGTACATAAGAAATAGCGATCTACTTAATTGTGACCTTCAAACAGAAATATTTACAGAAGTGGTTAAAAAACACGTTGCATCACACAATCAGCAACTGCTAGGCTCTTCTATCTCCTAAATGGAAACCGTCTTAAATGTATTAGAGAATTTTTGGAGACTTAGAAGAATCAATCATCAAAGCTGAGTTTCGAAAATATGGAAAATTATTAAAAGTTTAAGCTTCCTCCAATGTGATTTAAAATTAAGAAAGAAAAATCATTTGTCGATCTCATTTTGATTGTTTAACCCCAGGGGTTCTTCATAGTCACACACACTAGTTGGTAGAAAATATTGCCAAGTGTCTTTTGAAGATAAACACAGAAAAAAATAATGAAAATTTTAGTTAAATAAGTTTTTTTTTTTTTAAACTATGTTCATTGATTCGTAGATTCTTCGCTTTAAAAGAGAAAAATTACAGTAGTGTTGCCGTTTTTTCATATTATCAAGGGGCCAAAATTATTGTTTTGTTTTTCCCATTAAAATTTTACGAGAAAACAAAATAAAATCTTAACCTTAAATTTTTGAGATGATATTTGAAATTTGAAAAGTCGTTTCTATGATGCCGATTAACCGGCCGACTTTTTATGAGAGCTATTCGATCTCGAAGCATGCAAATTCTTTTTATTCGACCTTCCCTACAAATCGAGACACTCGTACAAACATTAGAAGGACAAACATTTCTAAAAAGATGCTTGAAAAATAATTTCAGTTTTGTCCAAAATAAAATTTCAGTTTGAATTAGAAGTGACGTTTTAAGTAAACATGAGTAATAGGAGCTGGGATTGTACACAAATCAGAATTAAAAATGCCTAAGACATAAACAAGAATTCCTACATCGTATATACATATGTACTAATCCAATGAAGAACCCGACGAAGAAAATAAATAAATAGGAAGGACACAAAACTAAAACGGAACTGTCAAAACTGCGAGTTTGAAATCTTCACAAAATTTGGAAAACCAATGAACATACTCGTACCCCGTACTTAAGCTTTCTGACAAGGGATTTTATCTGCTTTCATGATGAACAATCTTCTCCAGCAACAACAATTGCTTGTCTTCTATTCCTCAAATTATTCTCTATTATGAGACGTTCTTTCACTTCCAGAAATTCTCTCAAACATTCAAATTTATTTTTGAATACTTTACTGGGATACTAAAACAGATTTCACACTGGTATATCACATTGATACTTGAGTTTCATCAGTTGAATCTTATCATCTTTAATCTTAAATTTTTCAATAAACAGTTTAAATTGTTTACCTGCAAATTAACCTTATTTTAACCTTAAATTTCACTTTAAACATGTTTTTAATTAGCAGTTTGACCTAGCCCATACTTTGCCTCTGAAAAAAATAATTACGCTATATTTACACCAACTTTTGCAGATACTTTAGGTATTTTTTTTTTCATTGGCATTAACTCAAGTTGAAAGGACAAACCAAACCTTATTTTATGTGCAAACGATGTATAACCCAGACACTACAGCACTATGGGGAATTCCTTTACAAACTCTACTAGTAAACATACTTTCTATATACATTATTGTCCTTCCAACCAAACAAGATACGTACAAACGTAGGTAGTATCCTTTCCTATCAAATAGTAGTATCTACATACTCGTCAGCAGACACACGCACATTTATATCAATGAATTACCTTGAATATTGAACAAAAGCCACGTGCATACCGCCGCCCAGTGGAGGTAATTATTGGCAAAACATCTCCAATAGCCCAGGAAGCATATTCCGAGATTGGCAACCATACAGCAAGCTGACCAAGTGATTGCGAGCTCGACATTGCTAATCTGAGAAAAATAAATGACAAACTCCCAACGGACAACATGAACGTCAGATGGACTCACTGTTTCGTTTTTCGTTTCAGCCTCTTTAAGCAGCCATATAACGGCCAACACTGCCTTAAGCACAAAATCCACAATATTGACAATGATTAAGGACTTCTGTCGCTGTCGGTGGGTATATAAAAGGTAAGATCGCTCCAGGGAGCTATTTTTGAATGAATTCGTCAGTGATGGGCAAAGTATACCTTTGACCACGTTTGCACTTTTAAAGGCCGAATAGATTTCATTGTTGAAGGGACGTGGTTGTGGCTTAGCTCCGGTCTCACATGAGTCTTTAAAATAAAGATTATATTTAAAGAAGTCAAAATCAAAGAAAGAAAAAAACTCAAACTCACCTTGATTATAGGAATATGTCAAATCGCCAATCCTGCGATATACATCATTGGTGTCTTCATCGAAAATCCCACAACTCTGGGTGCGTCTTCGGGCGGCTTTCGTTAGTTGGGAATGACTTTCGACAATTCGAACTGATTGTACTCGTTGTGGGGATTTGGAATTATTATTCTTACGGCCATTGGCACAAGGATATAAAGTGTTCATTTGCAGGCTTTTATCTGCGCTGGACGGTTCCTGAGCCAAAGAGACATGATTGACGTCTTCCATTTGAGCACCGTCGCCAGGCAGCCGGGGCAATTTGGCAATTTCCGTTGGTGATAGATCCTGTGAAAACAGAAACAAAGAGTGAACGAAATGATTTGGGGGGAAGAGTGTTGGTTTAGTGAGGTTTTGTGTGAGTGTGTAAGAATGTATAAACAAAACGGTTTCGACTGGATATTTAGGGGCAATTGCGTGTTAATAAAAATAATGTCTTGTCATGTTGATGTTTGATGGCTCAAATCGTTGATAATTAAAGGTTAAATGGTAAATATCAGTAAGTGTTGTCTGAAAGGAAGCAAAGAGGAGACCAGACAACTCAAACGCAATAAAGCAAAAATATCATAATTGATTCTAATTAAATAAGACATTAATTCCCTAATTAAAAACGATTAAAATGCATAGGCAACATGGTATAATAGTATTTAATTGTTTGTTTTAGATATTTTTTTATTCACTTTGTCACTTTTAAGTCATTAATTTATTCGGGGAGGGTAAGGATAAATTTAGGGGCTACAAATCGGTATTAAAATCAAAAGTGGGGACTAGAAACTGAATTGAAATGTTTAAAGAAATTATGAATTTCTCTTTTAAGTTCGAGCTACATTTTAAATCTTTTTGTAGAAATTTGCAAGAAAAACGAGGAAATGGCAACTTTATTTCCTTAAATTTTGCAGCTGTGAAAAGGTATGTAAAGATATGTCCGTTTCATTATGAAATAGTACATATTTTATATTTGTATTGTAAAATTATTAAACCGGTTTGATTGAAAATTCTTCGAAAGTTAAAAGATTCATATCTTTTAATATCTAAAGATCTTAAAGATATTAAAGATATGAAGTTAAAGTGCCCAAAGAAATAATTAAAGGTGAAAAATGCTATTGTGAAACATCCTCTGCTGTTTGCCATTGGGAAGGATTAAAAAAATTAATACAACAACAAATTGTAATACAACTATCAAAACCTAACTTTAACAACTTTTTTAATATAATTTTCAAGCATAGAAATAAGTACTCTATCTAACTTTATATTTGGTCTTGCTAGACGTGGTAGTTGTTATAGTACTCGTGCATATCGAAGAATAGGTAGTATATAAGCTAGTATTTATATATTTTTACAATTTTCATTGTAATAGATCAAGAGTCGGTGTGCCTAATAGTAGGCTGAATAACAACTAAGTACATGGTGCGTTAAAAAGTTGAGGTTAAGAAAAATTCTATGGAGGATCAAAAGTCTCCAAGAATTATTATTAAAGTTGAATGTTTTTTACAGAAAAAAAAAAATTAAGATTTGTTAAAAATGCCGAATTAATACTTGAGTTTTTATGGACCTCCTTCTACAGGTTAGTTGTTTCACAAGTAGAAGTCTGGAGTTTTCTAGTAATGTAAAGTTTAAAAATAACAGCTCCCTCAATACAACTGTTTAAAAAAGCTTCTCAATTTCGCTAAGAATTCGTCTATGTACGTAGCAACAAGGGTTTTTTAATAGTGAGTTCAGAACTTGCAAAGCAACAGTGATTTCGGACATATTGTGGAAATTACATCTGTCAAAATAGCTGTCATTTATTAAGTTGGTCTTTCCAAACGAGCAAAAGGCACGCTTTGTCCATTTTCGAGAAGATTTTTGGTAATGTAGTGAATCAATTCGACTCAAGAGATTCAATTAACAATTCGCCAATACCCGTCAGTAAACGAAATGCCAGATCTGCGGAAAATATCGCTGATGTCCATGAAAGTGCAAAGGAAAATCCGAGTGAGTCAATTCCGTGCCACGCACACGAACTAGGCCTTTTGCAGACCACAACAATTTTGCGTCATGACTTGGGCGTACACCAGTACAAACAAACTTCAACTGAGCCAGTAGAGCTGTGTAAATCGTTCATTTCAAATGATCGAATCGTCCAACAATCGATTACGAAAATGATCCGATAATTTCAATCAATCGATCATTCGATCATTTTCATTTCACTGAAATGATTCAATACTGTTCCTATTCGATTTTAATTTTGGTTTCGATGATAAGATTGATAAATTGCTAAATAACATCGAATGATGGCTACTTTGTACATGGATTAAAAAGTTTTAAAAAAAATCAAGAAAAAGAGATTTTATTTGTTGCTTCGGAAAAGAGCAATTTTAGGGCTTTCGGCTAACATTTGGTACGAAATACTCTTTGTACGTCAAAACTTAATTCGTCCTCTATTCGTCAAGTCATAAACTGTCAAAATCCATCAAAGGATGGCTACGATGTAAATGGATTAAGAAACGTCTAAAAATACAAAAAAAAGAGATTTTATTTTTTGCTCCGGAAAAGAGCAATTTTAGGGCTTTCGGCTGATATTTTGTAAGAAATACACTTTGTACGTCATAACTGAATTCGTCCTCTATTCGTCAAGTCATAAACTGTAAAATTCCATTAAAGGATGGCTAAAATGTCGATGGATTAAGAAACGTCCGAAAATCCACATCAAATAACATCAGTTCAACCCAAAAATTATTGTTTTTGCGGCCTACAACATCAACAACCAACCCGATCAATCATGTTCTTCAATGCCGAGTTCAACCCAGAAATTCCAGTCCACCGTCCGTTTGGCGTTCATAATCCATATTGATTGAATTGGCACAAATGGAATCAAGTAAATCATGGTTAATCGAGTCAACTGATATCGAATATCGAGACTCATTGAAATGATTGAGATTGAAATAGAAAATCGAGAATCATCTAAATAATTACGATAGAGATCGATTAAAATGATTGATTTCGATCATCAATACTTTTCGATGATCGGATCAAAAAAATCGAATCGATCATGATTGACACAGCTCTATGAGGCAGTAGCTCAGTGTTCTCTATCTGGGCTCTCGAGCAGTTCGATTTTGACCCCAATTTATGTAGGTTAAAAAATCATATGAATGGGTTCGCAAACGAGAAAAACTGTCAAATTTGGCACGATCACAATCCACACGAAATGCACTAAATTCCAATTTAACCAAAGAAAGTCACTGTTTGGTGTGGATTTTGATTTGGCTGAATCATCCGTCCATCATACTCCGTTGAGAACGAGGTTGGCCAAGCCATCACCATGGACGGCGCCCTTTCCAAAATACACATTTTGCACGAGTGATTTCCAAACATAGTTATCTTATGCAATAGGCGTTTTTCTTTTTAAGTTCAGAACAGAACCTGAGTTGTCAAAAAATAAATTGTGTTTTTTTTTTTAGTTCAGAGTGTTCAGAGCTTCGAAAATGTGTTTCTTTTTTCGTTCTGAGCATGTTCTGAGCGTGTTCAGAGTGCGCTCTATGAGCTCAGAATAAAATATGAGCAGACAGAGTAAAATGCTTAACACAAGCATTTGACAGATGGAAATTAAAAAAAAAATGGCGACAGCTACATAAGTGTTCAGGTCTGTTTCAAAATATATTCAGAGCGCTCAGAGCACGCTTGGTTCAGAGAATGTTCGGAACATGCTCGACATGCTCGGACTCTGTTCAGAGCTCTATACTGAACTAAAAAAGAAAAACGCCTAATGGTGATGTGAATTGGGCACTGAGATCGTTCAATTTGACCCCGTTAAGCCCCATTTAGAAGTTCGTTCTTCATTCGCTGTACGTTATTCGTTCTTCTCTCAACAACGAACAACGAAGAAGAATTTACATTAATTCGATTTTGTTTTGCAGTCGTTCTTAACAACAAAATGGATAACAACATATTGTTGGTAGTGGTGGCACTATTAATAAATAATGTGAAAAAGGAAAAAAATAAAGCAGATCAACAGGACGAAGGGTTGGAAAGGAAACTAACGGGCAAATTCCTAAACGCATATCTTGCGCAAATTCTGCTAAGCAAACAGTTCCAAAATGCAAATACAAAAATCTCTGCTAAGCCAGAGTGTCCCAAAATGAAATCGATGCTATTTTCTTGCGCAAATGCAGAGGCATTCGTGCAAATGTCAAACATTTCTTGCGCAATTCTCTTACATATGCATATTCTGATTTGCTATTATCTGCTTTGCAGGTGGTTTTCTTAGAAAGCGCAATAGAAGTACATATACTATAATTCACATACACACAATTGTTCGTGAAATCGTACATTATACTACGTTTTGTACACACAGGTTTTTTGCTGGATTTTGTATTTACCCAGTACTTATAGCGACGAACCGGTAGTTTGGATTCAAAATATTTTAAATTTTTTTGTCTGTGCAAACTTTGCTTATGCATATAGAAAGTTCATTATATTTTTGTATACCTGCACATACATACATACAGTACAAACTCCATTTACACAACTAATAGAAATTAAGGCAGTTGCAATAACCGAGGTTGTGGCACTTACTTGGTTATATTTTTTTTAATACAAAATTATATCTGTAATGGCTTATTTTGTTTTAGAGATAACGAAAATATTATAAAACAATATTATTGAAACCAAACAAATCGTTTTTGTTGGTTTGATGTTTTGATTTTAATGAACAGATGCATAAACACAAGAAGTTGCATTAATTGATGTAACATTTTTCAAAAGTAGCACTTATAGAGTAAAGATGTGCTTCAATTTTTGTGTTGCGAAAATCGAGGAGTTGCGCGAATCGAGGGTTGCGTTAGTCGAGTTCGTACTGTATATGAAACCTATAATAAGTTTGTTTTATTCTTATTCGAAAACTGATTTTATTCATGTATATTTGTGTCTTTTTCTGTTTTATAAACTAGTGCTGGAAATGATAATGATATCGTGCTTTTTTGCATGTTTCTCTGATTATTATATCTATAGTATTATTATTCCTACTAGAAAGATAGAACTAATAGATGGAATATTGTATTTATATATCTAGGTATCACAATTTTGCTTGAAGGCTACTGATGCTCCATTCACTAGAAAAATTCTTCAAAAATGTCCCTTCTAGTTGCACGGCACTGCAAAACAATATTCAATAAAACAGTTTTCGCATTTAAGCACACGTTGTAACAACGAACACCGAAATTCCCGAGCTCATTTGAATTTGCACATTCTTCATTCGTTCTAAGTTCGTTGTTCGTTTTTATTATTTACATTCTCGTTGTTCTGCGTACAACAAACAACGTACACAGAGCACAACACCGAAATGCAGCTTAAGACTTCTTCTTATGGTATTTTCTTAAGTCAAAATGTCTATGCAAACCACAAACCCAAAAAGCACCACTTCCCTGAAAGCCAGCATAATCAATGTAATTTGCCCAATTCAGCCTGATTTATGCCCCATAGTTATAGATCGGACGTTTGGGATGCATGCCACCCAGCGAAGCCGCGGCATAAATTTGAATGATTTTCCATTTCCATACATAATGGCAGAAAGCCAGAAAGTGTCACGACTCCTCCTGTACTTATGATCGTAAAAGATAAATCTTCTTTACCACTCGTACAGTTGCAACTGTACTGAAAGATTTCGATATATACCATTCCGCTGGCCGCTTTGAAAATTTACTCCTGAACAAGAAATAAAGTGTGTAAAGTAAAGTCTACTAAAACCTGTTGATTAATACATATCTCTTTCATAATAAAGCACAAATAAAGTGCCTAGACAAATTTTAATCGTAAGCTCCATTAACCCTTATTATATTTTATAAACCTCAATCCTGAGCAGTCACCCTATAATATTATTCCCAGCCTTGAAAAACTCATCTTAATAAATACATATTCAAGTTTGTTAATGTGTCTCCAAAATTGGAAGCATTAATTTTGAAATAAACATTATTCACACATAATTTATCTTCATTTTCACACACCTTTAACAAACTTCCCTAATTACATGTCTCTGCTTATGTTTTCAGTTTCCACATAATGCCTTATTTAAAAGTGATACAGTTTCGTGTGAAATTTACTCTTGTTCACATAATAAACCTCCCCCATTAACACTACAACACCATCGAAGAAACTCAGAACGACTACGCGGCGGTTACACCAAAGAAAAATATCTGTTAATTTGCCAATATTACATCCGTTCACCCAGGAGGAAACCACACCACCACAAAGCAACCCCCGTAATTACCCGCAATGTAGAGCGGATATCCTCTCAATCCTTTCGCTTTTGTGCTTGTCATTCTCGTGTTTCCTTTTCAAAAGAAGCTTACCTCAGCTTTGCCAAATCCGCTGTCAGTTAGATCGTCAAAGTCAATCGTTGTCGCCATATTGGTTATACCGCATTCGGTGTCATCTTCATCTTCTGCTTTGCTAGTTGCATTGCCATTATCACTACTTGACAGAATATTGCATTCTTTGGATAATCTCCGATTTAGCGTCGTTGTTGTCGTCAACGTCAACGTTGTCGTCGTCAATGTGTCCTTTCTTTGATGATGATAATCTGCATTCAGTTGGTTCAATGGTGATTGACTTACGCCCCGGATATTCGATTCCTCGGAAACCAATCCAATGTCCATGGTTCGTTCGTGATACGATCTGCAAGGATATACAAAGAAAGAATTCACATTATAAGAACAAATCTATGCAAGTTTGAAAAGGACATATTTACTACCTGTCCAGAGGACATAGTAATGTAATTAACGTAAGGAATTCCATTTTTGAATCATTACTTGTGTATGGAGATAAATTCTAGTTTAATTTGTACAACTAATCAAGAGATATCTTAAACCTAGATGGAATAAGTTATGTGTTTTTGCAAGATACAAAAAATGCTTCCGCCTTCCCCTGGGTACGAGTACGTATACGAGAAGAAGACAACCGAATTTATTAGGACTATGCAAATTGTATTTTCACCGATTGGTTTTGTTTGGGATTTATTCCGATTTATCAGAGAGAAAGTAGTAGATTTATGGGGGAGTGGGGGGATTTGTTAAATCTCAAGACTGATGCTGGTGCCTTAGGAAAGCCAATTTGTATGTAATTGAAATCAATTTTATCCTTGTGGCGCTGTGGTTTGCCTTTGAAAATTGTGTCTCTGCCTTGTGAGATTTTCTTGTTCTGGTGATAGGTTTTGTGTGTTGGGGAATTAATTTATTCAAAAATATCTCTTGTCTCAATTTCATTTTGGAATCTTGAGGTTGACTTCAGATTTAAAAAACTGAATATGTGTTAGAGTATAAGAGACAAAGGGGCTTGATCTCAGTGAAGAATTCAATATTCTCTAGAATAACTTGAAATCCTTTTGATATTATAATAAATGAAATTGCAAATATGCAAATTTGTGCACCATGCAAGAACCGTACGCAAATTTTGAGGCTCTAAAATGTTAAAACACTAGAGTATGACGCCATCAGTAGGTTTTGATAATACCAAATTATAATTATCAAATTTTATGGTAGGCGGATTGTCATGGAGTAGTTAACATTTTATTGAATATCTCGAGAAGATTCACCGTGCAAAAAACCTTCATTGTTTAAGTTTGTTTGCCAGACTCTTAGCCTATTAAGTTAGCTTCCAACCACTTAAATTGATAAAATATTCTATCGATTTAAAAAGACAAAACTTCAACACTATTAGAAGAATTTTCGTTAAATATGTTTTTGATGATATTATTCTATGTTATAGAAAAATTTAAGAAAACTAAAAAAAAAAGATGATCATCGAGCTTCTGTAGAGAATAGAAATTTGATTTGATTGCTAACTAAATTTTTATTAAGTAATAAAAATATTGATTGATCTAGAAAGAAACCCTGGATGTAGAAATATTAAAATTCCTTTTAATTTTTAATTATTATGAATAACGATTTCTTCTCCGCTTCATTGACAGGAGACATTCCAGACGAGATAATTGCTTTAATATTTCAAAGGGACATGTTTGTTATAGGTTAATCTGATGTCGCTTTCTACGCATTGGAAGAATTCCACTTACATTTTAACTAAGCTTAGATAAGGCCACGTTCTGTAACCGATAATTTGTTTGTTTTCGATAAGTTATTTTGCGTTATGACCGGAAATGGAAGGAATAGCGTCTGAATAAAAAAAACAAAGCTGTCTTTTGAAATGATATCTATTCAAAATAGGGTAAAAGTAAGAATAAGATAAAATATTAATTGAAGGATATACGTAGACAAGTACATTTTAATTTTATCGAATTCGAGTTTTTAATGAAAATTGACATAATGTTGACAGGAAAGACATAAGAGGATCTCTGTGTATGTGTATGTATGGTCCGATTATAGCCCAAGTGAATAAGTCGATTTTTTCGAACTTAGTACCAGGTTTTTTAATAAGTTCCTAGACACGAACATTTATAAATAAAAAAAAATCTTTTCTTTTGTACTGTCTTACCTACAGATTTTTAAAGAAAAAATAAATCATATAAAGGGTGGGTGATTTTTGCAGAACTATGGCAGCCATGTTGTTTAGATGACATCTGTCAAATGTATTGTTTATAATTCTGTTACTAATGCCGAATTGCCATGGCAGGTAACATGATTGAACAACACATCCAAATGATAAGACTTTATTATCAAAATGAGTGTGGCGCTCATTTTATTGCAGACGTGGTGGCTCTTCACAGTCAACTCTTCAACGCTTGGTGGTCAAATTTGAGACGATCAGTTGAGTACTCAATCAATAAATATTTGTACGTCAAAGGAACGCAAGACCAGCCAAGAACTCAGCCTTTCGCAGACTTCAACTTGGCGAATTTTTCATGGGACTTATAGCCGTACAAGATCCAACTGACGCAGGAGCTCAAAGTTCATGACCACAGACAACGCTGCCGTTTGTTCGCTGACTGGGTTTCTGAGGAAAAAGACCCCAATTTTGGGCGAAAATTGGGGCAACACGAACCCACGCGAAGTTCACCAGGTGATAATGCATTCTCAAAAAGTCACCTTTTGGTTTGGATTTTGTGCCGGCGGCGCTATTAGTCCGTACTTTTTCGAAAACGACAATGGAGGAGCGGTCACAGTGGATCGCGATTGGTACAGAACGATGATAACCGGTTGGCCCTAGACGACACATGTGGATTCAGCAGGACGCCATGACTCAGATTCTGCACGATCAATTTGATGGTAAGGTTATCTATCGTAGAGATGATGTAAAGTGGCCATTAAGGTCATGCGTTTTGAATTTTCCTTGTGGAACTTCTTAAAGTTGCAGGTCTATGAGAATAAGTCATAATCAATCGATTCCCTTGAGGTGCACGTAACACAAGTTATAGGATTTATAAGGAAGAGTTATTGAAAATTGAACCATTGGGATCCGTGTCATCGTGAAAAAAGCCTAAAGTAAAAAACAAATCAATATTAAACAAATTTTGTACTAAAAGGTAACGTTAAACGCAAGAAACCCGAAGGTGACTTTGAATAAGATCCCCGAAATACAAAGAAGAAACTGAGGTTTCCAAAAACCGTATTTTTGGGAAACAAAAGAAAGAAAGGATGATCAATGGGGTTTTCTATTTGCACAAACTGGTTACCAAAAAAGACAACGATTTCTCGAAATAAACAAACAGCAAGATACTTATCTTTATTCTTAGGGGATGGAATTTTACTCTTGAGTTTTCTTGCTCACCTGGCCCTAACTCTCGAAATGGATCATCCGTTCCCAAGAATTTTTCTTCTCAAGCAAACATTATTTGACCTTCCCTTACTAGACTCTCCAACAAATTTTTCTCACAGAAGAAGTATATAAAATTATTTAATATATCAAAACGATATTTAATTACGTAAAATGATTTTTCGCTTTTCTGCAAAACTTCTACGACGATCTGTTTTTATAATATGCCATCATGGTGGATTCCTTCGTCCATTTTCTCTTCTTTTCACTGTTGCGCTCTCTTATTAATTCACTCTCTAGTGGGGGGGTTCGGTCAAGGGGATAGTGCAAAACTTCCGTTGTTAAACCTAATCCACTATCTCATTTATAAATCTAATCCATAGGGAAAGGTATCATATACCTATAATGGAGGTAGCTTAATGAAAGAATTCAGCTCAACTCCTTCCAATCTCACTACAGTTTAAAGTAAGACACTGACCTGTCTAAGATAGAGAAAAGTATCTTCAACGCATGCACTTCTACCATTTACCAATCCTAAATGTAAGGAAAATTCAATTTCACGCAAAAATTTACAATTTCATAAAACCGTAAACCTTCGGGCAGATTTAGGGGATTTGAGGAATCACCTAACAAGGCCATCTTCGTTTAACTTGTACTGACATTCTATGTTGGGCTCTCGGCCGTTTAGTTATAAAAATTGGGCTATTGGTCATAAATAATGACGTTAATAACGTTGACAGTTTTGACTTGTTTTTCAAACGGAAGCTATGTGGACCACTTGTCACACATATCGTTAACATGGACCATCTGTCACATGTCTTGCCATCTTGGGAATGGAATATCTGTCATATTTATGATTCGGGGTGAATATTTTCGTGGACCGCCTATCACACGATTATTCTTGAGTACCTATTTTTGTTGTTTTCTCAAGACGCTTTAGAAGTAAGTCTCTGGTTAACACTAAACTCGCTGACAGCATTGGAGCCGCCATTGAAATAGAGGATTGGTAATTAAAAGTGGAAACGAATGGTCTGGTGAAACTTGTTTTGGTAAAATTTACCTCAATAAAGTGTCTGTAAAATTTAAAATTTGTGTCTTCTATCAATGATATTATCTGTAGCCCTTCAAAAATGCCCCCCTTTTTATTTTCTGCATCAGTTTTGGGATTTTTTTTTTGATAGAAAAGGATTCAATTTCCATTTTGTTAAGACCTTTTACAAATTGTTTTATAAGGCCTAACTTATATGCAAAGAAGCCAAAATTATAAGATCTCTTGATACTTAAGGTGGGCTTATCACGTTTTGTAGTCCTAGAACTGCCATTTCCTAAGTAGGCCGATTATTTTTGCCCAGTTTTGATTTTTAGCTCTTGTTTCCCCAAAACATAGAAAAAAGAGATAAATTGTGTAACCACCTTGTTGTAGAATGTGCAATAGGTAATGACCCTAATTTATTCCCATTGTGTAAGAGAAAACATTTTAGACTCCGTTTTGACGAGTCTATGTATAAACACAACTCACTAGAAATCTAATTTCGTAATCGGATTGCATCGATTAAACCAGGTTCATCGTAACAAAATACGAAATAATCTTCTTCAGCAAAATATTTGAGGAAATTCTGTTCTCTTGTGTGGTAATACTAAGTTACTGAGTTTTTTTCTTTCAGCCTAGAAGCCAAAATTTGTAAAGCAGACTTTGACAGTTCCAGATCTCTGATTAGGTCGCTGAAATCATCAACAACTGTCAATTTTCGTCTCAAAGTCAATTGGTATCCTTTTATGAAGCATCACCTTGAGGTTCGAAACGGAAATTGTTTAGATCATTAACCATCATTCTTCTTGATAGTGCCATATCAAATTTTAATAGATAACTTAATAAATTTTTAAATTATCAGAGAATAAACAGGGTAAGAAAGTGAATTTTTGATAAAAGTTATAACTGTTAATCAAGAGTTGCTAGAAAGAAAATTAGGGTATAGGTATGTAGAATCAGTTACGTCAAATTGGTAAACATCATGTGACATGTCATTGAATCAAAAAGGCCAAATTTTTTGACCAGTGATTTGCAACTGCATCTAAAAACAAAGATTTTTTTTTTATTTCAGGGGTACTGCATCTTGCAAGGAAGTGAACAATCCTCTAAGAGTATTGCTTTTCATGAAAAAATGATTCTCTTATTTGTCGTTTAAAATAAGGAGAAATTGGAAAGACCCCTCAGTTTCTGCTGAGAACATGCAGGAAGCGATAGTTATCCACAAGCTGTTGCCCCTATGCACACATTAAAGTTGTTTGCATGCATTCCCAAATATATTATCAAAATTATTACAATTTCCAACTAATTTAATTATTTGTCGAAATCATATATGTAGTTCAAAGTTTTGTCCAAGCATAGAAAGTAGTTTTATAAAGTTGAGTGCGTATAACCGGTATTGATGGACGCTTCCTCCCTTTCTTTAAAAATAAGAACATTTGTTAAAAAAACAACCAAGCTCAAAGTGATAACTACTTAAGAAAATAACATCAAACAAATCAGTTATTGATTTCGAAAAAGGTATTGCATTTTTTTTTAAATACATATTCAAGCGATAAAGAACTTATAGAAATTTACATAAACAGAAAATTAAATAAAAATAAATAAAACTTACTTGTGCGTGCATTCAATTGCGTAAATTCGTTCAAAAATTCCTCTTTTTTCGTATTAGGAATTCCCGTTTGCTAATCCAACATTACTCACTTTCACTTTATCTCATCTCAAACACTATAAATGTTTTGTTTTCTTCGATAAAGGTAGACCAAAGTGTAGAAGCAACCTTATCATTTCGTATCTATAACAATTATTACCACAAAACAACACACATCCCACGCCAACACTCACAGTTACATTAAGCAAACAATACCCACACATATAATTATTCTCCCATCAAAATGCATCCGAATTCAAATGAAATTAGCGAGTTTAAAATGATATCTTCCGCACCCCGTGTGTTTGGCCCTGAATAGATAGCTAAGCTAGCTGACGAACGCTATCGTTGATAGGAATTAATTAATCGATATACACTTTGAATGATGATACAATCGAGGATTTGATGAAAATTTGCCAGAATTAACCTGATGGTTGGCTCTTTTAAGAATTTCTTAATTCAGGAGATAACATATGGTAGTTCTAGAACTTCGAATCAGGCCTATTTTAAGCAGATACTTTGATTCCTTAAAGCGAGTTTTAAGCAGATTTGTTTTTTTTTTTTGTTGGGAGGATCTATAATTTTGTCACTTGAGAATCGAATCCATCTAGAGGCTTTGGCTAACAGCTTTTCACTAACGCACCGTTCAGTCTAGCGTTGCTTATCAACCCTCATCATCGAAATGTATTGGGCCCTGAAATATCGGAATTTGAATCGGCGGCGGGGGATGGGGCAATTCAGCTCGAAAAAGGGTGATAACCGCAAACCCACGTTTTCTTGATGATGGAGGGCGAAAACTTTTAGTTATTAGCACTCGGGCGTATACGTAACTTTTTTCGTTCATTTCCTGCATAGGTACTACCGCGCGCCGTCGGTCGGTCGGTGGCTCGTCGTCGTTGGTCGATTTTGTATATGAACTTTTTAAATTGGTAGATTGGTACGCGAAAAAGTCCATGGAAAATGTGTTATCAGGAGATCGCTTCAATGAACTGCAAAGGTTCCGACATTCAATGCTTTTTTGGCGAGCATGATTCGGGTCGTGGTCGAGGGTGGGTTGGCAATGGAACTGCCTCTCTCGTGTTCATTTCGTATTAAATATTCTTTTTTTTTGTATTGTAGTTGTTGTTAATTTGTTGTTATTAAACAGAACAAAAAAATGCCAGAAACATTCTCATTGTTAAACTACATATATTCTTTGTAAAAGTATGGAATTGACGTATTGGGGCTTTTTCCATGCTTGCAGCTGATTACTATCAATGAACGTGCAGTTCATATACTCGTTGGTGGTTTTATGTACTTTCAGATATAGCACCTTATGTCTAATTGGCATTTTCACAAATGAAAATGGTAAATATTTATAATGATTGTTTTGCAAGCGCGAGTATCTGTCTAATGGGTGCACTTTTTCTGCTGCAAGATTGACCGATATCGATATATGTGCAAATATCGTTGTTGAACTTGACATTGGTTGACTATTTTAAAGGTCAGGTTCGAAATTGAATTTTGTTGACATTTATAAGTAATTGAATGTTGTTTATTTTGTAAAGCCTTGTGCTCTACTCAACTCACGTGATTTAAAAAATTAATCAACAATCTTACCAAAACAAATTAGTAAAGTAAAAGACCATTAAATTGGTGTTGTTGAATTTTAGATTTTTAAATTGATTTTAATGGCCTTCGGTTCACAAAACGAATAAAGCAAGCAAGACTATGAACGACTCTGTTTGTTCGCTGATTGGGTTTCTTAGCACTTGGAAGAGGACCCCAATTTCCACGGAAGTTACACACACTCTGCCACACTGCAGGCATCACGATTGACATTCTGCATGAATGATTTGAAGGTATGGCTATCTTTCTGAAAGGTGACGTGAATTGGCCACCAAGGTCATGAGATTTGATCCCGCTAGACTTTTTCTTGTGAGGTGTCCTGAAGTCTATGCTGATAAACTACAATCGACCAATGCTCTTAAGGTGAACATAACACAGGCCGTCGCACAAATTCAACCGGATTTTTGGGGAAAAGTTATTGAAAATTGCACCATTCGAATCCGTGCCACCTAAAGATTCCGAGGATGGCACTTGAACTATGTCATATTTCATTAGTAATGGCATACATGGCCTTGTCCAGACAAGGAAATTCTTGAAGGTAAACCGGGTAAACATAATCAGGCAACTGAAAAGAATTCGTATTCCGGGGTTAGTATATATATTACAATTCGAACCTATTACAAAATGCTGGGATGTCAAAACTGGGTTCAGGGATCATCATTAAATAAGCCCAAACTAGTTGTGTTGTATGAGCTTTACCACCTTCTTGTTGAAAGTACATATTTTTCACATCTTTAATATTTAAAGGGATAAAAATTTGGTTAACGTTAATATTGAAGAATCTAAATTTTTTCTGCAGAGAAAAAGATGTCATACTGGAGTTCGAGTACGGCTTTTGTAATAAAAATTCTACCCTAAGCCTAAGAAAAAGCCTTCGATAGCCCGTGGATAAAAGGATTACTATTCTAACTCTCAAAACTTGGACCTCCTAATCATTTGGTAAGAATAATCAAAAATTTCCTAACCCAAGGAAATCAATGCTGGAGTCCCATTTGTTTTAGTATATCACCTACAGCAATGAACTGGATTGGACTGGCCTCCACCACTGACGAAGAAATATATACCAACTGAGAAGCTGTACGAAGAAGCAAAATTAATACCACTGAACCAATATTTGGTGCAGCTCTCCCGAAAAATTATCAGGCACCTGTAATATCATCCCTACTAAGAAGTGCAACAAGCAACAACTCCTCCAGCATGAACTAGAGCCTAGTGACAGGTATCTTTTTCTATATGCCCAAGACATCACTGACGATAAATTTGAAGACATTATCCATAACAACGAAAAAGACAAAAACAAACAAAATTGCACGCCGTACATTGAATTTTTTTGAATACTTTTGTCTTGTAACATTTACATATGGATTTTCACCTTTGCATATATGACAATTTTGTTTGTCTACAGATTCCACGAGTGACCAAAATGAACCTTTCGTTGACGAAATTTCGGTGTGGAAATTTGCGAAGCGAATCCTACTGCAAATCACTAGGCTTGTAGCAAGTTGTCACAATTTATTCACGTTCAGCTATGGACAGTCTTAACCTAAACATTCTGTCTGGAGATGACAGTTTTGTTTGAAGTATGATATTGAATATTGAATTATGAGATCAAAAAATCGAAAAAGGCAATGGAAATTTTAAATGCAGACAACAAGTCTTATGAAATCGATTTAGCACTTTGTTTTCTTACAATATTTGTAGCAATAAATGAAGAAATTATTTGACGTCTAATGTCAATTCTCACTGAAATTTGCACTGTTTTCACCTTTACATGCAATTTGAGGTGTTACTTGCTCGATGGCCAATTGCAAACAAGATTTCATGCAATATTTTGCCCAATGAACCTAAAAATAAAAATTACTGCAATTATTGCAGAAATAAATATAGAAATACAAATAATAGAAATACAAATTATTGGTCAGATAGAAAAAAAAGTATAGATAAGACCAACTTCATAAGCCACCAAAAACATTTTCGCATTATGTTCCCATTATTTCATATTGCGTCATAAAAACTAGCATATGTATGTATGTATATGTATGTAATTATCGTTTCAAATAATTTAAAAAAAAATAACCTCGCCAGATATAATAAAACTTGACATCTAACCCTTTCACCAATAAAATACCAATCGATTTTCAATTATTAAGTTTGAAGGCTGTCAAAAAATGTCAATAAACCCGCGTATCAGCACTCTATTGATGTTGCACCATCCTTTCACATTAAAGTTTACATTTTTCTGGAATGCAAAAAAAATGAAAAAATTGAATTGTGTTCCCTTTTGAAAATAAAAAAAAAAATAACTAGTTTAATAAGAGACAGTGTTCCCATTGAATAAATGATCTCAGATCAGTTTGATATAACCGTTGTCACTTGCAAATGACAAGTTAATTCATTTACCGTCCATTTACTTTGTCAATTTTGTCATTTTTTCATCCAACTAAACCTAAAATGGATAAAAGTCATCAAATTGGTTGCACATACTTGCTCAAAAGTATCATTAATAAATTCAAGTCAAGTAGTTTAGTCAAGAACACGTTTCAAATCTTTTTTTATTTTATAATTTATAGACATACAATTGCTAAGTTCTAGGGTTTTATAAAGTGTCTAGTTTTAGTCAACCTTTTCCTTTCTAAGTTCCACTTTGTTAGTTCGAAATCATTGTATTTTCTAGGTTAAACTGGGGCATACATATACGTAGATACTCCTAAACTCAAAATAAAATTAACGAAGTGACAAGGATAGCGAGTGTCAACACTGACGTGATGAAGTCGATACGATGTTAACAGCGTTGAACCCAACGAGTGATTACGATAAAGTTATTGAAAATAGCGGAAGTTTCGTTGTCTTTCCGAATATTTTGCGTTAGTTTGGGAGAGCCTTTAACATATTTTTAATAAATTTTGGTGATTTAATTCTCTGTGATCAACTAAAAAATATTTCTGACAGTTGTGTTTCAAAATCGAAATGCAACGATATGGAAATACCTAGTTGCCTAGTAGTGCCATCTCGATTTCAATAGTAAAATGGCGATTTCCATAGTTTGACACTTCGACTTGAATAGATTTTTGACATTTCAAATCGTCCATTGTGAATTTTGGTGAGTTAACTCTCTTTTTTTTCTCAAAAAAAAATTTCCAATGGAATACTATCGATTTCATAATTAAAGCTCATAGGGAAGAGAATCTGAAGGAAAGTTAGAAAATTACATTTAGAGAAATTTAGGAGCAACTGATCAGAGATATACCAGTCCGCTTAAAAGTTTAGGTCATTTTGAAGTAAACTAGAATCAATAGGAGACTTAATGCAACGTAACAATTTCATATCGTTCGCGAACATAAGACAAATTGATTTTTTTATAAAATCGGGTATATCATTTATAAGAAGCAGAAAAAGCAGTGGACCTTAGAGGCTCCCTTGAGGTACGCCAGAAGTAACAGCAATGTGGTCAGATTGTAAATTATCAATTTGTACGTACTGCGTCCGTCCGTTCAAATAAGATCTAAACCATTTCAATATATTTGAATGAAAACCAAGCACAGAAAGTTTCTTTATTAAGATTGTATGATTAACTTTATCAGATACTTTGGAAAAATCGGTATATGTAGATGGCATCACATTGATCACCTTACTCAAGATGACGAGTTATCTCTTTACATAAAATTGATAAATTAATGTTAGTCGACCTTTCAGAAAGAAATCCATGATGGATTGGTTTTGTGGGAACCTACGTGTTTCTCAACTTTTTCATGGATGCACTTAAGGTGATGTATTGAGAGTGCTTCCAAAAGACTTTCGACACTTGTCGT
The DNA here is from genome assembly GCA_963931855.1 of Philhelius festivus. Lineage (NCBI taxonomy): Eukaryota > Metazoa > Arthropoda > Insecta > Diptera > Syrphidae > Philhelius > Philhelius festivus. The sequence goes on from OZ007556.1 coordinate 210,247,053, forward strand.
TAGACAACAGATCGTACCTATACATTTTTCTCTATTGAAAAAAAAAAAATAAAAATTAAATGTCTTGTTTCAACAAGAACGTCAAAAATTTGACAAAGTTATTTTTTTTAATTCTTGATTCGAAATACCACACCGAATTTTTGACTTTTGACTATTAGAAATTCTGAGAAAACTCCCTGCAATTTGATTTTGAATCGCGCGAAGCGCGTCAGTTCAGACATTTTCCAATCTAATTTTTACACTACAATAGGAATTTTGTTCGTAAAATTAAATTATAAGCAATGAGCTTTGCATTTTCGAAAGCTTGCAAAGCATTTACGAGAGTTGAACATATTTTATGAAAGTTAGCTTCTATTTGATAATATTCGCGTAGTTAAGTCTTACACCATTATATTCATCAAAAACTTCTATCAAAATTTTTCGTTTCCAGTTCCAATGATAAACCGCAATACCCTCAATCACTGAGTTAAAATACCTGTACAAATTTCGCAACTCTACAATCATGCAATTTAAAATGCCATCTACCATAAAATCCATGTTGACAAAGGCAAAGGAAAAAAAAAAATAAATAAAAAGACATGCGGAAACTTTATTTTAAAAATTTAAAACCTAAGGGAATCAAATAACAAAAATCTCATATGCAGAGAGAGACAGAGAGAGTTAGCTACTCATATTATTTAATCGAAATATGAACAGAACAGCAACGCGATTATTGGCAGCAAAATGCACTTCCACTAAGACTCCTGAATTTTTAATGCAAAAAAAAAGAATATCCTATGCAAAAAAAAAGAATATCCTTCGGTTCCTTTCAACGAGGTGAGCTTCCAGTATAATTCTTTTTTTTTTTTGTTGTGTCTGCGCTAGAAACCTACAATGATGTAAGTGGTGGTAGTTTATGTGTGGTGTGGAGAAACCACATTATGCTAGAACACAACATCCTTTTCAATGACATTTGAAAAAAGTGACATTTTTGCTTTTTATTTGAATGATTTATCAAAACTAGGTGATTGCGCTCTGTATGGAAATGGTTGCGGATTGTTTTAATGGTTGTCAACCAAATGTCAATAACCTGCAGGTAGTGGAGGATTGATTTTGATTAATTTATGTCAATTTTGTTATGTTTGTAGAGTCGTTACTTTGTTGAAATTTATATTTAAGGCAGTTTGTTTGAAGTACATTAATATTTACACATTTTGAATACAATTATTATATAAACTTGATGGCATTGTACTATTGTTGAACTTTCTAAAACGCCAAAAGCTATGAAACGATTTTAGGAGCTATGAAGGCATATACATACATATGTATATACATATGTAGCTTGATTAAGAGAATGACATATTTGATTTCATTGTTTAGAGAGTATGAAAGGATAATAATTCTTCCCTTGGAAAACCTTATAGGCTAAGCAGGCAATTAAGTATCAGAGGATTAACTTAGCAAACTTTGAAATTAACATTTAAGAGACTGGGCTCTCAGATACTTATGTACATATTTACAGGACAGGAACAGAGACATGAAAATTGTTTTGTTTAAAAATATACTCCTCTTCTTTACTGGATCGAAAGAAGAATTACTAAAATTTCTGAAAGGTGGTAAAAATGTGGGTATATATTTTTAGGAAATACGAAATACCAGCTTTTTATCTTGCTCATCTTAAATGTACCTTCAGCTCACTACAAAAAAAAAAACACAATTTGCTTGCAGAATAATTTTCGCTGAAGCCATTGGCCTAATGGTAAATGCGTTAGAGTGTCATGCAGCAGGAATGCGTTTATTTCCCATGCACTGCCCCTAAGAACAAAAATTGTTTTTTTAGGGATATTGCCTCCTTCGAAAAAGTAAAACTACGATTACATACATATGTATGATATTAACATGTCTTAAGACATAACATAAAACATGTTTTTATTAAACTACAAAAATTCGGTATTGTTCACTTCTGAAGACAAGGCAATCATAGTTTTTTAAACGAGTTCCTACATACATAGTTATGACTATGAAACTAGTTTTGTTGAAGTATCTCATTTAAATTTGACAACAAATATTAAACGTCAAATAAATCCTGTTATTTTTATAAACAACCAAGAACGGCGATTTAACCGATTTCTTTTTTTTTTCTTTTAATTTTTAGGGTAATGTTAAAGTTTATGAGATTGTTTTCGTATCAAAATCTCAATAAAAAATGTGAAGTTGAGTTTTGACAGTTCTACTGTCACATGTTTTTACAGCAAGAAAGAATTGAATTGAAAGGAATAGTTCAGTTTGTTTAAGGTGGTGATCATATTGATCCAATAATTAAACGGACGTAAGGACTATTTACATGAAAGCGACCAATGAACGAATGGAATTTAAGACATTTCTTAAGCCTAAATTCTTCACTTCACGAAAATTCGACAAAATGGTGGCAAACTAATTGAAATTATTCTTAAGAAAATAAAATTGTCGAAATCCAATCTGATTGCTACCAACTGTCAAAGTCGTTCTACACACAATCCAAACTAATTATTTTAAACGTCATTCGGGACGAAAAACGATATGCTATGTCAACCATAAGTCAAAATGAACGAATGTTCGTTCATTCTTCGGTCGTTGGTCGCTCTCATGTGAATAGTCCTTTAAGACCGGAAATACTATCATCTTGTACTTGTTTGAGGTTCGATATGGACCAAGTTTGCAAACTCCCATTTTTTTATTTAAGTTCCTAATAAGACAAAGTTCTCTATTTTTTCATGAGCACTATGTTCTCGTTTCCACAAAAAGAACAAAACATCTCAGACGCAACGTGGTAAGTAGAAATCGGAAATAGAGGGATTTCGATACGAAACACCACTCCACCACACTCCACTAGAGGCACCAGACATGCATGGTTACATTTCAGTTAAATCGGCAAACAAGATATATGTACCTTAAATTAAGGTTTATAATTTAAGATCGGCTCTACAACCAGTTAGCGTGCGTTCAGAATGCTCTTAAGTATAAAACCTGATTTCCTAGAAAACACTTTTCCTAAAGATGGAAATTTCTTACATTGAAATCAGTAAATCGAATCTGCATTATATCAATTTAAATTTCCCCCTGAATTTATTAAGGTTTCAAAAATCCAATACTTTCTCATTTCGCATTAAAAAATTATAAATCTAAAATAGAATTTTTTGCCAAGCAACCGTTAACTAGGCGAACAGAAAATATCAGATATCTATATATCTTCGTGTTTTGTTTTTTTAAGAAACAGATAGGTTTGACAAATTAGATTATTTACAAAACAGCAAGTTTGTGTTAAAGGATTTCGTCCTTAATTTAATAAGCTAAAAAGGGGCTTCTTGCGAGATTCAAGGTACTTCTGTACATAATGCAAAAACAGGTCTTTCTACTTACGAGTACATACAAAATAAAATAACCTTTACAAATGTTCAAAGTCTTTTTTATCAGAAACGAATTAAATACAAAAACCAATGCGATATCTGTTTTTCTTAACTTCAACACAACATAAAATGGCATAACATAAAAACTGAACATCATCAATTTATAACCCGGGTAGCAGAAAAGATTGAAAGCTAAACGAAGATGGATATTAGTCCCAGCATATGTGCCAGAAATAATTTTAATTTCATATTGCAACACATTTTTTTTTTCAAGCACTCTTTAGAAAGGATATACATGTAACGTTTACAGTAAGGTTTAATGGATTAGGTACTTGTACTTGAGGTTACTAGAACTCACAATTTTTTTTTTTTTTTCAAAAGGAACCTCATTCTATCAGCTCTTACTCCTACCGGCGAGTGTTGTGTATCTCAACCGAAGAATGCTCCCACTAAGCCACATTCCATTTTATGCTGGTGGCAGATGAAATTAACAGGGCTTCTGTTCTACCAAGCTCAACTACCAAGTGAACACTTTAAAGTTTATTCGTAGCAGTTTATTCTTGGAACTGAATAGGGTGTGATTTTTAAAATTGAATAGCAGTGTTTCAAGCGGTAGGTCTAATTTTTATTTTTTATTTTTTGTGGTGTTATTGCAGCAGTAGTATTGTCTCGAATGTTGGCCTCGAGCTTGACCAAAGTGGTTGGCTTTGTTAGCGTAATAACGGCTTGACGTAGAACCAGAGAAATAATCTTACTCTATTCAAAACAAATAAGGTCCTATATGATAACGCTTTGCCATGAAACGAAGACTTGTGGATTTTGTTCGTTAAAATAATGGGAATTTTTTTTTTGACATAGGCGCTGAGCTAAAAATGGACAATATTTCCAGCGCCTATTTAACAAGCTCTATAGGCGGTGTCTATGGTCGTTCAGATGAAATGGGAAACATTACTGTATATTTTGACAGTTGAATATCATTGGTAACTTTGGCAGCTGGCTCAAACATGACAGTTGGGAAAATTATCTTTGATATCTTGTCACTCTTTACTAAAGGATTTATTTTATAGGTTGGTGGCTTGGCTAACCAAACAAACTAATTAAGGACAACGAACCTCTGATTAAGAATTCAATATACAATACGGCAACTTATACCGATATCGAAATCATCGTCTCTTTGAGTGCGGATTTGTCGTTGTAGGCAAGAAGTCTTGAGATTCATGTAAATGGACGAACGCCTAACAACAATTCGCATCAAGGACCTAAATTCAACAACATAAAACTCGTAAAGGCAGGGATCCAATAAAAAAGAAAAATTATACCACAAAAGCTTTGTTATATGAGTCCTAGCTGTGACATTAAAATTATCATAGGTGATTTTTAGGCGAAGACGTTGTCACTTTCAAAAAGTGTAGCCTGAAAGACATCAAATTCCATAGCGGCCTCATGTCGACTTTGCTCGTGGCTAAGGATTGTGTAAACTAAAAATTCACAAGGGGACATGGAGATAATTGGTTAATCAACCGTTAACCAGATTAACCACAATGCAATCCGCAAAGGTAAAGTACTCCTTTAGAATCAAGGATGCTATCTTAAGAGATGAGCTTTAGTTGAGTCACAATCTTTCAACTAAATAGCGCGAGAATCTAGAAAACGAAGCGTAAAATAGAGGTCGATGAGAGCAATATCGGGTCTTCAAGAAAAGAAACAACCTTCTAAATAGTTTGATACTTTGGCTTTTCAGACTCCGCTATGAGATCAAACAAAGAGCAAATCAATCTTGACTATGGCTTCTGCTTCGTCTTGAGAAGAAAGTTGAATTAAAAAAGCTTTTTTCACGATAGCAACTAAAGTGTCAAATCTACGAATAATCATATTCGGTAATGCTGTTTTGAAGAAATTAAATGAAAAACAAACTTGTTGTATGGGTACCCTTTCTATATGAACTAAAATCCAAATTCAAATTTCTCATCTAGGAAATAACATTCAAGTTTAAACTTAAAAAATTGTTTTCTGCGAAATGATCATAATATCGCTTATAATAAAATGTCGGTAAGTCACCGATTGTCAATTTTAAAATATTCAACTTCATTTTGAAATTCTTTTTCACGCAAAAGTAAGTCGCTTTCCAATAACTTGCATTTTGAGATTTGTATGATTAGAAATTTCACTTTATCAATCGAAAATTCATTTAATTAAAAGCTCAAGTGACCTCAACTCCAAGGTGCGTTTTGCCCAGGTACGACAGTGGGCTCATCAGTTAGATGCTGCCGTACCCTTCTAAGACGCAAATATTGGTCGATGTTTACCGACTCTTATAAAATGTACAGCTTTAATGGACTGTGAATTTTATTTTTCTAGGGGAATTTGATTAAATTCAGACAGCTAGAATAATAATGTCCGTGGTCAGACTATTAAATAATTAAAGATAGAAAATTATTTCTGTTTAAGTGGAGTGATGGAATGAAATTCAATTAAAAGCTCAAGTGACCTCAACTCCAAGGTGCGTTTCGCCCATGTACGATAGTGGGCTCATCAGTTAGATGCTGCCGTACCCTTCTAAGACGCAAATATTGGTCGATGTTTACCGACTCTTATAAAATTTACAGCTTTAATAGACTGTGAATTTTATTTTTCTAGGGGGATTTGATTAAATTCAGACACCTAGAATAACAATGTTCGTGGTCAGAATTTAATCAAATTCCCCTAGAGGTGGAGAAGTCTGTGAACCCGACGCGACGGTGACAACATCTAAGGATGTGTCCAAGACTTTATGCCACGGAAGAAAACTTGGAAACATGCCAAAAATGAATGCACAGAAGAGCACCTAGTAAAAAAAGACACACCAGTGTATTAAATACTTCACAAGCAAAATGATGTGCAAAAAGTTTTTAAAGTGATTTGTTTGATTTTGGTAGTTCAAATTTCAAAAGTGTTACCAGATGTGTGTAAAATAAAACAGAAATTTTGAAGTTACCTACTGAATAATTTTTTTTCTATTAAACAGTTGTTAATTGTACTTTATTATAAAAAAGTTTTAAAGTTATTTTGCTACTTTTTCATAACACTAAACTAGCCAGAGTTTTTTCTAAATGCTCCCAAATTTTAAAAATTTAAGTTTGTATTGATTTTTTTTTTTTTTAAATAATTAACTTAACTCAACATTACTTTCTTTTAATGTTCAAAATAATTAGGATTTTTTCAACAAAGTTTTTAATAAAATAAAAGTCTAAGAAAAAATCAGGTTGATCACTGTGATCAGATAGAAATTTCAGTTAATTTTAAATAGCTGATTTCGAAAATGAAATTAATTGAGGTTCAGTTTATGCAATCATTCGACAATGAACATTTTTCGCTCGAATTTCAAAATATACAAAGTTCATTCGAATGATTACATCTATTTTATTGAATTAATTATTCCTTCGAATCTCAAAATAATCAGAATTATTTAATTTTTCTTGTCTATTCCTTGATTCAGTAGGAACATCTAGACAGTTAAGTTAAAATGGACTGTTAATTATTAAACTCTATTCATCAAAGTAAAAATGTTAACAAAAATTCTAGGATAACCAACAAAATAACCATCCTCCACGAAATGTACACATACATACATATCGAATCAAATATTATCAACATTTTATACATAAGCTAGAGACTAATTCAAGTTTCTTTGATGTTGTTTCCATGCCAGACAAAATTTAAGTCATGGTCAAGTTGAAAGTAATAACCTCAACTAACATTATCGTTATTCCATCCATTAGCATTAGCCAATGGTATAATATGTTTCGTTTGACTTATTTGACACTGACAGACACAAAAGCCTCTTCTGATAAAAATGGGAATGAATATACATACACCTTTAAAAATAAGTTAAAGCAGTCATAGCAGAAAATTATGTGTGACCCTGCACACTCACATTCTCCACCAAATAGTCATATGAAAAGATTTTTAGTCCTGCAAAGATGCCTGCCATCAGGGATGTCGTTCTTTCTGCGGATTAAGAAGTACGGTAGGGTATTAAATATTATTAAATGTATAGAAAAGTTTTTAATACTTGTTTGTCTCAAGACCAATTTATTTGACATACTAATACCTATTTGTTAACACCTATTTGTTGTTTTTTCAATATCAATCATTGCGGTATAGATTATGATTATCTTTCAGTATGAAAAAAATAGAAAAAAATAGAAAAAGTAGCTCCTGGTTCCAGTAAATTCATACATGTGTAAGCCCCCAGTAAGCAAGACTAACATAAGGTATGTTGTGTACCCCGAAAAAACAGTGAAGTGTTCATTTTACTTTCTTACCATTTATTTTTTGGATTTATTTAAAATATAAATTTTTTCTAACGTTTTAAAATCACAACTATGTAGTTGGTGAAGAATTTGTATAAAATCGATTTTGTATATTAATACCTGTAAGCTATTTGACAGACATTTTGACACAAAAATTATTGCGCCCACAATTTTCTTATAAAATTCAAAAGCACAATAAATATATCGCCTTTATTTTATAAGATTAAAAGCGATTTCAAAAATATAATTATGCTTTTATCCAAGAAAAATATTTACACGAAGACGCAAGTATAATTGTAAAATGAAACGTCACTTGCACCTGTCACAAATGTTACTTAAAAAAATTAATGAGAAATCTAAGACCATTTAGTCAGTGAACTTAATTTTAATTTTGGTGGGGACAACATCCCAATTTAATGCAAGCTTATTCTTAATCTAAATTAAATATAAGAACAGTATCTTTCCAAATTGATAAACTCAACCAGTAAAGATCAAAGTTCTTTTCTAAAGATTCTTAGATCGTGGCAGTGTCCTCCGAAACTTGACAGTTCTTCCCTTTTATGAGCTTTTCTTCTCCCTATTTTGCTTACCTTTCCTTTTTCCTATACATCCATACGTAACCATTATTCGTCCGCTCCTCTTGACCCGCAACAAGTGGCAAGTCATTGAACATTTTTTTCGGGACTTACAATTTTTACTGTCAGTATCTGGAATATTTGTCAAAAAGCCTCATCAGCACGCCAAGAACAAACTTTGTGTCTGAACAAGGGGGTGGCCGTGGCGCGATGGTTGTGTGCTCGCCTGTCAACCTCATGATCACAGGTTCGATCCCTGCCGTCGTCTGTGCCGTTTTAATTCCATTAAAAACCTTCTAAAAATTGTCATCAATGGGTTGCTGGCTTTCTCATTACATGTTGTTTAGGCTTAACACTAACAACATGTAATTGAAATAAACTAGTAATCCCAACAAGGATGAACACGAATAAAATAATGTGAATTATAAGCGACATAGAAATAAGACACGGCATTTCTCCTCTTTAGTTCAGCCGCCATCCCTGGAGATAAAAAATCTGAGACAACCACCTTCAGTCTCAGAACATCGTGCCACACATCTTTCCTATCCTTCTTTCTCTTTCTTAACTTCACGCCTGCGCTGTGTTGAAACATTTAAAGGGTAATCATAATCCCTTGAGCGCGTGTAGATTATACAAAAAAGAAATAAGTAAGTTGAAGGACTTTAAATAATTTAAGATCCCATACCGTTTTTCTGATAAATTTACAACTATAGATATAACTCATTGTTGGCCTCATAGAAAAGTTCATAAAAATTACATTTCAGAAACAGGATTTTTAAAATATCAAGACCATAAATTGATCCGCTTGCCAATTTTTTTTAAGGAATTCAAATTTTGTAAGATGTTATTTTTCTCAACAGGCCAAATGACAATCGGTCAATTCCACTGGAACTGCTTTTCCATATGCCTTGAGTGGGGCTATTTATTCTATAGAATTAAACAATGGACTAGAAGAAAGGCTACCTCAATACGTATTTTGCCATCCCTGACAACTATGACTGCGCTTATACATTATGTATACAAAAATGGCATACAAAAATTATTTGGCCTACTTTTAATTAAGATTTAAATACAACACACATGTGTATATGTATGTCTATTTCTTTTTACTCGTACTTAATTCACAAAGAAGAAGAGAAATTGTTAGAACGTGTTCATTTTATGAAAAGAGAATCATACAAATAAACAATAACAAGTTTCTACTAGGCAACCAGAAACAAGCGAAAGGATATCTGCATCTAAATGTGTGGATATAATTCACACGTTGAATTTTGTGCGCCGACTTCTAAATTCAATGAAACTTATTTACATACGTGTGTGACTGTGTGTATTCATCCCTATGTATGTGCATAAATACAAAGAACACAAACAAGTAGATTTTCTTTTAATAAAGAGCACACAAGAGTGAACGCACGTTTTATGAGTACCTATCCCAGTTGATTTATTATATTTTTCTACGTTTAAAATCTTTTTCAATAAACAGAAAATATGACACAGACTGGTGTCATAACGAATGTACAGTGGTTCCTCTTTAATCGGAATTTATTGTTGTGCGAAATAGAATTGTCGAAAATTTCTTCCAGGCTGACCGAAACACTTGAAGATGGGGGTTGCTTTTAGTGAGGTCCTTTTGAACTGTTCTGTTCTTAATGGGCCTTACACTTAAGTAAAGGGTGGTCCAACAAAAACGCACGATGTTTATTTTAAAAAAAAAAAGAAAAAGTTTTGAGAGTATTATCTTAATATTTTTTATTATGATAGAAGGATCTATGACAGTTAAGTGTGAAACAAAATATCAGCCAAATGCTCGCCACGGCTTCGTTAATGTGCGGAATTATCTCATCCTTTAGCTCTTGAATTGTTTTTGGCTTATTGACGTACACTTTTTCTTCTATACATCCCCAAAGAAAGAAGTCCAACGGTGTCAAATCACATGATCGTGCCGGCCAATGAACTATGCCACAACGTGAGATAACACAGTCATTGAATTTCTCGCGCAAAAGAGCCATTATTTCGTTGGCTATGTGGCAAGTGGCACCATCCTGTTGGAAGCACATATCGTCCAGATCCATATCCTCAATTTCTGTCCACAAGAAGTGCGTTATCATCTCACGATAGCGAACACCATTCACGGTAACTGCTTAGCCGACCTCATTTTCGAAGAAGTACGGCCCGATGACGACGCCAGCCCATAAACCGCACCAAACAGTCACCCTTTGTGGATGCATCGCCTTTCCAACAATCACTCGTGGATTCTTATTTGGCCAAATTCTGCTTGTTAACGAAGCCACTGAGCACTGAGGTCAAAATGTGCCTCGTCGCTGAAGATGATTTTCTTTGTAAAGTCACCATTCATTTCTGTCTGTTCAACCAACCATTCGGAGTATTGACGACGACGCTTGAAATGGTCAGTAAGGCTTCAGCTCTTGAGTCAATTGGACCTTGAAAGCGTGTAAATTCAAATCTTTATTCAAAATTTGCATCAGTGATGTGCGTGAGATGTTCAATTGTTGGGCACGACGACGAGTCGAGGTTGACGGCTGTTCTGCCACACTATCGCGAACAACAGCAATGTTTTCTGCAGAACGAACTGAGCGAGCATGCGCAGGTGTTTTTACATTTCCTACAAACTCGGTTTGCTGAAATTTGTGCACAATTCTACCGATTGTGGACACATTTGGTCGATTATGCTGACCAAAAAATCACGAAGTGCACGAAATGCTATTCGATTTGAACGCCCATTTTCGAAAAAGGCTTCAACAATCTTAACGCGCTGCTCAATTGCGTACCTGGTTGAATTTGTCAAATACTGAAACAAAGAAATGTCAAATTTAGTTGGGGCAAAAAACTTGACGTTAAGGTGCATTATGGTTGGACCACCCTTTATTCATTTCAAGGTTTCAACTATAGAGGGTGAACCAAAAACACTCACATTCACAATATCGAAACACCATTTTCAAAAGTCTTAGCATCTTCTGATTAAGTGATAAATTTTGGTAACATTATGTTACCTGTTAGATAAATTCAAAACTAAATGTTATTCGGATTAATGGAATAATACTGTACCTACTGTAGATGTCATATGTCAAATTACATTGGATAGGAACACAAAATTAGAATGATAACACAATACAGCAACATTTATTAAAATTATTCGAAAATCTGAATCAGTTTTGTTACTAAAATTTTTAAGAGGAAGTGTCTAAAAATAAAAAAAAAAAATACTTAATATAAAAGAGATATGCCAGTTAGGCGCCATTTTGTGAGATTTTCCAAGAACATTATTGTCTAATGTTGTGTTTCTTTCAGCTTTTTGTTTTTCAGACCGAATCAAAATATAATTTTAGACTAAAAATTTTAAAATATCATCATCATCATCATCAAGATTTCCCACATATTTTCAGATTTCGTAAACTAATAGTAGATTATAACAAGACGTTCTCAAAGCCTTCTTAGAAATGTGAAAAGTAACATATTTTCTGTTGAGTACAACATCATGGAAGAAGAGAGAGAAAGTGTTTCTTGTGTAGTTGGTGTTTTCGAATCGTGAGATTTCATTCCTTTTAGGTCTGAGTTTTGACAGGAAGAAGGATGCAAAGGGTTAATTTGGTAAGGAATTAAATCGAGAGTTCTGTGGATGTGAACGATTCAATGAAATTTTAAAACTTTGATTTTAATCAACTAATCGTATACCAAGTAAATAGTTCGGTTTAAGGACTGAACATGTAAAAATTCTTGTCACGTCTAAACTACTCGTACTATTCACTTATATTATATTGGATCAAAACTAAAAAGCAATGAACGGATGCTCGTATGGTTGATTTGAAGAGAAGTTTTTGACTACGTACATATGATTTAAACCTTACCAAAATTGGGATACGTAAACATACATAATAATGTTATACAATACTGGTATGCTTCATGGCATGCTAAATGGTAAAAATGTTGCTGTCGAAAATCCCAATGTAACTTCTACAGCAATCTTTTTTATACTCGTATAATATGGTTTTCAGGAGAGAGAGGGAGTGATAAACTCACTGATTCTATTTAGCATTTACACTAGTGATCAAACTTATGCAATTAAGGTGAATGCCGAACATCTAATTGCGTATACAACAGCTTCAAAAATGAAGGGTGGCATTACTTCTACCAGATTCTGGTGTTGAAATTTAACTTCCAAAAATCATTAACTATTCTTTTAATTGCAATTTTTTTTATATTTTGCGTCCACTTAAGTGATTTCGACTACCCTTTACATGTTAGAGCAAAGTGCGAACCTTTAAGAAAGTTAAAAAAAAAACCGAAGCACATTCGTTTTGAATGTCTGAATATCGTAATTGGAAGTTCGGCTAAAGAATGAATATCTGAATTTAACAATACGTCCTAAGTTGTGCTCAAGGGTAAACTGATGGGCATTCCCTAAAACAAGAGTATTTTGGTTGAATTGTTTAAAGGAAGGTATGGAACTTGCTATTTCATTATAGGACACTATTTATAAAAATAACGGTTATATTCATCAAGTGACAGCAGTGAGTTCTTAAAGCATAACATTTTACGTGGTTTTTCGTTCCTCATTTGACTTATCGAGATCATAATTTATTGAGTTTATCACGCGCTGCCGTCCTAGGTCGACATCCGAAGAATTAAGACGTTTATCTGGAAACGAAAATGAGAAGCTGAGAATACTGTCATCAGCAAAACAATTTAATGGATTTGAAGTTTCAGACAAAAGATCATTGATGAATATAAGAAAGATATCGGGTGACGAAACGGATCCCAGCATTTATTTTATGAATTACTGACTTGAAACCATCCAATATACTATATTTTGAGTGGTTCAAAAGGAAATTTCTAATCCAACGAAGAAGAGATTCATTAATATGAAATGCATGCATTTCCGATCAGAGATCTTGATACCAAACTCTATCAAATGCTTTTGAAATATCAAGTGCAATTATATTAGTTTTTCCAAAACGATGTGGAAAACAGTGGACATATTGCTACGAAAGACAAACTGCTATCATCGAGAAGCTTTCGTTCTTCGAGATATACATATCTCCAGCTGATCATTTATCAGTGCTTCCATGACCTTGGAAGGAAGTAATGGAAGTTCAATTGGACGATAGTAAGAGGGTTCCCCTCGCCTTGTTTATGGACAAATTTTATTTTCCATCCGCTCAGAAAGAGACTAGTAGATCAGGACAGATGGGAAGCTTAGGCAATGGTTTTGTCAGCGTTGGAGAACACCTCTTCAAAACTATGGAAGGGATACTATCGGGTCCTTCGGATTTGTATTCATTGAAATCCTTCAGTACTCTTGCAACTGTCCGAGTGCGAAAGAAGATCTGTCCCATAAAATTGTTTGAGCTCTCAAGTACAGGAGGAGTCATAACCTTTTCTGGCAGCGTCGAACTAACAGCAAGCTATGCTGCAAACAAATTCTTGTGAGCCATAGAGTGTTGACAAACATATAAATGCTGCGCTGACAAAATTGTTATTCTATATCAATTAGTTTGAAAAGAAGGCTGATCACCAGTGTTGTTCAACTTAGCCCCATTTCAAATGGGAAAAATTCTGGTGCTTGGCTGCTAGCGTGCTTAGAAGTTACGATATTATTCCAACCATCCTCGCTCTCTATAACGCCGAGACGGGTTAACGTAATAGAACGTATATATTTTTTTTATAAAGGTAATTAAAATTTTGGGAATTGCTGCACCAAAGATGAATATTATGAGATAGTGTATCTAATCGGCTATGTCACAACCAATACATTCATCTATTTAGACAGTAAAAATCTAGTTCAGGGAAGAATGTAGGTTCCATTAGTATGAAATGCTCTAGTTTTTTTTTTATTGATAAAAACCTCATGATTTTGAGGTAATCCTATAATTATTACCAACGAAGTGACAAATCCACCCAGAGCATCTTCTTCAATGAAAAGTGCTTATTTTCTTAGCTGTTTGGAATGGGCTTTGGTTGTGTCTCTCCTTTCCTGCAGTTTTCAGATATGACCCACATAATGATGGGAAATACTAGTAAGTCAATTACTGCCACAAATTGAGAATTTCACCTAGGAGTGTTGGTGGGTTAAAAGAGAATGTTTAGAAGAACCATATAATACACAAAATATGTCTCATCAAATTTTTAAGATAATTAAATTAAACTCAAGTAAATCCTGAGTTAACAAATATAGTTTGTTAACATTATCTCCCTAAAAGTATGCAATAATGTTTGTATGCATTTTTCCCCTTTGGGATATGCTCTTTTATTTATGTAAATGGCAGTTAATGTTAAATAGTTTCAAATATGAAACGGTTATGTCATTATCAGTGGTTTAGTTCAATATGAAAAGTAGATTTGTAACCATATCACAGTAACCCATATCTAATAAGCATCAGCAAAAGCGAGTCCAGGATAACCCACGGAGGCGTCTTCGATGCTGGAAAATGGCGATGCCACGCTTGCACATTGTACGGCTAGCTCGATTTTTCTGATTTCCTCCCAGAAGGAAGAGTTAAAATCTCTCAGTATTCTATATCATCCGGAAACTATTGATGTTCAGACATCGTGGAACGTTGAAAGCACAACATTTCCAAAAATAAATAAGGTGTATTGGGTAGTGGGTCATTCTCATCATGTAGAACAGTAAAATGTGATTTTTTGTATTTGTTTAATAATTGCAGTGCTTCAATTTTAACACAATAATTTTGTGTTTACTTATTACGAGTAATAATTAAACTAATTTTAACACTAAATCGTGATCAGATTTTAAACCCTGCAAACCAGACAAAATCCCCTCGAAAGCCCAGCAAAGTTTTCTAATAAACTAAAAATATGTAAAACAATCAGAAGGCACATACTCCCAGATGAACTTAAATTACTGAAGCTCTTAAAGAAGTTAACTGCCTATAAATGAATGCTGGTACAACATTTTTTTGGTATTTTCTCATAAAAGCTTAGGCTAGGCGCGCACATTCAATTTTTAGTTGCACAACTGTTTGGTTGCTTATAGAAAACAGATGAACTATTTGGTTGAATGTCCGCGCAGGTGCATATAATTAAATGTTACACAGAATAGCGAACTCATTCTAGGCAATCGTTTAGTTTGTGTCAAAATACAAACTTTTTAGTTGCTCGAACCAAACAGTTGCGCAACTAAAAAACTGAATGTGCGCGCCTAGCCTAATTGCTATTGCAGAAAAGCCTATATAATAAAGCTGGCTTAATGCCTCATTCTATGATATCTTCGGCATATGTTAATCTTATTGGTTTTTATCGATCGTTTGGGTACGTAAATAATTTTGTACTTTCTACTGAACATTTTAACATGGCTCACAGATGTCTATAAGGCTCGTTAAACAATAAAACAATAAACCTTGTTCCGCTACAAACTTGAAAACTATGGACAAAATTATCACCAAGTATCGAAGTAGAATCCGACAACACAAAAATCTCAGGCGATTAAACGAATGACTTTATGTAGTTCACTCAGTAGGTTTGTTCGTTGAGCCCTGAAGTCAACCTGGGGTCGCACTAAATCGTTTTTTGAAAAACCTGAAGTCACCCTGGTGAGTAAATTCTGTGTTTTTTGAGACCTGGGTTAGCCCTGAGTTCGCCCTGAAGTAGATATAATGTTTTGCTGGGGCGAGTTCAGGTAACGATCAAACTGTCAAAAGTCATATGAGATTTCATATGTTTTTCTTTTGTTGTCGTTTGGCGATTCGCATGTTGCATGTTATTGCTTGTGTTTGCAATTAAATGTTTTTTTGTACTCATCAGATGAAACATTCAACAACAAGGCAAAATTGTTTTCGTTAATTTTTAAAACTAATTTATAACAAATTTAAAGTTTTATCACAGAATTATTTTGTCATACTTTTAGTTGTCAACAAAGCAGTTGGCAGCCCTTGGATTGTTTTTTGAAAACCGAAAACCCCAGTTTTTGTTGACAACTCTGAGGGTTGTCAAGAAAACCTGGGTCAACCCTGGGTAAAGTTGAACGAACGAACCTAATGTTGTCCCAAAATGAATTGAAATTTTTGAATCCGAAATGCCTTTGTCTGAGATTCTAAAAGCAAATCTGGAAGTATATTTTTTTTGTAAGAAAAAGAGCTGTCATTCCAGGACCGTTTGAAAGCATCATAAGTGTGACAGTTCGCACAAAATGACCAATCGAAAATATCACACAAACCTAATTTATGTCAAAATAGATTTTCTCGTGCATAATTTTCAAATTCTACCAAATAATAAAAAATGTGATAGAACAATAAATATCACGAAAATTCATAAAAATCTACTTGCTCAATTTTAAAATTAGTTAAAGATGAAAGTTGTCAGAGCATCAACCCAACATTTCAACACACAGCTGTCAACATGTTCTTACTACGTTGACAGAATGATTACCTACACGGTTAAGGAAATTATTCAACGTGTAAAGACAAAAAGGCAAAAGTGTTAACGTGAGTGTCAATGCAAACGTCAACCAGCGTTGACAGCGTTTTGTGTTGACTATAACACACGATTTATTAACAGAATCTTACGTGACTTTGACATAACGAGTTTATCATTTACGTTGGCCGCCTAGTCGTAGCTTAACGCTGAATTTAAAGAAACCATTGTGCACGTAATTCCCATTTTTGTTTTGTTTTTATAAATATCTACCAAGAATAACTGATGCAGCAGTAATATTTATTAAAATTTATAATTGCTTATTCTGAAGTGTCAAAAATAATCTCTCAAATCTCCAAATTATAATTCTGGAAGCATGTCCGCTACGTGGTATCCCTTGTTTTAAAGTACATATAGCTGATAGCAGATATTGAAACTGATTACTTATTCTTCCAGGACCTATTTGCTAATTCTTCCAACCACAAAATCTGTACTTTTACCCTTAGCCTTGTAATAAAATGCATCGTTGTTGTTCATATAGATAGGTATATAGGTTGAAACATGACAACCTTACATACACACAAACACCATTTCGATACTCTTTGAAATTCTAATTTGTGTATTCACCATATCCTCTATTACCGGCAAAAAAAATAAACACATTTCCATGTAAACAAACAAATAGACATATTAATAAACAAAAAATGTGTACATATACGACTTTTTACCCGGCCACCAGAACCAAAAGAACACTTCTCTACAGCTTTTGCAAAACCAAAATATCAAACACAAGAAAGAATCTATCTACTCATCCGTCCTTATGTTTGCCATCCCTTGTTGGGGGGCTCTGAATAAATAGAAGAAAACATAACCTAACATTACACACAAGCTCCAACCCTTAAAATATACATATGTATACCTTCTTGTTTTGTTATTAAGGAACGAAGGTTAAGGTATACGACGACGACTCTCGTATGTAAACATAAGCATTTATTTTTTGAATATTCTCAACCAAGTGCTCAGAATTTTTGGGAAGTTGTATCTTGTATCTTTTGGATTGCCATTGACTTATTGGGGAAGGTACGAGTATGTTAAGAATGTCAAAACATGCCCACATAAACATAAGTAAGGAGAGTACCTACAACATACTATATTTGATGTTAGGTTGAGTTTTGTGTGCAAAAGTTATCGGAAGTCAATATTTCCTGAGTAGGCAGGCAGGCCCTAATAGTTAAGTATTTGATGTAAGAATATGTAAGATAAATTTGAAGTGAGGTAAAGATTTTAATTTAAATTCGAAAGGTAGAGACTGTTGAGAATTTAACTCTTGGAATGCAAGTGGTAAAAGGAGTATTTATTTCATTTTGAAATAATGAAATATATTTTTGTTTTCTTCAATAATTTCAACAACCAAAATTAAGAGTATGTACATGGCTATTTTCTACAGAAAAAAGTTGTTGTTAGGTAGCAATATTGAAACCAGCTCTCATAAGTCTTGCTAATCAAGTGATTCCAATGAGTTGGAATTTAAATGTTCTTTTTGAAAATTTGAATTTCTTCAAGTATGGGTGGTTGGTTCAGAGAGAAATTTACCCTCAAATTATTTGATTTATTTGATTTGTAAAGGTACAAGAAATACGTATTTTAGAAGAACTGGATAGGGTTTGGACGGAAAAACCGATGGATATGGGTTTTAAGTTCTGAATATTATTGTAATGACTGGGAAAAATAGAGCCAAAAGCATTCCACATACGTGAAATGTGGTTAAAAACAATTCTCTGTACCTAAAAATATGCCTCACATGTTCCTAGAAATGCAAGTTTTACGGTTACGGCGTGTATGTTTGCATTAACTAGCTATTTGTAAAATGTTTCGGTTATTATTCTGTGAAAAATAATTTTTGAAGTTCATTTCATTGTATTCTATTCAAAACGTGTCGGTGGGTAAGAGGAATACCTGTCCTGTCCAGTCCATATCATATAATTGTATTCAAATTGCTGCTGAAAGTTCACTTTATACTTGGATTACATCCAGATCAACATTTTCACTTGGCAGGATTCTTAGATTCGTCCAAAATGAGGTTGTTCCAGAAATACTGGTTTGCCAGTTTCTTCGTTTGCAAGCACCACTTAGAGACTGTGTTATAAGGGGTTGATTCTGCTTCAATAATACTAAACAGCATTGAGTTTTTAAAACGCTTATAAATTCCCAATTGTGTTCGTACAAGATTGTTTAGGTATGTGATATGATAAGCTAAGGGTACTTTCCTCTGCAAAACAGCTAAAATGAATTAGAAGTTTCGGAATACAATTCACTTAAAAATATAAGGAAGGGAGTTCTATGGTGACAAAATAGAGTCCGGGCACACCAAGATTTTCTGAACTTCATACTTAAAACTGTCCAATACGCTAAATCGTATCCAACGAAGAAGGTAGACGACGATATCAAACACATTTCTAAGCTTGATGAAAAACATTATTAAACGCTTTTGGAATATCAATTGCTCAGGGAGTTAGTCATATAACATAATATTATCAGTAGTCTTAATGCTACGAAAGCGATAATGTCGGTCATAAGGAATCTTTCAAGCTTCAAGATTGATCAGAATTTCGATGTCTTTAGACAGAAGAGGCGTTAGTGCAATCGGACTGTAGTTAAAAGCAATACCTTTTTAAGCCTGCATGAACACCTCCTTTGAAGAAGAAGTGGCTCCTCTGTTGGAGAAAAATTTGGCGCGCTTCGTCTATTTTACAATCGCCATAATCGTCCTTCCAAGTCAAGTCGACCACCCTTACGTCAACGGAACCCAAAATCTGTGTCCATGTTAGTGTGCATGAGAATCCTAGGCAGTCAATTTCGCACCGACCGACCACAAGAACTCGTCCTTGTACAGAGCACAACTTGGAAATTTTGAGTCATGACTTGGGCTTTCCCCCGGTACAAACTTCAACTTTCTCCTAGGATATCAGAGTTAACAATCATAGACAACGTTGACGTGTGTTCGCTAACTGGGCTCTGCCCATTTGAAAGTTGACCAATGTCGGTAGAAAAATAATATTCTGCGAAGAGGAACATTTCTGGATGAATAGGTTCTTTAACTTTAATTGTAAAAATTAGGATGATCGCAATCCACACGAAATCCAAAAAAATTTCAATACATCTAGAGTAAGTCCTTCTTTGGTGTGGAGTTTGGGCTGGCGGCGTCATCAGCCCATACTTCTTTGAGAACGTTGTTGACCAGGACATCACCCTCAACTGCAAGCGCTATCGTTTGATACCGTTTGATGATAATCAAAATTTTTGCCCCGAATGGGATGATTGGATCACGACATGTGATTTCAACAGGATTTAACTAAGTGTCACACATTCCATGCCACAATGGACATTTTGCACGAGCGACTTCCGAATATGGCTATTACACACGAAGCGATGTGAATTGACCACCGAGATCGTGTTATTTAAGCCCGTTAGACTTCTTCTGCTCTGCTCTGCACTGCTCTCAATTTTAATCTAATTGAATAGAAATAGAATATTAGAAAAGTGTTAATTATTGAAAGACCAATTTTTCAAATTTCAAGTTCGCATGGCCATTTGTTTTTTTATTTTGCTGATTGACAATTCATCCGCAGAAATTCACTCTTTGGGATGGGTTGTAGACTAGCGGCATCAATGTTTCGTAAACGGCGGTGATACTGCCACATTCACAAAGATCAGTAAGGATCGATGATACCCAATTCCAAATTGCATGATATATAAGCATATCAACGACAAATGGTTCTAAGGTAATTTTACCAAACAGCTGATAGGAAATCAATTCGAAGATCATAGACACGAAGTTTAATCAAAATTTAAAAAGCCGTTTTCAAGATAATTTGTAGAAATTGTGTATAAAAAAATTCCATACAAAATTGGAAACAAATGAAATTCTTATTGAGTTTGAAAAAATAAAGAAATATATTTTCTATAGAATTCACTGATTCAACAAACTATCTGCACATAACCATAAAGACCACATCCACATTATGAATGCATTTGTTTGCATAAAACGCTAGAACATACACAAGTTCATTGATAAACTCTTTCTGGTCTTGCTCTGTTTCAAATCGTTTACTCAATAGCCACTTCCGATTTGTAATCCCCAAGCTATTATAACCCTTACCACCACACCAAACCCATAGCCTTCATTATTACCCTAAAATACAGAACTAAACCGCGGTGAACTAAATTTTAATGCAAATATTTGTCCTCAAAAACTCCCAAACCCAATTTGATCGCCTGCAGCTATCATAGATGTGAATTTAAAGTTATCTGGCTCTTCAGCTCGAAAACTACTCATACTGATTTTCAATAGAGGACTTTGTTATGTTCTTAATGTTGCCTTAGTGGATTATGCAGAGTTTGACTCGTGGGAAGGAGCAGGCAGGAGTCAACTCTTAGTTCAGCTACCCCTTGCTACTGTGTGCATATGCAGACTTGTATAGAATATAATGTCCAAACGAACGTCATCGGGACACACCACAAGGGTCCTTCGAGCATTCACAATACACAAATTATAAAGCATACTCCTCTCCTTCTCGTAGCTCCACAGTTTGATCATCTAGACTCTAGAGCTTC
The DNA here is from genome assembly GCA_963931855.1 of Philhelius festivus. NCBI lineage: Eukaryota > Metazoa > Arthropoda > Insecta > Diptera > Syrphidae > Philhelius > Philhelius festivus. The sequence continues at coordinate 210,268,287 of OZ007556.1, forward strand.
ATCGTCATCGTAGTCTTTGTCGTTGTCGACGTAGAGCTCGCTTAACAAAACAATGCCCTGAGTTTTGCATTTTGCTGATTCTCCGGCTACGATGGAATGTGAATTGAATTCGCTTATTGCGCGAATCCCAAACTTAGATTGTGTGCGCGGCAATGTATTGCATTCTTTGTGACAAAAAAAAACGAAATCAGAAAAAAACCTCCTTCGCCGAGGATTTATTTATGCAAATACATATTCAAATGAGCTGTCATTCTAAGGATTGCGAATAAATTTCAAACAAACATCGACTGTGTTGTTGGGGTTCATCGTTTTCATTGAATTTCTTTCAAGAAACAACCAAAAAACGCGACACGAATTAGGGTGTCAGAATCTGAGTATGAATTTTCGAGACCTAGGGCTGGGTTTTTATTTGAAAATGTTTCCAGGAAGAAGAGTCTTTGTCTTGATTTTACGAGTAATTTTTGTCAAGCATTTTTATTCACTTTTTGTGTAGTTTTAGCTAAAAGACTAAAGATGAAATCGTAAAAAAGCTAAAAAAGTTCAAAGGTCATCATCTTGTTATCCTGAATGTAAAAGTTATTATGATTCACTTCAGATATTTTATTGTTTAATGTAGTAGTCTAGTCTTTACAATTTTTTCAAGCTGAAGCTTCTTTTATAAAAATCGGGAAGGTAAAGTTGATAATAATGTAATTATATGAATTACCTAACGATATTCTTCTAACTCAAACGGCTGTTTCTTTCGTGGCTTTTAGAAAAGCTTAATACTTCTGTTAACACGCACACCGAAATGGTTGAGAGTTGTAAGTCACACGGGAATTAATCTATATTTTGGTTTTGACGGGAAAGTTGTGAAAATATAAATTGAGGGTAATATTTGAAAAATGAGCTGACGATTTTTTTGAAATTAGGTTATAAGTGGAAATAAGTAAACACTTAAAATTGAAAAAAAAACACTTTTTTTAAATGGTTAAGAAATTTTAAACATACGAAAATAATTTTTAAGAAAACTGTTAACAAAAATTCAAATAGATTTAACATAAACGCTCACTTAAAAAGCTCAAGCAAAGCCTCTGTAAGATTCTAACCTATAAACGAACAAACATTTTGTACAAACCATAACATAAGAACGAATTGTTTATTAAGATTATAATGAATTTACAAATTGTTTATATAGCCGTTTTCGAAAAATTCGTTAAAAAATTAAATAATTCATTCCTCACTTATCGTCTCTAGAAAAAAATGAGTTTTGTGACATAAATGTGGGATGTGTTTGTGTTCCCCTTTTGACGAAACGGAAATCTTCTTTTCCTTGTTTTTTGACATTACTTTTTAGTACTTTTCGGAAACATACAAAAAAGTTCAATTTAAAAGTAATTTGAGTATAGTCTTGTAAATTGCAAGATGTCAAAATCAATTCCAAATACATTTTTTTTGAAATATTTCTTCGAATTGAAAATGATTTGCAAAATAACTTAGGAAGATTAAATTGAAACTCAAAACTTTTCAATTATACAGATGATGCAATTAGTTTTGAAAATGACAGCTTGGTCTATCTGGCGGTTGTTTGTTACCAAGATTGGGCAAAATGTATGGCGCTCTTTTTGACGCCTAGATGGCGCTTTTTATGACGCCAGATGGCGCTTTTTTAATTATTTTAAAAGTTTTTATAATCATACCGCATTTATAATGCGATGAGAAGATAAGACGAAAGCGAGACATGATTCACTTTCACCTTTTCGTTGTTATAAGTTCTTTCCGCAATTCCTTAGGCCTGAAGCGTAAATTAAATTTTTTATTTTTCCAACAGTTTGGTTGGTAAAATGAAACATATTGTAAATATATAGTAATTATAATGAAACATAAGCACATATGTTTCATTTCAGCAACCAAACAGAGATATGAAACTAAAAAAATTGAATGTGCGCGACTGTCCTTACTTCATTTACTAATTTCATTTAACGTGACGACGAGAAATGCTTTATTGTGTATATTCTAGTCTGATTTCATAGTTTGAAACTGATTTTACAATAACTACGATGTTTCATCATGCTCATTGTGTTCGAGCCAAAGGATTTTATAATTGTAGGCATTTGTAATTTAATTTTGACACCGAATTTAAAATTCTTCCCATATGGCATTGCTAGTTTATATTTGACAACAGAAAGCAGATAGTTTATTTAAAAAGTGTTTCTTTTTATATTTCGTATTAGTTATTTTTCAAATTTTAGTGTTTAGTTTTCAAGTTCAATAGTGTATAAGTATTCAGTATTGTGTAGGATAAAGTGTTTAATGTTTTAAATAAATAAAAGCATACAAAATATATATTTGTTTGTGTTTTTTGTACAAAGGGAAGTGGTTTTCGATTGAGAAATTGTTCGGCCACATATTTCATTAAAAAAAGTTTTTATTGTGTGTTTTTTTTCAATTAAATTATATTTTTAATTGCTTTGTTGGTTAGTTATTATGGTTTTTTTCATTAAAAGAACATTCTCTTTCGGCGATAAAAGGTGTTTTTAAAGTGTATTAAATAACTTCGAACAAAGTTCGAACAATAATTTGTAAAAACCATGTCGCTGTCTTTGACGGATAACGTGTCGTTTTGACACGTCACTGACAACTCCATAGAAAATTTTTGACCGACAATGCCGAAAAAGAAGTTTTACTTCAAAAAGTCCGATTATTTAACTCAGTGTGAACACCGTCTGTAGCAGAAAAGAGCTTGATTACACGAGTATTTTTTTCGACTTTTTTCATATTTGATGTGAGGTGAAGAAATGTTGCGAAATGATGCTGCGCACCTATTATTCACAAATCTATCTGGATCCGGATCGGGATCTTCCCTTGAAAATAAAACGATACGGATCTTACTGACAACAGTGTTATAAGTCCGTCTCTTTTTATCCTTGGGTTTGGAAATTTTAAATTATGTCTTGTCCTTTTTCTTTACACTATAGCTTACACTACCTTACCATAAAAAGCCATCTACTCGCCAGTGTAATAACTAATTTTTGGATCTTTGAAATGCATAGATCCCGATAGAAAACAGGATCCCAAATTGTTTTTGTAATACATGTTAAAACTTAATCCAGATCCAGATCCAGATAGATTTGTGAATAATAAAACGCACCTAACATCTCCGTTTGAATAAAGGTGTTCAAATGTATTGTTGTATCGAGCAACATCTCTGTTTAAAAATAAGTCTAACAAACTTTACGTTACGTAGCGGAGTCCAGTGGTGCGTTCTTTTTCTTACAATATTTAACTTTTGAAATAAATAGGTTCGTTCCTTTATTTTGAAACTCTACTACAAAAACGTAAAAATATGTCTGAGTAGTTAGTCCAATGTGAACACTGTCTTGAAACTAACGATCAAAAAGTCAATGATAAGTTTAAATTATAGCTACGTATGCGTGTGTAACTGGGCACCTTATTCGCCCATGTATCTATCAATGCGATAGTTAAAGCACATGGTCCAAAAATATATACATATGTGTTTAACGGAAAACGTTATGTACATCTATTTACCTTCGCGTGGCAGTCACCTTGCCGCGGTGCGGAGGCTTAAGTTTCAAAGATTCATCTGACCTACAGGTTTGGAAAGTCCCAATCCGGTAGTGATTTTGAGGAGTTACGAACTAAGAACTGCCCCCCCTAATCCAGGGTGTTACGTGAACCGTGCCTATTGGATGGTTTGCAGCCAGGGGGTATACCGGCTGTATTCTAACGGAACCTCTTCGACACCAGGTCGAATCGAAGAGTAACCATGACCTTACCATATCATGCGGAGCTCTGATATGGCGGACCTACCCTTCTCTAGCTACTCGTGGGAACAAAATCTAAAATGCCAAAAAACAAAAAACAAAAAAATAACACCAACCACATTAAATTTAACATTCCGCGGGATGTCACCGCGAATGAGTATGCGGATCGCATGGAGTCTAACCTCCGTGGAGACGAGTCGAGACCGAACATCAGTCACTTCTTCAAGAGAAAGCCTCATGGGCAAGTGCAAAACCGGGCAGCTCAAGGAGAATCGTCTACAACGAGTCAGGGGAAAATGCCACCCAGGCGAGTTACAGATGATACTCCTGGCACATCTGAAGCTAGCATGAGGAGATTACCTCCCAAGCCGGTGAAGGATGCTGTCAAAGCAATCACTGATGGGAAAATGACACCATCAAAAGCTGTCTCTGAGTCTACCAGAATGATGCACCGGGAAAAAGAAAGTGGCCAAAGCAGAAAAAAGAACGGCCCACTTCCGAAAATGGGCGAGCCAGGTGGCCGGGATGACCCAAATAGGAAGGGACTCAGCGGTGCAGGTGCAAGATGGTACCTCCGGTTCCTCGCCGAGGGCATGTCCCCGCAGGACGCCCGGAAAAAAGTAGACGAGAGAAAGGCGGATGCAAAGAAAGAACCTGCACAACGCCTAGAACAGGGTAAGAGGAAGAGCCACCTTATAACTCCTCCCCTAAGGCAAGACGTCAAAAAAGCTAGAACGTCGCCAGCAACCACAGCGGGAACGAGCACCGCTAAAATCGGAGCCGACGTACAACAGCTCTCGTACGCGAGCGCGGCCAGTACATTGAGGATTGCGGTTCTGCCAAGGGAGTACCCTCAGGTCTCCCTCAGTGCTGACGAATTGTCAGTATTGGAGGATGCCATTATTGAGGAAGTCTCCCTTGGTTGGACGCATAAACTGAAATTTAATGGCGTGCACTTCAGGGCGGGACTGTTGTTAGTCGACTGCGCTGGGCAAGAGACGGCAGATTGGCTCAAGGAAAAAGCCTCCAAGCTGAGTACTTGGAAGGGCAGCGAATTGATGGCATGTATGGGCGATGACATCCCCAAAATGCACAACATCACGCTGTTTCTGCCAAGAAGCACCGGGCAAGACGACAAAAAATCGCTCGCGCTCATCCAGGCCCAGAATGAGGGAATGATTGTAAATGCATGGAAGATCCTGTCGAGCAAGGTCGAGGGCAAAGGACAGCTCCTGGTAATCAGCATTGACGGTCAGTCAGCGGAGGCCATAAGTAAGGCAGGGCATCAACTGCATTACAAATTCGGGAAGATCCCCGTTACTGGCCTCCGAAAAAACAGTAAGATGAGCTGTATTGAAGTAGCAGGTAGAGGAGCCAACACCATCCCTACCACAGCTGAATCCAGTTTGCCTGCCAACACCCCCCTCCCCCCCTCAATAGATCCCACCACATCAACAACCACAACCCAACCCCAATCCAGTTTGCCTACCAACACCCCACTCCCCCCCTCGTTAGCTCCCACCACACCCACAACCACAACCCAACCCCAATCCAGTTTGCCCACCAACACCCCCCTTCCCACCTTATTAGCGTCCACCACAACCACAACCACAACCCTACCCTCCCAAACCTCCCAACCCTTCCAAACCTCCCAACCCGTACAATCCTCCCAACCTTCACAAATCCTTTTACCTTCCTATACTCCAAAACCCACCCAGACCCCTGAACAAACCCACAACCACACCCACACCATAGCAGTCATCCAAAGCCAGGTAGGAACACTGGCAACAAACGAAGCAAGTCGGATGAGCGAAGAGATGGAGGGCATTGACCTCTCTCCTAGCCCATTCGATTTGAACGAGTCGCTTCCAATGGACGAGGAGGATGATCTGCTTGCAGATGAAGGGGCATTTGCCCCTACCCAATAAAATTAAAATGACTGGACGCGGGATCAGAACCAGGCTAGCTCAGGCGAATATCCACCACGCTAAGGCAGCATCAGCTGTCATAGCAAGAAAATTCACAGCGGATAACCTAGGGCTAGTTCTGATCCAAGAACCCTGGATTTACGGGGGCCAAGTTAGGGGCCTAACATGTAAGGACTCTAAGTTAATATGGGATACGAGGATTGACTCGCCCAGAGCATGCATAAAGATAAGAAATAACATAAATTTTATATGTCTTTCAGAATTTATGACGCGGGACTTGGTACCAATACAAGCCCAAATCGACATCGAGGGCAACCTCCGCACGATGGTTGTAGCATCAGCCTACTTCGCCGGTGACGACGCCAACATACCACCAGTCGAAGTGAAGAAGCTAGTGGACTATTGCAACAGCAAAGGACTACCACTGATGGTTGGATGTGACGCAAACGCCCACCATACAACGTGGGGTAGTACCGATACTAATCAAAGGGGTGAGTACCTTTTAGACTTTATTATCGAGAAAAATCTAGATATATTTAACGTAGGGAACACACCTACATTTGTTACTAGAGTAAGGAAGGAAGTTCTAGACTTAACGTTTGGAACCCCGAACTTAAGTCGATTAGTTAGAGACTGGAGAGACTCCAACGAACCTTCTATGTCTGATCATAGAATTATAGTGTTTACTTTAGAAAACCTGTTGACAGAGAACACCTCTGGCAGGAACCCTAAGAAAACAAACTGGAACCTGTACAAAACTGTCCTAAAGACTAGTCTTGAACGTATAGGTCCACAAGAAACGACAAACAGTAACCTTGAGTTAGAACACTTAGTTAATGAATTTAGCGGGGCTATAAATGAGGCTTACGAACTCAGTTGTCCCCTTAAACCCATTAAAAGGCAGAAGGATGCTCCATGGTGGAACAATAATCTGTCAAAACTAAGATCCAAGGTAAGAAAGCTCTTCAATAAAGCAAAGAGTACTGGAGAGTGGCATAACTACTCTGCAGAGCTGACCAAATATAACGGAGAAATAAGGAGAGCTAAGAGAAATAGTTTTGCTAATTTCTGTGAGGGCATTTCGTCGACACCTGCAGCAGCAAGATTACACAAGGCTCTAGCCAAAGATAACACATTAACCTCTTTGGCACTTCGTTACGCCGATGGTAGCTTCACTGAAAACGAGGAGCAAAGGTCAACCCTACTGCTAAATACTCATTTTCCAGGCAGCTTACCAATGGTAGGAAATATGATAGAGAGAATACCTCTAAGGCCTAACCGGGAAGACTGGAAGATAGCTTCGACTATCTGTTCAGGCAATAGGATTGAATGGGCGTTAAGTACCTTTCAACCTTTCAAATCACCGGGCGTAGATGGCATCTTTCCTGCGCTCTTGCAGAAAGGTAAAGAGGAACTGATGCCCTATCTTATTAGACTGCTTCGAAGTAGTATTGCACTTGGGTACATACCAAGTCTATGGAGAAGAGCAAAGGTAATTTTCATCCCCAAAGTGGGGAAAAAAGATACCACACATCCTAAGTCATTCAGGCCAATAAGCCTAACATCCTTCTTACTGAAAACTTTGGAAAAGGTAATTGATAACTTCATTAGATCGGAAGTATTAGTAAACATGCCCCTAAATCACCGTCAGCATGCTTACAGAGCGGGTAGATCCACAGAAACCGCTCTGTACGAACTAACTAATATAATACAGAGAGCTTTAGATACTAAAGAAACGGCATTATGCGCCTTCCTTGATATTGAGGGGGCCTTCGACAACACCTCTCACGAAGCAGTTCATTCGGCTCTAGAAAGGAAGAGAGTTCCTATCACTATAGTCAGATGGATAAGTAAAATGCTTAGTACAAGAACGGCGGAAGCATATGCAGGACTTAACGTCCAGAAAGTCATTACAACAAGAGGCTGTCCGCAGGGAGGGGTATTATCACCCTTGCTGTGGAGTCTTGTAGTTGATGAATTACTAGAAAGTCTAACCTCCCAAGGAATTCGATGTATTGGCTTTGCTGATGACATCGTTATAACGGCACTGGGGAAGTACGAAGAAACTCTTTGTGATATAGTCCAGAGAGGGCTGTCTATAACTAGGAAATGGTGTATATCTGTGGGACTTAACATCAACCCTACCAAAACAACGATAGTACCATTTACCAGTAAAAGACTTTTACCTCGCATGAAACCCATTCGGTTGGCGGGAGATGTAATCGACATCCAGAGGGAGGTCAAATATTTAGGAGTTACACTAGATAGCAAACTCCTCTGGAACAAGCATGTCGAAATAACTGTCGGGAAAGCCACAAAGGCCCTTATGATATGCAAGAGACTTGCAGGTAAATCATGGGGCTGCAAACCAAACATCATAAGATGGATGTACACCATGATGGTAAGACCCATCATTACCTATGGGGCGATTGCATGGTATAAAAGAACCGAACTAAACACAACTAGGAAAGCACTAGACAAATTGCAAAGGCTTGCATGTATATGCATAACAGGAGCAATGAGAACTTGCCCTACAGCAGCGATGGAAACCATCCTTCATCTGACGCCACTACACGTGGTCATTGAAAATGCTGCTAAGGGAGCCATAATGAGATTTGCCAAGGAGGGTACTGGGACGAGTAAAATTATTGGTAACAGGGAAAAAGATTCGATAATCCGGTCCTCAGTAACAAACCTCATTGACATCCCAAGAGATGGTATGATCAAAAGATATAACTTCGAGAAACATTTCAAAACGGAGTTAAGTTGCAAAAAAGACTGGCTAGGCGAAACAATAAACTATAGTCTTAAAGAAAATACCATCAAATGGTACACTGATGGATCGAGGACGGCTGAAGGGACTGGTGCTGGAGTTTTTGGGCCTAGAACTAAACTCTCCTTACCGATGGGACAGTCCACTAGCATATTCCAGGCAGAAGTAAATGCCATAGGCATATGTGCTGGAAGAAACCTCGATAGGAAATACAAAAACCAAAACATTGCCATCATGTCAGACAGTCAGGCTGCACTAAAAGCACTAAGCTCCTACGCCATCAGCTCCAAACTTGTTTGGGAAAGCGTGACTAAGCTTAATAAACTGGGCAAGAATAACACTGTCACGCTCCATTGGGTACCAGGCCACGTTGGTGTCCAGGGCAACGAAGTGGCAGACTCCTTAGCAAAAATAGGTGCATCGACACCCCTCACAGGGCCAGAGCCCTACTGCGGAATAGGAGAAAACGTGATCAAAAACAAAATCAAAACAGAAGAGGAGACAAAAAGATCAAAGATCTGGAAAGAACTCCCTAAGCTAAGACAGGCAAAACTCCTACTCGGGGACTACAACCGAGAGCGTTTCCTAACCTGCATTAGCTTAAGTAGGAACAACCTAAGGAAAATTACAGGGCTTCTCACAGGCCACTGTAGGTTGAGAAGACACCTCAACATCCTTGGCCTGGTAAACAGCGCGACTTGCAGATTCTGCAACAATCACGAAGAGACACCTGACCACATACTGGGGAAATGTGATGCACTCGTGCATCAAAGGCACAGGTATCTGGGCAAGCACCACATAAAAGAGAGTGAATTATCATCCCTTAAAATACTCCAAATACTTCGATTCCTCAGAGGGGCAGATTTGGAGGAAGAACTGTAATATTGAGCCAACCTCATCCAGTTCTTGATGGGGGACACAATAGATCTTTAGGTCGCAGTGTTTTTATACCCCAATTATTCATTCATTCATTCACATCTATTTAGAGCTACATTCATCTTTTTTTAACACTTTATTGATTTTAAGTATAAGTGAAAGGAACAAATTATGGGGAAATTATGATTTGAATATATCTGAACTCACAAACTAATAGAGAAAATTAAAAATTGTTATTTTATTAAACGTATCATTTCTTAACTAAAATGTTTTCAATATTTAAAAAATAATGTTGTTGTCACGATTGCATTCCATGTTTATTGGCTACGTTCGATAACAAAACTTCGTCACTCTGACGAACGTTGATGTTTACACATCTTAATCGTGAGTCCCGGCTCTCACACTTTTTTTTATTTTCGAGGTTTTCATTAATAACTCTAATGATTTAGGCCACAAATTTTATACAGGAGCTGCTTGGAATTTAAAATAATATTGAAGACCAGGGACGGATTAGTTTTTGAAATTATTTGCTAAATATACATATATTATTAAATATTTAAAATTTACCGAAATTATTTTCTTATTTTTTCATCTTCGTTAAATCTCTTATAGAAAATATTAATTTAATAATAAAACAGTTTTTAGACTGGCCAGGGCAGCACCGTCTACGGAACTAAGTTTAATGAAAAAAATGATATCGACTTGAGATATTTATTTTTATCACAAAAATTCTATTAAATCTCTGAAACCTGTCACTTCAAACTCTACACATAAAAGCCTTAATTTGATTATCATCTCTTATGGAAAAGGTATCGGCTCTATAGTGTGAATGTGGCCTTACTTTTCTTAAAATGTCTTTTGTAACTGCAAGAAATAGTTACTAAGAAATGAGATATTCACAACGATTGATTAAGAAATGGCTGCCATCCAAGCACCCTTTCCTAAAATCTTCTCTATCGATACAATCAACATTAAAGTGTCTTAGTCAAAAGTCAACCCTACGAAATAGACTATAAAGTCAGTAGACCACCGATTTACTTAAACTTGCTTAAAATAGAGATTGCACACTTCTTGTGTGATAATTATTCTTTGACGTCACTACCCTGACTTCAAAGTATATTGCAATCATCCAGAAGCATCAGGAACTTAAACGTCATTGCTGTTAGTACTACGAGTATAATAAATATGTTTTTTGCTTAAGAGTATCCTTACTTCCTGAACATTGTACGGGAACTCAAAAATTATCACACACCCACACGAAGGGACATCAAAGTAAAACTTTATTAAAGCTTCCGTTGTTGGGGAGTTTAAGAAGTAAGATTTGAGGTAATGTTTGGAGGGCTGAAGGCCAAAAGATTGGCACAAATTTTACAAGCTTCAGAGACTTCTTTGAATTGAATTGAAGTAGAAGTAATTTCATCCAGATTCCACCATCAAATCAGCATTGTCTTGCGGCATGCAATTCGTGTTTGAGTGGTATCATAAATGCGAGTTAGAAAACAGACTGCGACACAAAATGCATTCAAAGATTATTTAATTTAACCTCATTTCCGTTTTATATAATTCTATACTAAAAGTGGATGTAAGGTACTTATGTACATGTTTTTAGTTCTTGAAAATATACAACATTCTAATGGGGTTACCCCCGTAACCGTAACTTACCCTTTATTAAATTTGTTTTCTTTTAAAGGCTAATTGCTTTTCAAGTGTCCCATGAGCTAATACGTAATTACAGAGAAAGGTACACTGCACTGCCTGCCTAGCCATAGTGAGGAGGAGGAGGAGGTAAATTAAAATCTCAAGATGTCACTAATTTATTGTAATTTGTGATACGATTAGATAAAAGTGCAATTTTACACCTCCTCTTGAGGAATTTCAAAAGATTTAACTGCGTTATGTTAATTTTATTCATTTCTAATGAGTGAAATTTAAACTCGAGTACGATAGTGTGGTGTTTCAAATGATTTATTTTTTCTGTGAGTATCCTTGATGCGAAAAATTAAAAGAACATGTTTTGATAAGGAATTTCAAATCAATTGAAGTGTAACTTCTTGGTTCTTCAAGAGTGAAGAATTTAAATTTCTTATAATTATTATTAAAATTTTGTAAATGACATTTAAACAAGAAAATAAGATTTACTAGATTTATAACGATCAATGAATGCAAGTAATAAGGGTGATAACTAAGCAACTGACAAACACTATGCGTAAGCTTTTCTATCTGGAAAATACAATTTGTCCAACCAGTTCCCTAATAATTGGGAATCTTCGTCTCCCTTAAACTATCGTCCAATTGCACTTACGTCTCTTCTTTGCAAGATCATGGAAATGACCTTCTTTTTAAGCGATAGGTCCCTTGGTGATCTAATTGTATATCTCACCAATAAATGGAAGAGGCTATTGCTTTTGTTATTTTAAAAGCATTTGAAAGAGCTTGGCATCAAGCTCCCTTCTAGAAAATGCGTGTATTAGTTATTAATGAATCTCTTCTTCGTTATATCAGAAATAACCTTTGGAGCTGCTCAAAACAAGTCGCATTGAATATGTCTCAGTTTTGAAATTTATAAAATTATTGCTGATGTACTCCAGTGCTCCGTTTTCTCTTCTGTCTTCTGCCTCCTGTTTTAAACTTCTAATCCATTAAATTGTTTAGCTGATGACAGTACCCTTAGCTTCTAATATTCATTTCAAGATTCATTTCCCTGTTCTTCGGATGCGGAACTTGAACGGCAGCGTATGATAAGTTCATACAATTCTGATCTCGACAGAATTCTCCATTGGGGAATATAAAACCAAGTAGAATTGAATGCTTCAAAAACTCAATGTTGTCTTCAGTCGTTAAAGCGAAATCCTCCACATATGCCAGTAATTATGAGTGGCACTTGCATTGAGGGAACTGAACATCTCTAAGTTCTTGGTATGTGCAAAGAAAGATGTGTATGTGTGGAAAGATCACATATTCGACGTTGCCGAAGACACTGCTAAGTGCTTAGGTTTTCTCCGAAAATGCAAGAAATTGTTAAACTTTTCTGACCTGCCTGTACTCGAGAATGATTTTCATGTTTGATAAGGTGCTTCAATAACGTAATTGTGTCTTTTAGACAGAGTTCAAAAGAGAGCTTTAAAAATGATAGAAATTTAGATAATAGAAGCATTTGCATATTTTGAACACAGCCAAAATGTTTCATGTCTCCCATTATTTTATTGATATTTTTTAAATAGTGTTCTAGTAAAATAGCCAGTTGCATTTCTCCCCTTAAACAATTCAAACTTAATACTTGTACTTTTAGGAATGTCAGTTTATCTTAAGCTCAACGTCGGGGATATTATGAAGTACAGAGATTCTTTTTTCAGCTGTACGACACGAATGTGGAGTGCTCTAATTAACTCAATTTTACTTTTCCATTGTAATATTTTACTCGGAGTTTCAAAACTAGTGTGCATCGGTATTAGCTTTGTAAACACCTTCCCTGTTTTTCTAGCGCTCACTCTGAGAAAATCGTTTGAAGGGTAGTAAAAACCCCTTGAGTGTACGCATATTTAAAAAAAATGCACGGTTAGATGGCACGTACTTGCTCTTATATAAAATTACTTATTTCTAGATTAGGTTAGGTTAGATTAGGAAATTTCTTTAAAATTTTTCAAGAAAAAAATTTGGGACGCCAATTTTAAGTATTTCGGAATACATAGGTTAGGTTATGTTAAAAGTGGCTGTCATTAAAGCATCTGACCCACTTAGACCAGTAGAGGTCCATTATGATACAACGATCTAATAGGGAACAAAGGTTCCCTACTAGTTAAAACCAATTGGAGCTTCTGATGAAGCGAAGAAGATTTTGAATGTCTGTATTTATGAGATCGCTAGATGAAGTTTGCAACTATAAGAGAGAGCAAGGTATGTACAAAGAAGGTGTGGGATTGTTTCCTCTTCCTCCTCGTCCAAGCAACTCTTGCAAAAATCATTTGATAGTACACCGAGTCGTGCGGCGGCGTGTCTACCTATAAGACAGTATCCAGTTATGACACCTATTACGGAGCTGATCTGCGATCTACTGAGGGACAACAAACACTTTGACCGCTTCAAATCCAGTTTGGGCCAGATTTGTTTGGACGCCAAACAAGTGGTAGTGTTGAGCCATCTTATTTTTGATTGTTCCACAGCAATTTGCTTCAGTATAAGTTTACTACCTATATTTACCCTATCGGGCAAGATAGGCATATCCGTTCCAATTCTGGGGAGTTTATCGGCTTTACAATTCCCCGGAATGCTCCTGTGTCCCGGGACCCAGAATAGGTCGTAATACGTATATATTTTAGAAAATAATTTAAAAAAATAATCGTTCCCACGTTTTGAAGACATCGATTTAAAAAAAAAAAAAAAAAAAAATATGTTTCTGAATATTTTTATAAAAAATATTATTTTAAATTTAAAGGAACTTCTGTTAAATATTTTTGTATTAAAATCATTAGAGCCATTAAGTTGAAAATAAAAAAAAAACGGTTCTATGACAACTACTCTTAATAACATTTTTCCTAATTTTTTTTACCCAAAATGAAGTCCTTGGCTGAAATAGCACACTTATTATTTTTTATCAAAATTGTTAAAGCCGTTTCTGAGATAAATAAGATGCATTACGGGCGTATGGTAGATATCGTTAGTTTTCGAGCTAAACAAACTTTCAATTTCTCCTGTAATAGTTAAAATTGTAGAGAATGGTTCAGACATACAGACGGAATTTACGGACCCACTTTTTTAATTTTGATCTATCATCGTAATGTCAACTTTGATCAAAGTCTCGAGTTGGTTTTTTTTCGAACGCAAAACTTGCCCTATACCTTTATGGCAGGTAAAAATCTTTAATAGAAAAAAGTTTACGTGCGTCGTGGACAACCAGAGTCTTAAGGTCAATAACTCTTTAATGTTTTCGACAGAAATTAAGTGTACCAACGGCACCAATCCTCCCAAATCTGAACACTCCAGAAGAGATCTGACATAATTAGCAACTCTGACCAAAGAAGTCAGCTGAATCTGATTTTGGATAAAGGGAAACAAAAATCTCGAGGTCGCAGTGCAATATACATATAATTCATCCAACTTCGATTTAAAGAGCCTCCTACTATAAATAGTTATGGGCTTCCCAGTTACTATTATGAATAATTTCAGCAACAAAAGCTAGTCAAAGAAGGATGCTTTCTAAATATCAAGAATGCGTGCAACATTATAATGTATGGTTAGAAGTCCTTATCCAAAAACTTCATTTATTGGGCAGCAAAAATTTCTTTTATTTCTTGTAACTATAGGAACTCACTGGGCCTGGGAACAAGCCTCGAAACATTAATCACTTCCTTAAAATATCATGACTTCCGACAAATTTTATTTAAGCGAAAGCTTTCACTTCGCAGACGACTCAATTACATTCACCACATCCGTTGGTGTCACCATTGATAGCTGTCCGAAAAGTCGAGGTCCACATCCACAAACTCTTTACAAATGCACTGACTTGCTTAATTGAACTTAAAGAACTGGAAGTAGACGCGGTCGCTCAAATGGTATCTGGAGAAGCATCATTCGAACACTCACAGACGGAACCAGATTACTAGACAAATAGTCCAGTCAAAGCGTCATTTGACCTTGCGCGCAGAGGCATGGTCTATTTTTTTTTCATGGATCGATAGATGCTTATGAGAAAAGCTTAAAACCAAATTTGCACCACATGACAACTTTTTTTACCAAAGTTATTGGTAAAAATGTGTTTTGTGTCATTTTTTGGTCATTTGCTAATATCTCGGCTCCACTATCTCGCACAAACAAAAATTAAACATGATTTTATTCCTTATAACATTATCTATTATGTTCTAAAAAAAAACATTTGTTTAAACAAATGAAAAAAAAGTTATAGTAAGTTAAACAAATTTTTTGTTGTTTAAAAATCACTTTTTCGTGATTATTAAGAAAAAAGCTCATTTAATGATGAAATTTTTATTTTTATTATTAAAGTTCTTGTAATTCCCTACAATTTAAAAAAAAAATCAACACTCTACGATGAACGAAAGCCGCGTAATAAATTATTGAACATGGGTAAGTCAGCGCACCCACGCATTTTATGATTTTATGTTTTAATTAATATCTCAGCCCCAGTATGTCGCAAAGTGAAAATAAAAAATTGTATTGCTAATAACAATATTTTCTATCAACTTGCATTTAATTTAATATGTTTGAGCAAAAACATAAAAAGTTACCGTTGGTTTCAACGTTTTTTTTCTTGTTTTTAATACCTTTTTTTCATAGTTATTGAGAAAAAAACTGTATTTCTCGGTAAATACTTTTCAGTTTTGGATTTTTGTTTTATAGTCCTGCTAATTTTCTTCAAATTAAAAAAAAAAATTAGTCCATTACGACAAACGGGAGCCAAGATATTCATGATTTAAAAACTTAGAAAAGCTTACAATTTAGTATTTTAACCTTGTAGCTTGTAATTTTGGTGTCGCCAGCAACAAGAAGCAACAAATATGTGTAAGTATGTGTGGGGTGTTTGAAGGATACCAATATATCTTGTTGCTGGCGACACCAAAATTACAAGCTACAAGGTTAAAATACTAAATTGTAAGCTTTTCTAAGTTTTTAAATCATGAATATCTTGGCTCCCGTTTGTCGTAATGGACTAATTTTTTTTTTTAATTTGAAGAAAATTAGCAGGACTATAAAACAAAAATCCAAAACTGAAAAGTATTTACCGAGAAATACAGTTTTTTTCTCAATAACTATGAAAAAAAGGTATTAAAAACAAGAAAAAAACGTTGAAACCAACGGTAACTTTTTATGTTTTTGCTCAAACATATTAAATTAAATGCAAGTTGATAGAAAATATTGTTATTAGCAATACAGTTTTTTATTTTCACTTTGCGACATACTGGGGCTGAGATATTAATTAAAACATAAAATCATAAAATGCGTGGGTGCGCTGACTTACCCATGTTCAATAATTTATTACTCGGCTTTCGTTCATCGTAGAGTGTTGATTTTTTTTTTAAATTGTAGGGAATTACAAGAACTTTAATAATAAAAAATAAAAATTTCATCATTAAATGAGCTTTTTTCTTAATAATCACGAAAAAGTGATTTTTAAACAACAAAAAATTTGTTTAACTTACTATAACTTTTTTTTCATTTGTTTAAACAAATGTTTTTTTTAGAACATAATAGATAATGTTATAAGGAATAAAATCATGTTTAATTTTTGTTTGTGCGAGATAGTGGAGCCGAGATATTAGCAAATGACCAAAAAATGACACAAAACACATTTTTACCAATAACTTTGGTAAAAAAAGTTGTCATGTGGTGCAAATTTGGTTTTAAGCTTTTCTCATAAGCACCTATCGATCCATGAAAAAAAAATAGACCATGCCTCTGCGCGCAAAGTCAGGCCCTTTTTCATGACGCTTTGACTGGACTAAAACACTGCGACTAGGACCTAGATATATTAATTTCAGCTTTCCCGTTTGCTTTATCAGCTCTAGTCTGAAGACAATGTAATGCTGTTAAAGAAGTGCTTATAACACCGCCAACAACGACAAGAATTTGTCACTTCCTCCCAAGAGCCAGTATCCCTGAAAAGAATGTTATACATTATGTATATGTATGTGCAATAGTTCGGGTATTCATTGTCAGATTTCACTTTAGCATTTCAGGCCAACGCACTTACCATTAAGCAATGGGATACTGCGATGTAATTAGGAACCTAATTACAGGTTCTACATGATTAATAAGTACCCAATTAAAGCGATGATATAGCAAATTTATGCACAGCCAATGCAATAAAATATGAGAAAAGCAATTACAAATCTGTGGCACTAATATATAACCCAAAATGCGAATGTTTTTCAGGTAAAAATTCTCAATATTAACAAGATTACTTTGTAACTTTAAAAAGAAACTCCTTAGAGCTTAGAATCTTCGAAATACATTAAAAGAAAGAAATTTAAAAATTCCTACCCTTTCACCCAAATCTATGAGCAAAAAGAAAATCCTATTTTTGATTTATATACCTACGGGGTCATACCGCAGAAATATCAATCAAAATCTTGATGGGTTGGGTAGTGCGAGATCAAAGAGCAACTTCAGTAGCTTTGTTTTATAATGCTATAACTCCATTGACTACTCAGTTAAGAAAGTAAAGTTGGGTTCTTAGATACTATAATAAAGAAAATCTTTCTCGTTAAATTAATCGGGAAAGAGTTTCTAAGAAGGTGGATTTAATTTAAATTCCTAAGAAGGAACTAGGTATGCATGGATAAGCCCAAGGACTTTGTTAAGATTGCAATGATTGAAACATGTTATAAAAAATAAAGAAAAAAATGTTCCCGATGGGGATTGAAATGCTTTTATTAAAAAAAAAAACTTTGAAAAAAAGAGTGGATAAAATTCGATAGAAAATAATAAGTACCTATTTAGCATACAATTCGTTTAAACTGTGTATAAGGACAGGCGATTCTTTTTTATTTTCCAATATTTTTTTAAAAATTAATCTGGGAAAACAATTTGTACAGATTGGGGAAAAGATATGTTGTAATGTTAATATAATCAATTTTGGGATTGAGTAGAAAAATTTGTTTTACCCAAAAAGCTCAAAGAATCTTTCTTTATTACTTGCCATATACGAGTAAGTAGGAGGAGGAGGAGGAGTTAGTAGAGGAGAAGATATGAATGTAAAAACAAAATTTAACTCTATAAATTAAAAAAAAAAACTGATATTTCAATAATGGAGAATATTAAAAAAGAGGGCCAGCAAATTCCGGCTGTCTGCCTGGACCTTGATAAACAATCCTCTTAAAACCACTAACTGAATCAAATTTCTTCAATCTTGGGACTTGAGGTTTTTATATAATTTTCTAGAGTATAACTTTCCTTTGTGTTTCGTATCCGAAATGCTGCCAGAGTAAAGTAGAAACCTGGGCCACCAGCGAGAGGCCCACTCTTAAAGCGACGATTAACCGTGTGACTGACAAGAAATATAAGAGTTGGGGACGATTAACCGATTTTTAAAATGTCCATTTAAAAAAATCGATCTTCAAAATGTCGATTTTCAAAAAGTCGACTGATAAAAATGTCGACTGATCAAAATGTCGACTATCAAAAATTCGATTTTAAAAATGTCGACTCAAAAAATGTCGACGCGTAAGCAGTGAGCTATGTAACCCCCCTGCTTGGGCACACTATAGGATTTGGGGTAGGTGCGAGGTTGGGTGTATGCAAAGTTTCTTTAGCATTTAAAGGATCGATACGCTCCCCTTTTTTTTTAATTTATAAAATTGAATTAATAATAAAATTTAGTTAACATATTAAAAGAGAGCATTCTTGTTTTATTTAACTCAATTTTGGATAAAAGTCGACATTTTCACCGACAAGTTTTCAGTCGACATTTTAATAGTCGAGATTTTAAACTGTCGACTTTTTTTTTTTGTCGATCAAACTTCAGTCGACATTTTAACAGTCGATGAAATTTATATTTGTCCAGTCGACATTTTTTTTGTCGACATTTCGTACCCTTCCCGAAATATAAGAATTGTGATAGATAGTCCTTCCACATCGTCAAGTGTGAAAGGGTGTCCACATTTCTTAAAAATTGTACTATAATAAGCCTTATTGGCAAAAAGAGTCCAACGTTTTTATCTCAACCAAACGGCAACCTTAGAAGATGCATTAGCACGTGGTGAACCTCGTTTGGGTTGGTGTCGTCTCATATACGGCAATTTTGATTATGGCGCAAAAAAGCGCATCTGCGATAAAGATGATTTTTTGGTCAAAATGGGGGGGGGGCGTCATTGTCTATTGGCTTGAACTTTGAGTTCCTGGATCAGTTGGTTCTTGTACGGGTGTTGGTCCAAAGGCTGAGTTCTTGTGCATGGCGAGAAATTGAATACCTCGGGTTCTTCTGTACACTTTGTAACGGTTAAGCTGACCTTATTTAACGCGACATAACCTGCTCTTCACATGACTTTCTCAGGACCACAGGATTTCCTGAGCCAAGCCATGTGATGTTAAACAAGTTGTCCATGTAGCGAGGTACGGCTCGGCATGCTCGCTTTTACCGTTGACTAGCTCCTCGGTGGGGTGGGTACTTGCACCTGCCACTGGACTACCGCACAATGTTATCATGCCGATGAGAAAACAAACAAAAATCATTTGGCAAGACCTATCCAACGTAAGAACGGTATTTTGATTAATTTATCCATTTATGGGAAACCTTGGCTGTTATTTAGGGTCCCAGAGTATCGCCCTCCCTCTGCTTCTAAGTACCTGGAAGCTCCTTGGCCATTGAGCCACTCTCATTATTTTAGATTTTAGATGGGACGCGCACTAATAGGGTATTTTATAAGTTGGTGGCCATAGATCCAATTTGTTTCGAGGAGAGTTTCGTCTGGTAAAAGCCGAGGATGGTTGGCTTTCTTCATACTTGGCAGGGTGCTGGAGGCTTACTTTATGTATAGCCTGGCCACATGCGAGCTCACGATGGAGAAGGCACGAGGATTTCGCACTGATGAAGATCTGATTTTCGTCTGTCTTATGTTGACTGCACAACTTTCACGAGCCTCTTCAATGTTCTCGGCTTGTTTTGCGTTCTTTTGAGTTACGAATTTTAGCTGGTAAATTACCGAACCGGTAGTCTCAAATTTGTAAAGTTGAAGAATCGGCTATGCAAGGCCACCACGTCTACCGTAAAATTGGCGCAACGCGCGCCACGGTTGTACTAACCAACACCCATTTTGATAATAAAGTTTCATCATTTGGACGTTCTGTTCATTCGTATTACTTGATAGTATTTCTTGATGGTAAACAATATCTGAATAATAAAGAACAGATTTGACAGATGTCACCAAAACAACTTAAAACCGTTTTTAAAAAAATTATTAAACAAAAGTCTGCCGTTGATTAATGAACGCCCATTCTTGTTTAAAAAATGTGTTAGAAAAAACTCAATTGCTTTTTACAAATAAACTTCTTAGCTGTCAATTTTTGTTGAGTGAGGATGAAATTGACTAGGACAACTCGTACAGTTCATATGATTATATCTTCTCTTACACTCCTCGTCTATGAAGACGAAACCAAAGACCACATTGAGAATTTTCCTCTCAAAACATCCTATAGCGTTCTCATCCACTTTCCACAAATTAAATGTCTCTGCACCATAGAAAATGATGAGGGATGATGAGGGTTTTATAGAGGGACACTTTAGTTGCTCGAGAGAGGACTTTGGTACTCAATTGCCTCCTTAGTCTAAAAAAGCAGAGATTGACTTATTCTCCGTTTGATTTCAGCGCTGGTGTTATTGTCTGAATTAATAGCGGTGCCTTAGTATACAAAGTCCTTAACTTCCTCAAAATTATAGCTGTCTATGGTGACGTTCTGTCCAAGACATCGGAGTCGTGTGTCCTTTCTTGATGACATAATATACTTGGTCGTGCCCTCCTTTACTACTAAACCCATATTCTTTGCTTCCGTCTCAATGCTCACAAATGCGCCACTAACATCACAATTTGTTCTTTCAATAATGTCAATGTCGTTGGCGTATCCGAGTAGTTGTATGGACTTTTTAAAGATTGTAAGTCTTGTGTTGACGCGGGAGCTTAGCACAATTCTTTCAAGAACGATGTTTAAGGAGTCGCCTGACAGTACAGATCATATTCTTGTTTAAAACCTTTTTTGCCATTGATTGAACTTGATTCACACAATATGTATATTAGTCAGGGCTTCTCCATTTTCAGTATTCAGTCTTGCCAAAACATGAATTGTTATCCAAATGAAAGAAGCATTTGATTTTCTTGAATCGTGTGCGGAAACGGAGTTAGGTTTCTACAAAATTCTTGTATCTTCGACGAAGCAGCACTACAATGATTCTTAAGGTAAGGGGTAAATTTGGAGGCCATTAAAATTAAAAAAGAGTCTAAATGACTTAAAACTCACAACTATTGCCGTGTTATTGCTAGCAGGAATGAAAGGGACCTACAATTTTCTGCCGGTTCCGAACGGCTGATGAGAAGTACTTTTCATGATAAGAGATAATCTAAAAGGATTTCTCAATTTTTCGAAAAAGGCAGTACATCCTTCAAAAATATTTTTGAAGTGGCATAGAATTGAATTCCTGAACTTTTAGATGATATTCCAATGCAGTTATTACTATGCCAAGGGCTAAAGTGTGATGTCACAAAAAAAAATAGCAACAAACTTTCTCATATCTTCTTTTTCAAAACATGAATTTCGGACAGTTTTTTTTTTTTCATCACATCGTCATCCAATAAGTGATATGCCAGAAACTTCAAAAACATAACTTGAAAATGAGCATTCTGAAATTTAATACAAATGCCATTCATTTACATCTCATTTCTTTTCATTTCTCAGATCTCTATTAAAACTATATTTCATTATAATGAAGTGTGTATCTAGTTAGATATCTTGCTCCTCTTAATAACTTTTACAACAATAAGAGCAAAAATGTATAATCCTTTTATATAAGTTTTGTCCCTTAAAGTTCTGTTCCAAAGCCGAAACTTTGTCTTATCCCACTTTAAAAACTCTAACGTCTAACCCATGGAAAATAGATATAAAAAAAAGAAATGAATACGTGCTGCATTTAATCAGCTTTCTTTTCGGAGGATACACATTGTCGTGTAAGTTTTAACCTTGTTTGGAGTATTGATTCGATTCCATTCAAAATGTTTAGAAAGAAAGTGTCGTCTTCGAATGCGAACAAATAAATGGGTACAAAATATACAATTTAAAACAAAAATATATTCCACATACGCCCCAGTGAACAAAAGAAAAATCTATTTGCATTATACAGATTATTCAATGTTGGTGTTGATAATATGATTTCCTTTTTTAACATTTTATGAGCATAATTTAAATTTTTGAAATACTAAGTATATCATCAATCAAAAATCCGATAAAATTCCATTCCTAATTTGTCAAATTAAAACCAAAAACCTCTATAAAGCTTAAATTTCATTGAGTGAATTTAATGCCGTAAAGCAATTATTTTATTTATGCCTTCGCCTGTGAACAGTAAATTTCACTTTAGTACATCGTTAATTTCATGAGAGATGGTAAAATATACCAGGTGAAATAATCTGGAAAGAGGAAACTTCCTTCCACACGTCATATACGTACGTGTAGGTAAGTACTTAAATACATATCCGAATGCAACCGAACATACATGGTCTACAAAAAATACACCTGAATACTTCTAAACAGGCTATAGACTCATTTGTCACCCAAGGATAATGGGTTTGGCAAATGGCCCCACCCAGTTGCGAGTGGAATTATCAGTAGTTATGGAAGAGTGATAAATGGAAGACACATTATGTAGAAAGCGTTTATCGA
This sequence comes from Philhelius festivus, assembly GCA_963931855.1. Classification (NCBI taxonomy): domain Eukaryota; kingdom Metazoa; phylum Arthropoda; class Insecta; order Diptera; family Syrphidae; genus Philhelius; species Philhelius festivus. The sequence goes on from OZ007556.1 coordinate 210,291,005, forward strand.
AGTCAATTGACATACGAATATGTGCGTTCTTCACCTTTTTGTTATTATTTATAAACATTGAATCAAATATATATGTATAGTTGTATTTATGTATATTGATTGTTCGATAAATATCAAGAACTTTGATGTTCTTCTGTGAATTAATTCAACCATAACTTAATTGAAATATTTCATAGCTTAAGTGTAAATTGGATGTGTTTCAAGATCCGATAAGCTTACCTTTAGAAATTAAATAAAATATATACAAAAACACATTTAAGACATTTTTATCTACATAAACTCGTACACTAAGACTATTGGAAATTAGATTTTATTTTTCAAGAACAAGAATTGAAAAGTTTTTGATGACATTTATTGAATTTCAAGACTTAAATATTTCCTATATTTTGTTGGTTCCGGGGAATTTGGAAAAATGTCTGAAAATATCTTGACCCAACATTTTGTTCTTTTTTGTTTTCTAGGAATAAACCGCAAGTTTTTCTGGCTATCTTTCCAGAATTTTAGGTATTTTTTTCCAAAAAGTTTTCTTGATTTTCAAAAATTGAAAAGAGCGTGCAAAATTCTTTTGAAAAAAAGGAACAATTTTTAATGACAAGCAAACGGAAGAATTCCAAAAAGTCATAAAACTGAGAGGTTTAAATATTATATGTTAAATGTCAGAAACTTGAAATAAACAAGATATGCTATGAGCTCTGCAGTGCAAGATGTTAAAACGCTGTTAAAAGCTGTTAAAATTTTTAAAAATTGAGCCGAAAACTTTATCCCTGGCTTAAGTAATTTACATTTCATTTTTTCGAATATTTTCCAAGGCGATCCCTTTATTTTTCAATTTACACAAGCTCAAGAGTTTTTAGAGGCTCTTTTCCCATATAATGTTAAACATAGCACGCATGATGCGGTCAATTAGGGAAGGAAAGGAAAGAGGTGTCGATGAACATTGGCATTGAATGTTTGCAAATTGAAATGGCAAGAGAAAACCGTGCCGCGTAAATTATTTCATAATCGTGTGTGCAACTTAAAAACGAAATCTGTGTTTGACGGCACGTCCAAAATTATACTCGAGGAGGAACTGATAAGCATTCCTAGGAAAACGAGTATCACGGTTGAACTGATTGAGGGAAGCACCGCAAGTGGCTACTTCGAGGAAATATTGCTAGTGAAAAAAGTGATAAAGAAATTAAGGACTATTCACATGTGAGCGACCAACAAATGGGGTTTACTCGTAAAACATATATAAGCCTAAATCCTTCACAAAAACTGTACAAAATGGTAGCAATCTAGTTTAATTTAATGTTTATTTATAAAAATTTGCGTTGTAATTGCTAAAATGAAAGAAATTTGAGAAAATAAATTGGTCGTAGCAATCATATTGCAATTCGCACGAGGAAACATTCGAAATGAGGAATAGAGTCGGAGACAAAACGGAACCCTGGGGAACACCAGCATTAATCTGGATTAATTTCGAATAATAGCAAATTTGGTTTTAAAATTTCTTGTAGAAAAATGACCGGTTTAAGTTCATGTAATTTATTTGATTTGATATTAATTGTATAAATACTTTCACTACGGTTCACTTGAATAAAGTCAAATACGAATGTAAATTCCCGTTGATTGCATGCATCAAAAAAATTCTTCAGTAGAAATAAAGTTTCAGAGTTTTTAAATAGAATATAATGCACTCAAAAACCTTTTACTGTTCGAAGAAAGTTTTCAAATAAAAGATAGCAAAAGTAAAGTTTAGGTTAAATAGGCAACATGTGACGAAAAATGTGAAGAAAAAAAATTTTAAATACTGCCAAGAAAGCGAAAACAGAGGTTTACGAGAGTAAAATTTGTAGTGCAAACAATAGAAAGGAAGGTCATCTACAGTAATCTCAACATGTACTATTCGTAAAATCATTTGGATTTTCTCCAATTCCAGCAATTCTCTAAAAATAGTCAAATTTGAGCAGAGTTAACCCTGCAAGCAAATTGGCTGTTTGGCGTATGATTCTTAGTGCTAAATATCTGAAGAGGTTAAATTTGACAAGAAGAATGTCGTGCTCAAGGAGCTCTGGCTTAAATTTGCTGAAAATAACATAGACTATAGGTCTAGGTCAGAGTTAAACTAAAAACGATTGGTAAATGTTAAGATGAAAAGAAAGTTAATTTAAATGGACTGGACTGGATGGCTACAACTTCTATTTCACGCAAAGGGGAACGATGTCGTCTATGAGTGAATGAATTAATAATTTTTGGGACATAAGTGCAATGTGGTCTTTAGATCTATTGTGCCCCTGTCTGTTTAATGCATTTAGCACTGGTCAACAAGTCAAGAACACTGTGAGGTGTCTTCTCAGCTTGCAGTGACCAGAAAAGGAAGCCCGTAATTATTCTTCTAAATCCGATACGGGATGTAAGGCGTTTAGCGGTCTTTGGCCTGCCTCAGTTTTGGAAGATGTATCCATATATCTGATCTTATGGTCTCCTCTTCCGTTTTTGATTGCCATAATAGCCAAGAAGGTGGATTTGTGATTTGGTTTACGATCACCGATTTTGGAGCAATGGATGTGAATGTTTAAAGGACAAACATAACGGGAATATCCTACAAGAAAGTATTGTAATCAGTTTTCCCTAAGCTGTAGGACTTATTTGGACCTTTTTTCCACGAATCTGCCAACAGGACAACGCACTTATCCATATGCTCTCATTAAAAAGTTTTGTACTGCACGCGAACAAGTGGAAGTAATGAATTGGCCGTCGTATTCATCTGACCCAAATAGTATCGAAAATGTATGAGGATAGCTTACCTGTAAGGTGCACAAATAGGGAGGCAGTACCAAAATATGGAATCACTTTTCCATGGTACTAAGTCTGCTTGGCCCGAATTATTGTTGAATTATATAAAATCTTGGTACTGCTCAGTTCCCAACTATTCGGAAAGTTATTCCTCGACGAGCTTAACGTACTTTTTGAATTGAAGATCAAAGACTTGATCTCTTTTCCTAACACGACTAAGTGGCTCTAAGACGAGCCTCGACTACTTCTGTAACGGGTACTTCTGCGGAACTTTATGTTAAGGAGAATCGCATATATACCTCATCATATCCGCTTGAATCCGCAGGTCAAATGTGCTGATTTTTATCAAAATGGCTGAATTAGTTTTTTTATTTTTTTACAAAATTCTATAGTTTGTATTATTTTGGAATACAACACTATTTGAACTTATCGGAAATAGATTTTGGAATTTTTGCGCCAATAGTTGGGCAAAAAGCTTGAATTTCAGAAAGTATCTAAAAAATATCTTTCGGCTCATATCGAACCATTTCCTATTCAATTTCCTTAAAAACTTTTATTAGATTTTAAAATTTAACTTTTTTATTATTATTAAAAACCAAATCTCAAACATTGATTAACAATTTTCATCTACATAATCATACAGAAGCAAAATATAAAAACAGCTTCCAAAACATATTTTTAAATTCATCACTTTCAAAATGTGTCAATGCCTAGGGGAAACACATATATACATAATAAATTAACTTCCTATCCCGAAGGGTATGTATTTGTAGTCCAATATAACGTCAACACATCCCTGGCCAATCCCTTATCGAAGGGCTATTAACCCAGTCAAGCTTCAAATTGTAAGCCAAATTCCGAAAAATCCCTTAACAATTTCAATAGTCAATAACGAACAATAATATTGACCTGAATTAATGAAAACACTGGCTGTTGTGTGGCGAGGAATCATGTCCCTAATCACAATGAATGCCTTAGGCTGTATTTTCCCTTAACTTGTATTACACAAAGCTGCTCCTTTCAGTGTATTGTATTCCACAAGTTCAACTTTTTTTCTGTGCAAATTTACTATAACCATTCAGGAACTCTTTTGCTCTTCTTTTGTTTAATCAAAGTTCCCTAGAGCAGGACCAATCTCTTGGGATAGAATTCAAGCCACTAAACATCAAGGTTACCCGTTAACCGTTAAGAGCAAATAAACATCAGAATGACTCGACGCACCATGAAAAACCAATTAATACAAATCAACAACACGATGACGATGGTGCTTTTCATTGAATTAGTTTTTTTTTTCTCTAGATATTCACGGTTCTAGGACAAATCCCTCCAAAGGACAACACCAACACTAAGGATTTCAAAACAAAGAAAAACACTCCAGTTCCTTAAATAATTCTTAATGCAGCCTCGAAACGAACCAAGAGAGATCTTCAACGTAATTATTTTAACACGTGTGCAAATGAAGAAATTAATCTTTAATTAAACCTGGGCCACGGCGAGGACTTTCTTCATAGCTAAAAGTCTAGTTGGTATTGAGCATATCATCTTAGAAAAAAAAAATAATACCAACTGTGTAACTGTGGCCTTATACATTATCATTCCGTGTCAAGCTTGAGAACACAAACAATTCCACGAAATTAAAATTCATAAAGTTCCGTGGGAATTTCATTTAACGTTCCATGAATTTCAACGAAGATTTACCGCACAAAATTGATGGCCCACAGTTAACGAGGGATCAACCCATCAACCTAGTACCTAGTACCTACCTGGCACATAGTAGAAAAGCGAATTATTTGCACCTGGTGCTTAGAACCCAGAGGTCGTCGACACACCAGCAATAGCGTAATATCAAGCTTGAAAAACTGACACTTTTTGTCGAACTCGAATGTCTTTCTCCTTAATTAATTTCTACTGTCTGGGCTTTCGGGGAGATGTTATGTGCTGTGCACACGTAACGGCTGACATCGACGCCTCGCCGGTAGCGACGTCAGAATTTCTCACCTGGATAACATCAATATTCCTTTCGGCTGTGTTACAGCTTCGTTGTAAGTTCGTGAGGTAGTTACATGAATATCCACCGCAAACCCAAACTCGTGTGTAGAATCTACTTAAACTTGCAGATCTATCTGGTTGGGATATCCAGGCTCCGGCTTTCCTTAGGGCAAAACTATTGAAGGATTCATGCTGTTCATTCAGGTTTTCTGTCCACTCATCAGGAAAAAGGGATTATTCAGGTTCCAAAATTAGATGAAGACAGCTTTTACAGTAAAAACACTTTATGTACATTTAAGGTAGGTATTGGTTTTTTTCCTCAGAACAAAGGAGTTATAAGTTAGGTGTGTAAAGGTAGACACATTTATAGGATCAATAATATATAATATTAATAACTTGGTGTGGTCTCACTCAATTAAAGTAAACCTCTCATATGGCATTAGAGAATTAGATGATTAATGTTGTGAAGGTGATTGTTGGTTGTCCCATGTGCTTAAGAACGTTTTCGTCGTATCGAAGACTAATGTCTTGACATTTCTTTTAAAATTATATTTTGAAATCCAATAATTTATTTTCAGAATTGACAATCTTTGCCAAGGAAACCAAATATCATTCTCCGAAAGCTTACAACCTTGAATTCAAATCTAACTCCAATGTACTAACGTCAAGCTTCCATGGAGAAATCATTTTATTTCGCTATATTTAATTGTTTTCGCCACAGGTTTGAAAATATTATTACGATATAATATAGAGATCGTGGATCTGTAGAAAGGTCAGCAATGGTTGAGTGGTTGAACCGGCGAAGAATGTCACTATTTAGTTTCGAACAAAACAAACTTCTCACTACATTCTTTAAAAATCCGTAATTTAAGGATTGTCAAAACTAATTTAACGGTAAATTCAACATTCATTTCAATTTAAGCTAAACTCTTGGGGAACATCTTGCTTGGGATACTACTATATATATTTGGAGATCATCACTTTGAAGAACAGTTTACACGGGTTCTCGATATTGAAGTTATAAATACTGTCTGATCCGCCAAGATGGAGATTATGTTAACGGTCACTATGCACATCAGTGCCAAATTTACAGATGTAACGCTGATTTGAACCAAAGACAAGAGGAGGAAGATGACCCATTTTTCAAGTAAGTCCCATGATAAATGCCCGCAGAAATACTGAAAGATAATTTTTGGTGATTTGGTTCAATAGTCAAAGTTCACAACCTGTATGACAACATTTTTAGTAACGTATTCTGGCTAAAGCTCGTGACACACTTCCAGTTGAGACATCACAAGGCGTTTTTTTTTACTTCAGAGCAGAGCTTGAGTTGTCAAAAAATAAATTGTGTTTCTTTTTTAGTTCAGAGTGTTCGGAGCTTCAAATATGTGTTTCTTTTTTCGTTCTGAGTATGTTTTAAGCGTGTTCAGAGTGCACTCTATGAGCTGCTTAACACAAGCATTTGACAGATGGAAATTCTAAAAAAAAAAACTGACAGCCAAGTGTTCAGGTATTTTTTTCAAAAATAATTCAGAGCGCTCAGACCACGCTTGGTTTACAGGATATTCAGAACATGCTCTACATCTCCGGATTCTGTTCAGAGGATTATTTTGAATTTAAAAAGAAAAACTCCTCATAAGGCCTTATAAGCTGTTTTTCTCCTTCAGCCCCGAACGGAGCACAGAATGGAGCCTAAGCGAACAGACCTTTCTCCGAGGCGAGTGTGACCTCATAGCTCCCATTGTGACGGTCTTGTATAATTTCTTTTTTAACAAACTGTCCAAATTATTGCCCATCTTTGTGAAATTGGTGTGTTCAAATTTTTTGTCTTTTTGAAAAATGGGTACAAAATTAATTAAATAAACCACGCCCAGCATTTCGTTTGCTCCCTCAGTTTTTTTATCGAGCTCATCGAGCGATCGCAAATCGAGTTCTAAGGCTGCGCGTACAGTAGTGCGACAAAGCGATGTGAAGCTAGAAGCGTTGCGACAAGCGATACGAGAAGCGAGAATTAAATGCGAGATAGTGCGCGCAGTAGAAGCGATTTTCTGCGGTTATGTTGTTAATTCCTTTACAATTATTGCCACCAAAATTGTAAAAAGTTGCACTACACAACATAAGCACTGAAACAACAAAATTTTACTCTTTTGTTTTTTTTTTAAACCTCAAAACTAACAATATGAGCCTTCTCGCACGAACTCACTTGAAAAAGTGGTCAGAACAGTTTGTCCCCTATTACACGATGTCTCACGAGACGAGGCTCACGTAAGTGCGAAAAAGAAAGCAGAATGAGGAAATGAGATGCAAAAAAATATTCCCGGTGAGTACCGGGCTGATTTTTAGTAGTCTCATTTTGACGTTTCTTTTTCTCATATTCGTTTTATGTTGTGTTGTGCATTAAAAAATATGAAAAACTTTCAAATTTGAGACATGAGTCTCATGAGACATGAGTCAACGTGTAATAGCTTTTGCCTCACGGGATACAAATTTAAAAGGAAAGTCAAAAATGAGACATGTCTCATGAGACAACGTGTAATAGGGGACTTTGTGTGCGAGATGGTTGCGTAGGCATACGGGAAACTCGCAACACTCGCATCAAATATCGCTTCACTGTGCGCACGTGTATAAGAATCAATGTAAATATTTTTCTCGCACGCAAACGCTTCTCGCATCTCGCATCGCTTCTCGTATCGCATCGTTTTGTCATACCACTGGCACTCAGAGCGCCACGAGTTAAAAATGTAACATGGTTCTCCGGGATAAAAAGGAAAAACGCCTTTCGTATGCCATTGAACCACATATATCTGTCAGGGTTAGATGGTATGAGTGTGGTATCTATGCTATGGTTTTTTGAATGGATAAGTCATCTTCCTTTCGAAAACAGCGCCATTTTCTTAAAGCGGATATTAGTTCTATTAAAACTAACTGCCATTTTGAGGTTTATCATGAATAATAAACATTTGTTTGTGAATTAAAAATGGTAACCAGTTCAAAAAAAAAAATCGTAGATTCTTGGTAGCCAGAAAACCGATAAAATCACAGATATTTCGAAAGAAAACGATAAATCACTTAAGAGCAAATATGAAAATTACATAAATGAATTTTTCAGTAGGAACAGGAAGTTCTAAAGACATTATAGACATCCGCAAATTAATGTTTTATGAAAGTGGGTCTTCTGTTCCTTCAACGTTTCACCCGAAAAGTCATACTCAGAGACGAGGTCCATATCTGGATAAAAAAATTTCGAATTTGAGACGATCGCAATCCACACATGTTCCACCAAATTGCAACTGTCACTGTTTGGTATTTGGTATTTTGGGCTGGTGACATCATCGTCCAATTCTTCTTTGAAAATGACGTTTTCTGTGCTTTCAACAGGGCGGCGCTACGTGCCACGCAACCTATTCCACAATGGATATTTTTCACGATCAATTCATCAAATTCTGAATATGATTATCTCACGTGGAGGCGATTTTAATTGGCCACCGAGATTGTCCGTCGGACTTCTTCTTGTGGAGTTTTCATAATTCACAGTTCTATGTAAGCCAATAAATTAAAAACCACCACTGTCTTGAAAGCCAAAATAACTAATCCCATTGTTCAAACTCAGCCTGATTTATGGAAAGTTGGACGTTTTAGTAAAAGCGTGAAGGATATTTCTTGGTAGTAGATCAAGTATGCATGCGGATTTCCATGAAAGAATATCGGCAAGCTAATGTTGCGAAATAAATTGAAGTCGTGAAGCTACACCAGACATACTGAGAGAGCAGCAGCTCTGCGGGCAATGAATAAGGGATGAACACCCCTGAGGAAGAAAACGAGAGCAGGAGATATGGGCGATTGATTATAGAAAGTTTTTACGCAGGGACAATATTCTAATCTTCTTCAAAAGTGTGAAATGATCTACCCAATAACAAAAGGCGTCCGAAACATGACGCAGTACACACCACGCTGCACATACTGCAAGGACGGAGAGGGAAATCTGATCACCGATCCTGAAAGCATACTGGAGCGATGGGAAGTGTACTTTAATGAATTGCTAAATGGTCAGCTCACTACAGAAGAGGAGGCTCCACTACTTCAAGAAGAATACCCTATGTTGCCGCCACCAAGCATAGAAGAGGTTGAGAAGGCTATAGGCCGGCTTAAACAGAACAAATCCCCGGGAGCCGATGGCATACCAGCCGAATTATTTCATCACGGCGGGCCAGCCTTACGTCAAGCAATTCATGATATTATAGTGCACGTATGGGAGCAGGAAGAAATGCCAGAAGACTGGCGAAAAGGCATAATATGCCCCATACATAAGAAGGGAGATGTCACAACGTGCAGCAATTATAGAGGTATCACGTTGTTGAGTACCGCCTATAAGATATTCTCCTCTATCCTACAAGACCGGATAACCCCATACGCTAAAACCGTCATCGGACAATATCAGTGTGGTTTCATTCCAGGCAAATCAACAACTGATCAGATCTTTACCCTTAGGCAGGCGATGGAAAAATGTCTAGAATTTAACATCCCAACATACCATCTGTTTATAGACTTTAAGGCCGCCTATGATAGCATAGCCAGGGTAGAACTTTACAAAGCCATGAGAGAGTTCGGCATCCCAAATAAATTGACACGACTATGTAGGTTGACCATGACCAACGTAACAAGCCAAGTAAAAATAGCCGGATTGCTATCCAGACCAATCAACATCTTTAATGGACTCCGACAAGGGGACGGTTTGGCCTGCCTCCTCTTCAACCTGGCGTTGGAGAAAGCAATCCGTGACTCTGGCACGGCAACAAGAGGGACCATCGTCAACAGGTCCAGCCAGTCACTGGCTTACGCAGACGACATTGACATCATCGGAAGAACCGAACAAGCTGTACACGATTCCTTCATCCAGATCGAGCAGGCGGCACAAAATCTGGGGCTGCACATTAGTGAAGGTAAAACAAAGTACATGGTGGCGTCAAATGCGAGAGGAACAGTTGGTCAAACAATCAAGGTTGCGGAGCACGAATTTGAAGTGGTGCAATCCTTTAAATACCTTGGGTCAATAGTAGCAGCCGATAACAATATAGAAGAAGAAATACGCGGGCGGCTTCTCAAATCCAACAGAGCCTACTACAGTCTGTCAAAGCTCTTCAAATCCAGAAATCTCACCATAACTTCAAAACTGCTGCTGTACAGGACCATGGTCCTGCCAGTACTCACATATGGATCCGAGACTTGGGTGCTTAGCAAAAGGCACTCCGACCTCTTAGCTGCGTTCGAGAGAAAAGTCTTAAGGAGAATTGTTGGCCCCATATGTGAGGAAGGACGATTCCGGAGACGGTACAATCATGAACTGTACGCAATCTACCTAGAAGCAGATATCGTGACAAAAATTAAGCTCGGTAGACTCCGGTGGGCAGGGCACCTAGCTCGCATGAGCGAAGAGGAACCTGCTCGGAAAGTTCTTTGTGGTACATTCTATGCTTGCGCTGGAGAGATGGCGTAGACCAGGACGCCCGAAGCCTTGGGGTGCGCAACTGGATGGCGTCGGCTAGAGACCGGGATAGGTGGAGAGACTTGTTGAAAGAGGCCAGGACCGGAACCCGGTTGTCGAGCCGATGATGATGAATAACAAAAGGCTGAGGATCTAAAAAGGGTACGTTGGTTTGGGAGAGTTATAAAATTAGTGTAATTTAAACTTCACAATTCAACTTTAGTTTATTCAAGCTCGTATTGGAATTTATTGGGTTAAACAAATAAAGAGAATATTTAACAATGTTAAATTTGTATGTTCTTATAAGAATTTTTTCTATACATAATATTTTTGGCTTGTTGCAGCTTCAGATATAGGGGGATTCAAAAATTATTTTAATATTTTTTTTAATTGGATATAAATAACTGTAGGATTTGATGAAGCTAATTTTAGATTAGTTATTTTAAGTTTTTAAATTCATAAACCTAAAATTCCTCCTGCAAAACCTCCTGCAGAACCTCCTGCTCCAAGTATTCCGCCAAGTCCTCCTTCAATATTTAGTGATCCTCCTATTTCCCCTGCTCCTCCTATTGCTCCTGCTGCTGCTCCTGCTGCTGCTCCTGCTACTGCTCCAGCTCCTTCTGCACCTGCTGCTCCTACTGCTCCTGCTGCTGCTGATGCTTCTGCTCCTGCTGCTCCTACTCCTGATCCTGCTGTTGCTGCTGCTGCTGTTGCTGTTGCTCCTGCTCCTTGTCCTCCTCCAAGCAGTCCAAGCACTGGTTCTGGTTCAGCTGAAGTTATCTGCAACATAACTAAAAAGAGGGAATACCTTATAACCCGGACTTCGAAGTAAACAAATTTAGGTATGAACTTACCGAAAAAAGTTGCAAATAAAAATGAGGCCATCATGAAAAAATTCATTTTAAAGTGCTGAAGTTGAAATAATATTTCTCAAGGCAAGTCGTGTTGACTTTATAAAGTTGTTAAGACAAGCACTACTTTATATACCAAAAAAACAAAAGTAATAAACTTAATTAGTTTTTTGCTAACTGGAAATCGTGATTCGTATGGACACTTAATTATAATTAAATAAAATATTTAACTGTTTTTATGGCCTGTTTTAATTTTCTTTTAAAACTTTCATATAACACGGAGGCATTACGCTGATAGGCAGTTACAAAAATTAAACTAACGTATTATTTCAGCTTAGGTAAGTTTAGACGATGGTACGGTCTTTCTGCTCTTGGCTAGGCTTTTCAACCTCGGTTACTAAGTCAGATATGCTATGGGACTCGTTATAACTCCAAGCAAGGGGAAAAAGTGGGACCGGCTTTGGCGTAACTAACTTGTGTGTAATTTTCTTAAAAAGATCCAGCCGTAGATTCCTCCGAGCTCGTGAGGTTTAAATTTGTTGACCATGTTTCGTTTGGGACTTTGATGAAACTCTGTTGAACTTCGTTGTTGTCTTAAGTCCAGTGTCATAGAGATAATTCGGTTTAGTTTGGATAAATTGATAATTCGATTATGGCCAATTTTCTACCATTTAATTCCATTATATGGCACGGTGTGTGGGGCCCCACCTCAGCAGGGCAATGGTTCCCCAGTTCAGATTTTGTGGATATTAAAGATTGATTGATTACATATACGGGCTGGTTATCTAAAAAGAGATAAATATTTCAATTGACTAGTTCACATGTGGCAAGATTTTTGGCAGCCACGCAGATTGCACAATCTTTTGCTTGGAAGACCCCGCCATCAATTGAAAGCTTTATCTTCTGGGAAGATATCTGACTCTTAGGACTTGAACCCATCTGGAGAAGACCGAAATATTAATTACTCGTATATTGGTGATCAGGCTTTCTTATCATAATTTTTACGGATTTTTCATTAACGGCGAGATATTAATCATTAAGCCGTCATGTATGAAATATGACATCGTTCGAATGCCCGTCTCGGCTTCTTGCTGTGGCACGAATCCGAGTGGTCCAATCTTCAATTAATCTTCCATATAAATCCGGCATATATCCAGGTGTAGCTTATTTTATATTCACCTTACAGTCAGTTGTGGTTTAATTGCACAGAGCTGCAACTTCAGGAAACCCCTCAATAAAAAGTCTTCCGGGGTCAAATCGCATGATCAATTCACTTTTCCTCTGCAAGAGATGACCTTATTCTCAAATTGTCCATGTACAATATCAATCGTGGCGTGCGTGGTAGAGCCATTCTGCTGCAACTACATGCCACCTATGGGCCAAATTGTGAAATCGTTCTGTAGCGCTCGCCATTGATGGACGCCGTTTTCAAAGAAGTACGGACCAATAATGCTGCCGGCCCAAAATCCACACCAAATAGGTATTTTGAGAAGATACACCCGCAAAACCTCGTGGGGAAGGTATCAAACTTCATCAAACTGTAAGAAATATACTTCTAAGAAAAATTCCAGAATTTTTCTATTACTTTTGGTCGGTTTTTTCAAACAAATATACTCCTATGAGCGATGGAGGCGACACGTCAGAATTCCACACCTGGATATTATCCATCTCTCTTCCGTTCCGATTAAGTTACAGCATTGTTGCAAATTCCTGGACTATGTACCTGGTTATACGATTTTTCGTGTGTAGAATATGTTTGTACTTAAAGTTCTATATGGCCGAGATATTGCTGGTCCTCCAACCTTAAGGCAAAACGATGGACGAGTTCATGCTGTTCATACAGTTTTTCTGTCCAGTCATCAGAAAAAAGGGCTTATTTTAGTTTCAAAATTAAACAGCTTCTACAGTACAAACAATTTTATGGGGGTATGGGTTATTTTCTAATAAAAAAAAGGACGTAAGTACGGTCTGTAGGTTAGGTACAAAAATTTCAAGGATCAATAACCTTAATATTTATAAGTTGGTTGGGTTTCAATAAAAATAAACCTCCCATTTGGTCGTGCGTTGGTTATCCCGGAGGTTAAAGTATGTTTTCATCGTATCGATGGTAAGGGTTTTGATATTTTCTTTTAAATTTATTGAATATGTTATTTGATTTGTTTTTTAAAACCAAGTTATTTGATTTCACTGGTGGGTGAACCAAACTTTTTGCCGAAGAAATCCAATATTAGTTTCCGAAGGTTTTTATTGATGTTCCGAATCTGACCTCTGAAGTGGTCCATTACGTCAGGTTTTGTCATATATCTTTCTGTAAGTGTGTTGCATTTGAATTGATGTTGACTACAAACAAACATAATTTTTCTCAACAAAAAATTTGTTACGAAACTTTTTCAAAATTCATTTAGAATTACTTCAATAATTGATTTTTTTCAGAGAAATCTTTAGTTTTTTTATATTTAAAAACTTATTTCTTGACCAAAAATTTGAGTGTTCTTCTACATTAATAAAAAAGAATTACCACACAAAAGATACAACGAAGTCTGAAAGTTATATTTATATTTTTAACTTCAACATTTATTTAAAAATTTCCAAATACTAACTTTTTGCATGAATCCTAATCTGATATTTATGAGTTTTGTAAAAATGTTCTATTCGGCTATTAAACAGGGCAAGGGAAGACAAACAACTATACCTAACTGCATTATTTGTATACTTTCAGATTTGTTAAGAAGTTTGGAATAAGATCATTTCATTTAGAGAAAAATTTGTAGATAAGAATACTTGAAAGAATAATAGAAAAAACTTGAGATTTTATTCAGAAAAGTATAGTCAAGTTTCCTGAGAAGCAAGTCCGTTAAATGTTGTTGTCCTGCAAAACCAAATCAGTGGAAAAACTATAACTTACACGTTTTACCAAATCTCATCGTTTTACAGCAGTCGGCCTACATATCATAAATTATCAACCTACATATCATAAATTATCACTGCTAAAAAGATGAACAGGACCCTTCATAGTGGACTCTTCGACGTTTGGTGGCCAAATTTAGGACGATTGGTTCCGTAATCAATCAGCCAACGTTCATACGTCAAAGGAATGCAAGATCGGCTGAGAAAAAAAACCTGCAGTCCAATGCAGTCGATTCCTTGTTGAGCACAAGAACACGGTCTTTTGCAGACTTAAGCTTGGTGAATTTTGTGTCGGGACCTGAGCCTATACCCGTGCAAGATCCAACTGACCCACGAGCTCAAGTGAAGCTTTTGGAAGAGGATCGCAATTTAGGCCGAAAATTCATCATCAGCGATATGGTGCATTTTCTGGATGAACAAGAAAAATTGCGACACGAGGTTCACCAGGTGAAAATGCAAACTCAATTAGTTATGAGCATGTGGTTCTAGCAGGAGAGCTTGGTGCTAAATGCCACATAGCGGAAATCACGATTCACATTCTGCATGAACGATTTGAGGTGAATTGGTCACTAAGGTCATGCGATTTTAACAAGTTAGACTTTTTTCTAGTGGAGTTTCCTGAAGTTGCAGGTCTATGCGAATAAACCACAATCGACCGATGCCGTTAAGGTGAACATAATACAGCCATCACTTGAATTCAGCCCGATCTATGCGGAAGAGTCATTGAAAATTGGACCTTTTATCCAATATGTAAGAAAAGAGTTGTCCTTGTCTCTCTGTTTCCCTCAGCACTGTAGTCAGTTGCTACGGAATCTTTGAGGAGAACGGAGTGCTTTTTTGGATTGTGAAGAATTATTATCAATATTATCAATAAAGAACTTGTTAATTTATTTTAATTTTTTAATTTGAATAGAACAAATATTTTGAAATTATTTAGTATATTCTCTTTGATCTCTCAGTAGTTATTTCTGATGTTCCTCAAGGCAGCCAAGTAGGACTTCTTCTATTCTTAGTATTGATAAATGAAATTTGCAATATACGAGTATTTAGTTATTGCAAGAGCTTAATGTCTTCTGATGACCGGAAACTATTGCCTTGTATTAAGTGAACGCTTGATTGCATTAATCTCTAAGAAGTTAATTAACTACGAAAATGATCTTTAGCTAAACGTTCCATAGTGTGTCTCGATCTCTTTCTAATATTCATCAATCATCTTTTGTCTAAAACTTATAATCTCAGGTCTCAGCTTCGCATATTCGTTTTCAGATTCACGTCCATATTCTTTGGATGTGGATCTATAACGGCAGCGTATGATAAGTTCATTTAATTCCGATCTTGATACGTAGCATGGTCGAAAGGCAAATCGAATACCGCGAAGAATTTAATGCTTTAAAAACCTAATGCTATATATCCTGTCTTTAAAGCTGAACCCACCCTACATGCTGCTATCTATGAGCGGTGTTTGCATTCAGGAAACCGAATAACTTTCATTTCTTGGTATGTGCATCACAGGCAAAAAAGTGTAAGTGTTTAAGCCTTTATTCGTCGTAAGCTTGAGTATAATTTTCATATTTGGGCAGGTGCTCAAATAAATCACTTGAGTCTCTCGGATAGAATCTAAGACCAAGGTTCTTTTGATCCAATCTTATATGTTTTTCTACTTTCTTATTATTAACTTTTTCTCTTTTTTCTTTTTGATCTTTTAAGATCATGGCATCTACATAACTATGCAAAGTTCCTAGAATTATTTTTATAGAATCTTAAAAAAAATCTAAAATTAGAATTCCATGTACATATCTCTAAATGCTGGTCACACTTTGTGCCATGACGAAACAGAATACGAGTATTCATTCATTTTAAGAGCTTAGGAGTGTACGAGTATATTTATAGTTCTTTGACGAAAATATGAAGATTTACGTCTGTTCTCTTTTTTCTCATCTTTGTCGAGCCCTTTGTTGAAAATTCCCTTCAACATCTTCAACCATGCGATTCAAATAGGAAATAGTCAATTGCGTGTAGTACATTTAACGCCATCACAGAAATTCCAAAGCATATCTTTTTCGGAATTACGTTTTTATTTTGATCATAGAAAAAAAAAAACAAGAATTTCAGAATTATTTTGTAGTCGAACGGTTTGGTTTGAGAAGATTTATTGAGTTGAACTTGAGCATAACAATAAACTGACTATAAATTTGAAATTGCATTTAAACTGAATACTAGTCAAAATGGAGCACGTCAAGGAAAGGCAGTCAATAAACTCGTAGATACTCGTATGTATGACTAGTTCTGATGTTTTATGATGCAAGAATAGGGAAACATTTTTATGTGACTCTGCTTTATGAGCTTTTTATGAAAAACCTTTAATAAACAATTTACATTTAATGTTTTCGAAGGTAAGTAGAATCCAAGCAAGCTTATCCAATTTTAGTTAAGTTCCAATATAACATGTGATTGAATATCAAGCAGAATATTTATGGAGTTGACATAAAAATGTAATAAAGAACCCCCATAACATGCAATCGAATAGAAAAACATGCAATACATGATTTTAGTGTTTTTTAAATGTTGTTTTTGGTTTTTTTTTAACTTGGTCTTTCCCAGCAGTAACTTAGACTCATTTCTCAGAAAATCAAAAAAAAAAGAAATAGTAAACTTGCGAATGGCCATATAATTTAAGGTATGAACCATTTTTGGACTCCGATTTTCAGGGATAAATTTGTGTTAGGATTGATCTTGAAAATCATTAACTGAGCATCGAAACAAAACTACAAATTAAGTTTTAGAAAAGTAAAGTAAATTAAAAAAAAAATGGTCCGAAATATATACAAAAACTACCGTCTCAAATCTGCAAGTATTAAAGTGGTTTACACTATCCTTTATATGAATATCACATAGCGAGCTTTAAGAAAATAGGAACGGATTTAATAGGCTAGGCATTACACATTGCTGTTGTACAGCTTAAGAATTAATCTCCGTACGTCTGAATTTGGGCTCAAAGGGAAACTAAACTGATGAGCACTCCCTTCTTTACAACATTTACTGAAAAACATTTTTGCTAGCTTTATTCCACTAACAAGTTCTTAAGGAAAAACTTTCACAGGTGTGGAATTTAAAATGGTTTTTACTAAATTTTTGTGAAGTATTACATCAAAAAGAGTTTTCATTGCATTTTCCAATGGAAGCGATAGTCAGAAATTTTTTTAAAGCGTCCAATTAAGCGAAGTTTATTTGTCTCCATAGTCTCCAATAGTGCATCTTCAGATCTTTTCTCGACTTGTTCACAAAATGTTCTGACTATGATTTTCACAAATTAAAATGATTTACAACTTTCTTCAGTATTGATCATTCTTTGTCGAAATAGAAAACTATCAATCGACATCTATACTTCATCCAACAAAAGTATGCAGTACACGTCTTATGGGAGAGCTTTTTCAAAATCAGTAGCGTGCGATATTTTTGCACAATACTAAATTAAAAGAACTCCTCCATAAAAAAGTGTTTGTGCGCCCGTAAATTTTCGGTTGCACCTGACGCAGACCCAACGTCCTATTGACCGGATATCTGAGTGTGCACTGAATTGCTGTGGCATATGGCTATTGGTGCTATTCAATTTCAACCCCCATCAAATATTGATGTGCATTCAGAGTTACCCTTGTTCATTTGATAACTTGTTCAGTTTTTTTCCTTGGATTTCTGTTGAGGTGATTTTGATTTTAGAGCTTTAAAAAAAGGGTCCATTTAAAATCAACACTACGACAACCCTGTGAGAGCTTTAATGAAGTACAGATTTATACAATCCACTATAGCCAGAATGCGATGCAAACGTCCTATCTTTGCCACACTGCATATTTTTGTTGGACAGAGTATAGGACTACCAGTAGCGGAGTTGCACAAAGATCTAAGCTGGGACCATTTATCTTCAACATTTATTCCTCTGATCAACCAGAGCCTGAATACACATATACTCATATACATATGACTCCCACATGTGCGTTACGTCCATGACACAGATATTTGCTAGAAGAGTGCAAGCTGACTCTACAAGATACTACCAGCACTGGGTCTTCAACATTAACTCGGCAAAAGCAGAACTGATTTGTATCAGATGGACAAATGAAACATCAAGATCAGCGTACACAACGGAACCCAACTATCAGCTGAAACTAACATCACATGCCTGGGAATACATTTCAAAGAATTATACCTGTTCAATCGCAGCAGACGTACTAAGAAAAGCCAATTTCTTTCGCTCTGCACCGCATCCATCCCCTCATGCTGAAACAAACCGATCTCAACCAAAAGACAAAGCCTCGCCTCTTCTCTCCACTTACCTGAACAAATCGGGACATAAATCCGCCATTAGGATAAAGGATAAACTAAAATGCCCGACTGGATAGCATGTACTTACTCTTATATAAAAGTACCT
Organism: Philhelius festivus; assembly: GCA_963931855.1. Lineage (NCBI taxonomy): Eukaryota > Metazoa > Arthropoda > Insecta > Diptera > Syrphidae > Philhelius > Philhelius festivus. The sequence goes on from OZ007556.1 coordinate 210,309,438, forward strand.
TGGAGTTTAAAAATTGTTTCTTAACGGTTTTCCAATAGAGATTTCCTTTTTGGAACTTTGTCACGTTATTGCAGGCATATTGTTGAAGCTCCATCTGTCAAATTATTTGTCATTTATTTTGTTTGTCTTGCAACATGAATGTGGAGAGTTATAGCGTTCAACAAATGATTAAATTGTTTTATGATATGAGTCTTCTGTTCGAACAACATTTCGCTCGAAAAATCATATTCAGTGACGAGCACAATTTCTGGATGAATGAGTTCGTCAACCCGCAAAATTTGAGGCAGTCAAAATCCACACGAGATCCACCAAATCGGCTTACATCCAGAGAAAGTCACTTTCTGGTTAGGAGAACGACACGTTGACTAGGCCACACCCGCCCCACCGACAACGGCAACAGCGGCGTGCGCTATCGGTTGATGATAACCAATTTCTTCTGGCCTGAATTAGATGATATGGCAGGCAACTGACAATGTGTGGTTTCAACAGCAAAGCTGCGGTGGACATTTTAATGAATTTTGTTGATATCGCACTCAGTTTGTGAGTAATGGAATAAATATGAAACGGGAGTAACAATTAACTCGGAATATATAGTAATTCAGTTTGACAAATCATAATGCAAATGAAATCTTGCAAATCTTCATGAAAAATTGTTTGCGTTTTGAAACTTTGTCATGGTTTATTCTAGATGTTTTTGAAGAACACACAATAGAAGTATAAAGAAATGTAGTCTTTCAAATAAATCAAATTATGTATGTATTTGTCGCACAGATAAATATGAAATGAGATAAACGTTAAAATCTGTTTTTAAGTCCAAATCTTCAAAAATTTTTCATCAATATCTTACGACTAATATTAGGAAAAGTTGAAAAAAAAATCGTTATCAGAACTCTAAGAAAATATTTTTTTTATAAAACTAAACATGAGAAACTTTTTTAGCTGTAATTAGTAGCTTAAATAATAGTTACCAAAAAAATTGCATTGCCGTGTTCAATTGACTTTTTTTTTAAATGTCGCACAATTTTTTACAAAACAAAATTAATATATTTCACACAGTATTTTTTGCTGATATAGAAAAATTATTTTACTAGTATTGGTTAATTCGTTACTTATAAAATAAAATGCACGACTGGGTCGCATGAACTTGCATGAACAAGACTAAGAATTTCAAAAATTAATGTTATTAGAGAAAAACTGTTCATAAGGATAAAATTAATTTTTTGAACTCTTTTAGTAGTAAGAGATAAAAACAGAATGCTATGCAAATATGAATTTATGCAAGAACAAAAATTATAAGTCGTTGTAGTGGTTTCTTAAAAAAACAATGACATCCCGAGCCGAGGTACCTCAGTGTGATGGAAACTTTGGATGACATAGTAATTTTGGAGAACGAGGAAGTAGTCTCGTTCTACGCTGACATTGGGTCAGCCTACCACCACGGCTGAAAAGCCATCCCTGCCCAACACCCCACAAAATCACCACTGACAACCGGAATGAACACCCTGCGGACAATACAGTCAACTGACTTTTTAAATTTATTGTTTATATAAAAATAATTAAACTCAAGTCACTGTATATAGTTAGGCCTCCTATGAGCCAACAAATTTTCATACATACAGTGGTGGACACAAATTTAGCACACTGAGATGGGTACTACTATATTTTTAATTTTCTCTCTTGTTTTGTTCCAAGCAACGGTACATTTTGAACTAATATATATGACAACAAATCAGAGAAAGCAAAACTGTATATTTTCATATGCAATCCAATTACATAGTGAAAAAATCGTTGATAGTTTGTCATTTGTATTGTTTTTGGTTGGACATCAATTTAGCACGTGTACAAATTTTGGTTATTTTTTTTTAATTTGTGGGTTTTTAAGAGAACAAAATTATTTTCGAGATAATTTTATATCTTCTTAATGTTATATATTCAAATAAAATTAAAAAAAAACATTAAATAGTCATGGCATAAGGGCAATGGTGTTCTGAGGACAAAAGGAGTATTATCATTAAGATGAAGTCAAAGGGTCGCACAGTAACGGAGATTTTTGAGCTGCTAGAATGTTCCAGGAAGATGGTCTACAATGCTCTTAGACATTTTGAAAAGTATGAAGTGACAAAACATGTAAAACAAGCTTCTCGCACACGAAAGACAACAAAGAGGAAAGATAAAGTCATTTACATGTTATCAACAAAGCATCCATTTAAGACCTCTAGTGTTATTCGAAATGAATTAATGGAGAATTACAATGTCAATGTATCCTGAAGAACCGTGAGACGACGCCTGAATGAAAAAAATTTGAGAGGGTGCATTGCGCAAAGAAAACCATTGGTTTCGAAAAAAAATCTGAAGGCTAGATTACAGTTTGCCAAATTACATCTAGGAAAACTACTAAATTTCTGGAAAAATGTACTTTGGAGTGATGAATCAAAGTTCTGTCGATTCAAATCAGATGGAAAAAAATATGTGTGGCGTCCACAAAATAAGGAACATGATCCAAAATACACCATTAAGACGGTGAAGCACGGTGGTGGAAACGTGATGGTCTGGGCTGCCTTTTGTTGAAACGGTGTTGGTCCAATAGTGAAGATAGACTCCAAAATGGACCAGCACCTGTACAAAGATATTTTCTCGAACCATATGATTCCATATGCCGAAGATAATTTGCCGATTTTATGGCGCTTCATGCACGACAATGACCCTAAGCACACTTCAAAACTAGTGAAAAGTGCCTTAGAGGTCAATAAAGTGAATGTTTTAAAGTGGCCTGCTCAATCACCCGATCTGAACCCGATCGAAAATTTGTGGAATGACTTTGAGCAACACATTGAAAAACAAAAAACGAAAAATTTAACAGATTTGTGGCAAGAGATACAGAATGCTTGGTATTCAATACCTAAGCAACGCTGTGAGACCTTATACGAGAGCTTGCCAAGAAGACTCAATTCAGTATTAAAGAACAAAGGATTTCCAACAAAATATAAAAGAAAATATAGTTTTAGTAACGGTAAATAACATAACTAAGCAATTTTAATGAAATGTGCTAAATTCATGTCCAGACAAAAAAGTATGTTTTCTGTTATTTTTTTCATTTTTTTCTTTCAGATATAAAAAATATAAGATTGTATTTTGGAAAAATATACTTATATTCGTAAATAATGTAAATAACATAAAAATGAAAATATTGAAATAGAAACAAATTTTGTAAATATAGTTTAATTTTTTCTTTTATTAATGTGCTAAATTCTTGTCCACCACTGTATGTAGTATCTTATTAGTTGTAAATAGTAAATAAATAGTAAATAGTACGTTCAATAAAACAAAATTGAATTTAATTGAATTGAATTGAATTGTTTCTTAAAAAAAATAAGCTTTTATATACAAAATTTTTAAAAGATTTTCAAGAAAAAAATTTGGTACGCCAGCCTTAAGTTTTTATTATGGTTCGAATAAAAATTAAATTTAAAAAAAAATATTGAACCATTTTTGAAATATCGAATTTTCCAAAAAAAAGTGATTTTTTTTTCAAAATTCATAAAATACTTTTTTTTTAGGTTTTGAAATGCAATGTTTTTTAAAATTTTTAAAAGCATCTCTATAAAAAATTTGATTAAAATCCGTTATGTCGATAATGAGTATTTCAAAATTTGAAAAAATCGTTGTATGGTAGGTACAAGCTGTAATATCTTAATTTAAATTTGTTTTTTATTAAATTAATTGAAAGAAAAAGTATCAAAATTCTAGGTGCCGTTTTCGATAAAAATGCAATTTTTGAAAACAATTTTTTAACATTTGTATGGTGGGTACCTTAATTTTTCGGTAAAATAATTTTTTTTTCTCACATATTGTAGATTATATTGAGAAACTTTCAATTATCAAGTTTAAAAAAAATCTAGCATGGTGTTTTCCAAATATTCAGTTTTGAAAAAAAAAATTTTGAATTTTTTTTTTAAATCCAAAAAAAAATTGTTTGAAAATTTGAATACATAATTCTAAGTTTTTGGGGAGCAAAATGATGAAAATCGATTGTACCGTTTTTGAGAAAATCGGTACCCTCAATAACCATTTTTCGGAAATTTTTTTTCAACCATTACCTAGTTTTAACTAAATAAATTTTTTTTGTATTTTTATTTTTTATATCTGTCGAACAGTTTTTGAAAAAAAAAAATATAACTTTTCTTGAATCAAGTGCCATACGTCTAAATTGTACCAAAATAATTTGTACAGTTTTATAACCCTACAATTGCCCTTATTACCCAAACAAAAAAATACCCTTGTTTTGAAACGAATTTCACATAGATCTGAATTTGGATCCATATATCCGAAACCAGGCAGATAGTGCTTGATCTCAAATGTCTTATTTAACTATCCGGATTTCCAACACTATTCCGAAAGAACCAATCTCAATTGTTTCACCCGTGTGTATGTATCCGGATATCCGAAAAGTTTGAAAATTCTGATTGTTGAAACACTATAGTTCCCACTCTATAGTAACTCTGTAGGTAGTGATAAACTACTTTTTGATAAGTTGCCACATATACATACGTCATTCAGAGTGACCGGGTGAGAAATGTATTCCACTCGCTTTATTTGGCTAATTCATAAGATTAAAAATGTCAAGAGTTATCAATTTAGCATGGATATTGTTTATATCATGACATAGTTCTTCTCAATTCACAGTCTCATAAGTGGCTATAAAATTAATGAACAGAAGGTCCTGAATACTTGATCTCTCTACAAGAACTGGAGTACTGCGATACTTTTATCGGTGGTAGACATTCCAAGTCTCCTAAGTGAGGGCCGCTTATATCTTCTGCAAATGACCTGGGTTAGGTTAGCTTGGCTGTCGGCCTGAATGCTTGGCATACTTCAACCATAAACTAATCCATGTGATACCACATCAATCAAATAGACTTTTTCCTTACTCGTTGAGCCACTTAGAGCTCTTGACAAAGCGTGCGAGACTATAAATGTCTATATTTGTCAGATCACTAAGATCATTATAGTAAAGCCTTAGTAAAAAGCCTAAGGCGTTCTCATAAGAAACTTACTATAATTTTATGATCTATGTATATTTGTATGTAAGCTAATGTCTCTGTAGTTGGTAAAGGCTAGGAGATTCTCATTCAAGCAGATGATTTTGGGGTTCCAACCTTCATCGGTAATACTATTCTCGAACTATTAGAAAACATACAACTTAATTTTTTTTAATTCCGACTTGAATTGAAATTTTTAGAAATGAGTTATGTTCAAGTCCTGGCCTATTTAATTCGAAATATGTATGTAGAGCAAATAAACTACATTCCATACCTAAAAGAACAGGTTTTATAGCTTTTGGTCAGATAGTAACGTTGTACATCAGAAACAAACTACTACGAACCAAGCTATAATCAAATGGTCTCTATATTCTAAGCTATTTATTCATTTCGTAACCACTCAAACGAATCAGCTTCAACAGCTTGAGGTAAAGTAAATATTGACAGACAGCAGCTGCTAATAATGGCAGAGGACGCACAGCACATATACTATTTGGCTAATGTTTTGAATTAATTCAAATCATCTTCGTCCTTAACTGAAAAACAACACAACATCATTTGTACGTATCTACTCACCGAAGGCAAGCCGTTTCCTCTTCGTCTTCGTCGTTCATTGTGGCTTGTGGTTAAGTCCTTTGTTTGGTTAACTTATTATAAATTATCCTCGTCGTCGTTGTTGTCTTCCCACCCACAACCAGCTCCTACGGGGACAGTTTTGTTTTTAGAAATATCCTTGTTTCAATTCATTTGATCCCTTGCCATTAATTGAAAACATTCAACCTTTTAATTGATGCCAAAGGGTGTGTCGCCCAAACGCACACATAGAATTAAGCACATGACACTGCATTGCAGGACACACACATTAGATCCCGGACACAGCTGGAATCGAATCCTTCTTTGCCATCATAGCATGCTGGCAAAACAATAATTATAAAGCCGTATATTTACAATTCGACAATATTACACTAGCCCTTTGGGTGTTGCATATTATTCTGCGTCAGCATAAGACAATTGCACAAAAGCACTCTTGTGAAACTGTATCCTTTTTCTTGTCTATTCCACCACTATTGGCGCCCCATTGTGGGCTCTTGACTCCTTGGCAGAACACAGGATATCCTTTTGGTCCCTACTCTAAAAAAAATCTACTGACTGGGCTTGGGTGTTGGGACAAAGACGTAGTCCACAATGACAGGAAATATAAATTTCATTTGGAATTGCATATTTGCGGCGAATGGAGCACAGTGTAAAGTGGACTGGACACAGGACAATGACAAAAAGCGAGAATGGCGTCTGTGTTTTCTGCAAGAAAAACAAAAAAAAAAAAACAAATAAAACCAAAAATAGGAAGAAAGTAAAATAAAACGATTATGAGAAAAGAATAGAGAAGTGTGGACAGCAGCAGTTGTAATGCAGCAATTTCATTGTCCTGAATTGGATACATGGCGGAGGAAATATGGGAAAGGAACCTTGCAGAAATGGTTATGATTTATTATTGTGTAGGTACAGGACTGTGATGATTATAATGATGACGATGATGAGGATGGCATAGCATATTACATTTGTGTTTGCTTTTATGCTGACTAAATTGAGAAAGGAAGGAATAAATGGTTGTGTACGTTAGACAGCTTTGCGTTCGTCCATTTTTGCAGTCCTTATGAGACTTAATGGTAGAATGCAGTGTGCTCTCGATTGGAGACTTTATTAGTTTATACAATCTCTCTATGGAATTAAGAATGGAAAAGAACAGCTGCAAGTATGTGAATGAAATAATTAAAAATGCACAAAGTAGCAAACTTGACAGTTCTATTGTCGACAAGGGAGAGGGGGTCACTTTTCTAGTGAAATAAATTGTGCAAGCGGAAACGGAAAGTGTGACATTTAATGTGTCTGTTTTTGAGATATCTATATTCTTTACTAAAACGAAACAATTATTTAGTTTGTCACGACTAATCACAGAAAACGTTTAACTCTTATAGACCGAGAGCCCACAGCATACATACATTTTCCTAGTATGTGGTCTGGTATTTCTTCATGCATGTTGCAGAATCTACATGTGGCACTGCTTGTAACGAAGCGTAACAATACCTATATACGAAATGCTACGACACCTACATACCGCCTTACTAAATAATCATATTGTACGTTCAGTGTGCACCTGAAGTCATGTAATCACTATTTATTTGGAATACCATACAATTTTGTCTCTTATCTTTTCAGTTCACACTGACTTATAGCCGTAGATTTGATAAGTACAGGTTAAGAAAATGACTAAATTAAAATTGTATTTTACTCTCGCCCAAGTGTGGATACCAATCTAGTGTATAGGGAGTTTAAGATTGAGCCGCAAACAAAAACCTTTAAGGCGTTTCAGTGACAGAGAGGTATTAGTCTACTTGTGAAACCGATCTAAATGTTTAATATAAATTGTTAGGGTATTGGTTAGAGTAGGGCTAGTCTTATTATTATTATTAGGAGTATTATTTATTAGTTAGTTATTCACTAATCCGACCGCTTTGTTCCTCTGATCTCTTCAAGTAGCTCACTGGACAGGTTCTCCTCTGAGAGTTCCCATTTTGTTCCCTAGGTTGCGTGCTGGGGGACACATTACATGAAGTCTGCGTTAGTTATTTAAGAATATTGTATTATAAATTATACGAAATAATATTATGTTATTTATCTTAAGAGAAAAAAAGTAAGATTGTAAACTACTTTACATATATATGTATATGAAATACCGTAGTAGAAATACAAACTACGAAATAAATTGATTGAGAGTTTGGCAGTATTCAATAAAACTAATTCATTCGGATTTAAGACCCTCCAAGCCCAAGTTTTGTTGCTTCTTTGGGAAGATTCTGCCCATCGACGAGTTTACCTCAGCTACGAAGAAAAAACATCAAATGCTTACTACACCAGGTATCTTCTAAGTTTGCAGTGTCCAGTGATGATGGCGGTTATTGTTCTTAGGTTGTCCCTACTTAAGTTTATGCAGATTGTGAAAAGTTCTTGGTTTTAAATTGCCCAGTAGTAGTTCCGCGTGCCTTAGCTTTGGGAGTACATTCCAGTTTTTGGATCTTCTGGCCTTCTCTTCTTGTTTAATTTTGTTTTTGATATAATGTTTTTCTTCTATTTTTCATAAGTAGTCTGCCTCCCCCTTTCCATTAATACCCAACAAAGTGTGACCCTGTTCTGTTTGCCAATTTCGTTTAGCCTGTTTATACACTAATTTAGATCTGATAGTATAGAAGCTCAGTAACTTGAGTGCAGGTTGGCTATCGGACATAATGACTGTTTCCGATAGTTACTTAGGAGATTACGATCCACGCATTTCACTTTAGCGTTTACCCCCACTTGGAAAATGCTAGTGGACAGCCACATCGGTATAGAAATTTTGGTTCTAGACCCAAAGATTTCTAAACTAGTCCCTTCACTTGCGAGCCTTTGGACTTTTTCTAAGGATTTCCTAGCTGTTGATATTTCGGTTCTGTTGTGTCATGCATCCGCACCATAGGTAATGATGGGTCTTTTCATCATAGTGTACATCCAACTGAGTATATGTTTGGTTTGCAGTCTCATAACTTGCCTGCAAGGCTCTTGCAAATCACCAAGGCTTTTGTGGCTTTGCTGTCTTTAGTTTATAAGTGTTTGTTCCAGAGGAACCTACTATCTAGTGTAATTCCTAGGTATTTTATTTCTCTCTGCGTTTCAATTACGAGCTAATTGGATGGGTTTCATATGTGGCAGAAGTCTTTTCCTGGTAAATGGTAGGATTTTCGTCTATTAGAGATTTATTGATAATTCAAAGTTAGTAACAATTTTTTTTTTTAAATGATCTTTTGGACGTACACAGCCGATCCTCACGAACGGTTCGATTGTATGGTGAACCACATTAACCAAAAGATTTTAACATCGATAAACTGAAGAAGGTTCAAAGAACCACCAATTTTCAAGCTGAATTGCTGGCCATCGGAGAAGCATACAGGTTACTCACACAAGATCCAAACCAGAATCAGCCTACGACTATTATCACAAACAGTCAAGAGGCCATTAATTCTAATAAACCATCTTCCAAATTGGTCCAGTAATGCCAGTATAAACTTGAGAGCATGGACATTAACATCGGTGTCGCTCTTGTTTGGTTTCCGGATCACATTGGCCATATTGATATGAATAAACGGGCATGGCCAGGCAAGAAGCATCTAACCATGGATAACTTGTGGAAGTGTAAAGAGTCAAGATTCTGCTCGGAGTTATAAAGGGCAATATTTGTCGCAGTTTTTCTTAACGAATCAAATAGCAGGTGGAATAGTTTAGATCAAAAACTTGATCTCATTTCTAAACATGGTTCGAACTTAGGATACTTCTGTATTGTGTCATTCGTTGTATTCTTTAAACCGTGAAATAGCGAACTGGTGGCTTGGATGGGAATTGTTGCCGCTTTGACACTAGTACATCAGCTGGCTAGTTTTGCACAGTGTAGATGGTTTCGGATGTGGTCGGTGGTGGTTCGGTCGACTGTGAGTTATCGGATTCCAGATGATTGTGTTAAACCAAACACATCATAACCTAAAATATATATTTTTTAACTCAATATAAACTAAGAGACTCCGTGACTCCATAATTCCCTATTTCAATTCAATCCACTAAAACGAGTTATAGTATCGAAACGGCGCACTTCAGCGCTAATTGGGACATAGCGCTAGAGTCAATTGCGTATGCAGTCAATTTGATTGGATTGCCGCTTTTCAAAATGCAAACGTTGATACAAAATTTTTGAATATTCAAAAATTTTTATTTTATTTTACGTTATAAAAGCTTAATTTCTGTTTAGAATTTATTGCGAAGCGAAAAGAATATATTCTAATTAAAAAGGTGATTGAGATATTGAAGAAACATTTAAGAAACCAAACAAATATTTCTAAATAAAAAATTCTTTAATGTTCCTTATGCGTTCTTTTTATTCTGAACACACCTAAGAAATAACTATATTATCTTCATAGCAAAAATTCATTAAAATGATTTCAACAAATCATTTGTTAATTGAAATATAAGCTTTGTTTGCATAAATATAAAGTAAATTCCCTTAAACAAAAACCCATTACTTTAATAAAGGTCATTAAGTAGGACACACCCAACCTTATTTCATATACCATTAAAATCCCTCAAGGACTTCATAAACATAATTCCTGTTAATTTTATTAATCGAGTGTATCTCACCTCAGTTGTTAAGGCACAAGAACTTTCTTTTTATTTAATTGTCGTGTTTTATGGTTCTTATGGTACATAGTATTCAGGACCTTTTTGAATTTATTTTTACTTCGTGAATAATTTTCAATAATATTATATTAAGTTGCAGGTCTATACAAAAAAGAACACAATTGTTCGATAACCTTGAGGTGAACATAACACAGGCCAACGCTCCAATTTGGCTGAATCATTGCGGAAGAGTTATTAAACATTTTTATTTTTATTTATTTATTTGGCAGTATTTTGCCATTTAAAAAATTCTTTACAATCATTTTATATTATTGTACATATTAAATAAATCTATTTTTAACATATTCGAATAATTTGTTTTTGAATCTTTGTAAGTTATGCTCATTCTTTAAAATATAAGGAAGACTGTTATAAATATCTAAACCTCTATGTAGAATCATATTAGTGGTCTTAAAGTTTCTAAACCTTGGTAACCTGAGATCACCAGCATTGCGTAAGGCAAAAGGTTGTACATTACCAACAAAAGATATATACTCAAACACTTGGATCCGTAAATACGAACAAGGCCGAAAAGAGCAATCGAATGATGTTATATTCTTAGTTAATCCTACTAATATTATAAATGTGAATGTTACGATGTATGGATGTTTGTTACTCAATAGCGCTTGAACAACTGAATGGATCTTGATAAAATTTAACACACAAAAAATTTATAGTCTGGATTACCGTATAGGCTACTTTTTTTTTATTATCAGGGGAGGGGCATTGGGTGGTCGAAACACCCCAAAATTATTTATCTCTACTTCTATCTTCGTATTGCACTGAAATGTAGTACATATACATAAGTAGTTGCATTGAAATGCTATACTTTGGTGGTGCGGGCCCAGAGGAGCCCGCAGTAACGATAAAAACACTCAAAAAAGTTTTTAAAAAAATAAAATTCTCCGAATTAAAAACAAAAAAAATTTGACAAATATTTGTGTCTTTGAATTTAAACTATTTTAAGGTAAGTTAAACTTTATGTGCCTACAGGTTTAACTACATACATTGTTATAGGATAGTTACATACGTATGTGATTTGCTCATTGTTTGTTAGTTTTTTTCAAAATATCCTTCGCTTGGCTCCATTACCTTTAAGAAAAGGACTTGATTGGATTTATTGGTTTGCTGTTTTGTTTTAAGCCAGGTACATGCATACGTTAAATAAAAATAATTCGTACGCTTTCAACTTCTCATGTTGAACAGGAGATCAGTTGTGACAGTTCTTGGCTAAGCTAAACGTGTTTATTATTTCAGTGGTAAGTCGTCTTTTTCAAATAGAGCTGTTCAACGATGACGCACAGAAGTAAAATAAACACCCAAAAACAACATTCCGTACTTCACACAAGATTTCCATTTACACAAGATTTCCAATGCAAGAAAAACTGAGCGAATCTACAGAAACTTTTAGACACATGATTTATTTTGAAAAACTTCAGTTGAAAAAAAAATTTGCTTGCGGGAGTTCCCGCACGGGTAAGCTAGTGTCATATATATGTACAAGGGCCTTCCAAATTAAAAAGAATTTTGTTAATACCTCACACACCGCTTGTCTTATACAATTATAACATCTGAAAAACACTTTGTTCAATTGAATAGTCTAACTTTACTTTTGCCTTAAAGGGAGGTTCTCCTTTTTCAGTGTCAAAAATGAGACTTTTTCATGAATTTTTTTTTCATGGAAGGAATGATATAATCAATTAAATTTTTTTTACTTGTTTATTATCATAAATATTAAGTACAGAAAATAATTTTTTCATCAAAAAATACCGGGCCGTTAAGAAACAATGCGCCTTGGAACGAGACCACCTCCAAAAAAAGTTGTTCGCTTTTGGCGGCTCTAGCTCCTGCAAAAATGATCGAAAATTAAAAAATCAAAAGAAGAGTGTAGTTGGAATCTGGACCAAAATAATTGCCCAAAGTCAAAAATTAAAAAAATGGCGGACGCTTGAATTTTATGTTAGTGTTCGTTTTTTCCACTTTTTTTCGCTCTTCTGAGCGCTGGCGCTGTACAAAAAAATTTTTTGATATATCAGCCTGATTTTGGTCCAGACTCCAATAAATTTAATAAGCTTTAAAACAAAAAAAAATTATGACGATCCGTCAAGTAGTTTTAAAGTAATCGTGGCCAACAGTCAGAAAAACGTGGTTTCGAGAAAAATGCGTTTAAAGTTTTTTCCGAGTCATGGCTCATGTGTCGACACCTGGTGGTTAATGCCTCATGTGTCTAAGTTTGTGTGTCGACACCTGGTGGCCCATACCTGGTATACCTCTGCTTACCATGGTATGGATATATAGGCGCAAAATTCAAAAATATTTATGTAAAACATGCTACGCTCGAAATACCGCTAAATGTCAATTTTCGAGACAAAAAGGTTGGTCCCGTTTTTGTTCTATAAATTTAAAAAAAAATGTATTCGGACAAACGGTTTTAGCTACATATTCTTCACATATTTTAATAGAAAAAAAAAAGAAATTTTTGGTCGCCGAAAAAGAAGAACCTCCCCTTAAGTTTTTCGAGCTTAAACATCTCAAGTTTTTTTTTTACGAGTAAGTACATACGTACATAATCTCTCAGACTTGACATTGCGGTGGTAGGAGAGATGGAAAAAGTGTGTCTTCTAATTATGTCTGTCTATGTAACTACAGCCTAAACGACATGGTAGTTTTTCTTTAAACCTGGTAGATAACTTTTTTTTAATTTATAAGTAGTAGTAGTAGTTTTAAAGTAAAGTAAGTCTACCTGGTGTACATTTTTTTTTCTCAAAAACGTATCCACAATTTTTTTTTAATTAGAAAATTGTCTCATAGTATAAACCAGAAAATTTCTAAGAAATTGATATCAATGGTTTCTCCCATGAAACAATTTTCTTGTTTTCAATTTTCTCAAGAACGTTACAATTGATTTTGATCAATTTTTGTATGCTTAAGCTCCTTAAAAATTTGAATAGTATTTTTTTTAACTTAATATTTTGACAACCACATGCTCAATTGACAATCAACAATTTTTTATCTATGTACATAATATCTAAGAGATGTGGAAAAAATTATTCTTCATGTTAAAAAATAGTTTCGGAAAATATTATTTTTCTCGAAAACTGCACGTAGAATTTTGATAAATTTTTTTCTGTTTCGATTGATTTTTACGATCTAAATACTTCAGTGAAACATTTTTAAGATTATGAAATTACTGGCAGTTCCTAACATAGAACCATTATTTCGAATTTTCGTGTTCTCAGTATTGGCATACCGGATTTTAATGAAATTTTCAGAACCATTGCCATTTCTTGAACATCGTGTACTCGTATTTCCTTGTTTCATCGCCTCTTTGACAAGTAATGTTCACTCAAAGTAGCCAGTTGTATTTCTTCCCTCAATGAGCTAACCTGTGATACTCGTTTCGCTAGTAATACTCATCATTTCACCCTCGAGCCTAGTTTTAGACCTGTACCGTCAAATAAAGAGATTCGGTTTTTAGTCGCACAACACGATTAAGGAATGGTTTAACCGGCACGGTTTGCCTTTCAATCTCAGCCGCTGCAAGAAAGTTTTTCTCAGGGGTGTACTGCCTCTTTCGAGAAATTGACAAATCTTCCAAGAGTATCTCTTGTCTTGGAAAGTGCTGCTCATTAGCCGTTCGGAATCGACAGAAAATTGTAGGTCCTCTCCGTTCCTGGTAACACGCACACAGGAATGGTTGAGAGTTGTAAGTCACTAGGTCCTGGTTCACTTCGAGCTGTTGCACCACCAAACTTATTTATTTACGGTTTGCCCTTGCCATTTGAATTTGCAAACATTCAAGACTAATGTCCATCGAAATCTCCTTCCAACCCCCAGCACCTTATTTCCCCATCACTCGCTTATATTTATGTTGAAAATTATAAGGGTTTCACAATAAACCCTTGAGCCCGTGTGAAGTATTAAAAGAAATGTAGATATGATAACTTGATTTCCTTTTTTAACATTAATGTTGTTTGTAGTGATCAAATGTTACCAGTTATAAAAACTTAAATTACAATTCTAAAGGGACTTTAATTAAGACAAAATTTAAATAAAATAAAATTGAATGTGTCAAGGTCAGGAATTTCTTAAAACATTAAACTTCTTAGACTAAGATAACTCAGACTTACCGACATTTTTTTCTAAAATGTTTTTCTTTTTATTTACAATTGAAAGTTTGTAACTATCTTTTAATTGAGAATATTTTTTTCAAAAACTATACGAAACCCTAAGGTTTATAGAGAATAAACATTTTACAAGAAAATAGGAAACAATTTTATTCAAAAAACAATAACCATGCACAGCAAACTCTTCGATTTTATTTTCAATTCACCAAGCGAATGGAATTGCTCGTCCGATCTTATTTCTTATTGAAAATGTCAGGATTAAAATTAAATATATTGAAAGTTCGTGGTTTTAGAGGTATGTACGTGCACAAAACAACACAAGCAATAAGGATTGCCCTTCAATTTTATTGCTAATAACGAAGACATTGAATTTAAAAACTAGTGAACCAAGCAGGATTGAATTATTCCACATCGCTAGTAAAGCTGCAATTCAAAAGATTTATCTTTTATTTCTTCCTTTATTTTTGGTCACTCCATATCCTTTGTACGAGTATTACATGCGATAGTTGAAACCAAAAACAGATGTTTTTTTTTTTAATGTTTTTCTCTCGTTTTTATTATTGTTTGTCTTTGATTTAAAAACCATGCTAAATTTGTGGGTATTGCGTGACTTCTTTGGAAGCTCACGAAATTAAGACGAACGTAGTACTTTGAGTAGAATTCGTACTGACAGGATGGATGAAGGTTATATGTTTCAGATGAATGGTACTGAATTTATCCTTAAGATGCTTATAAGACCAACCAAAATATAAATTATTTATCAAAAATGATGAATTAATAAACATCTGACGGGTATTTTTCCACTGGAGGATGACATTTAATTCTGTTTTGTTGAATTTCAAAAATGTGAGAATTTCTCAAGCATAAAATCGTTCTTTATTACATTGCACATTCAGTAGAATAATTCTAGTGGTGTGAATATGTCTGAGAAGATACTTATAACTTGGAGACCATGAGAACTCCAACTTGGGCTGATGTAAGCAAGAAAGCTGCCAGTTTTGTTTAAGTCTCGGAGAAACAATTTTTAGTATTAACAATCATTACCAGCATTTTATTCCATATCAAGAAATTACTGTTGTCATGTTTGAAATGGGTTTGTTCATTTTATTTTTTCATTTATCTTTTGTCACTATATTTTATTCATGAGATTCCTGTTGAGAAATAAAATAAATGAAAAATTCCCGAGTTCAACAAACATACATACCCACATGCCACATATGTACATACATATCTGTCTGTAAGAAAATCAACATTTTTCAGAAGATTTTTCTACTACGCCCTTACTAGAACTGCTTTTAAATGATAAAATTTCATCTAGTGATTCTCAAGCATCACAATTGAGAAAAATTTATGTGAGCAATCTTTGGGGAATTCAAAGAAATCAAATTAATGATTGCATTCATTAACTAAACGTTGTGATCACCATTCGTTTGTAATTTAAATGAATGCAATCAGTTATCATTCTCTCGCAGAAAGAAATGGTGCAGTCAGTTGTTGAATACCGAAGGCTACCAGCCATCTAAGAGAAATACTCCAAGGTATGATGAAGAATATGTTTTCCGAAAAAGCGTGAATAATCCAGTGAGGAAAGAGTATCGATTCAGGAGAGGGGATGAGATGAATATTCTGAATAGACGAAACAGTCTTCCGGCTGAATGTTATAGAAGAAAATCACGATCGGTTGGAATTCTAGTGCTGTTTTTAAGATTGGAAACAGTGAAGGTAACATTGTTACCCAGCAGCTGTTAGGTGAGCATCATGTAGAGCGTGTAGATTGGATAACCTTAATAAGCATAGTCTACACATTTGGTTTCCTCTAACCCTGGGAAGAGTATCATAAATGAGTTCAAAGTACAAAATAAGAGCCCAAAAGCTCGTAGATAGCCTAAGCCCAATGTCTTTCAAGTCTTAACCTCAGATTTAACTATCGCAAACGTAATTTTGCCCTAGAGTGTGACGTGACATTCCAAGTCTACATGTTGTACTTTTAGGAAGCAAATATTTAAAAACGGTTGAAATTTGAATTGCTATGTAAACAAAAATAAATAAAATGCACGACTCGATCGCACGAACTTATTTGATCAAGATACTTAGAATTTTGAAAATGGATGTTATTAACATTTCACAAAATTTTTTGCTTATGTCGATAGTGAGAAAGTCTTTTGGTTCTATGGTCGTATTGTCAGTATTATCATTATTTCATTTTTTTATTGATTGATAGATCGTAAGAATTAAGCGGAACAGAAAAATTTTTATCAAAATTCTAGATGCAGTTTTCTCGAAAAATACGATTTTAGAAAACCAATTTTTGCGGTATGGTTATTGATTTATTAAAAATTAAATTTTTATTAATTACATATTAGATAAATAATATATTAAATTAAAAAAAATCTCTTTATATTGTATATAGTACTAAAAAACTATTAATTATAAAGTTTCAAAATCTATTATAAGATTTTCGAAATATTGAGCATTCAAAACAAAAATTGAAGTTTTTTTAAAAATTAGAAATTTTTTTTTGAAAATGTCTGTTTTTGAAATTTAAGAAAATATTTTTTTCTGAAAAAAAAAACTTAAAAATATGAATAGTATTGTGTGTTCAAATTTTCAACAAAAACAAATTTGGATTATATAAAAAAAAAATATTTTGAAAACTCAAAATTTTGAAAAACATATTCTCGATTTTTTTTTAATTCAGACTCGCTTAAGCCTATCTTCAAGATGTAGGATTTTTTTATGTTAAAATAATGGAACCCACCAAACAAATGTTAAAAATTGTTTTTGAAATTCGGATTTTTCTTGAAAACCTTACCTAGAATTTTGATACAATTTCTTATGTATAGGTACTATATGGTAACTTCTCCATCCGTAAAAAAAAGCGTACTTGAGATTTTGATCAGACTTCTTGTAATTATTATCAGACCAAAAACATAAATGTTAAAAAAGAGCCAAGTTCTTCTATACAAAAACTTTTGTGTAATAAGTCAGCCGTGAAAAGTACTGAGATCTAAAAGTGCGCCAAGTTCTTACTTCATGAAGGTTTAATACCGAATATTTAAAGTAGAATAATATTGAAACAGCTACAATGTAATAGATAAATTTTATTATTTAATGATTACTGACTAAAATTTGATGGGTTCACTTGTCAAGTTTTTAAAACCTTTCGAATTGGGCATACAAAAAACTTGCCAAGTAAGCCCATCAAATTTTAGTCAGTAATCATTAAGTAATAAAATTTCACTATTACATTGTAGCTGTTTCAATATTATTCTACTTTAAATATTCGGTATTAAACCTTCATGAAGTAAGAACTTGGCGTACTTTTAGATCTCAGTACTTTTCACGGCTGACTTATTACACAAAGGTTTTTGTATAGAAGAACTTGGCTCTTTTTTTAACATTTATGTTTTTGGTCTGATCTCACTCCTTTTTGCAAAGATTTTAATGTTTTGCCATGTAAAAATCTCGAAAGATACGGAAAAATAGGAGGGTGGACTCTACCTTATAAAATCAATTAGTTTATAGCTCCCTATTTTTTTTTTTTGTATATTTTCTTTTTGTTATTGGTTGTTTTGATTTGCGCTTCAATTGTTTCTTCTTGTCCTTTCAAGATACCTAACACTAACATACCTACTTTAATGTTAAATACTAGTATCTACATCCGCTCAAAGTCATAAAAAAGCAATAATTGTTGAGGATGCGATGATGTTTTTGTTGCAATCTTAACTCCTTTTTTTAAATGAAGGTAGACCACCAATTAACAGCCTATTTAGTGGTTTTATTATAGTTCACATCACAGTTAAGAGTTTTTTTTTATGTAAACTCATAATATTTTCAGGTATGCAAATGTTTTCCTTTTTTCATTAATGTTAACATAACATAGAGTACCAAATCAAGCACTCTAGTTCTAAGAAAAGTTATGAAATTTCAAAATGCATGTATAGTTTCAAAATGATAATAAAAATACACTTCGAATGAAAAATCTTAGATTTTCTATTTTTCGCTTTGAATGTACATTAAGCTATACCCTTCCACAAAACTTTATCATTCTACAGCAGTCGGAAGTGCTCTATACAAATCAAACTTTTTCTCGGAAAGTGGGCGGATACCATGCCCCCTGAATGAAAAACCTCAATTTTTATTTTTGGTCCTTTATATAGAATTTGAGCCCTACCGTTCTATCAAATTTCATTGTTCTACTGCAATCGGAAGTGTACCATATAATTTACATATCAGTTCTGAGGAAGTGGGTGGATACCACGCCCCTGAATGGAAAACCTCAAATTGTATATTTTTTTCTTTTTATGCAATTTAAGCCCCACCACTTTACCAAATTTCATTGTTCTACTGCAATCGGAAGTTTGCCATATATAATTTACATCAGTTCTGAGGAAGTGGGCGGATACCACGCCCCTGAATGGAAAATCTCAAATTTTATATTTTTTTCTTAGTATGCAATTTAAGCCCTACCGCTCTACCAAATTTCATTGTTCTACAGCAATCGGAAGTTTGCCATATATAATTTACATCAGTTCTGAGGAAGTGGGCGGATACCACGCCCCCTGAAAAGAAAACCTTGGTGTTTATTTTTGGTTCTTTATATGCAATATAAGCCCTACCGGTTCACCAAATTTCATCGTTTTACAGCAGTCGGAAGTGCACCATAATACGATGTCGGGAAGTGCTCCAAAATTCGGAGAAAGTGGGCGGATACCACGCCCCCTGAATTGAAAATTTCAAATTTTCGATTTTTTCCTCTGCTTGCATGACAAGACCTACCGTTGTGCAAAATTACAAGATTCTACGATGTCGGGAAGTGCTCCATAATTTTGATGATCTGTCAGTCAGTCAGTCAGTTACGGTTTTTGTGATTTTTGAGGCCTTATATATCAGGAACCGCTTATGCTAGAAAATTTAAATTTGGTGAGGCGCCTCTGCTTGACTACCTTAGCAAATATTCGGAATTTCAAGTTTCTGACTTCATTGGTACTGAAGATAGGGAGGGGTCAAAAGTCGCCTGAGTTTGTTCCTGTAAAAAAGGGTGTAGTGCCAGAACTTGGCTGGGCACTACCGTGCCCTTTGATAGAGAGGACCTAAAAAGTGGGTCTCGCAATGTTGTATATCTTTCTGTTCGACTACAGCCTGAACGGTCGATTTTCTTTAGATGGTATTTCTAAATTTTTCACCCCACACGTATTTTTCTTTTTTTAAGATCTTAAATAACGGTACTTGTCATATAATTTTTTATTGAAATTTTAGAAAGAAAAAAGTTTTATTAAAAATTGTAGGACAGAATTAAAAAAAAAAATTCAAAAATTTAATTTAGTAAAAGCTTAAAATTGGTTAAAAAAAAAATTACAAAAATTGAATGGTACATCCGATAGAAACATTTCTTTGATTTTCTATTTTCTCTAAAACTGCTTTAAAGTTTTTTATTAAAAGTGGTAAATAGCATTATGTTTCAAATTTTCAATTTTTGTTTTGAAAATCATTATTTGAAAAACCACATGATCGATTTTCTTGAAGCTTGATAATTAACACTATCTACAATATAAATAAATCAATTGTTAATTTAAAAAAAATAGCAGTACCCACAGTACAAATGTTAAAAATGATTTTCGAAAATAGTGTTTCTCTCGCTTAAAATTCAATAAAACAAATTGATATTAATATTTTACTCATAATACCTATCATAGAACCATTTTTTCGATGTTCGGCCTTCTCATTATAACGTATTTTAATAAAAAATTTTATACGGAAATTTTTAAAAAGTATAAAAAACATTGTACATCGAAACTTAAGAAATTCGTTAAGGATTAAAAAAAAATATTTTTGAAAATTCAATATCTCAAAAATTGGTCAATGAATTGGAAATGATTTTTTAAAATTTAATTATCATTGGAATACCAACATTTTTTTAAATGTTCTTAACATTTTATAAATAAGAACTAAATTGTATGTTTTTTTCAAACCGACGACAACGATTTATATTCTGTTTTTTATCTTTTTTTAAATTTTAAAGTTTTTATATTTAAAGGAGTTGTTTAAACCTTTAAAAATTAATTTTATGCTTATGAATATTTTCTCTAATAGCATTCATTTTGAAATGTCTAAGCCTCTTAAACATAAGAGCACCCAACCTCTTCTAAGAACACCCTTGGACAATACATGGTGCGTCTTATGTTCCAGATTAATGTTTTTTTCAATAAATTTCAAATGAAATACAATTTTATAATTCATATTTTATTCATTGATTTATAAAGCCTTTAAATTTGGGCTCCTCTGGCCTCCAAGCAAAGGTCAGCTCTTTTAAGCACATTCATTTTTAAGCACAATTATTTAAGTAAAATGTTTTAATAATTTCAACACGTTAGAGGTTTTTAATAAATTATTATCCGTTGCTCTCTAGGACTGTCAAATGCTAACTGACAAATTTCATTCACACAGAAATGGCAACCAAATTAAATCGATCTTGAATGTAAAACGCATCCTGTACATAGATATTGATTTCGACTCTTTGGATTCTCTGTGGCAATGGGCTCTGGGAATCACCGCATATATGAAATATACTAATTGGCCACTAATTGGTCAAAAAAGGTTTACTAGTTTTGGAAACTAGTCGACCAATGAAAATTTGTAATCTACACTTAAACTTTTGCAAGGTCACACGCAATTTTTGCACCTTATTTGTGGGATATTCGCTAGCTAGCTTCAGTAATTGGTCAGTTATAGATGAGATTTATTTTAATGACTTTTTAAAGTTTCTTTTTCCAAGGTCAAGAATAATTTTTGGCATCTCATTTGGGTAGTTTAAAAATATAGGCATGCCGTTTTAAAGGCTATTTAACGGTCATAAAAAGTCAGATTTATTTTGGTAATTGGTCAGCCATAGATTTTTGCTAATGAATTTTAAAATTTTCTTCAAAAGTATAAGAGAACTTAAGCAGCTCATTTCAAATATGAAAGCTATGCCTAGTATAAACAATCTAGGTATTAACGAACCTCTAGAAAATCTATACTGTGACTTAGAAAACTTTAAGAATTCATAAAAAAAATCTACTGCTAACCAAAAACTCAAACTAATTGACTCTTTATGACCTATTAAGTAGTAAAATTTTTATATGAAAGTTACACAAATTAGGTGCCAGAAATCTAACCAATTACTGAAACCAACTGACCTTTTAAATGCCATAATTTTTGTTTCTTAATGATCCATATGGGGGCCAAAATTTTTTTACGTAAACTTAAATAAATTTTACAAATTTATACAAAAAAATTAATGGCTGAAAATTAATTAATTACTGCAAATAGTTGATCTTACATTTGGATCTAGTGATCTTTCGGATAGTATGTTATATTGCGAATATTTCACCAATGGGGTGCAAAAATCACGCGTGACCTTGCAAAAGTTTAAATTTTGATTGTAAATTTTCTATGGTTGATCAATATCTAAAATAGTTGATCTTTTTTGACCAATTACTGACGAATTAGATGGCATACTTTTTTACGAATATCCTATATATCATGAGTGTATTGCCTATTGTCCCATCAATATAACCATATACATATGTGTCTGGGAACAAATAAGTCCATGCAATTCTCCAAAAAAAAAAAAAATTGTCTGACATGGCCAAACATTTCTTTGTTCAAGTTCTTAATTTTAAGATAATCACTGAATCTATGAACCTTTTTAAAGATTTGTATTGAAGCAAAAAATCTTCCCCCCAACTTTGAATGTTAACTTAATTAAATTTTCATCAAAAAATGTCTTGCTTGACAACATAATGTATTGCACTCGTATTTCTATTTAATCTGGATCAGTGATGCTTTTTTATTATAATTTAATGATTCTCGAATTCTCCTTTTACACACGAAAAAACGCTAAAAATAAAATTTGATATGGTTAATCTATCAAGATAAAAATTCAATACCCCACAATAATCTTCTTAAACAAATCGATGAGAAGAATCCTATCAGGATGATAATGGTGCTAGATTTTACGCCATTTCTAATTTTCGGTTCATTGGTTATGCTTTTAAAATTATCAAAAAATAGGAACAATATCATTGGGTAGGTGATTATACTCGTAGCTATCGATTGTGATGAATTTATTTTCAGAATTCAATCGAAAGGCTTTCACCTTTTTGAAACGGAAATTGAAAATTGATTGTAAGCAAGATACCCCTTATTATGGAGGTTGAATATTTAATGCATAAACCAACCACTTTTCTACTACTAATTAAAATTTGAGATGAAAAGCAATTAAATCGAGGAAAGTTTGAACAATGAAGTGGCAACAAAATAAAACTTAGACGATAGACCTTGTCAATATGTCAATTATGTTCAAAAAGAATCTTTATTTTCCAGACGGAAAAACCTTAAAACTTTTCCTCTTCCGGCAGAGAAAAAGATAAAGCAAACGAATTGTGTCAGCAGAAAGGAAGGGTTCTCTTTACCAATTTGCTAAATTCAAAGGTGAATTTTAGGGAAGCAATTGAAAAGGCGCTTATAATCGACATTGACCTTACTGAAATAGAAGGGAAATGCTCTTGATGGCAAAATGAACTTTTAATGCACACTTCCAGAGATAGAATATGATATCTAGTGATGGCAAAGACTCGGTACATAAGACTAATGGATGGAATGTCTTATAAAGCCTTTTATAGGAAATAGTGAGGAAAACTGGGACAGCAATGTTAAAGTACTTGGTATTCATGAACTTCAGCAACTCCAGTTAAAAATAAATCACTTAAAGACGAAAATACTAAGAGTTTTTCAAACTCGCTAAAAATCCTTTAACTCATAACTTCCCTTGCTATATTGAATCTCAAAAATAGAAACAAGAAAATATGTTGCATCAAGCTCAAGCACGTGCGCATTTATCATAAATATACAAGCTGTAGCATTCTCCAAGAACTTGCTATATTTTCTTTATTTAATTTGGCATGAAATCATGGAGAGAGTAAAATTCTGCTTGAATTTATCATCACAGCCGCCAAGGGGTATAGAGATAAGAAGCACATTACACAGAGTAGTTATAGCTACCGTCTTACAAATAAGTCATGTTTATTTTTAAAGCTTCAGCTATAGCTATACAATCATTTTGTAATCTTGTTGGGGTATATTTTATTTTGGTCTTATCTTAAGATACCGGATCTTTTAAGTTGACAAATAATATCTACAAATAGATAGTAATCAAATATTTTTTTCTGTTTGGTTTTGCTCCAGAGATACTTGTGCTGCCAATTAAACTCATAATTTCTCTATTTTTGTGGATTATTACATAACAATTATAAGTTAAAGGTTAAGCAAGAGGCTTATGAGCTTCAATAGAAAACAAAGAATTTCATTTATCACTGCAAATACAAGCTGGGAAATGAAAATAAAAGACAGTCTCTGTTAAAGATAACCATTTCTGCTTTTTTTTTTGTTTGTTTGTCGAATTTATTAAATCTTGCTTACCCAACTGGCAAACACTCTGACTCATCTCCAACAAATGGCAAATCCTAATTCTAGAAGAATTTGATAAAAATAAATTTAAACAAAATTTAAAGCATCTTGTCATGGATGTCGTAAGATTTAGGCGAAAGATTAGATAAAGTGTTTGGACTCACTGTAAAATTGTGCTAGATCTAACGTTCACAAACAAACGTTAAACTTTTTTTCTAGGTAGACATTGACATGTTCCACTGGTGAAAGGTGACAACTTGATAGGTGAAATTTAGATAATTCTAACAAATAACCTATTTGAGAAAATTTTCCTAATTTCAATGTCTGTTTTATATTTCAATTGGTTATTGTCGTTATAACATTTTCCTAAAGGTCCTATTTATAACCCAGTCGGAATATACAAAAATGTAAAATAACAAAAGTTAAAGAGGAAAGTTTTTGGACAATACTTCAACATGTTCAATTTTAACTTACTTATTTATATGTGAGCTTATCACTAGCTTTAGAAGATTCATTAACAGTTTACTTATAATTAGCAAAAAAAACTTAACTTTAATTTACTTTTCAAATTAATGTAAAACAAATTACTATATGTATTTACTATTGAAAAAAAATTATATAATTTTTACAACGGCTCGTAGAGTGCATAAGCCTAGTGACGACTCTTAACCATTCCTGTGTCCATGTTACCTGGAATAGAAGGGACCTCCAATTTTTTGCCCATTCCGAACAGCTCATATGCAGCACTTTAAATGACAATGGATATTCTCAGAGAATTTGTCAATTCCTCGCAAGAGGCAGTACACCCCTAAATAACTTTTTTGTAATGGCTGAGAAGATCTTAAATGTGAACTTTAAATATTTATGCATTCTGACAAATTCCTCAATTTTCATTGGGAAAAATTAAAGCTAGCACATGACAAAATATGCACGAAGTCTATTTTTTTATGTATTAATTTAACAATGAAGACAAAACATAAATAAGAATGTCGGTTTTGAAGACTAGGCATATCGATAAAAAGTTAAGTCTGTGGTGATAAGAAGGTATTATCCCACTCTAAGGCAGGCATGATTTGGTACCCAAATTTGACAAGGGTATTCTCCAGAATGAAAAGCTGTTTTCTAACAAAAGGATCTGAAATTTGTCTTTACTCTCTCTTTAACCAACCAAGAATTTAATTGACTCTATTAATTATGGAATTGATGTGTTGTATAAATTCAGGCTTGTCATAGAATGACACGCTAAGGACAGACATACATCAAACAAATAATTGAAAGGAATTACGAAAATCTTTCTCGAAAAAAGCAGTCTTACATTTTTATCGACGTTAAGAAACAAACAGTTTCGAACACACCATTCAAAAAACCAATTAAAGACACATTGCAATTCTTCACAATCATGAGAATTTGAAATAGTCTTAAAGATTAATACATCGTCTGCAAAAATGAGACACTTTGGCACAGATGATAAGTCATTTATAAATAATAGACAAAAATGTAAAGGGTCTTAATGGCTGCCCTGTGGTAATCCAGAGTTAATTTAAATTTTCGAAGGTAATGCTATTGAAAAGAACCAAAGATGATCTATATGATAAGCTTAAAACTAAAGCTAAAACATAACATAGAAAAAATTCTAAAACATTTTATTTCGTAAAACCTTGATAATTGTTGTATACGATCAATGTTCGTCGACTGAATTTAAAAAATTAGGTTGTAATCTTATTGATTCATTTTATTTTAAAATTAAGCTCATTCAAAAACTAAAAAAATTTCAATTTGCGTTTATTAGCGACAGAAGTTTGAACAAGGGATTTTAGTAAGATCAGTCTACTTTTACGCTCAATTTCGTTAAAAAGTTAAAATGTTTTAAAGACTATTGGAGTAGATACAAACGCAAACTCTGTGAGCTGCACCGAGGCGCAGAAGTCAAAACCACTACCTGCAATTTCACATACATTCACCTAGCCACCATTGCTATAAAATAATACTCTTAATTCAAACTTAAATAAGGATTCCTTTCCAGAAATTCAACTAAGGGCGGCCGAGCAATATTATTTTTTTTTTGTATCCAACTTTGATCCCACCACAAGATGTGATGACAAGCTCGGAGCGATAAGGAAGACGGAACCTCGCAGATGTCAGTGAACTTGGCCTTGTTGACTGGAAGAACTGGGGATCCTAAAGGATTAAAAGTGACCATTTATTTTTATTTTTTTTTTTAAAGAATCGGACACAGATTGTTAAAATCGAAGGTGACCAATCCGTTTTATTGAAGTCTTGTCAGGCCTACCTCAGGGTAGTCATTTGGGACCTCTCCTTTTCAACCTATTCGTCAATTTTTAAACTATATTTGCAAGTATCTTCAATTGAAGATTGTATTAATTTCCAAGAAGACGTAGGCGCATTTTTCCAGTGGTGTTAAAATAATCATCTTGAACTAAATATCTCTAAGTGAAAGATACTAAGAGTTTTTCGTTCTAAACCTAAGGTGCTGTTCAGTTACAGTCTCGGTTCGCTAGCGAAATAAAAGACCTTGGTGTTATTTTTGACACAAAGTTGTCTTTTTCAAAACATATAGATTTTATAACATCCAAAACGAATTCGTTGCTAAGTTTTTTAAAGCCCAACACGGTTGTATTCATATTCCTTAATAACACCCATATCGGAATATTGTAGCGTCGCGTCGTTTGGTTGCCTTTCATTCAAAACTCCTCTGATAGAATTGAAAATGTGCAAAGGAGGTTCACGCGTTTTGCGTTTTTATCTGACAGAAGGAAAATAATCTTAAATTTTTTCTTATTTGTTTTTTTTTTTTTGCCGGACCGACACTCAGTTTTAACACAAAATATGCTCTATACAAAGCTGTACAAAAATATTAAGAACAGTATTTATTTTTTAAAGTGGAAATATCATTATTTTATTATTAGCTATTATTTTGTAGTCTTAATCACTTGGCAGTTTATTATGGGTCAAATTCAGGACTGATATTACTTAAAAAATTGTATCAAAAAACTATTATGATCAGTAAAATGTTCAGTATTTTTCTGAAAACTATTTTATTTTCGATTCGTATTGGTTGAAGAGAAAAAGTGTGTACACGAAAAATGTTCAATTCTCAAAACTGAGATTTTGCTTGATACAAGAGAAGAAATATTGAACCACGCAATTTTTCATTTCAAATAAAAAAGAATAAAACTGAATCTAATATTTAATTTAAAAATATAAACTTGCCCTTATGTAAAAGTTCTTTGAAATTTATAATTTTCTTAAAATTAAATAAAAAACATGGATATTAATTAAAGCTGTCTGATTTCTAAAAAAGTATGAAGTTTTGCAAAGAAAGTTTAAATTTTTGTCCACACTTTATTTATACTTTATTATTTTAAATTCAAAGGAGCTCCTGCTTAAAAATGTTGGTCGGAATCGTAAGAGCTTTAAATAAGAAAGTCGAAAATCAAAAACTGGTTCTCTGACATTTTTCTTACACATTTTTTACCAATATGGTGTCCATGGCTATAATAGAACACCTAATTTTTTTTATCAAAATCGTTACAGCTATTCTCGAGATAAATAAGACTATGCATACCGACTGGCAGGCAGCTTCCCTTAGTTTTGGAGCTAACAAAAAAATACAATTTCTCCTATAGGTAATCGCCAAAGACCCTTAAATGCCAAGTTTGAAGAAAATTGTTTCAGTGGTTATGGCTATAGATCGAGGTGAAGACATACACACGAAATTTCCAGACCCATTTGTCCATGTTCTCTATCATCTCAAAGTCAACTTTGATCAAAGTAGCGATTTAAATTTTTTTCCAAATGCAAAACTGGCCCTATAGTAGTACCTAATACCGCAAGTAAAAATGTGACTTAAACAAAATTTTGGTACGCCAATTTTAAGTTGGTATAACTGTGCCAATTAAAAATAAATTTAAAAAAAATAACTGACCCGTTTTTAAATTTCGAACTTAAGAAACTTAACTTTCGAAACCGATTTTTTTAATTTCCCACCATACCGCTAGCTTTGGATATCATAACGATGATAATGAAGACGAAAAAAGTGTCATTTTGTCTTTTTGGATAAAGTCTAAATGGATCTGTCCATTTTCTTGCAGCTGCTTGAGCGTTTTTACTCATTCCTTCTGTTTTCTTTTTTTTTTTGAAAGATCGAAAATACCGATAATTCCAATCATTTTTTTTTATAATTAAAAAAAATATTTTTTTTTTCTCAAAACCTGTTCCACAGACTGAAAATAAAAGCTATATTATGGTTAAAAGAATTCCGAACAATAATTATAAATGATTCTTCCATAGAATAATTTTTAAGTTTTCGATTTTTTTTAAAAACGGTTTAACTAATTTTGATCGATTTTTTTTTAATTTTAAAAGTCCTAACAAATTTGAATAATATTGTGTATCCAAATTTTCAGAAAAACTTCGAAATTTATTAAAGCACATAACAAGTGTTTTAATTTTGATGAATATAATTTGGATAGCTCGAAGTCTTGATAAGTCGAACTTTTATGTGTGGAAAGTTAGCAGTTCGAGCTATGGAAGTTTGACTGTTTCTGAAAGATGTAGAACAAAAATTGTTCTTTTATTCAAAAATAAAAGAACCCACAATACAAAATTTAAAAAAAAAGGGTTCAAGCCTATGACCGAGCTGTCAATGTTAAAACATTCTGTAAGAACAACATTTTCTTCGTGAATATTTTTCCCATAGCCTTCTAGAAGTAATAATTAAGAATTTTAATCTTAGCTGAATCTAAAAAACAAATCACATTGGACTTTTGTCAAAAAATAGCGATTCTGATGAAAATATTCTGATGGAGGACGTAGAATCAGAAAATGAAGATGAGGAAGTTCTTCCCTCTACCTCTGGATCCGTATCCTCAAACGAATGTACACCTGTTACAAAAGTATCTTTGAAAGAATTTATTTTTGAGCCAACTGAAATCGAACTTATGCAAAACATAAATGTATCCCAAATGAAGCCTATTGATTTTTTCAGTCTTATGGTAACAGATGATGTATATCAGTTGATTGTAACCGAGACTAACTTAAACACCAAAAAGTATATGGAAAATAATACTATTACTCGGAATTCTAGAGCTAAGGATTGAAAGGACACTGAAGTTTCGGAAATAAAAATGTTTATTGGAATGTTTATGTACATGGGTATTGTGAAATATCCGTGTATATCATTATATTGGAGTAAAGACAACTTTTATACAAATACATTTATCCCGGGAACAATGTCGCGAAACAGATTCCAATTGCTTCTAAAATTTATTCATTTTGCAAACAATTCAGCAAGCGAAAGCAACCGTTTGGGAAAAATAAGTGACTTACTGGAAATGTTGGAGCAAAATTTTGTAAGGGCTAAGGCCCCAGGAGAAGTACTGGCTGTAGACGAGTCAATGATTCCTTGGCGTGGAAGACTAAATTTTCGCCAATACAATCCGGGAAAAGCACACAAATACGGAGTCAAAGTGTATAAACTCTGTGACCCGAGTGGTTACACATACACTAGCTGTATTTACGCCGGGAAAAATTATTCTTACAGTCATCAGAGAGTAAAACCAACACCTTCAACTTCCCACAGCACACAAATCGTCGTAGATCTGGCAGAAAACTATTTGGACAAGGGTAGAACAATTGATACTGACAATTTTTATACCTCGGTATCCCTTGCAAAATTATTGCTCAACCGTAAAACGCATCTTATTGGAACTCTTCGAAAAAAACAGAGCTGGAAATCCAAAAGATGTTGTTGTAGCTAAACTTCGCAAACACGAAACAATTGGCCGAGAGTGTGCTTCTGTGATTGTTTCCAAATGGAGAAATAAACGCGATGTTTTGATGTTGAGCACAAAACACGGCCTGGAAGAACGTTCAACCGGAAAAAGAACTCGAGATGGCCATGACATAAGCCTGAAGTAATTCTTGAGTACAACCAAGCTAAACAAGGAATCGATGTGTCTGATCAAATGGCTAGTTACTACACACCATTGCGAAAAACAATTCGCTGGTACCACAAGATTGCGTTCGAGTTTTTACTTTCGACAGCTGTTGTAAATGCTTTGGTTATTTACAAAAAGTACAAAAACATACAAATTGGCCCTTTTAGACAAGCCATTTGTGAAAGTCTTTGTGGCGTAGGGCTAAAAGAAGCTCAACATGTAAGTATAACTAAACACTATCTGAAGGAATTCGAAACTGTTGACAGAACCAACCGAAAAACAAGGAAACGATGCTTGACCTGTTACAACGAGCTCAGTAAAACAGAAGGAAGAGCTGTCGCATCAAAAAAAGCTAAAAAAGTCTCCACATATTGCAGTTCGTGTTAGGGAAACCCAACTTTCTGCATCGAATGTTTCAATAAAAAACATTAGTTTTCTCTTATTATTATTTTTTTTTTAAGTTAATTTATTATTTTAATTTTATTTTGTATAAATTAAGCTTAAAGCTAAGAAAAAACTTCGCTGCAAAAAGGCTAATAAAATCCTGAATTTTGAAAAAAAAACTAAAATTTATCTTTTGTACTATCAAGAACGGACTTTTTTCTAGGTGCCAAAGAAGAAAAAAATTAATCTTACTCGCAAGCCACATAAAAAACATCCATGAAAAAATGTACTAACTGTGACCCACCGGTGGTTCACATGGCCTCCTGAGAAACTTTTGCGTGACCCACCGGTGGGTCACATGGCAGTCAACGTGTTAATAAGTCTCAAAATTTGTACTTTGTACCTACGTCAAAAAGTATAGATTTCACTTCGCATCCGAAATAAATTTCATTTAAAATAAAATGCAGATCGTGCATGGCTCATGGCTAACAATTTTCTTTAAACAAAAAAATCTACAATAATTTCTTCCGAAGTAATTTCCTGAGGCATTTTCAATTTTGTTTTCCCATCAGAGTTTTGTTTTAGGTACATAAATAATTTTTAATGAACCGATAAATCAAAGCAAAAACATCACACATATTGTTTCATTCTACTCGTATTAAAACATGCCAATTTCCAAAATGAAATTTAAATCCCTTTGACAGGAAAAAATCCACTTCCCACCACAAATGCTAGGGATTAGTATATTTAATTATTTGGAAAATAAGCTCATTTCTTTCAATTCTAAAATTTGATATTGCGTGCTATGTGCTGAATCAATAAGTTTATTAACAT
Organism: Philhelius festivus; assembly: GCA_963931855.1. NCBI lineage: Eukaryota > Metazoa > Arthropoda > Insecta > Diptera > Syrphidae > Philhelius > Philhelius festivus. Next base: position 210,340,488 of record OZ007556.1, read on the forward strand.
CAAACAAGCTTTTTATTTGCGTGGAAATAATTTCCCTAAATAAAATATGCATCCACAGCGCTGTGTTTTATGTCGAACCAATTCCAATACAACAACTAACAACTTTGAATATCATTTTCGAATTAAAATTTAGCTAGTTTATTGGAAATGCATTGTTTTCTTTTCTTTTTTTTTTAATTTTGCATGTGCAGCTTTGAAAGAGAAATTGATGTGCTATTTTGAAATATTACTGAAATACCATGGCATTTAATTGATGGCTAGAATTTGGATTGTTTTCAATTTTGTTTTAGATTTAAAAAGAAAATCCAGTTTGAAATTCGAAACTAAGGCGATGCTTTTTTGTAAAATAAACAGAATAAGGGTAGGTATGTACGAGGATGTACATATATGTACAATAAGGAAGTTTCAAAATACGTTTCATTTTTGAATTCATTTGATACAAAAACTCAAATAGAAATGTAGACATAGCCTTTGAAAAGGATAACATGTTTTTAACATTTAAGTTCCACTTGTGTTATGAAAGAAAATTAAATAATGACATACTCGTACGACCCGTTTGTTTGAAAAGTGAATTAGGTCAACTTCGGTAAGGTTTGAAGGGTCCATTGTGATACAAAATGAATCAAAGAAAGTTGCCCTGAACCATTGAATTCCATATAGGATTATGATAGCCGGAGACACTACGTCGAGTCCATTTGCCGATGAGATTATAGAAATGTTAATCCCATTCAATCAGTTTACAAAAAGAATGAAAAGAAAAGATGAAAGCAAATTTTGGTCGCTTAGGGTCTATTTTTTTTATAAATTTCTGCTCAACAATCAGGATTGTCACGTATATTCGCCCAATTTAGAGTTGCTAACCTTTATTTGTGTAGGGTAAAGTAATACTAAGACTCTTTTTACCTATTTTAAATTTTTGTTTCTCTTTTGGCAACCTTTTGTTTGCATGGATGGTTTCAAACAGAACGATTTTAAATAATACGAGTAGTTAACTTTGTTCAAGTTAACAGGAGTCATTATTCCGCACCGTTTACTCTATACCTACTTCAGCGAACTTCACTGAGCGAATACCAAATGGAAAATGAAAACATATCCGGAAAATAGAGAAAACCACAAAAAATAAATAACGATAACTCTGGAATTTTATCAACCTGAACCATCAAATAAGTTCTCCCCTACGGGCTTTAGACGAGCAAGATGATATTGCATGGTTTAAAGGCAGTCTTAGCAATAATAAAGTCCATGATTACAGCTTGAGCTTTATAAACTACGGTTTGTCGGACCGTGTGAGGGTGTGTGTTAATGGTGACTGCTATGATGAAATCTAGAGCCATGCGATAGCGGAACCATTGTTGTCGGAATGGCTGCTATAGCAACCTTCGGTTCTTTTACTGCAGAAAGGACTACTGTGCTACCTCATGTCTCAAAAAGGCTCCTCACCTGAAGTCTCGAGATTGAAATTTTAATGAAATTCATATCTTGTACTTAGAAAATATTTTGAAATCGTGACTTCTCACATCCCTGCTCCTATAAAATTTTGCACATCCCTGTTAAACTTCAAAATTTCCAATTTTCAAATGAAAGTATGCAATAATAGAATGACTCAGCTATATTTTTATTTGCATATCATATTATCATATTCGGTTATTGATTTTGTTAAAACATTTTGAGTCTTAGCCAATGCACTGGTTTCTGAAGACATAGGGTAAGTTCATAATCGTCAGCCTAATTAAGAACTGTCTTACCTGCGTTCATAAAGTCAGATTTTCGATCGAAATAACCTAGCGCAACTGCAGTACCTACCGTTCATAAACATCAAACTGTCGTCAACGTCGGGCAGATTGTGCAGCTGATTTTTTTTGGCTGCAGAAGAGCGGGAATTTATAAAATTAATTTTACAGTCACCTAGAAAGACGAAGCGGCACTGTATAATAATTAGAAAGAGGCTTACATTGAATGTGGACCTCGACATCCTAAAATGACTACGGAATATATCGCCAGGATACTCTGAAATCACCTTCATCAAGAATACATTTTTTGGCAATAAACGACATTTTTTAAGCTTAACAATTTTCTCATTATAATTTTCTTTCTATTTTTTCTTTGCAAGATATTTGTGCCACTTATAATTTTCTTTTCATTTTTGGTTAGCAAATCAAAAATCAAGTTCAACAAAATTTGTTTGGCCGCCATTTTTCGCTGACGCTTATGAACTCTGTTTACATACAAATTGGACTAAGTCAGGCCTTTTTGTTTACTGAAGACATTCTGCATTGTGAGTTCGTTCACAAATGCGTTAGAAAAGAACTGCGATTGTACTAGCGTTTATGAATACACCCATAATCTGTGTTAAAATCTCAGCCAAGGCCAAACATTTTTTCAATTAAACTTGAAAGTATGTATTAAGGAGTCTGATGATCGGGTTGGCACTCGTGCAATAGCTATAATTCCAGCCAATACTATACAATAATTGGTGGTGGTTCATTCAAGTTGTTGTTGTAATATTCAAACCTTCATTAATCAAATGGTGCAAAAGTTTTGCAGCCGTACTGCACGTATGCTAACATACAAAAACGAAGAATTCTTTAGATTAAAACCAACGGTGGTTTAACCAGTTCCAGTTAGGACCAGCTTTAAATAAGCTTCTCTGACATTCATTAAGAATTTTCCATCATAGCCAGGTTACTGAAAAAGAGATGTGACTTATGAGCCAACAGCTGTCCTGCTGTTACCAAGGTTAGGTGGTTAAGTCATCGGGTTAAATTCTTTTTCATTAACAAGAAATTTGGTTCTTGGATGATAATAATCCTCCAACTGTATCTCTTGTCAGGAAAAGTGCTGCTCATAAGCAGTCCGGAATCTACAGAAAATTGTCCCCTCTATTCCTAGCAACACGCACACAGGAATGGTTGAGAGTTGTAAGTAACTAGGTCCTGGTTCTCTTCGAGCTGTTGCACCACCATGTTTATTTATAAATAATAATACGATGTTGAGAAAAAATTGTCACGTTTATTACATAGAGGTGCGATAAAAGAGCTTTGATCTTAAGTGATCACCTGGCTGTGATTTATGCCAAACCGCTTTCCAAAATATAAGTCTAACATACGAACTCACCCCTACCTATGAAGCTGAAGAAAGGAAGAGTTTTGTGACCTCCTTTGACCTACGTAGCCTGTCCAGATTACGATGCCAAAGTTGAGCTCAGTGACTTCAATGTTAAAGACTGAGAGTAGAACATCTTTGGGAGCTTAGTTAGAAAGCACGAAATAACAACAGATAATTGCTTGCAACTAATACCCTCTACAGAAACTCTTAATAGATTTACAAGGCCTAAAGGTTCACAAATCAACCTGGTGCTCTCCCAAAGTGACCATCTAATAATCGGCCAACGTCTTACGTGTGAACATTTCTAAGGCAAACGTTGTTACGTATTTTAGAGATCGACTGTCTCACCGTTCAGAAGACGAAATTTTACGTTAGATGCAATATCATAGCAGGGATTGCCAGAGTCTGCAGAGAGCCCCTATCCCTGGGAGAGAAACTCTATAGTAGCACAGACGCCAATGATCGGTGTAATCTATTATTGCAATGTCATTAATGAAACAACCAAAACCAAGGTAGACCGCCAATCACCTAAAAGGAACAACCCCTGATGTGATGCGTTTTCCTGAAAAAATATAGAAGATGCAGATGCCAGACATGCTGCATGTTAAGCATTGAAAAGAGGGTAGATGAAGATCCTGCAAAATATAAAACAGGATTTAACCGGTTTGCAGAGTCAGGGACTCTAAATGCCATTTACCGCACTGGGAATCAGAGGAAAACTGATCCAACTGTGTCGCATGAAATTGAAAAATACGCTCTGAATTGTGGAAATAGAAAATATGTCATCCCAATCATTTTTAACATGTACGAGATGCGCTTACATGTTATTTCTTAAATCTAGTTTTGAAGTAGAGGGTGAGCAGAGTAGACGTTAACATAACACCGCGGCCACCATTCCCAACTTCAATAGTATATGGATAAAATTGACATCTTAGATTCTTGCTAACGTTCCGTTATTGAATCTTTTCTATTTGTCTTAGGCTAAGAACATAGTAACGAGGATAATACCAAGTGTTTCAACACACAAACAAGTACTAGTGCGCATTCTAGGGAAAAACGTCTGTATAGATAGCAGACACTTGAAAGAAGTTAAACAGACCTAATCATCCACATAACTTTCCTAAATGCTGTTCCGATAAAAAATAACTCTAGGCAACCGTTTCTAGTACAGTTTGGGAAAACAAGTAGGTTGAAAACTCCACACGCGGAAGAAGCTTCGTCTAAAATCTACAAAACTCTTATACTATCAGTAGAGTGTTGTAGAAGATTAATAAAAAATGAGGGCTGATATTAGACAACTTTGGAAGAAAAAACTTTTCCAATGATAAGGGGTGCCCTCTGTGAGGAGAAGAGAGGAGGAGAAGCGAGAAGATACAACTAAGAGCTCTATGAGCAATACCAAGTTTTGGATGTATTTCAGAAAGTTTTCAGCTACACCGATCTTGCTAACATTGATCCTCCAGTTAAGAGAGTTTTCGAATTCCAACCTCCAGGTTCGAGCCGATAAGAAAATCCCAACAAATGCGTTATGCCCTGTATTTAGTCGGAAGGATACAAGTAAGAAATACAAGAGTTATACACGGTTTGAAGACCAAGCCATCGCAGGTGTCAGTGCACTTGTTCTGGATGACTCGAAGTCAAGTTCTTAGAGGATGAGAAGCCAGATGTCTTAGGCAGCGAAATTTTATGGATCGTGATCCGGATAGGTAAAGTAATTAAGTTTATTTTTCTCTGCTGATTATCAATGATCTCCAATAGAACTGTAAGGTCAGCTTAAGCTTCAAATATTGTTTGTAGATGTGAAACTTGTTTTTTTGAAGTAAAACTTCTTTTCCGGCGTTGGGGATAAAAAATTTTCTATGGAGCTGTCAGTGACATGTCAAAACTACACGCTAAAGCGACATGCTTCTTACAATTATTGTTCGAACTTTGTTAGAGGTTATTTAAAACACTTTAAAACACCTTTTATTGCAGAAAGAGAATGTTCTTTTAATCGCACAACCACAACAACTAACCTACACAGCAATTAAAAAAATAATTTCATTAAAAAATTAGATAATAAAAGCTTTTTTTCAATGAATTATGTGTCCGAACAATTTCTCGGTCGAAAACCACTTTCTTTTGTACAAAAAACACAAACAAATAAATATTTTTATAGTTTTATTTATTTAAAACATAAAACACTTTAACCTAAGCAATTCTGAATACTTATATACTATTTAAATTGAAAAATAAGCACTATTATTTACAAAATACTTAAAGCGAAATATAAAAAAAAACACTTGTAAATAAACTATCTGCTTTAGTGCTTTCTGTTGTCAAATATAAACTAGCATTGCCATATGCGAAGAATTTTAAATTATGTGTAAAAATTAAATTAGCATTGCCAACAATTTTAAAATCCTTGGGCTCCAACACAATGAATGAGATAAGAACTCTTTTTTCTTATCTCGCATTCATTGTGTTGTAGCGTGATGAAGCATCGTCGTTATTGTAAATCAGTTTCAAACTATGAAAGCAGACGAGGATATACGTAACTAAGCATTTCTTGTCGTCACTTTAAATTAAATTAATTAATGAAGTAAGAACAGTCGCGCACATTTAATTTTTAGTTTCACATCTGCTGGTTGCTGAGATGAAACATATTGGCCTATGTTTTATTTTACTTTATATTTACCATATGTTGAATTTACGCTTCAGGCCTAAGAAATTGCGGAACGATTTTATAACAACGAAAAGGTGACAGTGGATCATGTCTCGCTCTCGTTTCGTGTTCTCTTCACATTACATTACGAATTAGCCCGCAGTTATAGCTTCCATTGAAATGCATCATTGGAACAAATCAGTGGAATGCTGACTTCATTTTTTGACAAACCAGTTATAGCAATCATTGAAAGATTGGTTTCAGTAAAAGATCCTTTCAGTGGCTGATTACAACCAATTCTATGCATTTGAGATTAGAGTTGATCATTGAAAGGAGAACAAACATTTGAGAACAGAAAGAGAATCGAACACATTCAGTGGAACGATTGTGTTCCATATTAAAGAAACGAAAATCAGCTGTTCATTGAAATTGGTTTCTATCAGTGAAATAATAAAAGTGGATTTAAAAGAAAGTTCAAATCAGAATTTTGTATTTTATAGAGTAAAAAAATTCTAGCTTCATTTTGGTATCAATTAAAGCCATTGCAGTTTGTTTATTGGCCTTAAAAATTGTGATGAAAATTTTCAACGATGCATTTCAATCATAGCTATAACTGGAGCCTTATAAAAACTTTTGTCTGTCGTTTTCAATTGTATTTCAAAGTCAAAATCTGACAAATTTAAGCGATGATAAAAATGAACTAAGAAACGGCTAGTATTGTATTAGTGTTCTTTCACGATTTAATGATGTGCACCCAGCTTAGTAATCATGTGCGTTAAAAAAGCGCCATCTCTGCGTCATAAAGAATGCCATCTGTTCGTCAAAAAAGCGGTATCTGTGCGTCAAAAAGAACGCCATCCATTTTGCTCAACTTTAGTAACAAGCAAGTTATACATGATTTTCTTAATAAATTCAAGAAATTGGCAGATAGACCAAAGTGGTCATTTCAAAACTAATTGCATCATTTGTATAATTGAATCAGTTTTGAGTTCCAATTTAAACCTCCTATCATTTTCAATTCAAAAAAATACATATCTATTTAAAAAAATGTATTTGGAAGTGGTTTTGACATCTTGCAATTTACAAGACTATACTAAAACTAGATTTTTTTTTATGTTTCCGAAAAGCACATGAATCGTACAGAGTCTTTGCTTTTGGGAAAAGAAGTTTTACTTCAAGCGCGCGTACGTCAGTACACAAACATTTTTTTTTTTAATTTTCTGTAAAAAACGCTACTCACTTAGCCAGGGTAGTGATGGCTTGGTACTTTTATCTATATTTAAAGTAATCAAAAAGTTCATCCGTTTGCTTAAGACAATAATCCTATCCAGTTTTTTCATTAAAAACTTTATTTTAAGTTGATAACTTACGTCAATAACATCAACAACTTCGCATAACCTACGTCATTATTTACGATAATATATACGAGTAAGTCTATTCAAATAAGAAAAAAGCCTCCTTATCCATTTGCGAGAAGGACGATAGCTAAAAGTTGGTCCTTGTTATGTGTGTGTGTCATGTAATTAAACCAAATGCCCTCATATTCAGACTAGACTATACATATGTGTACTTCTAACTTATACACATTTTCCATTTAATTTCCTCCAGTTTCCTCAGCTATTGTCCTGAATAAGCTGATAAATTAATCGCCTTATTAATAAGTTCTTAGCTCAAACGCACATTTGTCCAGTGTGTCCACAATGTCTGTAATCGACTGACATTAACACCAATGTAGACAAAAACTAATTAACCATAGCTAAGGAAGTATTTTCGGAGGACTTAATATCTATTAATTAACTTAACCTTGTTCATTTTCCGTACCGTAAGTGGTAGTGAATTAAACCATAAGATGAGGGCACGCACATCTGCTATGTATTTTGGCGACCATCAAATAACCTGTTGGAAGAATGACGTAATGAATTACGATTCCATATTATAATGATGTCCTTTTTCGGAAACAAAAAATTGATTGTACTTTGTTTAGCTTGGACATTTTATTTGAAATGTTTTTTTGTTTTCGTCTTAATGCTAATGACCGGACTAAATTAACTTTTCTCTCCGGTGCGGTGGTTTCCAAAGAGGAGATATGGAGGGAAATGTGAGGAACTCATAGTAAATGAGTCATTGCGATGTAATTTATTTAAGCCAGAAGAATGTTTTGACTCTTAGATTTCTTTTTGAGTAAGCTAAAATGAAAATGAATTGTGAGGAAAATCTTCCATTTCGAAAAAAGCTTGTTCATCTAATGATGATTGATTTTAAAATCGTTCTTTTCATTTTTGCCCAGTGTCATCTTTGATTTGAAATATGGAACCATTTCAATCTTAGGTTCTTTTTTATGAGCAAACATAAATATATACGTCAAGGACTTTTATTTTTTTTAAGATGACGACGTTTAAAGGTCAAATTCTTTAGTCTTGGACTGACTGTGTGATCCTACTGCGAATGTTGTATTTTTTTTTTTTTTCATATAAAATCCTACTGTACTACGGATAACTTTTCCAAAAAAACACGGCTATTATATCTGTCCATCTTTATTCAAACAGAGATGTTATCGTGATACGAATTACTACAATAATTGGCTCGGAGCATTAATGGGGGCGTTCACATTCTGAAACTTGTTTGAAAAGCACTGTATCAATGAATACTTTATAGATGAAAAACATTTGCGTTCACATTCGTCAAAAATGATGTCAAATACTTAATATAATTTTTGACCATGTCGGACCTACTCAGAGCATATAAGAAATTTAAGATAACGAAATTTACTTGATTTTCATATTCCAAGTCTACAGAAAACTTTTATTAACCTAATAAAATCCACCTGAATTACTGCTATTGCTTATAAACCCGATTTTGATATATTTTCTTACGGTGTGCACAGCTCGAGAACTTCATGGAAAATGAAATTTGCTTCAGACTTAACAACACGGTGGAACCCCAGTAGTAAAATTTCGGCGCGTATTTGTAAAAAGAAAAGTGTATTAAATCGAAAATTTCCCGAGCAGATTTGAAAACGAAATAAAAACTCCAGCTTTAAATAACTTTATTTTTGACTTAAAAAAAATATTTTTTACAAAGCAAAACCAAATACGCATTATATTCTAAAATTACTCCCATTGAACTAAAGTTTTAACTCTGCTTGACAAGCATGGGTTCTCATTCTCAAATATACTTCTCATGCAGCCAAAATGTCATCACATTTTGAAATGTATCTAGCATGCTTGACAAGCCGCATTCACATTATCAAAATCAAGCCAATCATTCCGTGCTTGTCAAACAAATTTGAGAATGTGAACGGCCCTAATGGTGCACGAAAATATGATACTTCAGTTTGACTCTTGAAGCTTGATTACACGATTATTTTTTCGTTCGTTTCATCTTTTTGACAGTTTGATTGAGGGTTGTAGAAACGTAGCTTCATTCCGCTCATATTCTTAAAGTCGCGTCACATCAAATATGTCAAAAAGCTGAAAGACAAAAGACAATTGAAAAAACTAATCGTGTGATCAGGCTCATGGTTTGTTTTTTATAGGGTTTGGTCTGAACTAAATCCTCTGACTTCTTTTAAACGTTTCTGTACTTTATATCAGGTTTTGGATCTCTATTAGCCGTCATGGCCTCTAATTTATATACATATGTATGTACATATGTATTTATTAAATATAAGCGAAAAAAAATTAAATCTCTAATCTATTGGCATCGAAGTCTTCATCCAAGTTCATGGCTTAACAGATGGAGAGCGATCTAAATTTTGATGTATAGAAAATTATTACTCGTAATTCAAAATTTGGCATTATGTGGTTTGACAGATAAGTGACAAATTGAATGTTTACGTTTCGAGAATATTTCGTTGTAAATTAATACGATTGTGAGTTTTAATTAATAACTTACGTTATTTAAAATTACTTTATAATTCAGAAAACTTAATTATAATACTAAATAATGAAGCAAAAATTTAATATATAAAAAGTTGTTTTGGGATGAGTAGATGATACTACGAGGTGAGCCAAAAAGTAAATCGTAGATTATATGCGGGCGGATATGAATGTCAAAATGTCAAGTGTTATGAAAGCCAAAGACGGAAACTTCGCTGGACGATATCTGGACATTGAAAAGCTAAGCAGATGCCCCATATGTTTAATTGCTCCCTCTTGTAGACACAACACAAATGTCAACCGATTGCCTTGAAAATGAATTTTCCGGGGAAAAAATTAAAAGCAACGTTTATTTTTACTTGCAACTTATAGGTACTTTAAGGCAAGTTGCATTCGTAGTAAAAAATTGAACTCGAGATTTTGATCAAAGTTGACATTACGATGATAGTGAAGACTAAAAAAGTGGGTCTCGCAATTCTGTCTGTCTGTCTGTCTTTTCGACTACAGCCTAAACGGCTCGGCCGATTTTCAATACCCTAAGCTCAATTTTTTTAAACTTGATAAGTAAAAGTTTTTCAATATGAATTACCAGATGTAAGAAAAAAAAAATTATTTTACCTAAAAATAACGGTACCCTCCATACAAATGTTAAAAAATTGTTTCCGAAAATCGTATTTTTTTTCGAAAGCTATTTTTTAATTTCTAGAAGCACAAAATTTCATTCAGTCCATTATGTTGACAATCTCTTAATTTTGTTTAATTTCTATGAATTAAGTTTTCTTCTATTGAATATTATAGAATATAAAAATTTTTCCAAATCAAAATTTATTTTTTCAAAATTCTAGGTAGGTATCTACCGTTTTGGAAAAAATTCATTTTTTGAAAACCATCTTTTAACATTTGTGTGGTAGGTACGGATATTTTTTTATAAAATTGGAGTTTTTTCCTAAATTTTGTAGACAGTAAGTATGTATGTATTAAGAAACTATAAATTACCAAGTTTCAAAAAATTAATATAGAAGTTTTTATAAAAATATAGAAACATTTTTTTTTTGAAAATTTAAATAGGCAATGCCATTCAAACCTTAGGGGAGCCTTAGCGTTAAAAAATATCAAAATCAATTTTACTGTTTTTCAGAAAATCAAAAATAAAAAAAAAGGTTCTATGGACCAATTTTTACAAAAAAAAATGTCTACCATTAGCTAGCTAACGTAATACCTACATATTTTTCGTTTAAAATTTTTTGTTTTTAATCAAAAAAATATTTTTTGAAATGCTGATTAGACACTCTTACAGTATTGTTAAACACACTTTTTTAGTCTGAGTCCCTATCATCGTAATATCAAAGTGTGATAAAAATCTAAAAATCTCGAGTTCGATTTTTACATTTAAGGTATCTTAAGTAAAATGTATCTTAAGTAAAAAAGGAATTCCATGTTTAAAATTCTTTTTAAAAAGAACTACATCTGGGGACGGCAATTTTTTGTTTTTTTTTTAATTTGATTTTTAGACATTTTAGACAAAAATTAATTTTGTGATTTCAATTTTAAAAATTTCTAGACAAAACTAATTTCATACACGACTTTCCAAAATTCAGTCAAAGCTTAAAAAAAATATTTCGCCTTATTAAATCCTAAATAATACTATCACAAGCAACAGACCTTAAAGGCTCAAAGAATTTCAATATTTTTTTAAAACTTCCAACGACTCCCTATTTTTTTTGTCTTAAATTTATCTTCGGCACGAAATTCAAAACTACCTAAAAAAATCTATTTCCTATTCCGCATGGCAAACGGAGAACTCAGAGCTGGCACACATTTAGGATAATATAAATTCAAATTGAGTTTTGCTATGGGCTAAGGGAAAGCCATTTCAAAATATTGGTTCTGCTAAGTGAAACTTAATGATATGAGATTGTTGCACATAAGGCGTATCCACTGTTTCCGGCCTTAACCTATAACTGGACTTAAAAGTGTCTTTGCTAAATTTGTGTTGAATTAGCACAAACCCCAATCGATATTTAAGGACACACGATTAAAAAAGAAAAAAACACAGGATACTTACAATAGCCATAAATTGCTATTAATATCGCCATTATCGATGAAACATTTAAGTCCTGTCTTCGCTTAATATCCTTATGTCCTTAGGATCTTTATTTCCTCATTTATTATTTTTTTTTTAAACATAAACACACATAGACATTTTCTTACATTTTTGTTTACTGACAATTAATCACTATACACTTTTCATCATTTTACACACGTGAACACAGGCCAACCTCTTTTGTGGGAGGCTTTCATTTAAATTGCACTTCCGGTCGAGTAGCCTCGCACAGGATATCCTCTGTTAAAATCAACAGTTTTGATCTGAAAACACAGAATAAAAATATATCGAGAGCCCAAGGGTATTTTTCTTATAAGCTTAAGTACGAGTTAACACGTCCGACACCACAGAATCCCACAAGCTAACTGAACTAAACAGTTTCTCACAAGTTCGAATATCCTTGTTAGCTCAACAGCAAACCGTTAAAATAGGCACTGTTTTCTTTTTAGGGCCAGCACGATTATTCCAAAGTCTGGTCACCGTGATGTTAACAGGAAAACTAAAGTTAACGGTCCCCAGCTGGTAGTGTTTATTAAAATAGAACGTAAATATTAGAACCTTTTATCGTAAAAAAAGCTTTCTGGCAGTCAAACGACGAAGCTTTGCAACATTTTCTACGCGCAATGCCGGCATTTTTTGTTTTGCTTAGGAGCGTTGTAGTTGTACGTAATGTTAAATCAATGGATACTGTGCAGTGGATTGTGTTTTTATTGAATGCGGATGTTTGGGATTCCAACGTGTTATCATACATAAATAAAAACCTCGAAATTTGTTGCGGGTTTAAGATAACTTTTTTATGAGTACGGGTTTAATAGAGAAGAAGTTCTCCTCCTTAAAAGAAGCATTTGTTTCTTGATGAATAATTTAATCAGAAAAAGATCTCACTGAATGGTGCTTAAAGTGGAAAATGGACTTCAATGGAATTGCTTTCAATAAGAGCAGGAAGATGTTAATAAAATGGAATAGAACTAGTGTGTGAAGTACCTATTAACAAAATTCTTTTTTTAATTTTGGAAGGCCCATGTATGACATTAACTACGGAACATAACATCATTCAATTGCTCTCCTCGGCTTCTTACGGTGGCACGGATCCGAGTGGTCCAATTTTTAACTTTTCAGCATAGATCCGTCTGAATTTCTAGCGATTGCATGTGTTATGTTTACTTTAAGGGCTTTGGTTGATTTTGGTATATTCGCATAGACCTGCGATTTTAGGAAACCCCATAAGAAAAAGTCTAGCAGGGTCAAATTTTCAATGGAGAACACAAATCGTGGCGTGTGTATGTGGTACGTAGCGCCTCCGTCCTGTTGGAACTAAATTACTTCTAGGTCTATATGGTTCAATATTTGGGCCATTAGAAATTGGTTATCATCGTTCTGTACGAAAGTGTACGGATCAATGACGGTGTCAGCCCAAAATTCACACCAAACGTTAATTTTTTTAAGGATACCTTGTCACCTGGTGAACTTCGCGTGAATTGTTGTCGTCCCATATACTGCAATTTTTCTTGTTAACGCCCCGTCGCGTCGCTTAAAATGATTTTTCGGCCAAAATTGGGGTCCTATTTCAAACGCTCCAGCGTTTTCTATGGTCATCAACTTTGAGCTCCAGTATCAGTTGGAGCTTTTAAGGTTACAGGCACAAGTCCCGACGCTCAATTGGCCAAGTTGAAGTCTGCGATATGATGAGTTCTTGTACGTTGGACTGCCAGGCAGAAGTTCTTGAGTTCGATATTCAGCCCTGCTGCCTTTTGCGAGGAATTGACAAATCCGCTAAGAGTATCTCTTGTCATGAAAATTACTTCTCATTGGCTGTTCGGAATTTGCAGAAAAGTAGGTCCCCTCTATTACTGGTAACAAGCAAACAGAAATGGTTGAGTGTTATAAGTCTCTAGATGCTGGTTCTCTTCGAGCTGTTGCAACACCAAATTTATTTTAATTTAATTTAAGAATTAAGAAGAAATAATATTTTATCAAAATATTCGTCTTCTGTTGTAGACAGAGCGACAATTGGCTGATGTTTCGTTGCTCACAATACGGCGCGGCGCCTCCTTGTAAGACACATAAGTATCCTGTAACCGATCTTCTATCATCAGAATCATTTGCTTTTGGAGAACTTGATCCAATCTAGTGTGCCAAGCTAAGCTTGATTGTTTCAACCCATAGACAGCGTTGTTCAGTTTCTTCACTTTCTTTTCTCTTCCCATAGATATCTTCACTTAACTCACCTTGCAGAAAAGCAGTTGCTGATCAAGTACCGAATGGATGAGTACCTTACTACAGGTAAATATGTTTTCTCATAGTCAATGCCTTCTTTTGTGTACATCTTTTAACACTAAACAAGAAACGTCTTTATTCTTTTTGAAAACCCATTTCGTCTTGATGATATTGGCTCCAGCGGGCTTGTCTACATAACTCGAGGTGTTATTTTCTTTGAATGACTTCACTTCACATTCCATTGCATCCATCCATTTTTCTTTGCAGCTTCTAGGTAATTTATCTTCGATGTCTTCAGGGTCTTCACCAGCGTTGCCGCCAAAAAAAAAAATCGTGCCACACTCTTTGAAAAAACGTGCCATTTGTGACATTTTCGTGCCATATAAAAAAAATCAAGTTATTCTTTAAAAATAAATTTTAAATAAATACTTTTACAAACAAATAACAAACAAAAAATCACTTTCTGTATTCGTGTATAGGTATTTTCCAGAAACAGGAGTTTTTGGCAAGTTTATAATAAGTAATAAGATTTGTATTATGTAACTACTTATTTCACATCACATGATGAGTACCTATTATTATTATTTAAAAATATAAAGACGTAATAAAGCTTTAAAAAGTTAAATAAATAAATTTACTTGAGGTTTGAATTTTAGACAATTATTAGGCTTAATAGTTTCATTATATGACGTTATAGCATTAATTGTTTTGTATGACAATCTGTTTTTGTTGTTTGTTTTAATATTATTTAGCCTTGAAAACACTCGCTCTGCTGATGCACTTCCGTGAGGCAACCTAAAAGAATCAACCTAAATTTTGAAATATTAATGAACATACAAGTACAACTTAACGTAGAACGTTTTTGAATCTTCAAGAAAAATACTTTCGGCTAGTCCAATCTCAAAAATTTTTCTTATTTCGCCAAAAAGAACATATTTCTCGCACTCTAATAGATGAGAAAATTCTGATACCAAAATATTGAAGTGTGGCAAAATACTTTGTATGTTTGGATTATTTTTTAAAAAGGTTTGGTCAATTATCTTAAACGCATTTAGGTAAAATAATGAAAAAAAATGTGCCATATTGAAACTTTTCGTGCCACTGTGCCACGAGAAAATTTCCGTGTCAAAATGGCACGATCGTGCCACATCGGCAACGCTGGTCTTCACAGACGTTCGTCTTCTAAACATTGTGAACAACTTTGGGTAATATCGAAATTCATTCATTTTGACAAATTTCTTCTTGAGTTGTTGTAGCTTCTTCTTCTTCGCTATCCCCCTCTTCATGGTCATCGCCTTGAATTGATGAACATGACACAAAATCGTTTTCTCTCTCTCTCTCTATTATTATTTTTACAATTTGTTGTGGTCTGAGCCAGCGGCGTAGCGTAGGGGGGGCGGGGGGGGCGGTCCGCCCCGGGCGGCAGGCCTACGGGGGCGGCAAAATGTCGCCGGTGATACGGGTAGAGTAGAAATCATATGTTTCATGACAGATTGTTTGACAAGTCAACAAACAACAATGATGTAAATTTGAAATTTGCCACCCTATCTGTGGTTCGTCGTTGACCGCTTTCGTGAATTCGTAGACGGTGAGTAGGGCCGTAAGAGTGCATTCCGTATTGTCGCGCTGATCGCGAAACTAAAACAAAACGTTCCGAAACTCTCGCGAAACTGAAAGTTAGTGTTCCGAAACATATATGATATGCATATGCGAGATATGATAAGATAAATAGGATTCGACGGAAACGTTATTCTAGTCTCAGCCAGCTCAATGTTTTTGCTCCCTCCCGCATCACAGAAAGTTATTTCGATTGTGTTGTTTTATAGTTTAAATACGAGTACTGTTGAATCTTCTAAAACTAAGCACTTAGTACTTCACTCAACCTTTGAACTAGTTTTTGAAAATGAAAATGAAAAGAGGAAGCGGCGCAGAATACCGCAAGAAAAAGGCTAAGAAAGAAGCAGACGCGAAGACGCGAAATATTTCAGTTCTGGTTCTGGTTCAAAAGCTACGTTAACGTCTTCGGCGGCATCCAGCAGCAGCGGAAGTGATTCCAATGTAAGTAAGATTCCTCCATCTACAATCGTGAGTGGCCTAGAATTGTCCTCCGGCCAATATTCATGGAAATGCACAACTTATTTTACGGGCAGAAGAAGAAGACGTGCCTGCCGTCGAAGTTGGAAGTCGTTCTGGTCCCACCACAGAGCAGGGTCAAGACGAAGTCGACTCACCAGAAGTACCTCAAGTATCTAGTCACAAGCCTGCAGAAAAAGTGAACCTCGTGAAGCTGTAAAGACGCTTAAAAATAACTTTGTGGAAGTTCTTGAGGTACTGGAAGAATTGACGGATCGGTAGCCAGTCTTCTTCTGACAGTCATGCAGTCATTCAACTTCTTCACTTTTCTTGGCTTTGAGCAGATTTACCTGCAGCTATGTGGACTGAGTGTGGATAAGTGTGCTCAGAAACTCTGCGCTTTAAAAGCTCTCCTGGTGGAGAGCAGAGACCGTTTCGTCCAAGCCGCAATCGACTTTTCTAAGACTTTTTGAAAAAAAAACTCGGAATCGATCTCAAAACAAGTACCTACAATTCGCAGGAAAAAACGCATGCATGGAGATGAATCCGCAGATGCAGCTTTGTCTCACGAGCCTCATTCGTAAGGCTCGTAAAATCCGTTTATGAAACCGCTCATTCTATTTTACTTTCAATAAAAGATACTTCATTGCCTGTGAAATGATGTCTCGAAATTTAATTAACTTCCCATAGGGAGTTATTGTAATCGGTCCGATTTGTCAAATTCGAATTTTTGACATTTCTCGACGTTTCAAGGTCCCTAGAGGCTATATCAATCATTTTTAGAGAGATGTCTGTGTGTGTGTGTGTACGTACGTTCGTACGTTCGTACGTTCGTACGTTCGTACGTTCGTACGTCCGTACGTTCTTGTACCATTTTTCGTCGTCGATATCTCAAGAACGAGTAAAGATATCGACTTCAAATAAATTTTGTTTAATAGATAATAACTTCGAAAGAGGCTGAAAGGACGTTTATTAAAATTTAGTGAGTAGTTTTTTCACTATAACGGTTTAAAAAAAAAGTAAAAATTTTGGTTAGTTTCAAATATCTCACGAAAAATAATGCTATTGATTTCAAATAAAATTTAATGTACTCAATATAAGGTCATACAGATTTGGTATTAATTTGGAAAAAAATGAACATACCGTTATTTTTTTAAATAAAAAAAACTGAAAAAAAAAATTTCATAACCCAGATATTCTAAGAACGGAAAACAATTTGAAACTCAAAATAATTTTATTTTACGAAAAATAATGTGTTTGACAACTGGTGAAAATTTCAAAAAAAATCAGTTTACAGTTTTTTTACAAAAAATAAAAAACTATATAAAATTCTATTGAAAATTGGTAAAAATTGTTTTTCGACTCAAATTTCTCGAGAACTAGTAGTGATATTGACTTCTAATTTAGTTTATTTTATACATAGTATAATTGTGTACAATTGGTAAAATGTTGACAAATATTGAATTAATAGTTTTTTTTTTAAATAAAAAACTATTAAAAATTCAAGTGAAAACTAGTTAAAATTGTATTTCAAGTCGAATTTCTTGGGAATGAACACCGATAGTGCCTTCTTAAGTATGTTGCTTTATACATCGATACCTTCCCGTAAGAACGTACACTAAGCGACATTTCTAAAATTGTTCAGAAAACGAAAAAAACCAAGAAAGTGTGCTAAGAGACAATTTTGGACTAAGTGACATCTAACAAATTTTTTTGTTGCTCACGACAATGAGATCTTTTTTAATGTCGCTTAGCATAATTTTTTCTGGTGGATAAAACAAATTTCAGGGGGCAACATTATTTTAATGAGAAAACATGGCAGTTGATAAATTTTTTTATTTGTACTCTAGTTTCCTTTTCATGCATAATAGGTTGGCAAAACCCAGGCCAAAACGTGGCCCTTAGCATATAGTATATTTCCTCATCAAAAAGTCATTTTCGAAAAAAGTGTCGCTTAGTAAGTACATTCTTACGGGAAGGTATCGACATAATACAATTATTAACATATGGTTAAATTTTGACAAGTATCGATTTGACAGTTTTAACAAAAATATAAAAAAAATCTACTAAACAGTGGTAATATTTGTTTTTCGACTAGAATATCTTGAGAACGAGCAATGATATTGACTTTGCCATTATTTAATTTTATACATAATACAATTTCTAGCAACTGGTTTATATTTGACATATATCTAGTTTAAGGGCGGATATATTTTGTAAGTACCCTTCCATCAATAACCAAACCATATCTTTTATATTTGAATATTTCGTTTTTAAATTTTTTGCAATTAAAATGTTTGGAACCGAAATAATAAAGTAATTTCTATAATATAATACATAATTTTATAATTTTATTTTCAACTTAGTTTTTAGAAGAATGTATGTACTGTACATACGTATATGAATAAGGTTGTTCAGTTGTACCCAAGTCCCACATATTCAAATTCCATTAATATCTATGGTAAAATTGAAGAAAACGTCACAATATGTTTTTATCTTTTTGTCCATGAAAAGATGTAAAATTCTACTCAAGGTTTTCTTACCACAATGGGAAGTTATCAGTGTGGGTCGCACCCAGCCTCTTTTTTTAATTTAGTATTGAATGGGGGCGGCAAAATGGGTCTCCCGCCCCGGGCGCCGAGATGGTACGCTACGCCACTGGTCTGAGCCCATTACCTTTTAGCTGATTAAAGACGAACAACAACTTAGTCGATTAAGGGTATAAAACAAAGTGAAAATTTATTACAAATATTTTCAGTAACAACAATATCAAAACTTAAACACAATAATAATTTTGATCGCAAGTATAAAGCAGCTTGTACATTTTATGTTATAAAAACAAGAATTTTGTCTTATCTTAATAAAATAACTTTTTTAGTCCATTGCAATTTAGTTTTAGGGCTTTAGTACTGGGTCCTATTTTATTTTTAATCTATATAAATTCGCTTTTTTTGCTTCCTTTCCGAGGCAAAATCAGAGCCTTTGCTGATGACCTTGGCATTGCATACTGTTTCGACAGACCTTTAAATCAAGTTTCAGACATTAACCATAATGTTCACTTGCTAAGATTTTGGTTTGCTAAACATGGGCTAATTGTTAGTACTAAAACCAAGTTAATGTTTTTTAGCTTAAAAGGTAATTTGTCCCCAGATATATCAATAGTTTTTCATTCTCACGATTGTCTCAGTCATAACTTACTTTACAGTGAATGTAATACTCACCATACTCAATCATTTCATTGCAATGTTGAATGTAATGGTAATTGTTTTCAAATTGAAAAGATTGAAGACCTTGAAGTACCTTGGCATCTATTTTTCGTTTAACATCGTCAATGAAACTGTTTAGGTCTCTAAAAATTCTTCCCGTTCGACATATATATTTTTTTTTTTAAGTTTTAAAAATATTTTTTAAGAGCTGGATATTTGTAAAGTCCGATTTCGGACATACGAAGTCTGAGAAGTAATTTCACTTTTGATACGCTTCCCTTAGAAGTTCGTAAAATAAGAAATATTTCCGCATTTTTTGAAAGAAATAAAGTTATGGCTTCTTGTCGCAGACTACCAAGAAACAGGGTTGCAAAAGCTTAAGTCACTTTTTAGCTTAAGCTTGGCTTTAACTCACAAGCTAGTGGGTGACTTATGAATTAAGAAAAATGTAATTCAGCAGCTAGTTACGGACTTATGAATTAAAAAACTTTAATTCATAAGTCAGTTGGTGACTTGTGAATTAAAAAAAATTAAATCATAAGCTTCTTAGTGACTTATGAATTAAAAAAAAAATAATTCAGAACCTACTAAGTGACTTATGAATTAAAAAAATTTAAGTCACGAGCAAATAAGTGACTTAAGAATTAAAAAAAATTTAATTCAAAAGTTACCTAGTGACTTATGAATTAAAAAAAATTTAATTTATAAGTTAATGGATAAATTCTGATTGAAAAATTTTTAATTTAAAAATTTATAAGCTAGCATGATAATTTTATGACACACAAAAGCTTGAAATCTACTTTCGCTACCAAAAACAATTTGTTTGTCGAAAATAAACTTTTTTAAGAAACTTATAAGCTTATACATAAATTTTCTTCTAATTTTCCTTTTGCTAAAATAATTTTTTTTTTGAAGTATAATTTGTATTAATTTTATTTTCTTCTAATATACTCCTGTTAACCCCACACAGAATAAGATAGATGTGGCATCACCACTGTTTTTTTTTAAATAATTGTTGTCACTAACTATTTTTATTATTTAAAATTATCGTTAACTATGTAATCCATGTACTCGAGCGCATTGTAATATTTGAATTTATAAATAAGAATAAAGAATATTTCTATCTACATATCTATCTATCTATCTATTACCCCATTGTAATACTCTATTCTACTGTATTTGTTACTGCGTAAAAACGTTACACATTACTTACACAACAAAGAGGTATTCATAATTTTCAATTCTTCATAGCACAAATGTGTGTTTCTTTCAACTATATTTCCCCATTTCATGCCTGTAACTACATTTAAAAAGGTTAATAAACTGTTATAAGCTAAACGAACAAAACTGCCTTCAGTGACACTTTTCAAATCCATTTCAAAAAGTAAGTACACACCTTCGTATACATTTATTGGCTACAATTTATTTCCATTTGATCGAGCATTTAGATTTTCATTCATATTGAGACATTTCAATTGTTATTGAAGAGAAAGAAAAGGATATGAAGGAAACTATACACTTCACCTGTTGTGTTAAGTAGACTTCCTTGTTCCTTATTGCGTTTTCTTTTTCTTTTTTTTTTTTGTATTTTGTAAGAAATATTCACATTTCGTTCTTGAACCGGTACTTGGTTGGTAAGTCTCACAACCATACAAAAAAAGAAGAAGAAAGTAACAACTCAAGGAAAGGATATACTCATGCTTTTGTGCGATGACATCGTAAATATCCCTTAACCTGTCAATTTCTGTTTAAGTAGAGAATAATATCAAGTTAAATGTGGGCTAAAGGTGCCAAGAAATAAGTAGGTAAAAGATTAAGATACTTCGTAATAGAAATAAATTTTTATATAAATTTGTATGCCCAACAATATAAGCTTGTTTTCTTTGCCGAAGCTTTGAGGTAGTTAACGGTTTTACTTTTATTTTTGACTTAAGGATGAACTTGTTTAGTTTATTTTTTTTTACAAAAAATCGTCCTGTGGTAAAATATTTGCTGTTGGTAAAATATTTCAATTGCAGAGGTAATCGATCAAGCTTTTTCAAACTCTAATGGCCATAAAATGGATTGGTTTTTCTATACTTATCGAACGTCTATACACATCTGACTTCTGAGTGTGTCATCGATATCACTTAGATAGTTATTTATCTGAGAGGAGATACTTTACTTTCTTTACTGCGAAAATTGTGTCACTGCACGGCAATGTACTTCTTCTTATGTTACATTTTCAAGGATGTTATAAATTGAAATAAGATGCTTTGCCACAAAAAAAAATTGAAACTTTATAACAAAAATTATAAAACTAAATTGTTGTTTATTTTGAATTAAAGTTTAATTTTAAGTCTAAGTGAAATGTTTAACAGCATTTAAGAAAAATTTAAATAGAGCATAGACGAATGAGGCACAGTTCATTTAATGAATTTTATTTGTAAATAGAAACATTTTCCTGTTTCATTTTCAATATAAACGTAAATAGAAGTTTTTTTTTTTTTTTTTTTTTTTTTGAAGTCCTATTCCATTTCGTCGTGCTACCTTAGGTAAGGGCTTGCTCTACAGCATTATCACTTGTGGTAAAATATTTGCTGTTGGTAAAATATTTCAATTGCAGAGGTAATCGATCAAGCTTCTTCAAACTCTAATGGCCATAAAATGGATTGGTTTTTCTATACTTATCGAACTTCCATACACATCTGACTTCTGAGTGTGTCATCGATATCACTTAGATAGTTATTTATCTGAGAGGAGATACTTTACTTTCTTTACTGCGAAAATTGTGTCACTGCACGGCAATGTACTTCTTCTTATGTTACATTTTCAAGGATGTTATAAATTGAAATAAGGTGCTTTGCCACAAAAAAAAATTGAAACTTTATAACAAAAATTATAAAACTAAATTGTTGTTTATTTTGAATTAAAGTTTAATTTTAAGTCTAAGTGAAATGTTTAACAGCATTTAAGAAAAATTTAAATAGAGCATAGACGAATGAGGCACAGTTCATTTAATGAATTTTATTTGTAAATAGAAACATTTTCCTGTTTCATTTTCAATATAAACGTAAATAGAAGTTTTTTTTTTTTTTTTTTTTTTTTTTTGAAGTCCTATTCCATTTCGTCGTGCTACCTTAGGTAAGGGCTTGCTCTACAGCATTATCACTTGGGGTTTGATTCGAAGACTTAATGGGTTGGAGTATTGTTTTTCATTCCTTCTGCCTGCCCTAACCAACTGAGCCCATAATTCGTATTCTCTTGACCTGAACAGATTTATTTCGATACAGGTACGTCTCGTAGATTTTATCGTTAGATCTTTTCTTCCAAACACCTTCAACGAAAACTGGACCGAATATCTTGTGGAGCATTTTTCTCCCTTAGCAGCTAAGGAGTTCTTCATCCGATCCGTCAACGTTTAAATGTCGTGGAAGAAAACTGTGATAATTAACGAACTGTATAAAGTGACATTTGTTCTTCGGGATGGATCTCAATTGCCTTTTGAGCCCAAAGATACAGCTATTGGTAAGATTTATTCTTCGCTTGACTTCTGTGTTCCAAAGGTAGACGAAGTCCTTTTTATACCTCAAAACTAACGTTGTGCAATGCGATGTTTTGACCAATTCGTCGATGTTGAGTGTAGGTTTATATACTACTGAAATAAATCAGCCAATTAGAAAACTTAGCACTTTTTAATTGGACTTACGAGTATTATTAATTAAAAATAGCTTCTTTTTAGGTTGCGTCATGGCGATCTCACCTGGTTTCATCAGTTGACTAGTGAATGCCTAGTCAGTAGTATATAGAGTTTCTGACCATCATTTTTAACAGCTGCGTCGAAAACCACTACTTCCTTAAAAAATGGAAAATCGCAGAAATTCGTGGTGATCCGGAAAAAAGGTGTCAGGAACATGATCTCTAACTAAAGGCCAATATCACTCCTCAGCAACTTAAGCACTAAGGAAAATTAAGAAGTTCTGCAGAGAGAACAACTTAATGCCTGACATGCAGTTTGGCTTTAGGGAGAAGCACTCAACACTACACCAACTACTCAAGTTCCAGCATAACACCACTATATCCCTCAACAGTCATCGTGGAACCGTCGGATGCTTTCTAGATGTGTATAGAAAGCATTCGATAGCATCTAGTTAGACGCTCTTATACACAAACTAAATCTACCCCCTAAACTACTAAAAATTCTTTTTTCTTTTCTTTCTTCCAGGAACTTTTTTGTGCAATTGGAAAACTGCTCATCAATTAGAAAGAACATCAAAGCTGGAGTTCAAAACTTTGCCCCTTCCTCTACAGCCTGATGACATCAGACCAACCCATCCCAACCGGCTGTGAAAACCTGCTGTATTCTGATGGGTTGCTTACGTATGCAACCTCAATGTCATCACTTGTCGTTGTCCGGAAAGTAGAGGCTCATATCAATAGACTGTTCGATTTTAACAAGAAATGGGGCATCCAGTTCAATACAGTAAAATCGGAACTTGCCTGCTTCAGGGGACCTCGTGATGGCAGTTGTCGCTCAGCAAGCACTTGCAGAAACTTAGTTCTCAAACTTTCAGATAGATTAACCAATGCAACCAAAAAGAATAACTGGGTATCAACTTCAACGAGTTGCTAAGGTTCAACCCGCACTTAAAAAGTGTACTCAGAAAAGCTAACTGGGCATTCCACCGACTACACCCCTTGATGAGGAGAAGATCAGGACTTAGCCAACAAACGAAGGTACTCATGTGCAAACATCTCAAAAATAGCGATGAAGGAACTCCAAATCTTGGAGAGAAAGATCTTAAGAATCTGCACCGGACTCCATTACGACCGGCAGCGAGCAAAACATTACAGGAACGAGGAATTCTACAGAGAAGCAAAGATAGTACAG